>CM061920.1:257184385-257461108 GCA_031002005.1 Vandiemenella viatica | reverse complement strand
ATCCTGCGTGCAAATTTGCAGCTAATTTTGTTGAAGTAATGTAGTTAATTCACGGAATTAGGAACACACAAGTTACAAAAGTCAGTCAGTGCTGTTGGAGCTCCTATCGCAAACCCGGTCGTGACTGAGCGCATCGAGGCTCACAGGCGGAAAAATACGCCTGGCCAACCGATCCGGCCGTGCGACGCGATGCGGCCCGCCCCGCCCGACTCGACCCGCCTCTGGTGTGCGTTACCCATTAGAATCAATGTAAGCGATTTCAGACGCATTTCTGCGATGCGACGCGACGCGATGCGGCCCGCTCTAGTGAGCGCGGACCTTAAAGCAGCGGTCGGCAACGCGCGGCCCGCGGGCCGCATGCGGCCCGTGACCTCTCTATTTGCGGCCCGTGTCCGACTTATAAAAATCGTATCGAAAGCCCATATTATAAACAATAAAATATAAATACATAAAAGAGTGAACGCGATCCAACAGCGCAGCAAATGAACTATGCGAACAGAGCAGCACAAGTGCGAGCGGAAACGATTCCCCCACTCTCTCCTATTATTGAAACAATAGGTCAGCGTTGACAATAATCTTCTCTCGCTCGCCCGCTGTCCGTCCGCGCTAGTTGTGTCATTGAGTGAAACAAGTTATTTCAATTTTTTTTTTTTTTTTTTACTTCTTTACGTCTCTTTTTAACATCGAGGTCTTTAGAGACGGGAAAGGATGGGGGGCAAGGATGGGGGCAAGGAATGGGAAGGAATTCGGCAATGGCCTTTTGAAGGAAGCATCCCGGCATTTGCCTGGAGTGATTTGGGGAAACCATGGAAAACCCAAATCTGGATGCCCGGACGGGGATTCGAACCGCCGTCCTCCCGAATGCGAGGCGAGAACGCTAACCGTTACACCGCCCCGCTCGGTAAGTTATTTCAAGTGTGCAAGCCGCCGCCGCGGCCCTGTACATACGATTTAGTTATTGTTCTGTGACCTACGAGTACCTACTATTTTGTTTACAGTTCGGTAAGTGTGAGATATTGATAGTTCATACAATTACATAGCGAAATTAAGTGACATGTTTTCAACACGGCTTTTATTCTTACAGCGTGTATTTGGCGTTGTTGGTTATAAGTTTTACTGATGGCTACAAAAAAAGAGGAAGTTAATTGAAGATAAATAGAGTGTCTTAACGATGCATGGACAGATTTATACTTTTTTTATTAATTGCAATGGAAAGCCGCTATGCTTAATATGCCAAAAAATCCTTGCTATACAAAAAGAATATAAACGTCACTATGATACCGAGCATAAAGCAAAATTTGCGTGCCTAGTTGGTGATTCCCGGAAAAACAAAATCAACTCACCAAATCTTCATTCAAGAACCAATTTAAGGTGCAAATTCAAAGTAACGAGTCAAATATACGTGCGAGTTTAAGGGTGGCGGAAATACTTGCCAAGTCTGGGCGACCGTTTACCGACAGCGAATTAATAAAACAATGTGCCTTAGCTATGGCTGAAGAGGTATGCCCAGATCAAAAAAAAATTAAAATATAAGCTTATCTGCCAGAACTTGTACCCGGCGCACTGAAGATTTGGGCGCTAATTTATGCGAAAAACTTCGGGAAAAAGCACAACAATTTGAATGGTTCTCCTTAGCTACCGATGAAAGTAATGATGTGTCAGATACTGCCCAGCTTCTAATATTTGTTCGTGGAATTGATAAGTACTTCAACGTGTGTGAGGAACTTTTACAGTTATGTAGTTTGAAGGGAACGACTACGGGGAAGATTTGTTTTGTCACTTAGAACAGGCAATGACGTCAATGCAATTAGCGTGGGAAAAATTGGTAAGTCTAACAACTGACGGAGGTAGAAACATGAGTGGGCAAAACAAGGGCCTGGTGGGTAGAATTAAAACAAAATTGGCAGAGATAGGATGTGAAATCCCGTTATTTTTTCATTGCATTATCCACCAAGAAGCGTCGTTATGTTCCAAAGTCGTTTCATGGAGAAAAGTAATGGACATCGTGATATCCACTGTAAACTATATCAGAAATAATGGGTTGACACATCGTCAATTCCGAGAGTTTCTATCCGAAATGGAAGCAGATCATCAAGATGTCCTTTATTATTCAGAAGTAAGATGGTTAAGTAGAGGTGTAGTACTGAAAAGATTTTTAGATCTCAGAAAAGAAATCAATACTTTATGAATCAGAAAGGTAAATCTGTTCCAGAGCTAACAGACCCTCAATGGTTAATAGATCTTGGATTTTTGACAGATTTTAAAAACGCTGAATGTCAAGCTTCAAGGGAAAAAACAAACTAATATCTAATAAGCATACAGACGGAAAGGCGTTCCAAACTAATAATCGGCTGTTCATAAAAAATATTGATGAAAAAAAAATTAGATCAATTCCCGAATTGTCTAAAACCTGTCGAGGAAGCTGGCATTGAATCGAATTGGGATAGTGAGAAAATTAAAGACGTTTTAATGGAGTTACAAAATCAATTCAGTGACAGATTTGGTGATTTCGAGAAGGTTTCGAACAAACTGAAGATTTTTGCTAACCCTTTTTCATGCGATGTTGAGGATGTACCCAGTAATTTACAAATGAATATGTTTGAACTTCACTTCAATGAGTCTAACAAACGCCTTTTACGAGATGAATGATTTGGTCAAATTTTATGGTAGCTTGCCGTCTGATTTTGTCGAATTGAAAAAAGTTTGCTCAGCAGTTTATTTAAATTTTTGGAAGCACTTATTTATGCGAGAAAACTTTTTCAATAGTCAATTATCGAAAAAATAAATACGCTTCTCGTCTCACAGATGAGCATTTGAGATATATATTACGTATTTCAACTTCTGACATGAAAGCTGACATACAAAAAATAACCAGTCAAAAGCAACCTCAAATGTTACACTGAATTTAGTATGTGAGATCAATTTTGTAACTTTTCTTCATTTTTATCATCATTTGTATTAATAAAATTTGAAAACTGAGTTTTCGCATTTTTACTTAAAGTATTGCAGTCCAAAAAAAAAAAAAAAAAAAAACGAATAAAGGTAAAGCAAAAAAAATAAAACAGAATCCTAAGTGGTGTGAGCTTTTGTCCGTTTTTTTTTTTTTTTTGTGAAAGGACTGCTTATCTCAAATAGAGAGTGAATCATGACACATATTTACTCCTTCTAGAAATGATTTTAATTACTTGCTCCGTCCCTCGGTATATTTAAATTACTATCTATTTCCGCATATATTAATCAGAACCATCACCTCTAAAAATTTGAAAACAACCTCCAAATTACTACGTTAGTTTTTGGTGATACCGTTTCATACCATCATACACAGATTGCTCTATAATAGCATAGATACTAAATTTGATTCTAACTCTAGATTAAGTACAAAAGTTTCTTGCTTTTTTTTTTAATGAAGCGAAAGAAAATAATTCAGCGATCCGAGAAGAGTTCATTCGCTCTCTTCTGCCTCGAAGAGACTGTAAAATTTTGTGTATACGACTTTCTTTCACCAGTAAATCTTTCGTGAGACATTCCGATAAAGGCAGTAAATTAACGGTAAGTAAGCTAGGTGTAAAGGAGTTTCTTGTATAGTATGTTCGGTCAATAATGATCTATTGCCACTTTTCTACCTGTAGGGTTACTCAGGAATAGATAATAACTTTGGGTTTTTGAGCTAATCCGTAATTGGAGCAGACTTTTGTTACATGTATTTTCTGTGACTTTTTCTCAATTTTCAAAGAGTTAGTATCTTGATTAAATGTAGTTTCCATGCTACTGCACCAGTCTCAACATTTAATCAATCAGCAAGACTAGAAAATATTACTGTAACAAAGCTGATCTGTATTCGAGTATAAGATAGCAAGAACTGTTACTTTTAGGTGTCTGTCCTGGTAACTACCATTCTCGTTTCCCCTGCAGGACATTCAGGAGTTTCTGGATGGCGCGGAGCACGGCGTGGTGTACTTCAGTCTGGGCTCCAACATAAGGAGCAACACGCTTCCCGAGACAAGCGGACGGCTCTGCTGGAGCAATTCGCCTCGCTGCCTCAGAGAATCCTCTGGAAGTGGGAGGACGACGTGCTGCCCGGACAACCACCCAACGTCAAGGTGTCCAAGTGGCTGCCGCAGCAGGACGTGCTGGGTGAGCTAAAGACTCAACAGTAAAAACGCACTCTGTAGTTGGAAATTGGAATTACAATAACTGGAAGTCAAATAAGACATACGAAATATATTACTCATGGTGTAGTACAAATACAAAGCATTGTAATGATTTTATTTGTTTGAATTATATGTCGGAGATTAACAAGAAAAATGAGTTCTGAGATGTATGAGACAAGATAGTTGACTGTCTTCCCTTTGTAGGAACTTTTCGGATTATATCGTCGACATATACACGATGATGACTTCCCCCGTTACAGATACCTGCTTCCTTTTGCGTGTAGTTGGCGGAGTGTCAAGCTGCAAGGAGTTGGGCTACTTTTTCCCCGCACAAATCAGCAAGGGATGTCCTTGCTGCTCTTGGAATAGCAGTATACAGTAAGTTCCTCAGTTGTGGGGTAACATTCTTATATTCCCATGGCAGAAGTCACTGCCCGGATCTACGTCGAGTTACAACTTTATTGGCTGCTATGCCATATTAAAATGACTCTCCGGCCCAACTACTTATCATGAAAAGTCTTCGACCTTTGATCTGGATCTTACAAGAGAAGATTATCCTGCCATTTGGGAACTCTGAGTGACGTTCACGTTGCGACTAGAAGCTATTGTTGAACTTCTGCACGATGTAATTGGCAATAGTTGCTCGGTAAGTTTGTTTTCATTCATAGCTAACACCCGTGTTCTGGCACATGTTTGCTTTGCCGGTTACTTACAGAACGCTAGACTCACAATGGTATATGACGCTTTTCTACAAGTAAACAAAGCCGAAAAAAAAATATAGTGCTCGCGGGTGTCTTCCAAACGATCCATTTCAGCAAACGTCGATCAATCATCTTTCCTTAAAATATATTGCCGATTTTCAATCTGTGTACATTCTCGCGTTCCCATGAGTACTGGTCGCATGAATTGTCCTAGACATAACATAACAGTTACAATACTAAAAGCTCAAAACTTTTACGGCACGCTGCGTTTAAATAGTTTTCGCATATGTTTGCTTACCATTGGGATGATAATATTTCTTTATTTCTCGATTTGAGTAGGAAAATATCCTCGTTATCACTCAGCATGAAAACCTGCAAAACTTTTTTACATCGTTATAAAAGTTTGCATTTTCCAAACCATGTAAAGTTGTAAGCCCTGTTTCTTCATATCTACAGCTCACCGCAACGTACGTCTGTTCATCACTCAAGGCGGTCTGCAGAGCTTCAACGAGGCATCGTTCCACGGTGTTCCGTTTATGGGGATACCATTCTACGGCGACCAGAGGTACAACGTGGCCAAGATGGTGAGGTCTGGCATTGGGGTCCGTCGGGACGTTAAGGACATCACCAAGGAGTCTGTGGTGGCGGCCATCAGGACTGTTATTGACGATCACAGGTGAGCCAACAGTTGTTCACATTTACGCGTTGGTCTCTTTAGAGTTCCGTTGCTTTCCTAATGAAATTATAACTGTGCGTTGAACAATAAACACTGTAAGGCACGTTTCCTTCTGTGTGTGGGTCACTGAATTAAACCAGAATCGTTTGCACTTAGAAGACAGACCCGCAAAATATTGCCTCACAATATTTAAAATATTTTGGACTTATGTTTTTGGGTCTCCATATACTAACTTAAGCATTATAAAATTTATAAGAAGAAGAGTACATTTGTTTCCATTTGTACTGCTACTAGGTGAATTCGAATGAAACATTTAGCTCACTAGGTAGTCTTAAAAATGAAAGCCTTTATGTGATGTTTTAATTTTAATAAGTTAGGTTTCAAATCACCTTCGAAATAATCATTATTATCAGCGATTTTTAATTAATATAAACCGTCGAAGGTGCTGTTCGTTTAGTACAGAATTTGCGTTCTCTGTTAACGTTGAAGGTTTGGAGAAAGTTTTCTGGTTGTCTCCTTAAGAGTGGTAATATACATGTTATTTCTTAACATACAAGAGGTTCAAAGGGTCATAGCTCGAAGTCTGCTCAGCATCGATGGTATAAAACGTGTTTTAGAGAAATCATACGACCAGTGTTAAAGCCCGATTTTGGGAAAATCTCGGTCGAACATAAATTTCGCAACACAATATGAACTATTTTCTTTTACACCCAGTCTATCTCTCTGAACGAAACTTGGCCATACGTAGTATGAAATTAAACAAAGCTGCTGTCTGTAATGATGCAAAAATTGAAATAATTATAAACATTTGTTCATGAATGCTTAAATGGCCATTGAAAATGATAAATTGTAAATTTGAAGGAAATATTTTGATTGGTTTGCTAAATCCTAGAAATGAGACAATACCAATTAATTTAATCAAGTGTCTCCAATCACACATAGAATATTCACTTGTCATTATCATTCAATTCATCAATGATAATTTTATTATTTAATGAGCTGGTTTCTAGCTAAGAAGTTGGTGTTGTCAAATTTTAATACATGCCTAACATATTCATTTTTTTATGATAGCTTTATACTTCATCGTCGTCGAGGTCATATGAGGTGGGAAAGGACTGGGGCAAGGAATGGGAAGGAACTCGGTCATGGTTTTTTGAAGGAGCCACTGCGGTATCCGCGTGTAGTAATTTCGGAAACCATGGAAAAACGAAATATGGATGGCCGGATGTGGATCCGAACCTGCGTTCTCTCGAATACGAGGCCGCGCTCGGTAGCCTATTGAACAGTTTTGAGATCAAACACATTACAGCTGCGTCTTTCAGAGAATGCATGTGATGAAGCTATAAGCACATGAACTTTCTCGTTTGAACTTTCTGGTTTATGCACCCACGTCAATCTATTCAACAGATCTAATTCAGACGTTAAGCAGAGGTGATTTATTATTTGACTAGACATAGAAATGAATGATTCAATTACTACACGCATCATAACGACCTTCCCTACATTAATGCTGAAGATAATTTTGTTTAACATATTAAACCTAACAAACTATCCAGCTATTAAAATATTTATTATAAAATTCATAATAACAGCGAATGTCATTAAAAACGATCAGTTATTTCTTAGAAAAGAAAAGTCGCCATTTGTGTGCGAACCAACTAACCTTTATAGTATTGAATATTGTTAATGGTGTTTGTGAGAGTGTATTTTTGACGTAAATCATGTATCATCCCATAATGTTCTTACATGATTGCAATTCTATCTATGTTAAGCTGTAGATTTTTTTTTCGTCCGCCGATATCGTTAGAGGCGGGAAAGAACTGAAGGCAAAGAACGGAAAAAATGGTCTTTTCAATCTTGATGGGCATTCGGATATTTGAATCCGCGTTCTCTTGAATAGGGATGCCAGAGCATTACAGCTCTGCTACCACACTCAGTGCTTGCAGACAGAAGATGACTGAGTTTAACAGTGGCCACTCGTGCAGACCTTGATGTCATCTGCAACATTAGAAGTGATGAACTGGAAGATTTTTGTGTCAAAGCTTCTTTTTTAAACTGTCAAAATAAAACATCCGCATTTTATTCAATCGTTATTTTGCTCAGTGTGCCAATTTCCATATCAATTCTACTACTCCATCACACCTGTCGCCCCATTCCTCATTATCCTGCGCCTATTATTCGCTGATCTATTTTTTTCCCAGCTTTCAGATTGGTCCGCTGTTAATAGTTAACTGGATATAGTGTGTGTTGTTTTGACTGTCGCAGCTACCGGGACAACATGCGGCGGTTCTCGGCCGTGTTCCGGGAGCACCAGTCCGAGTCCCTGGAGCGCGCCGTCTGGTGGCTGGAGTACGTGCTGAGGCACCGCGGAGCACCGCACCTGCGACCAGCTGCTGTGAGTCTCCGCTGGTGGCAGCTGCTGCTGCTAGACGTGGCGGCCGCCGTACTCGCCGCAGCACTAGTCGCTGCCCTCCTCGTCTACCTGCTGCTCACGAGGCTACTCGCTGCGGTCTCCAGGGGCCGCAAGACCAAGGCCGACTGAACTGGAAGAGAATACCCACTATACTCCTGTATCAGTATCCCGCTGAGATACGGAACATATTTTCGGAAAAGTCTCAGTTACACATTGCCGGCCTCGGTAGCGTAGGGGCTAGAGTGCTAGCTCCACGTGCCGAAGGTCGCCGGTTCGAATCCGGCCGCGGGCATGGATGTTAAGTGTTGTGTGTCTGTGTGAATGTCCTGTCCGTTCTGTGGTGTCCATACATAGATGATACGATGTACACTGGATGACTAATTGTTCACTGGAAGCTAAAATATGATCACATTGAGCTGGCTGAATGGCCTTAGGCGCCGAAAGCCAATTAAAAAAAAAAGAAGGAAAGAAAGTTACACATACAGCCTCGCGACCAAACAAACATTAATTTAGTTATTTCTGTGTCGCTATGTAGAAGTGAAGTTTTAACACCGGGAATTCAATTGAAAGAAAAAGAACAGAACAATCGACATTATGCTATAGATCAGCATAAACATTTAAACTATCTTAAAAGCACTAATCCCACACGTAATATATGGATTATAATTACGACGAATTTCTTGGCAGCAAAATACAATACAGAAACGCCATCCTTTGCACCTGACTACATGTACCTCAGTACTGGATTGCAGTAAATGCACAGTAAGTAATCAAAACGGTTTCAGAGTTCTAGAAATGATAAAATTATGTTGAAATCCTCACTCGAAATTTTTGATGATTACTATGTATTATCTTCACAACTATGTGGAGAGGAAATAAAAAATCCAAACTCGTCTAACATTCTTTGACTGACTGCGGTCCAATAAGATGAAGTGCTTCTAACTTACGTACAAAGAATTACACTACTCATCCTGAGAGGAAAAAGTAAAGCAAATAAATCACTACTAATGCTTCTGCAGAAGATGGGAATCGTATGTTAACAGAAACGCAGAGAAAAAATCTGTTTAAAACATATTTTTTCGACTAAGTTTTTCGGCACTGAAGTATTTACATCAATACGGACATGCTACCAATGAATAATGGAGATGGAGAGTGTAATAAAAAAAAGCAATATGTACATTATTTGTTTACGTTATATTTTGTGTTTAAATATGAGCTCTATACCTTAACTATATTCTATTTTCACGTAAGCTGTGAGCAGTGTTTAAGCAGATCTCCTAAAAGTATGTGAGAAGAAAATTGCTGTTATTCAGATTTTCCAGAGAAGTAATCAGAATTAAGATGTAATAAGTGGTTTTGAGAAAGTGGTAAGATAGCAATAGCAATTAACCAAGAGCCCGATGGTTCACTGATTAAGATGGCGTAACTCGGTTGCGATAGGTCCCCGGTTCGAATACCAACAGAATCTTATGCCTATGGAAAACATTTCCTTGATTTTACTTGAGAGTCCGACATTCGAATTCCACTCTCAGCTGTTGGTATTCGCTGGGTTTATAGGGTTAGGTTAAGACACGACAGATAATAAATAGTCTCTTGCCGGTAATGCCACATGAGATTAATTTTTAAATTGATTAATTTTGTTTCTAAAGTTTTTTTTCCATCGGTCTCATTACTCTTCTATCCACCTGACTACGGCGCGGACCTTCGGAACACTGACTCTCCGCAACAGCTTATGCCGGGATGCCCCAGGCAGGGTTTCACCTGATAGAAGTTCTCAACGTATATAATCCGCATTATAGGTGGCGTAATAGTTGAAAATGCAGCCCCGTAACCGATGAGGGAAACCGAGCAGGGTTGGCGGTAAGGCAGGGGTGAGCAACTTGGATAAAATTTTTTTTATTAATGACGTTATACTTTCCAGTTTGGTTTGCCCTAGTTTTTATACAGTCATACTATCAATCACCCACATCGGGCCTAAGGTGGCTAAAGCACACTTCTATCCTTCACTCTTACCCACGTACTATTTAAACGATTTTTTTTAATTTCTTATGACTCTACAACTTGTTGGTATCGAAGTCATTAGAGGCGGGAGAGGACTGGATGCAAGAACTGGAAGGAATTATGACATGGTCTTTTGAAGTTGCCATACCGCCATTTGGTTATTGTGGTCTGGGTGGCCAGACCCTGATTTCAACCTACATCCTCCTGAATTCAAGGCCCGAGCGTTACCACTTACACAACGGACACAATGATTTCAACTTCGAAATTTTGCCAGCAGCGAAGAAAACAGCAATCACACAATTTCTGACTGTCGGATTGTTTAGCCAAGCTTCCGCACAGTAAGTAGAAATTAAGGATGTCTGGAACTGTTTATAACTGTTCGTTCCTCTTCTTGGGACTTTAAAACTAATTGCCCATTTTCCGGGAGCAGACCATCTGTGATGGCGCAAAGTTACAGCGCACTTCCTTCATCTTCAAACCGGATCATGTCACATGGGTACCTAGGCTTCCCTGGCAACTGTTGACTTGTGTGGTTTATGAGCTGCCTCCTCTCACAACTCATCCTGGCAGACGTCGCCAGATATGAGCTGCTAATTACTTTCGGAGTGTTATGGTCATCAAGAACACAGCAAGCCGAACAGCTCTTACTTTTAGTCACCAGTAACTGATCTCGTGCCAGTATATATTCACACGATATTAAGGTTTTTTGTACCTACTTCAAGAAATCAAAACACACGGTTTGATTACACTGATGATCAATTTAATGTTTTCCAAACTGAATTTCAACATTACATTAGTGTTTACTACAATATTCACCAAAATAATCTCGCGGGACCCATGAACGAGCTTTCCCACGCGAGCATGCAACAACTATGGAGCAAAGAAAAGAGAGGAAACCACGTAAGGGACCTTCTCCATACAACGAAGTGAAGCCGAAGGGATAGCGGTGTGGTGGGGAGGTCTCCATATTGGTCGGGCCACGAAACACAGAGGATGTATATGGAACGGAAGAATTTCTTCCGTTTTTAACCTTGGTATTACTAACAATTAAGTCTTATGGGGTGACATTTATAAATACCCTAATTGATATAACCTACCAACATTAGAATTTAAGAAAAACAAGCTGCTCAAAAAAAATTTTATAGGAATTTTATACGACGAAACAGAACATTTTTTCTTCCCTACAGTCGCAAAAATAAACTGAGGGTCATATTTCTATTTCAAATACATTACATAGATGTTCAAATTGATTTTATTACCACATTCCATTTCAAAATCTTTGATGGGAAACATTACAAAATCAAGAAGAATAGGTCTAGAGTCTAGACCTATTTACAAGCAGAAGCAAGTCCTATATGAAATTTTAAAAATAGCCTAGGTGAACGGTTAGGACTTTAAAACAACTGAAACCTTCAAAAGAAATCACAGCTTACTCAGAAGATATTGCACTGGTAGTGGATAGATCTATTTAAATACGCAAGTAGCATAAGTGGAATGGGATTCTATCATTACCGTGGTGCCACGATCTGATGATGAATTCTTATGGAACTCGATGAGACAAATCGAAAATAAATAATACATTTTTCTGTACATATATATTTTGCTTAGGTCTGGAGATATACTGTTTCAAAAGTGAGGTTGTTAGGTCAAAATGAGGCCTGGACAAAAAGAAAAAAGCGTGATATCAAAAAAAATTGTTCTTTACTTTCCATTTGTTTCGTTAAGTTACATAAGAATTCATCGTCAAATTGTGGCGCCACGGTAATGATAGAACTGCCCAGTGCAATTACCTTGCTGCCATACAACAAAAGTCGTAAGCTTAAATGGGAGTAGTTTACATCGCGATACACCTTGCGCCACTGAAATGGTGTTCAAGAAATTACTAGTAATTAATAACAAATAATTTGTTACTTATGCTATAAAAAGAATATTCTGATAGAGGCTGCATTTAAAGATAATCACAATTTGATATAATATTGCCGCTAAAAAGTCAAACGACGCAAACGCAAGTAAACACATGATATGTATTGAGAATTACATTTCAGGTAACAACAAAATGGACTTCATTACGATTCTTAGATCACATATCACTAATAATCACAATTACTTTCATCATACTCTTTCAATATAAATTACAACTGGACTAAAACACGTAGAATAATGTATTCGCTGCATCACGATGTAAACTTGATCGAAAACGTGCAAAATAGTAAGATACAATGGTTCTCTGCATCAACAAATATTTGATAACACCATCGTCCTATTGAGATCTGTGCATAAACTTTTTTAACAGGCATTGTAAATTTATAATGACAGGCCCTACTCTTACAGACACCGCATTACAAACACTTCAAGAACAATAATTACAACGTGACTTACCTATGGAATGTTATTCCACGTTGTTTTTTTACTTTTTATGTTTGTGCAACCATAGACAACACAAGATGGCATTATAAAACACTTTGAAATATCAGAACATGAAATGTTCACAGCAAGAAGGTAATGAAAACAGACCAATGTTTGAACTGACGAAGATGGCGACCGCGCATGCGCAGTTGGCTCCAGAGTTTACAGGCGGCTACGCAGTTTTAGCGACACCTTGTCTCCTCTCTTCTCCTACCTCCATGGCAACAACTCATCCACACCATGGAGGAAGGAAATATATGGAGGAGAAGTGACGTTAAATTGGTGAAGCAGGCTCGCGCATGCGCAGTGGCGGCAGCGGCGATATTGCGCTTCCAAACAATTGCGATGTTCCCAGTATATCCCGAAAACTAAGCAAGATATCGAAAAATTTTATTCTTTATTTTCGATTTGTCTCGTCGTGTTACATAAGAATCGATCATTAAATTTGACTTTTGCCAAATTTTTCTTCTCCATTTCAACCTCACTTTTGATACAGTATATCTCTAGAACTAGGTGAGATATCCAAAAATTTTATTCTTTATTTTTCATTTGCTTCGTCTTTTTACATAAGAATCCATCATCAAATTTGACTTTGACCAATGTTTTCTTCTGAATTTCAACCAAAACCATTTCACATTTGGGACGGAATATCTCGAAAACTAAGCAGGATATCAAAAAATTTTATTCTTCATTTTTTATTTGTCATATCTAGTTACATAATAATCCACCACCAGATTGCGGCGTCACCTTTATCCCAGAGTCCCCTTGAGGTTTTTGTACATATTCCCCTTGTCTGTATGGAAGCGGCCATGCCCCCTCCACTCCGGCCATGCCCCCCCCCCCCACTCCTCCTCACCCTGCTTCACTTCAATGCGTGGTGAAGGTCTCTTGCGTCGTCTCCATATATTTCCTTCCTCCATGATCCACACAGACAAAGACTGTGTTACTCTAAGACTTAGCAACTAAGATACTATTGCTACCAAGTTCACTATTCAAACTACAATCTGTGGAACCCTTTACTACAATTATTTGTGTTAACTATAAACAAAACATCACTAAACAGAAACAGTTAATATAAATTAATTACTTATTAAGTAGAAAAATATAAACAATAATTATGGTACAATAGAGTTAGACATAAATGTCACATCTGCCGCCACATCGACGCATAATCAATTGGGTGGTGACAACAACCAATTCATTTGCAGAGATGTTCCAACATCTCATGCGGCAAAATTTTTTTACACTTTAAATAATCACCAAGTGAGATTTTAAAGATCAGTCAAATTGTAATGTAGTCTTCACGGGTGTACCGCCGGAGAGTGTTGTGGAAACACAATATTTCGACGGCTAGCTCCGCCGTCTTCTTCAGTTGTGGAGACATCTGCACTGATGCACAGTTTTCAGAAAACCTGTGAGTAATATAAAGATAGGGTCTCAAACTATTATCATATGCCATATTTGATTAAATGTCACTGATATGGAACAGAAAATAACTTTATTTTCCGTTGGTAATAACACTGATAATAATTTATTAGTATCTAGTATCTAGCGACAAAATTGCAAGTTCATTTAACTGATACATATATAATTACTAGCAACATTTCATTATTTAATTAGTATACAAGGAGCGTACAGCATTAATGTGATATTAACTAACTAAATATCCTTGTGCGTTATCTACAAAAAGTACATCTAATTTTCTCTCTCCTCGCTTTATTTTATCGAAGACTAAGAAAAATATGTTTACATCAAGTATTATTTTTCTTCGCAATTTAAAATTCCTCTTACTCTGTCATAATGATTTTTTTTGTTTTTCTTTATGGCATTACACCTCGTTTACGAAAAGATCATGACAGACAGGAAAGGACAGGAGCCGGGGAACGGGAAGGAATTCTGTCATGGTCTTTTGAATGAACGATTTGGCATTGTCCTGGAGTGATTAGGGAAAACCATGGCAAATCAAAATCTGGATGGGTGGACGGAGATTCGAACCTGTCCTGTACGCGAGGCCAGAGCCAACAACGCTGGAGAGTAATGATTTTTGTTTCACTAGTATTATTGATATGTACGTCGCCATTGAAAGAGAAATTATTAAAACTGTGGGCCACATAAAACAATAGAGAGTGATTACGCTGGCATTGTAAGCATATCTTTGCTCTGTGTTCCTGGACATAGTAGTTAAATTGCTTTTGGTTACCATGAAAGAGTGAGAAAATAATGAAATTATTAACTATGGAAATTGTACATACTATTTACAACGGAAATACAAGTGCATAGTACTATCAAAAGCACTGTTCATCTAATATTTTGCATAGCATTTTGCTGACTGCTAGAAGGTTGCATCATACTACGCAACAGAGATCGCATAGCTATGTTGATTACAAATTCTTAGGCAATTTGGCTTGATCATTTAAACGAATGTTGCTGTGGTTTGCAATACTGTACTTAAGATATAAGTTAAACGTTTAAAATAACAGAATACAAGCCAGCTTCGTCTGATAATTTTGCTGCGTAACACTGGCGTGCGAGAGTTAAAAATGTTGTGATTTGTTTTTTTAGGCGATTCGGAAAAAAATGTTACTCACAGGTATTAAAAAGGGGGATTATAGAACAGATTTCGTCCTCATCAGACTTGACATGAACCCAGACGAAATTTTGTTTTAAAAAATTGGTGGTGTAAATCTGAGTGACCATATGAAGCGAATAGGAAGGCTGTGATACCAGCTGAAACCCACATGCGTGGTAGCAATCATGATAATGCAAGACTTGCAGCTGGGTGGTTTGTCCTTATTTAGCAGAGCCTTTTTAATAACTCTCCTATTCTATTTTTCTTGATAACTACTCTGATTTACATCACAAGGTTAGCGTAATACACCATTTTGATAGTTTCAACATCTCTCAAAAAATACGATGAAAAACCAAAAGTCATGGGATACCTCCTAATATCGCGTAGGACCCCCTATTGCACGGCGAAGTGCAGCAACACGGCGTGGCATTGATTCAACAAGTCGATTATGTCCCAGATATATTGGATATGATTCATGTCTCTGTATTGGTGGCAGTACCTCAAGCCAATCGTTACAGATTTCAGCGAAATGACATGGCGCGTAATCCTACTGAAAAAAAAAAAAACCTCGTTGTTTGGGAACGTGAAGGTTATGTATAGATGCATATAGACTCACTGTAACTGAACAATGAGTGGTAATTTCAGTTTGACGAGAGATCTCAGCCCATACTAGGATGGAGCTTGCACAGCGCCTTCCTGATAACTTGGGTTCATGGTCTCGGAGGTCAGCACCACACTCCGACACCACCATCAACTCTTACTAACAGGAATCGTGAGTCATCTGAACACGTAAACTTTTTCCAGTCGTCTAGCGTCCAGCCGATGTGTTCACGAACCCAGGAGAGGCGCTGCAGCCGATGGCGATTTGTTAGCTGAGGCACTCGCGTCGGTCTCATCAACAACAAATTTCGCTGCAATGTCTGCACGGACACGTGTTTCGTTCAACCCTGCATTTAGTGTCGCTATTCTCTGACGCAGAGCTGCCTCCCGCGTTGTGCGTCGCGGGAGGAAATGCCGTAAATTATATATTCAGGGCTCACTCTTAACATTGTGGATCGTGGAAAGATGAATTCACGAATAATCTCCCACATGTGATGCCGCATGCGCCTAGCGCCAACGTCCAATACACGTCCAAAGTCTGTTAATTCAGGACGTGCGGCCACAATAAAGTCAGCAAACCTTTCGGAGAGCTCCGACACTGCAAGGCACATTTACTCGTTTCTTCCGCGGTGCTACCGCCATCTGGATATTGCATATTTCTACACCATGACTTTTTGCACTTCGGTGTATAGAAGCATTTCAGCCTCAAAATCCAAAAAAGCATACACCATCATTTCCCCTGTATAACGAGCAACCGAGGCCGTATTGGGAAGGGGAGAAGAGGCATCCTCCTACTTAACTAGTGGTTTTTCGATCTGGGAGTAAAATGATGGGTCCAGGTCACGCCCATAGTCACAAATAGCTGAGGAATATCTACTGGATTGTCTTCAAAATATGCTATACGGAAAATGTAATGCCTCCTCATACTTCTATCTGTCATAACTAATCCAAGTACACTATCCATATTTATTGAGTGAATTACTCCTCAGACATTCCTGTAAGGTTATCTTCAATACCGAATATTTTTATCTTAAATTCAGATATACAATTCTTTACTGCGTTTTACCGCTCCTTGTAGTGTAGGGCCTGGAAAACTGGCCTCTCGTTCAGATGGTCCCCGGTTCCACTCCAATCGGCGTATGTGTGGTTGTAATAAAGTGCCGTATTCGTCCTGTGTTCTTCTCACTATGGACGCAACAGTTCAGGAGATGGGATAATTAATACGTCGAGAAAATATAAACAGTTGATGGCTGTATGATAAAAAAGTATATATTCTACTGCAGTAAACGAGCGGCAATTCATTACAACCAAGTTTGGATTCGTCTCTGATCAACCTCTCCCCGATCAGATTTACCGAAGATATGTGGCCCTAGGATCAGAGCAATTACGTTCTGCCCACACTTATTGCTAGTAATGAGCAGGAATCAGCGATACAAATGAAAACATGTAGTTGAAAGAATAGAGTGACTTTAATAGCTTCAATAAAAATAGGCACATAAAAATACACTTGACATAACTGAAAAATACTGCATAGAATAACTCTCATAAAAGGAATCTCTTACTAATAAAATCCTGTCACTCGGAATGTTCTTTCTAAGCCAGCAGAAGGGTATAAATGCATTAGCCTTTACCTAATAAAATCTGCATGTCGTCTGGCAGCGTGGTCCATCCTGAGACTCGGCGAACGGACTCCGCGAGAACTGCGCCAAAGTGAGCTCCCGCGCAGTGAAGCGGAGTGGGGGAAATCATGTGACATTAGTTCTATTCGTTTAAAATCCCTTACTAAGGGCTTTCTGGGCTACCGTGGTAGGGGGACAGCTTCCCACGGGAAGTGACTTTGCTCAAGCTTGAGCTCTGCTTCGTTGGGTGGAATTAAGTTACATAGCTGCAGCTTGAGAAAAATTATCCCGAGTAAAATTTGCAACATACAATACTATAACTAAAATCCCTCAATATACTACACTACATCTGAAAGAATACTTTAACAATTGTGCAGTTTCTTAAGATAGTACGATTTTTTTTCCTGGTCAAGCTATCTGCTAATGGGAGAACCATTGTTTTAACGCAAAGCTCATATATCACATAGTGGCACCCATTCTTCATCCTTATCGCTTCAACGTTCCATTGGTCGATAAGACGATAAGCCCTAGCAAATGGATAAAAAAGAAAAAATATAACTGCGTAATTTAGGGATGGTCTGAGTTGTGCCACATTTTCAGAGGTCTTCAATAATTATGAAAGTCTGGATACTTATGTACGTCTTTTAAAACCACTCCCTTATAGAGCGACTATTAATACCTTAAATGACAGGTATTGATGTATTTCCTACAGATTTTTCACTATATACTGCAACTGAGCTTATCGTTGCGTTACCATATCAGAAGAAACGTTATCAATTATATAATTCCTATCTCCACGTGCTGGATGTTTCTTTACGCGTGAAGACAAAACAGTCAGTCGACCTTATTTGTCTCGTGTGTTAGATTAACGAGTCACGCTGAAGGCGAGTTTTCGAGTAGTCTCTTATCACCCACGGAGGACGCAGCTGTGCTGTTGTGAGGTAAGTCATGATTCCTATTCGTATGAATAGCAAATCGTTTACACGATTTAGGTTCATAATTTACCATGGGAATCCGTTTACAGCTTTTGGTATACGCATAACCGTACGTTCATTCTCTATAATCTTCGTAGAAGACAGAACTGAAGCACTTCAGTATCTAAAACCAAACAGAAATAAATAAACGTGCATTCCAGTAATATGTGTGCGTGTTGCACAGTTACTGAATATGACTATTTAAAATATGACTTTTTTTAAAAAAAAAAAAACATCATATGCCATTGGCGTATACGGGGGGATGGGAGGTTACTGCCTCCATCCCCCCCCCCTCCCCGGAAGAAAAAATAAGTTGCCTTCAGTACGCTTCGACGAGTGAAGAACTGACTTTGGGAGTGTAAAGATTGGTTGGATTATGTCTGATGAGTGTGCACCGAAATTTCGTGAGAGAACATCGTGAGATATAGAGAAACAATAAGAAGCGATTATCGCATTCAGTTTCGACCTTACAAATTCGTTAAGTAACCCTTATTTAAGGTTAATTGATTTATCAATACTTCTTGAATGCAACCCAAATTTCAGGTTTAATTATAGCCAAATTATACTCATTTAAGAGCTCCTTGATTCAACTCATGATATAAATCAGCTAAAACAATCAAAACAAAGAATAGGTTTTTTTTTTTTTTTTTTTTTTTTTTTTTTTACATATGGCTTTATTCCTCGTCGACGGCTAAGGTCATTCGAGGCGGGATGGGACTGGAAGTAATTCGGCCATGGCCTTTTTGAAGGAAGTATCCCTGCATTCACCTGAAGTGATTTGGGGAAACCATGGAAAACCCAAAACTGGATGCCCGGACGGGGATTCGAATCCGCGTCCTCCCGAATGCGAGGCGAGAACGTTAACCGTTCACCCATCACGCTCGGTAATAGAATTGTAACTGTCCAAGTAATTATTCTATAAATATTTATAATAATAACAATTGGAAGAATTAATGCAATTCCACATCAAAAATTTAAAAAAATTACTGCAATTAAGAAAAACTGTAGAGAGAATGCTATTCGAGCTGATCTTTTAGCATCATATCCACACTCAAAAGGAGAACTTTTTTCACGGTAATTTATTATTATTTTTTTTTTTTTGATACAATTGCTGCAATAATTAATACTATCATGGGGATGATTAGTGAAATTAAGGCGCTAATTATTAATATTATTTATCTTGATTGTTTCAAACTTTTTAATTGGAAGTTAATTGTACTAATTAAACTAGATAAATATCTACCTCATCAATAAATTGAAATACATAAGAATAGCCAAACAACGTCAACGAAGTGTCTATATCAAGCTGCTGCTTCAAATCCAAAATGGTGAGATATACAAAATGATTTATTTTATGTCGTATTAAACATATTAATAGAAATGTTGAACCAGTAATGACATGGATTCCATGAAATCCTGTTGCTATAAAAAATGAAGATCCATATACTGCATCTGAAAAAGTAAAGTTTGCTTCCCAATATCCATATGCTTGAAGGATTGTAAAGTATAATCCTAAAACTACTGTAATAATTAATGCCTGGAATCTTTGAGAATGGTTATATTCTATTAATCCATGATGGGCTCATGTTACTGTGAAACATGAAGTTAATAAAACCACTGTATTCAATAAGGGAATTTGTATAGGATTAAATGACAATATTCCCTTAAGTGGTCAATTTATACCTAGTTCAATTGCTGGGGCTTGTCTTCTATTAAAATATGCTCAAAAAATGACACAAAAAATAGTACTTCTGAAGTATAGGATTATTCCTCATTGTAGTCCAATTGAGACAGAATTAGTATGAAGTCCTTGATATGTTCTTCTCGTACTATGTCTCGTCATCATTGATATATATTGTAATCGACCGTTTTGGGCTTAGTCGATTAGTTGACAGGATGGTTGAGTGGTGGGCCGCCCTTTCCTTTCATGGCACTGCGTGTGATCGCTTGTATGGGCCTAGGGCTTAATGCCGGAGGTTGTTGCAGTTGCGAGCGCAATGAGGCATTGGAGAAACCGACCAGATCCTAGGTACTGACCTGTGCGAAGTATTCCCACAGTTTGCCTCGGCAACTTCTGCTGTCTCCTCGTAGTACGGCGGCTAGATGGATTACTGTTAATCAGGATAACTGACACCACATGGTTAAGGACATGACCCTTTACTTTGTAATAGTACCATGTAATGATCATTGAACTGGGCTATGGCTAGCTATAGGTTCTTCTACTTCTAGTACGATAGACAAGGCGTCTAACTGCTACGATAGGCGTTTATTGTACACTCTAGACGGAAGCCAATACATCCGAATGAATACCGCCTGCTAGGCTAACCCCGATGGTACTAATAACTGAAGCCATAGTTTCTTGACGTTAATGATCTACTCAAAGTATAGATGGTGGATCCATTACTTACAATGGAGAATGGCTAGCAGCTAGTCTTGGTAGCGATGTTGCCTGCTATCGGCCATGACGCGAGACCCGGCTACGGAGAGAGGCACCCTAACCGTTAAACTGACATAGTGTCTGCCCTACAGTACTGATACTTGCAGAAGAGAGCGACTGCGTACCGTCGCTCGTAATTTATCCCGATCGTCGAACGTTCTAGATGTTCGATCGGTCATCACCCCGGTCATCGCCTTCCGTCCTGGCATCTGCTGACGCTCGCGTCTGCAAAACGAGGCTAACCTCACGCGAATTCTCCGCGTGCGTACGGGACGTTGCTTTCAACTAAAGTACTAATATTTAACCTTAACTAATATGTCTCAAAACCGTCCATTACAATATTTAACAAAGTGATTATTATTCCCATAATAATAGGTTTATTTCCAACACATTAAATCATTTAGCTAATCCTGATAATATAATTATAGCTCCAATAGCTCCTGTTAGGGGTCATGGTCTATAATCAACTAAGTGAAATGGTTGGTTTGAATGGGTTGTTAGTATAATTAATATACTGATCTTGAGTACAGTGTTCTTAATACTGAAAATACATATGCTTGAATAATGGGTACTGCTGATTCTAACACTAATAATAATATTTGAGCTAATAATAATAAGGTGATTTGTTGGTAACTAATTATTAATCCTGGATTTCCTATTAAAGTTAGTAGTAGGTGACCTGCAATTATGTTGGTGGGTAATCGAAGTGCTTGTGTCCCAGGTAGGATAATATTACTAATTGTTTCAATCAGTACTATAAATGATATAAGAGCTCATGGTGTACCTTGGGCTACTAAATGTGTAACTAGATGATTTATATTGTTGATTCAACCAAAAAATATAAAAGATATTCATAATAGTAATGCTAAAGAAAATGTTATAGATATATGTCTTGTGCTGGTAAATACATATGGAAACATGGAAACAATCCTATAAAATTATTAAATATGATTACCGGTATAACAAATAATAAGATAAATATTATTGTTATTCCTTTTTTTCTATTTGATCCTCTTAAGGTTTTGAATTCAATATGAACAGATAGTAAAATTTTAGTTCATATTGAACATGGAATAAATCAAAATTTTATTGGAATGATTACTATCCCAATAAATGTTCTTATTCTATTAATTGATAAATTTATAATATTTGTTGATGGATCAAATATTGAGAATAGATTTGTCATCATTTTCAGATTAATGTATTTTCAGTGGAATATTTGTTATTTGATGGTTTATATTCAGTTAAATAATAATTTATTACATTGAATAAAACTAATGCAGTTGAAAATATAACAAACAGTAAAAATCATATTAACAGGGATGTTTGTGGAATTAAAATATCTATATTTTTCACCAGAAGTATTTATTAATATACTATATATTGGTTTAAGAGACCATTACTAACTTTCAGCCATCCGGTGCAAGTATTAATTAATAATATTTAGAGATTTACATTCAATTGTTTTATTTAAACTAACATCTTATCTAATTATTTTTTGAATTTAAGATAGGAATAAGTTTGTTGATGTTCTTTCAACTACAATAGGTATAAATCAATGATTTATACCACAAAGTTCTGAACATTGTCCATAAAATATTCCAGGTCGATTAATACTAAATCTGACTTGAATAAGCCGACCTGGCGTAGCATCTACTGTAATACCAATTGATATTACTGTTCGTGAATGAAGGACATCAGAGGCTGTCATTAAAATGTGAATGGGGGTATTTATTGGTATAATGGTTCGATTATCAACACCTAGTAGACAAAAATTGTTATTGTCATTTAGTATATATGAGTTGAATTCGATATTTGTGAAGTCTGAGTATTCATATCTTCAGTATCACTGACGTCCAATTCTTGTAATTGTAATTAAAGCGTCATTAGTATCATCAATTAAATAGAACATACGAATTGAAGGTAGAGCAATAAAAATTAGGGCTATTGCTGGTAATAAAGTTCAGATAGATTCAATTAAATGGCCATGCAGTATATACTGGTATAATAATTTGTTATTTAATATATATATATATATGATGAAATATCCTACTACTATAGTAATGACAATCACAATAATTAATGCATGGTCATGAAAAAATGACAATTGTTCTATTAATGATGACGAACTGTCTTGAAATGAAATGTTTGATCAAGTTGCCATATTGTTTCTAATAAAAGGATGAACTTTATATGTAAAGCTTAAATCTTCTGCACTTGTCTGCCATATTAGAAGTTAGAATCAATTGGCAACTCGCTATATCTATCTTCTGCAGGTGGATCATTTTGGTTTCACTCATTAGAACTTGATATGTTAATGTTATATATCAATTTTCAATTTGAGACTATTCTTTCTCATATGATTATAATAAATATAATAATTCTAATAAATGAAATGGTTGATACTACACTACTAGATAATACATTTCATGATGTATATGCATCTGGGTAGTCTGAATATCGTCGTGGTAGTTCTAAAAAATGTTGTGGGAAAAATGTTAAGTTTACTCCAGTAATATAATTGTAAATTGAATTTTTAGTAATTTTTCATTTATGGCCATATACGTGTGAATAAAGGATATCATTGAATGATTCCACCTATAAATGCAAATACGGCTCCTATTGATAAAACATAGTGGAAGTGTATGACTGGATAATATGTATCGTGTAAAACGATGTAAATAGATGAATTTGCCAGAACTAATACTGTGAATCCACCAATTGTAAATATGAAAATAAACCCTAATGCTCATAAGATAGACGACGAAAATTTACATTTTGTACCATATAATGTCCCTAATCATCTAAAAATCTCAATACCTGTTGGTACGGCAATAATTATAGTAGCTGAGGTAAAATATGTTCCTGTGTCTACATCTATTCCTACAGTAAATATATGGTGTGTTCATACAATGGTTCCTAGGATTACAATAGTGGCCATAGCATAAATTATTCCTAATGTTCCGAATGCTTCAATTTTCCCTCTTTCTTTACATACAATATGAGAGATTATACCAAATCCTGGTAAGATAACAGTATAGACTTCTGGATGCCCAAAAAATCAGAATAAGTGTTGATATAGAATTGGGTCTCCACCATCTGCTTGGTCGAAGAATGACGTATTTAGGTTTCGATCTGTTAGTAATATTGTGATTACCCCTGCAAGAACACGAAGGGATAATAGTAGAAGAATGGTTGTAATGACTACTGATCAAACGAATAGTGGTGTTTGATCTGAAGTTATATTGGGAGATCGTATATTTATAGCTGTGGTAATAAAGTTTACTGCTTCTGGAATAGACGATACTTCAGCTAAGTGTAGCGAGAAGATTGCTAAATCTTCTGATCCACCACACGGCCCGCGAGATTCATCAAACTTTTACGAAACATATTTATTTTATAATTCCCAAAGTAGTGAAATCCAATGTATTTTTTTTAAATTTTTTGAACATCCATATTTTCAAAAATTATCTGTCGAAATTATGAGTATCATTATTATTATATTATCTATGTTTACATGGAAGAATAATAGGAAACGCAATAATAATAACTCATTATGTTTCGATTAACTCCAAAAAAAGTTTATAGTGGGAAGTCTAATATGAGGATAAATGATTTTATGTGCGGCCCGCGGAGTTATGATGCATTTCCAAAGTGACCCGAAAGATTATTTCGGTTGGCCACCCCTGATTTATCGTTTCGTCTTTCGCAGATCGTCTGCTTTTCCTCCTATGAAAGTTGTTTGGTGTCCTTGCCATATCCCCACATTTTCTCTACGATCTATCTGATTATAAAAATTGTATTTACCGTTGGTCTTTATTCCATAGCTTTTCGTGTATTTTTTATTTGATTTTACGCAGGAAAATTTTTTGCGTGCTTTCAGGCAGTGGCTCAATAATGCGATGCCCATGAAGTTATCACATTTTGATTTACGCCACTTGTATGAATTGGCATTATGAGCACCTTCCTCCAATCCTCTCATGTTTTATTATATTTCCAAACTGCCAGTATAACTCTATGCATGTCCATTACATTGCATTCCCATTAACCATTCATGGTGACTTTACAGCTGTCTCTAGCCCCACTACACTAAATTTTTCCATTTGTTTTTCTAAGTTTTATAATTCTCTCCTCTCTTCTGTGGTACTATGGTATCCTCAATTACATTAAATACTTTTAATGAAAATAATACGGCAAAGATACTTGATCCAATTGGTACAGGAATAGGCCTACTCGCAAACGGTTTTGAGGTAAAACTATGGTAATTTATGCAACGACAGGCAGGATTTCTCTAAGTGGGAAATGCCAGCAAACCACCTGCTGTACGAGCGAGCCCTATCTAAAGTCTTGTATTCACAATGAGGGAACAGGAAGTGTGGTGAGAAACATGGGACAGTCTGGAGCTGAGTCCAGGGGTTTCGTCAAAACAGTGTCCCTTAGGCCACAGACCCTCCCCGATAGTTTAGAAATGGTTTGGTTAACGATACGGGGAAGTCAGTTTGAAAATGCAAGAAGATACAATATCAAAATTTATACAGGAGACGAGCAAGACCAGAATTCCGGGTATTTTTAGCATCTACGATGCGGAGAGACGAGAAGAGAAATAAAGAATCCAGAAATAAATGGTTAAAATCGAAAGAATGTCATCATTGGTGGTATGGAAAGTTCTGTGTGTGTGGTTGGCGAGGGGAACACATGTTTCATCGTAGGAGGAGGAGAATGGACCAATTGCCTGATTGATGGAGTGAAACAAATCCTTGTTTCGCCGTGGAGAAGCTTCCACGTATGTCGAACAGATTGATTCTATACCAGATCATCGAGGTGAATAATTCAAAGTTTTACCGTGGAGAGATGTAGAGAATTGCTACCCTAGCGACACCTATGAGACAGCAGTAGATGTGATCTGCAAACTGCGGATTCCCGTCCAGTGAGCTTGTGGTCGTAGTTTTTAGTTGAGAAAGGGGGGGGCACCACTACTTTAGGTTTATCGAGATGGATATTAATTTTGTTTATCTGGTTAGCCAGAATCTCGAAATGCTGTAAATTACAGGTTGATAAAATATTGAATTTATTGGGTCTTATGGCTTTTACATTTCTGGGTATATTTAAATTTAATATGAAACATAATGCAATGCAAAGCAAGCAAGCAATACCCAGACCTTACAATTGGCCTGATAAATGCAAACATCAAATGAAATTAAATATCTCAAGATTACAAGTATGAATGTGAAACATCGTGGCATCGCAGGCCAGCAAATAGACGTTAAAGACAATATAAAAATTCCCAGGGCGCGAATTAAAATGAAAATAACAATTTATTAATCAAGTTAAAATAAACAAAAGGTTTTAATGTTCAAATTTTAGATGACAACGAAATGCTAGCTACCTCAATAACATTTCAGAGTTGAAGCAGAGATCCCACTCCCAGGAGTCGCTTACGGGTCGGTGAAGCCTCGTTAGAAACCAAGGAACCTCGACCTGGCGTCGGAGTACATTACCATGTCGTCGTAGCTGCGTGATGATTGCGGCATGATATGCCACCGTCGGGTAGGGATCTCACTGATAGCTCATCCGTGTGGGTGCGTGTGTCTATCTCAGCGAGACAGTACACTCTGCGTCGGCCCACGTCTGAACAGCAAGTCGTATCTGACCACATCCGATCGGTAAGACGTCCCGTCCGCAAGTGTCGTTATGGCGTCCTTCTTCTTCTCCAAGCAAAAGCAAGCTCTCCCCTGTATAACGCTCGCGTGACATGGAAAAGGGGCTTTGCTTTAAGATTTGTGCACCCCGTAGTGATACACAATTGGTGAATCAGCGT
The DNA here is from genome assembly GCA_031002005.1 of Vandiemenella viatica. Lineage (NCBI taxonomy): Eukaryota > Metazoa > Arthropoda > Insecta > Orthoptera > Morabidae > Vandiemenella > Vandiemenella viatica. Next base: position 257,434,743 of record CM061920.1, on the reverse strand, counting down.
ACGCCAAAATCACGTGAGTGGCCAAGCGCCGGTTATTCGTCACTTGTTTTCCGCGCAGCTGGTCAGCTGACCTTGCATCCCCTAGCGTCCTAGCCGAGGGTACATTGCCCCCGCTCCGGCTAACGGGATGTTTCCGCTCTCCACCGGACCCTGCCCTTGTTTCCCACGCGACCGAGTGTCGCCAGGCACAGCTTTGTCTGCTATTTAAATGTTCCAAACTTTCCACTGAACGCTAGCGTTTTTCACCGTTTGCTCCTTTATATTAACAATTTTACATTAATAAAAACACAATAACAACTTGGCCGCCTGGGCTTATCATAACTAAACCATCTATGATTTTAATAGCCCTAATAATTTACATTTAATGAATAATTATATTTAATCTGAAAATTTTTAATATTAATACGAATAATAAATATAAATATATCAGGTCGCAGCCTATATATATTCCTTGTAGGGTGACACTGTCATACTACAAGCTCCAGGCGATTAACCTGCAAGATGCGATAGAAGACGACACACAGAAATATTGGCAATGTGATCTCCAAATATCACAACATATGGAGCGGTCTGGTGGCTCAGTGGTTAAGCGTCTGACTGGGGATCGAAAAGTCCCCGGTTCGAATCCCTGTCTCGGCGGGGATTTTCAAAGGCGATTAACCCGACCTTCACCTCTGGTACAGCTTGCTGTGTAAAGTGAAGTACACCAGAACGCTTCCTTAGTTCGGATTCTACGTTAAACTCTAGGTTCCCTGTACTCGGCAGGATTGTCGGGTTACTTTAAGGCGGCTACGATAGTGGCGGAGTGCGCAGCAATAAAAACACTATCTCCAGGTCGTTACGACTACACGGAATTATTATATTACAACGTACGAATTGTCTACCTACTTCAATCCTCGAATGCATGTAATATCAATTAAATCTCTTAGCTCATTCTAAAACCAAACCATAAGGAGGTAATTAATTTCTTTTCGTATAAGATAGTTCATGATTTTTTTGTTTTTGTTTTTTTGTTTTTGTGTGAATTTGATAACTCCATGTAATTTCATGATTTAAGATATATGTTAATATAACAATAAAATGATGGTGTTACATGCTAACCTGAGCACAGGTAAATAAGCCTTATAAGCTATTAGAAATAGCTCATGTAAGAATAAAATCAGTGGCAAGACTACTGGTTGTATATTCTAGAAATAATAAGCACCATTAATCTTCTAAAGTGCTACCTTGAATACTGGCGCAGTATGAACTGACGAAAATGAACCAGTAGTGCCATTTTATTTTCATATACTTACGTCTCATGTCAAAGGATCACAGGTTAAAATGCCGCCGCGAAATAGGCAGACCTATAATTTATTTTGCTAACTTGTGTGATTTTCTTCCTATGCTAACGTTCATTTCTAATGTCATGGAATCAAGCGTTTCCTCAGAAAATGTTGGGCGGTATGTGAAAGAAAATTCAAGTGAAGCAATTGCATCCCCTGGTCTATGCCTCCATTCCGAATTATCTTATTTAAACTTAAAAGTTCTGTTTGGATAAAAACAACTAGATAAGAGAATACTTCTAGCCAGTTTTTGTGAAAAGCATTAACTTCAGTAAGTGTTATTAACTTATCCTACGATATACTTACTGCTTCATGCACGATTACTTTGTTTATGAACACCTAGTACATTGCCAAAATAAAAATAAAAAAAAAGGATCTAGACACTTTTAGGTAAGCCTGAAACCAGTAAGCAGTCACAGATAAAAATTTTGAGAGATAAGTTGTAGCTGATTGGGGAGCGTGCACAAACTATGTGGCTCGGTCCAGGGGAGGGGGGGGAGGGGAGAGAGGGGTTGGCTGGAAGGCTACGCTGGGCTACGTGGGGAGAGAGGGGGTCCGAGCCAGGCCACGTAGCTTTTCTTTCATAAAACTTTACACAGTTAAAATGAGGAACAGAACTCACTACAGCATGTAAATATTTACTTCCCTCAGTTAATTATCTCTGTGCGTAATTTATAATAGTCTGACAAGAGAAAACAGTGCAAAATGTCTTCTGAAAACAAAAGGGAAAAAATCTACGTGCTACGTGGGGAAGGGGGAGCGGGGTGTAGAGGTAAAAACCACGTAAGACTACGTGGGGGGAGGGGGGTTCACAGGAGGCCAAAATGGAGCTACGTGGTTTATGCACGCTCCCTTGGAGCAAACAGTTCGCTTCTTCCTTAGTGTTCAGTCTGCCAGTAAAGGCCCCTGCCAGGCAGACCTCACACACAACGCGCCTGCACGCCGGGATACATATACGACTCCAAACAGGCGCAAAACAAACCAGGAAAACAAATAGAATCATCTAGAAGCTAAGTGGGACTATTTCTTACAGAGGTCGCCGTACTACCACACAACGGAATTCCTGCGCCAGGCCGCCTATATAAGCGTAGCCGGCCGCTCCACCGCCAGTTCCAGCCTGACCGCTGAACCAGCGTCAACTACAGAAGACCACCGGAAGTTCGCGAGAAGTAGAAGCCGTCACTCTACCCCGGATCAGGACCAGGCTGAAATTCTCGACGGTCTTCTGATAACTGTACCCACATTTGTTTATGGTTTACCTGTTGTATTGTGTACCGAGTAATAAACTTCAAGGAACCGTTAAGTGTAGTTCACTTCAGTGGCGACAAGGTTGGGATAAGAACTCTCGACCATCATGGCTACGCCAGCAGCACCTACGGAATGGCAACAGTTCCTCCAAGGACTTCTACATCAGTTCTTCGAATCTCAGAGACAACTGATTGCGGAAGTCAGGAATCTCCGCCAACCCACGGCCCCGCCTCCGTTCCCAGCGTTCAACGACGACGTCGAGGAATGGGAGACCTACGAGAGCGCATAAGACAACACTTCGCAATTCACCACATGACCAAATACACCACAAGTCACAAACTCGAAGAGGCATTGACACTCTTCCTCAGTTCCTATCGAACCACTCCAGTGGGGGCCAAAAGCCCGGCGGAATTGCTGCATGGCCACCAACCTCGCACTCTCCTCCATCTCCTCTTACCCCCGCCCAAAGTACAGGTACCTTCGGGCCCATTCCGTTTCACCCCGGGCTCCCTAGTCTGGGCCCGCGGGTTTGGCTCCGGGGCCGGTTGGCTTCCGGGGGTCATCCAGCGGCCCCGGGGCCGCCAACTGTTCGACGTCAGCCTGGATGGCCGGATAGTGCGACGCCATCGAAACCAACTACGTCCCCGCTACCCCACGGCACCGTCCTCTTCCACCACGGCACGGCCATCCACTTCTTCCTCTCCTTCCCTGCCACCTCCACCACTCCTGCCGTCTAACCGTTGCTCAGGGACAGTTACAGCGCCACCAACGACGCCACAACCTGTCGGTCGCTCCGACACCCTTCAGCCGCAGCCTCTCGACCACCTGCGGGGACCATCTTCAGCGCCCCCCGTACAGCCCCCGGCCATCGACGCCGACGAACCGATGCCGTTAGCTCCACAAGTACCTCCACCACAACCTGCACCACGACGCAGGTCGGCACGCATCGCCAGGGGAACAGCTCCGTACTCCCCTGGAGGTAGCCTTCATAGTCTGCTCCAGGGCGCCGCGGCAGACGACCTCGCAGACGTCGCAGACGTCGCAGACATCGCTTCCACCCCCCCCCCCCCCCGGGAGGGAGGTATGTTCAGTCTGCCAGTAAAGGCCCCTGCCAGGCAGACCTCACACACAACGCGCCTGCACGCCGGGATACATATACGACTCCAAACAGGCGCAAAACAAACCAGGAAAACAAATAGAATCATCTAGAAGCTAAGTGGGACTATTTCTTACAGAGGTCGCCGTACTACCACACAACGGAATTCCTGCGCCAGGCCGCCTATATAAGCGTAGCCGGCCGCTCCACCGCCAGTTCCAGCCTGACCGCTGAACCAGCGTCAACTACAGAAGACCACCGGAAGTTCGCGAGAAGTAGAAGCCGTCACTCTACCCCGGATCAGGACCAGGCTGAAATTCTCGACGGTCTTCTGATAACTGTACCCACATTTGTTTATGGTTTACCTGTTGTATTGTGTACCGAGTAATAAACTTCAAGGAACCGTTAAGTGTAGTTCACTTCAGTGGCGACAAGGTTGGGATAAGAACTCTCGACCATCATGGCTACGCCAGCAGCACCTACGGAATGGCAACAGTTCCTCCAAGGACTTCTACATCAGTTCTTCGAATCTCAGAGACAACTGATTGCGGAAGTCAGGAATCTCCGCCAACCCACGGCCCCGCCTCCGTTCCCAGCGTTCAACGACGACGTCGAGGAATGGGAGACCTACGAGAAGCGCATAAGACAACACTTCGCAATTCACCACATGACCAAATACACCACAAGTCACAAACTCGAAGAGGCATTGACACTCTTCCTCAGTTCCTATCGAACCACTCCAGTGGGGGCCAAAAGCCCGGCGGAATTGCTGCATGGCCGCCAACCTCGCACTCTCCTCCATCTCCTCTTACCCCCGCCCAAAGTACAGGTACCTTCGGGCCCATTCCGTTTCACCCCGGGCTCCCTAGTCTGGGCCCGCGGGTTTGGCTCCGGGGCCGGTTGGCTTCCGGGGGTCATCCAGCGGCCCCGGGGCCGCCAACTGTTCGACGTCAGCCTGGATGGCCGGATAGTGCGACGCCATCGAAACCAACTACGTCCCTGCTACCCCACGGCACCGTCCTCTTCCACCACGGCACGGCCATCCACTTCTTCCTCTCCTTCCCTGCCACCTCCACCACTCCTGCCGTCTAACCGTTGCTCAGGGACAGTTACAGCGCCACCAACGACGCCACAACCTGTCGGTCGCTCCGACACCCTTCAGCCGCAGCCTCTCGACCACCTGCGGGGACCATCTTCAGCGCCCCCCGTACAGCCCCCGGCCATCGACGCCGACGAACCGATGCCGTTAGCTCCACAAGTACCTCCACCACAACCTGCACCACGACGCAGGTCGGCACGCATCGCCAGGGGAACAGCTCCGTACTCCCCTGGAGGTAGCCTTCATAGTCTGCTCCAGGGCGCCGCGGCAGACGACCTCGCAGACGTCGCAGACATCGCTTCCACCCCCCCCCCCGGGAGGGAGGTATGTTCAGTCTGCCAGTAAAGGCCCCTGCCAGGCAGACCTCACACACAACGCGCCTGCACGCCGGGATACATATACGACTCCAAACAGGCGCAAAACAAACCAGGAAAACAAATAGAATCATCTAGAAGCTAAGTGGGACTATTTCTTACAGAGGTCGCCGTACTACCACACAACGGAATTCCTGCGCCAGGCCGCCTATATAAGCGTAGCCGGCCGCTCCACCGCCAGTTCCAGCCTGACCGCTGAACCAGCGTCAACTACAGAAGACCACCGGAAGTTCGCGAGAAGTAGAAGCCGTCACTCTACCCCGGATCAGGACCAGGCTGAAATTCTCGACGGTCTTCTGATAACTGTACCCACATTTGTTTATGGTTTTACCTGTTGTATTGTGCACCGAGTAATAAACTTCAAGGAACCGTTAAGTGTAGTTCACTTCAGTGGCGACAAGGTTGGGATAAGAACTCTCGACCATCATGGCTACGCCAGCAGCACCTACGGAATGGCAACAGTTCCTCCAAGGACTTCTACATCAGTTCTTCGAATCTCAGAGACAACTGATTGCGGAAGTCAGGAATCTCCGCCAACCCACGGCCCCGCCTCCGTTCCCAGCGTTCAACGACGACGTCGAGGAATGGGAGACCTACGAGAAGCGCATAAGACAACACTTCGCAATTCACCACATGACCAAATACACCACAAGTCACAAACTCGAAGAGGCATTGACACTCTTCCTCAGTTCCTATCGAACCACTCCAGTGGGGGCCAAAAGCCCGGCGGAATTGCTGCATGGCCGCCAACCTCGCACTCTCCTCCATCTCCTCTTACCCCCGCCCAAAGTACAGGTACCTTCGGGCCCATTCCGTTTCACCCCGGGCTCCCTAGTCTGGGCCCGCGGGTTTGGCTCCGGGGCCGGTTGGCTTCCGGGGGTCATCCAGCGGCCCCGGGGCCGCCAACTGTTCGACGTCAGCCTGGATGGCCGGATAGTGCGACGCCATCGAAACCAACTACGTCCCTGCTACCCCACGGCACCGTCCTCTTCCACCACGGCACGGCCATCCACTTCTTCCTCTCCTTCCCTGCCACCTCCACCACTCCTGCCGTCTAACCGTTGCTCAGGGACAGTTACAGCGCCACCAACGACGCCACAACCTGTCGGTCGCTCCGACACCCTTCAGCCGCAGCCTCTCGACCACCTGCGGGGACCATCTTCAGCGCCCCCCGTACAGCCCCCGGCCATCGACGCCGACGAACCGATGCCGTTAGCTCCACAAGTACCTCCACCACAACCTGCACCACGACGCAGGTTGGCACGCATCGCCAGGGGAACAGCTCCGTACTCCCCTGGAGGTTGCCTTCATAGTCTGCTCCAGGGCGCCGCGGCAGACGACCTCGCAGACATCGCTTCCCCCCCCCCCCCCGGGAGGGAGGTATGTTCAGTCTGCCAGTAAAGGCCCCTGCCAGGCAGACCTCACACACAACGCGCCTGCACGCCGGGATACATATACGACTCCAAACAGGCGCAAAACAAACCAGGAAAACAAATAGAATCATCTAGAAGCTAAGTGGGACTATTTCTTACAGAGGTCGCCGTACTACCACACAACGGAATTCCTGCGCCAGGCCGCCTATATAAGCGTAGCCGGCCGCTCCACCGCCAGTTCCAGCCTGACCGCTGAACCAGCGTCAACTACAGAAGACCACCGGAAGTTCGCGAGAAGTAGAAGCCGTCACTCTACCCCGGATCAGGACCAGGCTGAAATTCTCGACGGTCTTCTGATAACTGTACCCACATTTGTTTATGGTTTACCTGTTGTATTGTGTACCGAGTAATAAACTTCAAGGAACCGTTAAGTGTAGTTCACTTCACTTAGGTCTCGTATCTGTACGGTGTGAAAAGTTCTCTCGTAATGAAACTGGTACGCGAGTATATTACTAATTTCATCATGAATTTCTGGATGGCACAGTTTGCAACCAACATTAGTCCTCCGATTCTGACCCTTAAAAATATTTAGACTCTTTCATGTATAGTAATTGTCCGTTTGAATGGCTGCCAATAATTTTTACTTACACAATAACTATGCACAGGACAACACGAAATTCAAGATTTGTCTGTCTAGTGTAAAAGGAGATGTTAGATTGACAAGGTTTCAAATCTTTTCTTGTTTAAGTTTTTCATCCAGTTAACTCTTGTTAAAGAAGTCTGTCAATATTTACGGTATCTGAAAACTGGCAATAAAGCAGATTTTGGAGTAAGATATTTAATTCTAACCGACTAGCCATAATTTATGGTTTATTGTTGTTAGTAAATCATAACTATTGTTGTGACGAATTGTACCTTCACCCCAATAAATTTTAACGAATTTATCTGTTCATTAGGAGGTTAGTCGCGATCCAGTAGTGGGGTAAATTTTCATCTACAAAAAAATTCAACCGGCATGGTAACTAAGATGAAAATTTAGTGCATCAAAAGCTTGTCTCAGTTAAAATTTATTGTTAGTCCCCCAATTAAAAAGATGAAAATATATCTTTGCATATATAAAAAATGTGGCTGCGAGTTTTGAGATCCAGCGATAACAATAAATTGTGTTCTATTTGTTCGATGTTGATGAGTACGTGATTATTGTATCCATTGGATCAAAGATTTCTTCAAGGCGTATTTTCTTTAATTAACGAGATGAGAAGCAGCGTTTTGCACAGGGTAGAGTGGGTCAATAATTCTCTGCTCGTTACGCGGTTTTAAATTGTATACCGGAACTCATGTTTCTGAAAGCCGAAGGTTCATAGTCAAGTGTTAATAAATTAATTAACCCGGTATTCGCAAAATATCTCACACCCTCCCCCATTTAATCAACCGAAATATTTCTTTGTCTTCTATGTATCCAATAAACTTACTCTTTTAGGCATTTATCTTTATACTCAAGCAGATACCAATACCATTATATAACTTCTAGTTTATATCCTACAACACAGCAATAAATAATCTGCAAATAAACTAACTTTTGACTGTAAATTACCAACACAATCATTGATTAGCGAACCGCAATGATCCATAGACTCTACCATTCGATTGGTTCTATGTGAAATATATGGCAAAATCTAATGCTACAGTGTTGAATTGCTTTTTACTGCCCATTTCTGATAAAATGACTTGTACATAGCCAACCAACACTGATGAACTATCCTATACCTAATATATGGTAAATTGGCCATCCTTCTGCAATTGATTGTTACACAACTGAAAATGAAAACACCGTCTATTAGCAACTGGTTTTATTCATATAATATGCTCAGACGCGATTCGCCCTTGTGGAATGGGGCATCGTCAGTGACTGTGAATGTACATACATGTTGGTGTCAACAAAATTACAATATTAATATACATAACTAACTAATAATAAACTACATTCTACTTACGACTTATGGTTGAGACAGTTACATGGCGGTCAGGAATAGCTCCATTCGCACTTTTTGTGACCAGAACTGTAGTTGTGGTTGCACATAACTGTAAGAATAACTATTGTCACCCTTTTTTGGAGGTAACGATACCGCTGTTTCAAAATCGTTTGATTTACACCTTGTGTTCGACGAACAGCAACAGAACCTTATTGTTTACATGCGTGTAAACTGATGCCAACCTAATGTTTTTGCTAGAATTATACTGACTGTGTCTATGTATTTTTAAAATATATCTCTGTTTGTGCAATGGTGTCAGTGTTGTAATTTACTTTTATGTGTATTATATTCCTGTGTCTTGGTTATTCTTCAATGTTTTAATGTCTCATTTGTTAAATGAGTGAATTCATTAAGTACAGTTTGCTTTGATGTAATGGCTTTGTGAATGTGGTAACTTTCCTGTACTGCAGGTAGGTGTTTCTTGTGATTATTTATTTTCACTATTTTCATGTCTGTTTGTATCGTGGTGGGTTAATGGTTGTGATATAATAAGTGGTCTGCAAATGTTGAGTGATTTGTACATGTAATGGCTCTGATATGTTCTTTGTATCTTGTAAGAAAGTTTCTGGTTGTCTATCCTATGTATTTTGATTTACATTGTTGGCTAATCAGTTCATATATCCCTGATTGTTGGTACTGATCTATTTCATTATGGTTGTTTAGGTGTTTCTGTACTGTGTTGTTTGTGTGAAATGCTATTTTTAGTCCTTGTTTTCTGAATATGTTACTTATTCTGTGAGTGTGTTTGTTGATGTAGCTAATTGTGTACCATTGTCTTTTATTTTGGTTCAGTGTGGTGGTGTGTATGCTGTTGAGTGGGGACTGTTTTCTTATTTTTTCTTGGATTTTAGTGTTGAGCTGTGCAATACGTTGTTCTGTGTACCCGTTGTTTTTTGCGATTTGTGTGATGATGTATTCTAGTCATATTCTTGGATAGCGGTATGGTATTTAACCTGTTTAGCATGTGCCTGAGTGCTGCCTGTTTATGGTTTTGAGGATAACTAGATGTTTTGTGTATTATTGTGTCTGTGTGTGTAGGTTTCCTGTATATTTTGAATGAAAGGAGTGACTCATTCCTAGTTATTGTTATGTCAAGGAATTCAAATGTCTATTTTTGTATCCATTTCAATAGTAAACTGTACGTTGTTAATTTCACCATGGAACTGAGTGATTTTATGATCTGGTTCATCAATTAAACAAATAAAATCGCCAACATACCTGTGCCGAAAGATTATATTGTATTTTGTGTTTGTAAATATGTGATGCTCTATGTGGTCCATAAAGATGTTTGCCGTAATACCAGAGACAGGTGAGCCCATCGGTAGTACTTCGTTTCGAATGTAGTATCTGTTGCTGAAATCTACATCTACATTTATACTCTTCAATTCACAAAATTGTGGGTGGCAGAGGGTGCTCAGCACCGAAGCTAATCTCTTTTGTTATGCACTTCAAACCCTAATGGTACTAGGAAAAAAAGAATTCATGTAAGAATCAGAGCGGCACCTTATTTCTCTAATTTTTTCTTTCCTGTCCTTCCAACTCAAATAGGTTAGTGGAAAAAGTATTTCACTACATTCGAAAGTGAAAGTGGGAGCACGCATCTTAACCAATATGTTTTAACGAAACGTGTGTCGTCTATCTACCAGAGACTCCCAGCCAGTCTACTAATCAGTTCTGTGACGCTTTCATGAGGACTGTAGCAAGCGGTCACGAATCGTGCGGCTCTTCTCTGTACTTTCTCTATACTTTCGATCAACCCCTTACGAAACGGGTCCCAAATAGCACAACAATAATCGAAATGTGGACGCACAAGAGATTTGTACGCTATCTCCTTTGTTGGTTCATTACAATTTTTCAATATTCGACCTATGAATCGCAGCCTAGAATTTACTCTACCTACTAACGAATTAATCTGTATGTCCCATTTCATGTTCCTTTGTACTGTTACTCCCAAATATTTCATAGAATCGACCATATCAACAACTGTATTGTTTAACTGGTATTTCTGAACAATTGGATTCTTTTTGTTAGTTATGCTCATTGTCTTGCACTTTTTACAATTTAGCGTAGGTTACCACTCAGCGCACCATGCCAAAATAACATCCAGATCACGCTGAATTTCTAAACAATCGGCCAAATTTCTTACTTCCCTGTAAATAACCGCATCATCAGCAAACAACCTGTAAAAAGGCTTTTCACTTTGTCTCCGAGTTCGTTTATAAAAATTAAGAAAAGAAGTGGTCCTATTACACTTCCTTGAAGTACACCCGATGTAACATCTAGATTAGAAGAACTTTCTCCTTCAACGACAACATACTGCCACCGACCAGTTAGAAAATCCTTTATCCATTCACAAAGCTGATCCGATATACCGTACGCTCGAAGCTTTGCTAAAAGGCGGTTGTGTGGCACAGAGTCAAAGGCTTTCTGGAAATCTAAAAAAATTGCATCTACTTGTGAACCTGTATCGATAACTTTCATTACGTCGTGTGTAAATAGGGCCAGCTGTGTTTCACATGATCTTTTCTTCCGAAATCAGTGTTGATTTGTTGTAAGCAAATTATTATCATCTAGAAAATTCATGATGTTCAAGTAATATGCTCCATTACTCAACTACAAACAGATGTTATAGATATGGGACGATAGTTTCCAGGATCACTTCGATCACCTATCTTGAAAATCGGAGTTACTTGCGCGATTTTCCAGTCTGAAGGTACTTTTCGCTCTTTTAATGATTTACTGAATATATCAGATAGAAATGGTCCGATTTCCGCCGCTTACTCTGAAAATACTGGAATTCCATCCGGACCTGGTGCTTACCCCCATTTCAGGAGCTCTAATTGCTTAATGAAACCTGCAGTGTCTATTCGTAATGATTCCATCACCGACTCGCCACGACGTGGGTACATGGGAATACTATCCTTATTTTCATTAGTAAATGAATTTTTGAATACAGTATTTAGTACGTTAGCTTTATCGCGGCTATCATTAACCGCTGAACCTTCACGAATTAGTGCTGGAATATTGCCGTTGGTACAATTAATTTTTCGTACATACGACCAAAATTTCTTTGGGTTTTCTGTGAGCAGGGCCCGCTCTAGGGGGGGGGGGGGCAAACCGGGCATTTGCCCGGGGCGCTAAAATTTAGGGGCGCCATTTCGGCTGTAAGTGTGAGAAAAATATTAATGATATTAATGTGTTAAATACCCAATTAATAAAAAAAATCCACATACCGATTTTTTCTTTCGTTAAAAACTTACAGTTCTTAGCTATTTGGGTGGGCCCCTAGAGACTTCGAAGAGACGGGGCGCGAACCTCAAAGGGGCGCGCCGTTGTCCAGCCGCCTCTGTGTGAATTCCGCCATAGGAGCAACTTCAAAATGTGCCGCGTCCGCGCCATGTCTCAGCCCGAAGTCCGCGCCACGTCTCTTCTGTGTGAATTGGGCCTTGGCAAGCGAGTAGAACGCTGTTTTGACTTTTGTTGTCTCAACCTGCTTATTATTGCTAATTATTAAAGTGGTTTCATTACACAACAGCATTAGTCTTACTATTACGTTATTAGTGATAAGTGGAAGTTCGTAAAATTTACTTCAGGAGTTCATAATTTCTAAAGGTAAGTACATCTATGATTAAACTGTCATTTAGTTGGATATACGACATAAGCGCACAACGACAAAAGAGCACAACGACAAAGGCGCACAACAACAAAGGCGCACAACAGAAGCGCGGTAAGTGGGGGCTGTTACACCTGACCTCGGCTACCTACACTGATTCCGACGTTATACTCCCTACAAGTTTCGAGACGCGGTGAAAAGGAGTATTTTTCGCAATTGCTGCTAGGCTCTAATACATGGAATCGATAGTGCTTGGCGGGAGATGCTGAGTACCGGTATTTATTTTATTGAATTGATGAACCAAATCAATATGGATCTTAGTTATTCGAAATTGAAGTGCAATAATTTGCATAATAATTTCTTCTCGTAATCCGAAGCCTCACAGATTTGTTGTACAAATGAGATACAGGCATTGAAAGTGTTATGGTTGGGTTAAATTACATACACTAGCTTTGATCGCTTGTGAAAATACTGTAGTTTAGTGGGCGTGGGACAGTACTTACAATCATTAATAAATAAATAATATTACCAACTGCTGATTACCGATTAGTTACTTCACATACCATTAGTATATTCAATTTCTAATGTTAACTGCTAATATATAATAACCCACGATGCTTATTATATATACGAATGCGGTTTCCAGAAACTATAATTGCTGCATTTGTAAACCGTCTCAACAAAAAGAAATTCATTAACTATTTTAGTGAATTTGAATAACTTTGTCAGTTGGTTTAATAAGTGCATTGCGTGACAATCACTCCACAGAATCATTTTTTGTTGTTTTTGTTTGTTTGTGAACTTGGAACGTATTTCATTTAAGTATATAGAAACTGCCATTCTGTATACACGGCTTCTGTATTTGTAGCAAATTTACGGATCGTATCCTCCGCGAATAAGCTTTGACTGTGTAGTAAGACTAGACTTTGTTTATGTTCACAGGGTATGGAAAATATTTTGTGTTGTGCATAAATATTTTTTTTATATCGACTGAGAATAATTTATCTTAGTTATGGTTTTAGCTTATTTAGAACAAGGATAAATATTTACTTTTTATATTATTTTATAGTGTACATTGTTTGAGTTACGTGCGTGCCTCTTCCAAAATGTCTGACGGCCAATAAAACTATCTGGTTACCAGTATAAAAAAAGAAGATTGGGAAAGGAAGCGGAAAGGCTAGAATCAATCTGGTGCGTTACAAAAATATACTGTATTCAGGGTTTACCAAAACAAACCTTAGAATCCAATATCAGGTCGGGATACAAAAGAAGTACAGAATCGTCAGAGAATAATAGCAAACAAATGAACGAAGTTTCTACACCAACTTGAACTGACACCAACGTGAGACTCACAGAAGGCGTTCTACAACCTTTGTGGCCAAGAATTTTATGAGACGCCGCAAGAAGCTTTTTAGTAAGGCAAGGTCCACCTAAACTATTGCATAATTACAAATTTCCTTCCAATGACACAGATCGACATTTTAGCGCAAAATATTATGCACGAATTTTAAGCAACGGAGAGCAAATATTGCGAGATTAGCTACTATCTTTCACAAAACTTGCGTTTACCTGCTCCTGTTGCAAAATTTTCGGCTGTTTAATTAGTTCTCTCTCAAAGGAGGGTTTTAGAAATTGGAAGCACCTTGACGAAACTTTAAAAGAGCATGAAATTTCGAAAAATCATATTCAGGCAAAAAAATCATGGCTAGAAATGAACGCAAGATTAAATTGTTGTAAAACTGTAGATGCTGCCACTCAAAGAGTTATTAATGCCGAAATAAATCATTGAAATGAGGTGCTTCTAAGAATCGTTGCAATTACCAAAATGCTTGATAAAAATTGTCTGATTTTTCAAGGATACAAGCGACAAGTTGTTTAAGCATAATAACGGTAATTTCTTAAAAATAGTTGAGTTACTGTTTGAATGACATCCCATTATGGAAGAAGCACGGCCGTTGAGTGCTCTAAAAAGTAGAGACTAAAGCTCAATATCTTGAGAAAAATATACAAACCGGGATAGTAGAACTGCTGCATCAAAGTGTAAAGTCCCATGTTATTAATGAAATAAAAAAATTCAAATATTTTTCCATAATTTTAAACTGTACTTCCTGACTTAGGTAAGATACAAGCAAATTACTCTTGTAATCAGATATGTCTCAACCAATAAATTTAATCCTTATGTTGAAATTAAAATTAATGAAAGCTTTTAAGGCTTCTTACCAGTCGAAAGATCCACAGGAAATCAAATGTCTGACATTATAGTTGGAGAACTTAATGACTTGTGTTTAAATTTGCAGGATATCAGAGGAAAGGGACTGACAATGGGTCCAATATGAGGGGCAATAAAGCAAGAGTGCAATTTAGAATTAAACAACGCCTTGCTAAGCATTTACGAAAACCAAGAAATTGATAATTTAATTATTTAGCCATTTTGGCAATTGAGTATGAAATTGCTGGTGAAGTAAATTTTAAGATGTAATAAAAAATTCGCAACCTGAAAGTAAGAAAACAAGTTTTTATGATTTTAGCGTATTTGATGTAATCTCGTTTTATTTTGATAATAATGGCATTTAGATTGTTTGTGAGATAGTATCCATCTGTAATAGCATTTAAAAATGTAAAAAATATGGTTAATTTGTGGCTATATACAGATATTTCATAATTAATTTCTCTATTTTGTGCCGCTAGATCAAAATTCAATAAGTTTATTTATGAATATATGATTTTATTAAAAATTAAAATTAAATATTTTATTTGATTGAAAAATAATTATTTTTTAAAAATATATACTTCTACATAATCTTAAGGGGCGGCAATTTGTCTATTTGTCCGGGGCGGCAAAACCCCTAGAGCGGGCTCTGCTGTGAGACTCTTAGAGAGAGAGTTGGAATGAAAATCGTTGAAGGCCTCGCGCATTACATTCTTAATACGTCCTCTTAACTCAGCTAAGGTTTCTAAATCGCTACGAAACCCCATTCATCTTGAGCGTGCATGTATTTTCCTTTGTTTTTTGAGTAATCTTTTGACTTCGCATGTGTACCACGTTGGATCATTCTTCCCCCTTATTGTCCGCTTCAGTATATGTATTTCCATACCTTCCCTGACTATATGTATAAATCGATTACACATCTCTTCAACGGTGTCCTTTGTTGACTTGAAGTTATGGTAATTATTCCTCAGGTAGGTTCTAAAACACTCCTCTGAGGCCTTACTGAATCTGTATACAATCCGACCTTTTTAGCTTGGTCATTAATTTGATAGTCGCAATTACCGCTTTGTGATCGCTTATTCCTGTGGTCGTTGAAATGTCGGTGAATAATTCTGGCTTGTTGGTAACCAGCAAATTTAAAATGTTTTCGCTACCGTTATGACATCGCGTAGGATCATTAACTAGCTGCTCGAGATGATTATCTGACAACAAATTGAGAATTACTTCAGAAGCTACCTTATCCCTGCTACCTGTGATGTGAACGTATTTACGCCAATCAATACAAGGCAGATTGAAGTCGCCTCCTAGAATCATAGCATGATCCTGAAAACGGCTAGCTATACTGTTTACATTATTTCTTAACTCCTCGGCAATAGCTATGTCGGAATTGGGTGGACGTTAGAAGGCGCCTATGATGAGTTTTGACCCAGCAACGTTGAGTTTAATCCATATGATTTCACAGATCGTATCGACGTATATTTCATTACATGGGTGATATTTACTCACAGCTATAAATACCACACCTCCGCGAGAATGTAATCTGTCTTTACGAAAAACGTTCATGCTATCTTTAAAAGTTTCGCCGGAACGTATTTCCGGTTTCAGCCAACATTCTGTACCGATAACGATATCCGCTTCTGTACTACAAATAACGCTTTCAAGTTCCGGTTGTTTGTTACAAACACTTCTACAGTTAATTACGAGAACTTTTAACTGTCAAGATTCTTTTACGTTGCTCCTACATTTCGGTGTTGCATCTGATTGGGTTGACCATAACTGTATTTCGTGTTTCGGGTCTTCCTCCCTCAGCCTAAAAACCACCCAGTGCATTCCACACGACCCCTGCCACTCGTGTAGCCGACACACGTGTGTAGTGCACACCTGACCTATTAATAGAAACCCTACAAGATTCGACCCTATGACGAAGATAGAGAATTCTGCAGCCAATATCATCACAGAAACGTCGTAGTCTCTTGTTCAGCCCCTCAATACGGCTCTGAACCACAGCCCCACAATCAACTCTGTCTACGATGCTACAGACGGTTAGTTCTGCCGATATCTTGCGGCCACTGGCCACAGAGTTCACCCTTTCAGCCAGCCGCCGGGTGGAAGAGTGGATAACCTCCGACCCAAGGCGGCAACCATCATTGATGCCGACATGAGCCACAATCTGTAGCTGGCTACACCCCGTCCGTTCTATGGCATCTGGGATGGCCTGTTCCACATCTCAGATCAGGCCACCCGGAATACACACTGAATGGACGTTGGATTTCTTCCCTGAGTAATCCGCCATTTCCCTAAGGGGCTCTAATAACCGCCAAACATTAGTGCTCCCAACTACCATAATGACCTTCTGTGTTTGCTCAGACCTGGTGGGCTTTGGGGCCTTCAACTCGTTGGATGACAATTGTGGGACTGAGTCAGCATCCGATAATACATCAAACCAGTTGGACAGACGAACAAGTTCAGCGTCTTGGCCTTTAAATGGAAATAGTTCTGTGATGTGACCATGTGTAATTTCTCTATTATCTCCTTGACATGTGTGCTGGGAACTGTGTTATGTGTAGAGAGGTTATTTTGTTTTATATTAATTGTTTCCCTGACTGGAATCACAGAAAACATGTTTACCACATCAAATGGTAGGAGTTTTGCTGTGTGGGGGACTTGTGTCGTCTTTATTTTGTCTATTAGCTGCATTGTATTCTGGATACTTCTGTTGTTGTGATATCTGTAATTTTCATTGAGAAACTCATATGTGAATCTACTTAGTTTATATGATGGTGCATTTCTAATGTTTATTACTGGCCGTATGGGTATATTTGCTTTGTGAATTTTAGGTTGACTTCTGAGATTGGAAGCCTTGGGATTTTTTTGAGGAAAGATTTTTTTTGCCAGTCTGTAACGATGTGTTTGATATTTTTAAAGCACTTCTTTACGTTGTTATGAAATCTGTTTGTAGGATCTGATTTTAATTGTATTATTGGGTTCCTTTTGATGAACTTTTCTGTTTTTTCAATATATTCAAATTTTTCATTAATACTACAGCATTACCCTTGTCTGCTTTTGTCATTACTACCTTATTTCTCTGTAATTTGGTTTTCAACCTTCTAAGTGTATTACGTGTGTTTGTGTTGTATGTGCTGGTGTATTTTGAGTTTATTTGCCTTATTTTTTTCTTTGCTATGAGTTCTCTAGTTAGACCTATGTTGAGTGATGTGTTTTGTGCTTTTTCTTATTATGCTATTATGTATTCTGATTCTGTGATGATGTTTTCTAGGGAAGTTTCTTTCTTTGTTGTATTTGTGTTGTGTTTTAGGCCTTTCTGTAGTAGTTGTGTCTCCTGTTCATTTAATTGCATATCAGAGAGGTTGATGAACCTTGGATGAAAATTGTGACTAGTTGTGGATTTTTGGTTTTCCTTTTCTGTATGTTGTGTGTTTTGTTTGTTTTTCAGTGTATTAATTTTTTGATTATGCTTTACTGTAATTGCGTCAATAATTAGTGATGTGTAGCTTTCAACTCTTTCAATTGTACTCCTGAGGACATCTGGGTTGTTCAGATTTGCAGCATGTTCCAAATGTGTGGTGTACAGTGTTCTGTTTTGTTTAGTTTTTTTACTGTGGAGTGCTCTAATTTCATTCATTATCCGTTGTTTTTCCGCTTTTGACTTTTGCTTTCTGTGCTGGTTTAGAGCTATTTCCGACCTTCACGTTTACATAGTTTGGTGTGAGGTTATGCTGAACACATAATTTATTAAATTTGATGTTAAGAATGGTTTTATGAAGACTGAGGTGCTGGTTTTTATAGCTATGGTATGTGGCCGTAGAAAATGCCTAAACCTATGTTGCTGAAATACAGACCACTTTCTTTCATCACAGACATTTCCTATGTGTTTGCAGTTCAAGCCCCCCATCATTTACCAACTACTGTGGTCAAATAAATAGATCATTAATTCACAGCGATATTTAATCTCACCTTATTCTGGATGTTTACTACTATGTCTTATTTTCGTTTTTCTGGTATGTTTCCATACTCAGTCTGCAAGTCACAGCTTATTATGCTATAATATTGTACCGATCGTATTCATACCGATATCACATTCTCCACTTCCTTATAATATAACAAGGCTCTATTTCTAATTTTTAGTCTGCTTATTTGAAGTTAAATAGGAAAGCTCCTCTTCTGATATTTCCATGTTATACCTGATTAATCGTCTATAATGGTTTTTACGGACTAGCTGCTTCAAATATGCACCTTTTTCTTATCCTTAGTAAATTCTTAACCATCTTTAACAAAAACTGCTAGAAGAAACAACTATCCTGTATAACGCGACTAAGCCTTTAACAAGTTTAAATGCTCTTAAGGGAAGTTGCTCTTTATCGTTAGTCATTATTTTTTTTTTTTGACTCTCTAGACTCGACCTAAAACTTCGTGATCATTTCGTTCTGCGTCCTGATCATTTCTACAAGATTTAAAATATCCTTTAAAACCACTCGAGATTCTCACATCCCCTTTCTCTCTTCATTTGATTCCTTCCGATTAAATCATCACAAATGTAGATTACTGCACAGTTTTCCACCGGTGCCTTGCGACAAACGTCAGTTGCCACCATATTTGTCTCATTATTTGAAGCAAATCTGAAAACTCGCAGATTTCTGATATTTCTAAAAATTATATATACTGATTATATATCTAATAAATTTAAGCTGTTTATTCAAATATTAAAAACTTGCGTACCAAAATACTAAAAAATAATCTATAGTGGTTTCTATGATTCGCTCTTACGGTAATGATTTTTAATTATTTTTTTAAGTGTTTTCTGTTATTTACGATGCCTTGATGTTTAATGAAAAATTTGTGGTCATTGGTTCATTATTTAATATTTTTGTTATATTTCGTTTATATAATTATCTTAGTTAAACTGATTACACTTCAATCAGATTTGGTTTAGCTTTTCATTTTATTTCTTTTATGGTGTTTTTATGAAGTTTATTTGAGGAAGTGAGTTGTAAGGAGTATGTTGAAATGAAGAAGTTAGCACAAGATAGGAAGGGATAGAGGATTGCATGAAAAGAGGCAAAAGAATGATGACAGAAAAAAATGTCTGTTGCATCTACGATCTTCTGAATTAATGTATGATATCAACAATAAATCTTAACATAATGGTTCTTTTCGTTGAATGCGTCTGGTCGGCTCCGCTTAGGGTTTTGCGTTCTAGCCTCCTCAGCGCAGGGTCTGCCTAGGACATTAGTAGTTTTAATTAAGTGCTGTGTGTGTCTTGTGTTGTCCTTCTCTTGATAGTAATAAAACATTTGGAAAAGGTAATTTAAATTTAAACACTGGTTATAAGGCTTAATCAACCAAACGTAATTTAAAAAATATCTTTATTCTGTCTACATTTCTTGCGTATCCTTAATAGCTTTCTAATCATACAATTCAAATAGACAACTTTCCTATTTTCTATATGGAAGTGTTGATAATGAATCAGTAACATTAAATTTATAGCAAGGAACAGCTGGGAAACCTATCATAGTGCAGGGTAACCGTGGTGAGATTCTAGTAAAGTATGGGAAACTGAAGTCAGGAAAGTTGTTCTTGGATTTGATATCGCTTCCTCCGGAATGCAAAACCGGAACTATACCGCACACCCAATATGATTCATATATAAGTCGCATATAATTTTTATGTTTGTATTTTAGCCCCATTTTCTTTAATATTTTGAAGACATTGCACAGTTTAACTAGCTCCAAAATTACAAATGCCATACACTTATTCTTGATTTCCTTGAACATAGATTTAAGATTCATAAACTACTAGGTCAGCATGGAGGGCGAGGAACGGACCGAGCCTGGGGAGAGAGCGGCAATTCCCCTGCATGGCTTTAGAGAAGCCGCGGTCTCGAATCTCCATCCGGTCATCTTTTGGTTCCCGGTGGTTTAACAAAAACAAAAACAAAAAAAAAACTCCAGGCGAATGCTAAAACGGTTGCTTCAAAAGGCTGTGGCCGAATTCCTTCTCGTTCCTTGTCTCCAGTGCTTTTGCGCCTCAAGTGGTCACAATGTTGATGAGGAGTAAACCTCTAAAAAAAAAAAAAAAGAAACGGGAAGGAATTAGGCAATGGCCTTTGAAATAACCTTTTCAGTATTCACCTGGAGTGTTTTCGGAACACCATGGAAATCCAGGTGTCCGGACGGGAATCTGAACATGCATCCATCGGAATCCCAGCCCCAGAATCAACCGCTCACCCACCAAGCTCAGTCCTTCAACAGTACTTCTGACCTATTTATTTCTCGTGTCCAGGACATGACGTTACAAGTTGAAACAAAACAAATAAAATTAATTAACTAATATCAAGCTTATGGACTATAATACACAATTAAATGAAGTGTGACCAGAATTGCGCAATACTGATGGCCTTCTCTTTTGCCCTAAAAATGTCGTCGATAGTGCAGGTTACAGCTAGATTCCTGTATACCAGAAGATGTTGTGGATCCTGCAGCTCATCACATTCAGATAGTTCATTTTTCGTAGTGTAACCCCATTTTTGATATCGAGTCTGCATCGAGACACTTCAGTTCTTAATTTATTTAGTGCCTTCCATAGAGCATATGGCTGATTACACCCCGCAGCCGGTGCCTCTTTGATATTCCTCAAGTGCCCTTCAGGCAACGAATTTCACTATAGTTCTACACGGCGTGCTCCAGGTGAAGATGTGATGACTTTAGTTGACTGTATGAAGCGCTTTCTTGACTTTAGTCTTGCGGGCTGAGGTTCATGTACAAACAAAGGGTGTCTGTGGTTTGTTTCCTGTTTCCTCTTCTCCATCTCTGCAGCTGTTTTCCTTCGAATGTCAGGTGGTTCTATAATCATAATTTAGTATATTTTGCTGATAGGAGTTGGTTTCAGGCAACCTGTTACAATGCGACCAGTATCATTCAGAGCTATATCAACCGGCCTAGCATGTACAGAGTTTTGCCAAACTGGTGCTGTGTATTATGCTGCGGAGAAACTGAGTGTCAGGGCAGATGTAAGAAGCACATGTGGCTGTGCTACCCAGGTAAGTTTTCGGATGATGTTCAACCGGGCGGATACTTTGAGTTTCGGATCCTCACAGTGTGCTTTGACTACCAGGACAAATTTCGAAACTTCTGACCTTACTCATAAGGGAAAAAATATTTCTGGCCTTGTTGTTGCGAGTGTATAGTTTCTTTTTGAATGCATTCAATCTGTCTACTCTCGCTATTCAGTTTCAGGAATTCTTTAATGGGGAATGCGGACTTTGAAATGTGATTAGGAATGATCTGTTTTCTAACCATCATAACCACAACCTACCAGTAGGTAATGTTGCTTACTGTGTGCAGACTGCGAAACCATGCTGATCTCACCGTGGACGCTGTTGTGGCTGTTGTTGGCGATATTATCCTGCTGTCATGGAGCTAGCATCCTCGGCGTCTGCCCAACGGCGTCCATCAGCCACCAACTGCCGTTCCTCATCATCATGAAGGAGATGGCACTGCGAGGACACGACGTCACAGTCATCACGACCAACCCGATAGAGGTAGGCTTCTATAACAAATTGGTAAATTCAACAACTGTCGGTAACAAAAACTGCAACAAAGCTGTCTTTTTATGACATAAGAGGGTGTTGTCAATCTTTCAATAGCATCTTGAATTTATTGAGTTATCATGATTTAACTTATCTGTACAGTTACAGTGCTGGATAGCCACGGTAAACCTCCCACAGTTCATAAAGATTTGAAGGATGAAGTCACCTACAGTGCCACATATGCATAAAGCTAGACGTTCCTAATTCAATTGCTCTTCAGTGTGGTATCACGTATACATCATCCAGATTGTTTCGAAACAGGATGGAAGACAATGTATTCCATTCCGTTCTATTTTCGTTTTCACACTGAAATGCTCGCGACTACTGCCACTCAAAATTTTTGCTACTAAGTTGAAATGCGTTCCTTTTCAGGATGCTCCGCCAAATATGAAACAGGTGGATATGTCATTCTGCTACAAGTTATTCTCAAACTACGAGACACAGTTTATACAAGCCATCGCAGAAGGTTCAATACCACTCTTGAAACTAATGGCATCGTTAGGAGAAGAATTTTGTCAACGTCATCTAGAATCTCCACAACTCCAACAGTTCATGCGGTAAGCCATTGTAATAAGGTCATAAATGTAGGTGCCATCTGAACTATTTAGTTTAATCATATATTTTAAGCTCTATTACAATAATATTCTAATGGTTCCCAGATTTGACCTACGACGGTCATGATGATCCATAAAGAAAAACGAAATGATAAAATAGATAAAGAAAGGAAACTGTATGGAAGTGTTGCGTAACTCCTAGCATTTTAAGACACACAGCTCTTTCAGCAAGCAGCCTTAAGAGTTAATTGGTAGATCGGATTCCAAGAGATTTCGGTGAAATGCATCAACAGCAGAAAAGGAAAAACGTGAGGATATTGGAAGGTTAGAACCTCCAGTCCATAATAAATTACAGTAAAATTACGTATATCTTTTTCTTCACCACCTTTCCCCGGCATTTTGAGGGTCGGCTGCCTGCGATGAGTTTTACTCATCTGTAGCATGATCAAATCTGGAGCTATAGTTCTACGACCGCATGCCCTCGCTGACGCCATCTGTTTGTGATAAGTGTACTGTTTGGGAAATTTGATGATGAAAGACGAACTTTCAACGACATACTTTGCCACCGGAAGTTTAGCTTCCATCAACATCCGGCAGCGATCCCCCGAAGGTAATATTTCAGTGACACGCCGGAAAAGCGTTTGTTCTGAACCTTTTTTTACCTATAATTGGGTGAAAACTACTGAATCTATTTATACGAGAGCTATGCAATTTTAAACCTTGGATTATCTATTAAAATCAGAACTATGGCTCATTAGCTGCGTCGTCTATCGCTGGAGAATGAATTTAAAATCTATTCAGGTCATTAAACCTATTTGCCTATAATCTGGCATAACTTAAAAACCAATTAACAGCTTTGACAGCGATCTCCACAATCTTAAATTTTAGAGTCGGCCTAAAAATCAGTGATTTGTATTGTTTACCAAGGAAACAGCAGAAAATTAAAATCTGATCGAAACAATAACAATAAATTACATGTCAAACAGTCATGATACCACTACCGATTATTTCCAAAACAATCGCCTATTTAGTTAAACCAGTTAGATACAAGGCCAAAGTACAGCAAAGCAGCCTAAATAGTGAATGTTAATGGCATACTACGTAAATTAAAATACCCACCAGAGTGGTTGCACACCGCACTGGATCAGGGGAGGTGCAGCGGGCCAAGCTCGAGTAATGCAACATACGTCCTGACTATCGGTTTAGGCGGTTTCCCGCAGTCACCTAGGCGATAGATAAGATGGTACCTAATCACCGCCTCATAAATTAAATATGTCAGACTTATCATACCAGACAAAAGTTACACGTTTTGTAAAGAGATGACAACTCAAACATTCAATTTTAGGATAAATGCTCCTAATCTAACAAATATGGTTCTAACTATCGTGGGACTTTCGTTCTACCCCCTTCCCCCCCCTCTCTGTTGATTCATAATAGCTACCGGTGTATATAAAGATAAAGGCAAAAGCTGGTAGAATTTTTTTTTCTCTCTTTCTCTGTCTTCTTAGTATCAAGTGTCGACATTTTCTCCAAATACTGAAATGTATAAAATGTTTATGATATCACTCTAGAAGCCGTGTACCGAGCTTGGTGGGTGAGCGGTTAACTCTCAGGCCTCGCATTCGGGAGGACGGCGGTTTGAATCCCCGTCCGGACATTCAAATTTTGTCATTTCAAACGTCGACGAGGCGTAAGGCCATAAGTAGAACAGAAAGAACGAAGCCGTGACTTATTATAAGGTAAAATACTGGTTGTATGAAAAAAAATCGTACTGAGTAATAAGCCCTGACTCTTCAAACACTGCCTTGTCGCAAGATAGTTTTTAGAGAATGGAATAAAATTCATCAGCTTTATTAATTGTGCATGGCGCAGTAATGAAGCAGAAAATTTATTCTGTCAAGAGATGTCACTGACAGTCAGATTTACAGTAAATTTTCTTCAACATTTTCCAGCGAAGAGCACCAGTTTGATCTGGTCTTGATGGAGCAGTTCATCTTCCTATGTCATCTGGGCTTCCTGCACCACCTTGGTTACCCGCCTCTCGTCGGTTTCTCCAGCCTCGGCTTGAATGCGTTTGGACACTGGATCATTGGCAATACTATCAATCCTGCCTACATGCCCGACTACTTCACAGAGTATTCGGACCACATGTCGTTCTGGGAGAGGCTTGACAACGCTTATATGTCACTGCAAGTGATGAACATCTACAACACCTTAGTACTTCCACCCCAGGACGCGTTGATTAAGAAGTACTTCGGACCAGACGTGAGAAGTATCAGCGAAATGATGAGCAACGTCAGCCTTACTTTAGTCAGCAACCACTTCAGCGTCAGTTACCCCGTGCCGAACCAACCCAACGTGATTGAGCTGACAGGTCTCCACGTACGGAAGGAGCGCAAACCATTGCCGGAGGTGAGCTAATTTCAGACAAGCACAAGTTTTTATCGCTACTCGTAATGCAAAAAAGAGGTGATATGTTACTGGCGTAAACTGTGAGATACATGTATATTCATATCAGTAGTACTAAAATGTCACTTTGATCATGATGTCAGTCACGCGTGCTTATTACGTTTTAACTGCCAAAAACATGCTAGCTAGATACTAGGAGAATCTGATGGATAAATTTACTCGTATCATGCAATTTGTCAATACGTTTGTATCAAAAGTGTTTGTTTGTGGTGATACTATGCAGAAAAGATAATAATGAAAGGTTATTCGCTTTTGAGATTAAAATTTATTTAGAAACTTCTCCACAATAATATTTTTTTATTTTTATTTTTATCTTAACAATTTCATTTTCCTATTATTTTTTTCCATTCCATTGTTCTCCTCTCCACCCCTCACTGACAACTCCCAATCACCGCTGCAGCAACATTCCTAATGATTCTTTGGATGGTTAATAACATAAAATGTCTCCTTCTACTATTGATGATCAGGCATGTACCCGTCATTCTTGACGGGCCTTTAAACTGATATGAACATAATATGTATTTGTTCACATATATCCTGTCTAATTTTACTACGTTATCTTGTTAAGATATAATCACAGGTTCTCAGATATTTGTACACAACTATTCTTTGACATCGATGTTTTTACATTTAGTCATTAAGTAATGTTTGGTTGGCTGGTCTGTTAGTGAGATATTGTAAGAACCTTTGGAATGTTGTGAACGGTAACGTTGTGCTGTTTGAGATATAATGGTTTTCGGCCCGATAACCTTTCAGCCAGCAGCAGCGGTTTTTTTTTTCAGTTTAGCCAGTTTATTAACGAATTTTGAAGAGTTTTTTCTGCTAAAAAAGTAATACATTCGTGTAGTCGTAACAACTTGATGACAGAGTTCCTTATTGGCCACGCAATCCGCTCCTATCACAGCCACTTAGCCTAAACCAATAATCCTACCGGGCATAGAGGATCCACCAGAACCACGGATCGTCCTAATGTACTTCACATTACCAGCATTACTGTGCCAGAGATGAAGGTCTATGAAAATCTCCGCCCAGACAGGGATTCGAACCTTTCGATATTCACTTAGTCGCCTTAACCACTGAGCCACCGGACCGCTCATTTTCTGCTCATGTAAGTGAAAGACTACACACATAAACATAAAACACCCATGCCCTTAGTAGAACTCGAACCGACGACCTTCGGCATGTGGAGCTAGCACTCTAATCCCAATACAATTGTTTGGTCGTGCCTTTTATCTATTTAGTGACATTGTCAAGTGAACTTACCAGTAGGGGAGCATCCATAAACTGCGTGGTTTCGTCTAGTGGGGAAGGGGTTGGCTGTAAAACTACGCTTGGCTACGTGAGGGTAGGGGGGGGGGGACTTCAGAGCCAGACCACGTAGCTTTACATTCATATTATTTGTCACAGTAATAAAGAGGTACGGAACACACAAAAGCATGTGAATATTTATTTCAGCCATTGAATTATCTCCGTATGTAATTTACAATAGTCTGATAAGAGAAAACAGTACAAAATTTCTTCTGGAATCAATGGAGGAAAAAGCTACGTGCTACGTGGGGGGAGGGGGTAGAGGCAAAATCCACGTCGCGCTACGTGGGTAGGGGGGGGGGGATGAGGGGAGTTTCACAGGAAGCCAAAATGGAGCTACGTGGTTTATGCACGCTCCCCAGGCAGTTGTATTAGCATGCATTGTGGTAGAATTTCCCGTTCATATCCCAGAGTGGTCGATAAAGCGTGAAATTTTTTTTTTTTTTTTTATTTATTTTTTTTTTTTTTATTTTTTTTTTTTTTATTCTATCTGTAAGGAAGCCGTTAGGAAGATGAATCTGTTTTACACCACTTTGCAGCTTCTGCCGCAGATGGGTTTTGGGTGCGTACCCCATTTGGGACACGCGTACTACATCACCTGCCTGACCAGCGTGCAGCATTCAGCGATCTCGATGGAAGGTACCAGCTGACTCTCCCTGATGAGCACAGAAATTAACGCGTGAACTGAATGATTCTTAAGTCTTCGATTTTGGCTCTCGCGTTTTAAGTGTCATACGTAAGTAACGAATCGTTGAAGCCAAGAGTATAGCCTCGTCACTAAGTTCTAGTGCCGGGTCTGGCAACTGACTTCTGCGCCTGCTTAGGCATTGCTTCACCTCAGTTGCCTGTGTTTGGAGGGATTTATTAATATTCGTTAACGCCTAGCCTAGGCTCTGTCTGTTGTACTGCTTCTTGGAAGCCCTCGTTATTTGCTTGCCGTGAAACGCATAATCATCAGGGTATGTTTCTGTCTGCAAATTTGCTGGAGCCAGGACGTCAGCAGTGTACACAAAGTACTGTACTGGTCCTTGAACCGAATCCTGAAGCACTCCAGCTCTTGTTCGTAGAATGGGTCACTGCATCTCTCCCATCCTGAAGCAGAATCTACGTCCTAACAGGTAACTGGGTTGCAGCTACACATATCACCACGGCAGTTCATCCTCGTTGAGCACCCAAAACATGCAGATGTGCAACACATAGTCGAAGGCCTGCGCAATATCCAGTAGCACTAGGCCACGCTATATAGCTCCTTTCAATAAATGCTCTCATTGCTGTCTCGGCCGCCTCCATCAGCTGCTATTTTGTTGAGAACCCACGCAGTAATACCAAGTGTGGTTGGTAAGTACGCCCACTATTTCGTGGGTCTGGCACCTCTGCAGCATTTTTTCAAATGTTCCGCTGAATGCGGATAATTTGCCGAATGGGTAGAAAATGTCGTGAGAAAATAGGGTTTCACAGCCTTGTAGTTTGATGTGGAAAGGAGCGTTTGAAACTGCTATGTTCTTACGACGGCCGAACGTCACACGGTGGAAGGGCGGTCCACAGGAGACGGTCACGAGCAACCCGAAGCTAGTCCAAGGAGCAGGCCGAACGTAATCCAAGAGACGCGCACTTGCAGAGTCCGACGTGTGGTTCACAGAGTCCAAAGAGAGTACCGAAACGTAGCCGAGACGAGCACTGTCAAGAGTCCGAGAGGTGATTCACAGTGAGACACGACCGAATCGCAGTGAATACCGAACTGTCGAGTGGCCTCAGACTAAATTATCCGGGTGGCCTAGATCCCGGAGTATGGGGAAGTTCTTACGTTTATCGTATCTCCTTCCAGTTTAATTGTATTAAGGTTTCATTATGGGTGTAGCATAATGGGAGTAGTCAGCTCCATGTTCGTGTGGCATCTTCGGGTGTGTCATTCCCAGGGTGGCTGCATTTGCTAAGACTTGCGCCATTAGCAAGGATTGCTGCTGTAGCAGCTGGATTATGATGTTGGTGTTGTTATGTCGGTTGCAGTCGGCATGATGAGGCGGATGGTGGGATGCGGACTGCTTCTTCATCGCGGCGCGTCGCTTAGTTCCAGTTACAGCTGGATGTCGGCTGGGCGGATCTGCGTTAGAAGGTGGCTCCTGCTCATTGGTGCTTGTTGCCTTCGCGCTGATGCACAGGTTCTGCTTGATAGGGCAGCCGCTGTAGCATGCTGGTTGAGGGCCGGAACAGTTGGAGCAGGTGGTCGCCCCATCTCGTGGGACGCTGTATTCGGCGACTCTGTGATGTCCGGCACATCTGACACAGCGCTCCTCAGCGGTGCAGTCACGGGCCAAGTGCCCGTGGCCCTGGCAGCGGAAACACTGCGCCAGGGCTAGTGGAGGTCTCTTCTTGAGTTCAAGATGGACCTTCCGTCCGAGCATGGTTCTGGTACGTTGCTGCTGCGGTACGCGATCCACAGGTTGGAACGTGTACAGCGGCAGACGCTCCTCGGTGCCAGGGCGTCGCATTTGATGTACTGTAGAGGTGACGATGCCTCCGCTGGAGAGTTCGGCCGCTACCACTTCCTCCGGTACATCTGCAGGCAAGCCCCGAACGACCATCTTGGTTGGTCATCTAGGGAACTGTGGGGTGTGGCGGATGCCACGCCCATCCAAATAGGCCGTTAGGCGTCGTAACTGTGAAGGATGCTGCGGTAAGAGACGCAACCCATCCTTCACAGGAAAGCATAGGATGTAGTCGTTTACTTCCTGCATGAATTCGCCAGCCGGAATAGTATAACTGCCTTCGTAGAAGGACTGGTCCTTCTTCTTCTTCTTCTTCTTCTTCTTCTTCTTCTTCCTCTTCCTGTGTTTCATCGACATCTGTGTCGACGGCTATTTCTTTAGGAGGGAGCGAGATGTTCTTACTCCCAACTGGTGAGTCAGGTACTGCTGGCAACGAAGGCTGAGACGTTGCTGGAGAATCTTGTATCTTCTCTTGTAGACTCTTCTTCATCTCGTTTGCGAGCCAGGAAGGATCCTGGGTTTTTCTCCTGATGTCCTCTACTTGACGGAGCATCTCCGATACTTGGAGCTCAAACGATTGCAGTTGCACTGGTATCCTCTCTCCGTCGCTGCGCAACGGTGAGTGGGTCGTAGCTGATCGCCGCTGTTTCCTCCCCATGCTGCGATCGGTTCCACAGTCGACCAATAAGAAGAAGGCAGCTAGTAAGTGGCTGTCGAGTGGAGCTGTGCTGGCTTTATTTATATGCGGCGGGTCACTTCCGATTGGCCGCGGCGGAAAATATGGCGCTAGTTGGCCCGCTGCCAGCGCCGTCTATAAGTTGTCCACATCCATGCCCTCTACTGTGCATGCGGCGATGTCGGGACGGGAAACCAGAGAAACCAAACAAGTTCCACCCCCACGGAAATCAGTATGTTTCCAATCCTCATTTTATTACAAATGCAGCATGATCTCTTCAAACGTTTGTTGGTGTGACTAGCATTTGCCGACAGTTTCACGCACGTCCACTCTGGTGTTTGTTGAAATGGTTTTCCCTTTTCTTTTCTAGTAACAAATATTAACATGTAGAAGCAAAAAATGTAAATGTCATATAAAAACTTCTACTTCTTCTTCTTCTAGTTATTGCATAAAGTTCGGTTCATGCTGTTGTCCGTAAGATTTTTTGTTTTTAACTTACATTTTAACGCAATATAAGGTGGCAAAAATAAGAAATTAAAGCTTCATGAAAAATTATCGCATCAACAAGGACGTACAAAAAAGCAATTGTCCCTTTGGTCAGAAATTTACGAATTTCCTGAGAACATACCTTTCGAGAAAAAGTTAGAGTCAAAAAAAAAAAAACGAGCGTGGTGGTGTAACGGTTAGCGTTCTGGCCTCGCATTCGGGAGGACGGTGGTTCGAATCCCCGTCCGGGTATCCAGATTTGGGTTTTCCATGGTTTCCTAAATCACTCCAGGCAAATGCCGGGATGCTTCCTTCACAAGGCCATGGCCGAATTCCTTCCCATTCCTTGCCCCCCATCCTTTCCCGTCTATAAAGACCTCGCTGTTAAGAGACGTTAAGCAGATAAAAAAAATCAAAGCAAAAAGAAACTTACCTTACACATAAAGCCACTCTAATCTTATGCCGTCGGCAGTACAGTTAGCGGCCATTTCTAAACACATCTTTTACGTCAACCATAGCATTCACAGTAATGAATGTAAAATCACTGACAAGTTTTCGTGGTACCATATGAAGATATTCCTATGCCGTTACAACGAATATTTATGCAGCTGTCGAGTTTTATTTATTAGATAGCAATATATATAGTTCCCAACAATGATTGCTAAGAACATTTTTCTTTGTGGTGCAGGTTGGATTCAAACCTAATTGGCAGTATTATGCCGTCAAAAAAACAAAGTGAGCGTAAGTTTTCAATGAAAACTAAATTCCTCGTGCCTTATGCTTAAACAAAGTGCCTGATTTTTTATTCTGATCCAGGCTGCAAATCGACTTAACTGGCTGTGTCGTCAATTTGGAAACAACTCCATAAGCAAGGGGTAAAAATTACTTCATTAGTATTTATTTCGCAATTATTAGACCACAGCCAAATTACCCATATTATTCAGCATATAAGCATGGCTCCTCCACATTACAAACGAGCAACCTTCGAACGAAATGTTCTTTTGGTACGAAAATTTGTACAAAAGTTTCTTATTTCAGAACATTTGCACATTATTGCCACCAGTCGTTTGAAATATGGGCAGTTGTGCACAAGTTATTATGCAAGTAATACGTATTGTTAGCTGTCGACATTTATTGTAGTTGTTTGTCAGACATCCTTCTCCTAGAAAAAAAACTGAATTTCGTATTCATATGACATGAACAGAAGAAGTATCGGCAAATTAACGTTTTTCAATGTACGGCGTTTAGCGACCACAGTAGACATGTTGTACAAGAGACAAACTGTTAAACAGTCTACCACATTTAATAATCTAACGCATTTCTCACAGAAGCAAAGCTGATACGATGGCAAGTTAATCCTTATTACGTTTGATTCGCGTACTCTGTTTCAAACCACCAACACAGATAGCTTACAGATCTACAATAGCATTAATAGTTCTCGGATCTAAATTTAGTTGCAGCACTGGATTAAGAACAAAAGTTTCTTCCTTAGCTTGCTGATTATGAGAACATGGCTGTTTCTTCTTAATGTTAGATAAGGGAAACAAGAAATGTATGGGGATAGAATGTTGTGATTAGCGCTACAGTTATCAGTCTGAAACTGTTACTGTGGTGAAGAGACCGCTCAAATTAAGTATTTCTGTTAAAAAATAATAATAAAAGCAAGAGAAAAGTCACCTATCCGAGAAACGTACATTCGCTCTCTTCTGAGTTGAAGAGATTGTAAAATTTTGTGTATACTGCTTTCTTTGACCAGTAAATCTTGTGAGACATTCCGATAAAGGCAATAAATAAACGGTAAGTAAGCTATGTCCATAGTAGTTACTGTATAGTATATTTGGTCACATAATGATCTATCGTCACTTTTTCATCTGTCGGGTTACTCAGGAATATACAATAATGAAGGTGGTGATAACTTTTGAGCTAATCGAGTAATTGGAGTAGACGGTTATTTTCTCTGACTTGTTCTGAATTTTCAACGATTTAGTGTCTTGATTAAATGTAGTTTCCATGCTAGTGCACCTGTCTCAACATTTCATCAAAACTCGAAAATATTACTTCAGCAATTTTTTTTATCAGGTTCTATATAGTATACGTCATCAATGTAAATTATGAAAAGACCTGTATTCAAGAACGAGGTAGTGAGAAGTGTTACATTTAGGTGTCTGTCATGGTAACTGTGAGGTTCTCGTTTCCCCTGCAGGATATTCAGGAGTTTCTGGACGGCGCGGACCACGGCGTGGTGTACTTCAGTCTGGGCTCCAATATGAAGAGCAACATGCTTCCCGAGCACAAGCGGACCGCCCTACTGGAGGCATTCGCCTCGCTGCCTCAGAGAATCCTCTGGAAGTGGGAGGACGACGTGCTGCCAGGACAACCACCCAACGTCAAGGTGTCCAAGTGGCTGCCGCAGCAGGACGTGCTGGGTGAGCTAAAGACTCAACAATAAATACGCACTCTGTAGTTGGAAATTGGAATTACAATAACTGGAAGTCAAATAAGACATATGAAAAATATTACTCATGGTGAATTACAAATACAAAGCATTGTAATGATTTTATTTGTTTGAATTATATGTCAGATATTTATAAGCAAAATGAGTTCTGAGAAGTATGAGACATAAGATCGTTGACTGTCTTCCCTGTGTAGGAAATTTTCTGATTATATCGTCGACATATACACGATGATGACTTCCCCCGTTACAGATACCTGCCTCCTTTTGTGTGTAGTTGGCGGAGTGTCAAGCTGAAAGGAGTTGGCCTACATGTTCCCCTCAGAGATCAGCAAGGGATGTCCTTGCTGCTCTCGAAATAGCGGTATAAGTTCTTCAGTTGTTGGGTAGCATTCTTATATCTCCATGGCAGAAGTCACAGCCCGGATCAAAGTCCAGTTGCAACTTTATTGGCTGCTGTTCCATATTAAATTGATTCCCTAGCCCAGGTTCTTATCACCAAAAGTCTTCGACCTTTGGATCGTAGGAGAGGAGAATGTCCTGCCATTTTGGAACTCTTTGAGTGAAGTTGCGTCTAGACGCTTTTGCTGAACTTCTGCATGGTGTGATTGGCAATAATTGCTCTGTAAGTTGATTTCATTCATAGCTAACACCTGAGCTCTGGCACATGTTTGCTTTGCCGTTTACTTACAGAACACTAGATTCATCTACAATGTTTTTATGAC
Source organism: Vandiemenella viatica (assembly GCA_031002005.1). Taxonomy (NCBI): domain Eukaryota; kingdom Metazoa; phylum Arthropoda; class Insecta; order Orthoptera; family Morabidae; genus Vandiemenella; species Vandiemenella viatica. The sequence continues at coordinate 257,401,611 of CM061920.1, read as the reverse complement.
GTTTTTCTACAAGTAAACAACAGCCACGAAAAAAAAAAGAAAATAAATTGCTCGTGGGTGTCTTCCAGGCGATTCATTTTATTAAACGTTGCTCAATCAACTTTCCAAAAAATGTATTAACGTATTTTGAATCTGTGTACATTTTCAGGTTCCAATACAATACAATACAAGCTCGGGCCACAGTAGACCGCACCGAGCCCGCATCATCACCGCACCGACACTTTTCTTATTTTTGTCGCTCACTCGATTGAAGAGGGTTCAAACGACACCGCATCTTGTCCGATACTTGGGCGTGATTATTTTTGTTTACTTTCTGACGGGCCGTTGTCGGACGTGTGGATATAGAAAAGCGTAGAATGAAAGTTATGTAATTTTCGGTTCTTTACAACCAAATGTTGTTTTCGTGTTACTCATGGCCTTAGAAAAGTGTAAGTTTTCTTCAATCTCACCTCCATGTTCATGAGACGTACGTTACGTAATCTGAAGGAGAATCCTAGTGTGTTCGTATTAACAAATCAATGCTTTGCCATATGTGAAGGTCGATTTTAAGCCCCTTAAAAAATTTAGCCTACACCTGGATTTGAAGCAGACAAATCTAGAAGTAATGAAAAATATGTATTCGACCATATGACTAAGTAATACTGCGGTATAAATAATTATATATAATATAATATAGTTAATAATAACAATAAAAATATAAAGTATGAGCCTTTATATTTGTATTAAAGTGAGGTTAGCAACCTTACGCTTCTGACCAGAGCGGCACATTTTAACATTATATTACAACTAGCAGTTACCCGCGACTTCGTCCGCTGGAAAGTTTGATATGGTATAAAAGTTTTTGTTACTATCCAGAGTACGACCAGCAGAAAAAAATTCTCCTTTAGGGTTTAAAATATGGTAAACTGCTTCCTTGAATTTTATTGTTCAATAAAAAGTGTACGTTAAAGCCGGGACATAGGTAGCAAAGATGTAATGCGTGCCAAAATATATGGTTACAAACATTACCCACTTAAGGGGCGCCCATTAATTACGTGATGTATTTTTCCGGAATCCCGAACCCCCCCCCCCCCCCCGGTTGTGAGATCTGTTTGGAAGCCTCCTTAAGATGATGTCAGATTTTGACGGGACTTCCCCCGTCCCTGATCTTGTAGTTTTTTGAGGGGACGGTTATACCCCCCTAAAGTCGGTATTCGTGTCGTTTGTGGAACTTTTTTTTAGCTCTACCGTCCTTCAGGAGCTACAAAAGCTCGCGTGAGACTCCGTCGACGCTGTCTCCCCCTTATTGAGATTATGCCGGATCCTCCCCCCCTTTCATCTCACGTAATTAATGAACGCCCACTTAACAACAATAGACGTCTTGAGCAGATTCTGATTTCATTACAGTCAGAATTGCCATGGCAACCACCTTATGCATTCAAAATCAACCTTATGCATACCTGAAACATTACATTACTTCATATCCGCAACTGAAGACATCTTTTTGTGACTTACCGGCAGTACGAATTTAATTTTTTTTTTTTTTTTTAGGTTGTAAAGTACAGAATTATATGTCTTGCTCTGATCTTTTGATACAATTTAAGTACACTGCGATACACGTCACTAAATTGGCGCTCATGAATTACTAAAAAGTTTCAGTTTTCATTCTGATTCAAGATGTTTTTCAACCAAGTCACAAACTCCGCCAATATTGTCGCTAGAAAAATCAAGGGTTCTATCAACCGCACATTAATACATTAACTTTTTGATTGTTAGTGACCCACAATTTCAGATCGTCATATAACAGCTAAAAAGTCTGAAAAATGATCTTTGCAATATGGCAGTCGTAAAAGCGAAGTAAATAATAAAATACATGTGGAACTACATTCAGTCACATGAACTAAGGTATCAGCATAATGATAATTATTAAAGTAACATCATTTAAAAATGTATACTAAAATGCTCGAACCTTATGCTGTACAACAGAAAGAAAGTCCAGAATTCATTACTGCTCTTAACACAGCTTATGTTAATGGGTCAAGTTTACATCGTGATGCAGTTCATACTGAAGGTATATTACAAAATTGGGATAATTTATGCTAAGCTAATAAGGAAACCTCACCTGGAAAATATTGCTTCAACTTGAAATTAGTTCCGATTCGTTTAATGTGTGCATATCGTTTGATTTTGTAGTGCCAATATTAGCGGAGATAGTGGCTAAGGGGACATCCATTAATTACGTGAGGTGAAATAGGGGGGGGGGTCCGGCGAAATGGCGAAATCTCACCAGAGGGGGGATGGGGATGGGGGGGGGGGGGTCTACGTAAATCTCACGTGAGATTTTGCGAAAAATCTGCTCTTAACACAGCTTATGTTAATGGGTCAAGTTTACATCGTGATGCAGTTCATACTGAAGGTATATTACAAAATTGGGATAATTTATGCTAAGCTTATAAGGAAACCTCACCTGGAAAATATTGCTTCAACTTGAAATTAGTTCCGATTCGTTTAATGTGTGCATATCGTTTGATTTTGTAGTGCCAATATTAGCGGAGATAGTGGCTAAGGGGACATCCATTAATTACGTGAGGTGAAATAGAGGGGGGGGGGTCCGGCGAAATGGCGAAATCTCACCTGAGGGGGGATGGGGATGGGGGGGGTCTACGTAAATCTCACGTGAGATTTTGCGAAAAATTTGGGGACAGTAGAGCAAAAAAAAAAAAAGTCTACAGTTTGCGCCAAAGTCGATTTTAGGAGGGTATTTCGTCAAAAAAGTTAGGGTGTGACCTAAAAAAAAGGTCTACAAAAGTTTCCAGGGTGATTTCTAGGGGGGGTTCTCACACGGACCAGATCTCACCAGAGGGGGGAGGGGGGGGGGGTCCGGTCAGATCTCACGAAATCTCACCATAGGGGACGGGGGGTCCAGAAATCCGGAAAAACACCTCACGTAATTTGTGGATGCCCCCTAAGTTGAAATGCTGCCTGCCTGGACCAGAGTTTTCTTGTTTTAGCATGAGGCAGCAGGAATTAAGCGCCGTGTTAGTGACGACGTGTATAGCGATGTAAACTAATCCTAATATGGCTTCTTGAAAGAAAAATTTCTACCTTAGACCATTGAATAAATTCGTTTTAAGTGAAGTATTTAATAGTTACTTGCATAATATTGAACAGTAAGCAAAAAACACTGTTTTTTTAACATAGGCTACTATTTTAACTCAGTTCTACAAAAATTCTGGACAAAAAACAAAAAAATAGAGTTGCTATCTTCGGTTAAGTTTTAAATTTTGGTAAAAATAATTGTAATGTTACAGAGAATGTATAGTAGGAAAAAAAAGAAACACAGGCAATAAATTGAACCGAGGTGGAAACGAAATCGTTACATATTTGTCACGTACAAATGAAAATGACATTTCACAGGCGACAATTTTTTCACTTTTAGTTAGCCGACTTTTGTGCTGGTATACTCAGGATTTAAAGTTTTTTTTATTTTTTTCAAGCTTTGATTTTTAACGTATATTATGACGCATATATATTACGAACGGAATTACGGTGATACCTTAGGTGTTATACCATTTCATGTATGCAACTGAAGAAGTCTTTTCGTGAACTTAGGGACAGTACGATTTTAAATAAATTTAAGTTTAAGTACAGATTTATATTTCCTGCTTCCTTACTATTATACTTATAAAGTGCATCATTTTTATCGCTTTTAAACTAAACACACTAAACATGCATATTTCAAAAGCTTCTTGCGTTTATTTCTGAAAAGTAGTGTTTGCGATATACGTAAAAAGCAAAGCGGCCTACGAAGTAGGAAACTCTGTTGTTTGCGAATTGATATTAATGGCAGTTTCTAAAAGAACTATGCGTTTCTGCGGGATAAAATTTAACCTATGTCACAGTTAACTGACTTCATGCCAAATTTCATTTAAACATGTTGAGTTATTAAGGCGTGATTGATTCCAGAAGTAAATCCAAACTTTCTCATTTTCTCATATATAGATATAGATTTATTCAACAGATTATCATGCTCACAATATTCTGAAAATCGATATAGACTGAATGAACTGTCAAGTACCAGGTGACGCAACAGGAAAACTCACAGTGCAGATACTGCAATTCGCAAAGAATTTATTTTGAGGATCCCTTCTTATGCATTTTTATGTTTTCTCCCAAAAATCTTTATATTTCTTAAATTGTTTAGGTTTCTTCAGTTTTGCTTCCTTTGGAGTTAGTGGTGATCAGTTGTCACTGTCGCGAACAAAATCTGCCATTTTAAACATTGTAAAAGAAAAATAATGCAGCTGAAAACTCCAACCTGAAAAAGACTAGAAACAGAAGAAACCACAAATTCTCCACTTGACAATCCTCCGTTCCGTTCACAAATAACGGCGAGCGGACATGAGTGGACTGAAGTACAACAATGTGAATGGTATGCTATTATTGCCTCGACTCCGAAGTGGTAAGGGAGCGTGTATAAACCACGTAGTTCCATTTTGGCCTCCTGTGAAACCCCCTACCCCCCACGTGGCCCTACGTGGTTTTTGCCTGTACCCCTTCCTCCCCCCACGTAGCACGTAGCTTTTTTCTCTTTTGATTCCAGAAGACATTTTGTACTGTTTTCTCTTGTCAGACAATTGTAAATTACATAAGGAGATAATTAACTGATGGAAATAAATATTTACATGCTGTTATGTGTTCTGTTCCTCATTTTAACTGTGAAAAATGTTATGAAGGGAAAGCTACGTGGCCTGGCTCGGAACCTCCCCTCCCCCCACGTAGCAAAGCGTAGCCTTCCAGCCAACCCCTCCCTCCCCTCTGGACGGAGCCACGTAGTTTATAGACGCTCCTTAAGTACACAGATCAAAGGATGCGAGCGAAGAAAAAAAATCTCAGATCGATATTGCACTTTTTCTTGTAGGAGGTTGTGAAACTAGCAGAAGAACGTTCAGTTACATGTATTGCATACTTTTTTCGAAACAAAGTATTTTCGCATGCTTTATTGGCAGGGAATAGTATAAAGTATAACAGCCAAAAATAAAGTATGATAGTTTATAATAAAGTATGGTTGACAACCCTAATCTCAAATGCCCTCTATCATAACAAAGACGCGAAAAATGAGGCATTTCGTGTGATCTGTTAGAAACTCCGGAAATATTCTACATCCAACAACATCTAAGATGTCTAATGTGACTGAAAGTATGCCTTTTGTAAGTATAATAGCTTGGCACACGTCTTTTTCTTTTTCCTCGACTTTTCGCACTGTATCAAACAATCTGGGTTACACCAAGAATTTGTGATTTTGATAAATATGGGGCCATACATATTTAATTTGAATATTAGAATATTATAAAATTTGTAACTAATTTTATTACTAGTATTACTATTAAATACAACGTACAGATTTCAGAGCGAGACGGATATACGTATGGTGGTAGGACGCTATGCGGTAGCAACCAGATCGGGCCCGCCGACGGGTCGTCTGCAACACACTGTCGACGCGACGGGAAGAAAGTGAAATCGGGAACGGGACCGGGACCAGGCGATCGAGAACGGGTCGTCTAAAGGCCACTTAATCTGGATGTCTCCTTTTCAAGATAGGTGGATACGGCAGAGGTTTATTGCGCAACCGATAAGAAACTTTGTGACTAGAACTCTGAGTTCACATGAAATTATTATTTTTATTATACAGAATTATTTATATTTAAATTAAAATATATAATAATATCACGCTTTATAAACAAAAAACATTGAGTGAATCGAAAGGAACTTTAGAAAAAAAAAAAAAAAAAAAAAAAAAACCAAAACGTCATGTGTGAAGTGAGTGACGGTTAACATTTAATTGTGATTGCGCTGATAGTTGATACACGCGAGAATCTTACATTCCTTTACAGTGTGATGATGATTTATTAAGATTGCGTTGAGATAATACTTTTGTACATAAAAGATCAATCAGTGAAGTTATAACGTGAGTTAGGTAAAAAAAATAATATTTTAACGTACTTTATTATTTTCATGATTACGAAATATGCCTAAGGATGCCAAACCTACCTGTGACCCTTTTTATCATTGATTCCGTGGAGAAACCACGTGAAAACGTTAAATGAGACTGAAGACCGAGTAGGAACCCGTCCGTCGCACCGACGAACTACGGTCCAGAGCGGACGTGAGGGGGGTCAACTGAGTGTCGGTGCGGTGACACTGCCTAGTGTGGCCCGACCTTAAAACGCTGTGTTTAAACAGTTTTGGAATATATTTGCTTATTCTTAGGATTATATCTCTTCTTTATTTCACGATTTAAGTAGGAAAATATCCTCGTCGTCATTCAGCATAGCAACCGGCAAAACGTTTTACTTTGTCATAAAAGTTTGCATTTTCCAAGGATATACTGGTATGTAAGGTTATAAGTTCTTAATAACTCTGCTTCTTGATATCTACAGCCCACCGCAACGTGCGTCTGTTCATCACTCAAGGCGGTTTGCAGAGCTTCAACGAGGCAGCGTTCCACGGTGTGCCGTTTGTGGCGATACCGTTCTTCGGTGACCAAAAGTATAACGTGGCCAAGATGGTGAGGTCCGGCATTGGGGTCCGTCTGGACTTTAAGGACATCACCAAGGAGTCGGTGGTGGCAGCCATCAGAACTGTTATTGACGATCCCAGGTGAGCCAACAGCTGTGTCACATTTACACGTTGGGTCTCTTTCGAGTTCAGTTGCTTTCCTAATGAAATTATTAATACTCAGCGATTCAACTATTACAATTACTATTACTCTGCGATTCACTAAAAACGTGTGGTAGAGGGTGCATTGCAACTATCCGAAAGGGTAATAGTTTAAAAGGGATATAAGGGCTATGGCAGGAGGCGCCCATGGGCTATTGTGAGGAACCATCCTAGCATTCGCGTGGAGTGATCCGGGTAAACCATGGAAACCCCAGATCAGGATGGCTGGAGAGCTTTATCGAAAGCTACTCCTGTCGGATTTTAAGTTTACTCGCCCGGTTAATCCTTTCTATTCCATTCCCTAATCGCTCGTGGAAATAATAAATACAGAAAAGAATCGTTTCTGGCCCTGATTTCTCTTATCTTATTTTCACGGTCATTTCGAGATACGAATGTTGCTGATAGCAATATTTCTTTGCTGTCATTCTGAAATATGTCAGTCGTGAATTTCTCAATTAGCTTCCGTCGAGAGCAACGCCTTCGGTGTTGCAGGTCTTAGCAACCTAACTCCTTCAACATTGCACTTGCGCTTTCTCTCCAACTATATATACCTGTCACGAATCGGGGCGGCTCTTCTTTGGACCCTCTCTAATGCCTCCATCAGGGATTGCAATCCAGCAAAGCGGGATCCCGCAATCCCGCGGGATCCCGCATCATTAGACAGTCTGGCGGATCCCGCACAAAATTAAGCGGATCCGCAATCCGCAAAATCCAGCGGAAACGCGTGTCAGTCTGCGTGACTCATTGCCCCACTTGGTCTCTGTCGGATGTATTGCACTGTTTGCCTGTACCCTTCCAGTTGGCATTTGACTCATGTGAACAAGCGTTTGTTTTTGTCAACCTTCGTCATTCGTAAGTAAATAAATACACTTTTACGTATTCATCAAAACTTACTTTTGTTTCGAGTTCACATTTCTGTAATTTGAGTTATGGTGCGTATTTAGTACGATTTTCTAACTATATAATTATTTTTTAAGTGTCGCACACGTTTTCTGAACTACACGGTTACAGCTTTTTATTCGCGGTTTCATTATTCCCATTTTCTGTATTTGCAGATAGAGTAATTGTGACAATTTCCTAATTTGCGGCTGAAAATTTGATTATTCGTTGATATGAAACTAATGTTATCGTAATTATAACGATCGCGTATCTATTTATTTAACAGCTATCAAAAGGAAATTGTATATCCTTTGACTTATTGTTGTTTTGGCCGCTGCCTCAATGCGTTTCTTTGACGAAAGCCACCTGCTTACATGTGCCACTCAGGCTATAGATTAATCCCTCTTCTCCTTGTTATTATTTCGACTAAAGGTAAAAAAAGTTATATTGAAATTTTCACGGGTGTATCGACGAATTGTGTTTTAGGAACACCATACTTCGACGGCTGCCTCCGCCGTCTTCCTCACGTGTGTAATTTCGTGTGTTTGCAATGAAATCCGGAGATACAACCTATGAAGACTTCACTGCAATCATTCGCCGAGAAAGTCTCCTTTCTTACTAAAAAAAAATAATAATTTCCACTCTAAAAACGTCGTTACGCCACATAAGTAAATCTGAAATACTTGACAGTTTGCGTGTTGGTGAGTAGTTTCTTTTAATAACATTGAATCAAATGTAATATCAATCAAGGAATCAGGTGATATAATAATGAATCACTCAAAAAAAAGGCCAAGTCTCGTGCTTGTGAAATGACAAAAAGTTATGAGATCTTTTTCTGGGCCTAGTCTACACTTTACAGAGTATATTCACTTCACTTTGTGAAATGGAATGCTTTTCTCGGTGTTATGGAACGTTTATTTAGAATTAAAAAAAAAAAAAAAAAAAAAAAACTCTGGTAACTTGGCCATTAAGCAAACCATATTTTTAAACTTATGAGATGTATTTTAAGGCACATAATATGACCTAAGACTCAATGTTTTCCATTTTTATTATTTATTTAAAAATTGGTTTAGATTAAAAAACAAAAATGTAAGACCTCGAAACACACTTAAGACACGCTAAAAAGTTTTAATGTCATTTTGTCAATCAAAATCTTGTTAACTGTTAATATTTAACATTAAAAATTATTTATTAATTTAATTATTATTTAATTTATTAACACTTTAAGTAACTATGTTTTAAATATACGCGTTAAAAAACTGTTTGTACCAATCCCGCACGGATCCCGCGGGATCCCGCGGGATTGGCGCTAATCCCGCGCGGATCCCGCGGGATTGAAAACACTGCGGGATTGCAATCCTTAGCCTCCATTAACCCCTTTTGATGAGGACCCCATACAGAACAACAATATTCCAAGTGAGGACGCACTAGTGACTTATATGCAATCGATTTAACTTCAGGAGTGCATTGTTTTAAATTACGACCTAGAAATCGGAGCATACGATTTGCTTTCCCAATTCGATATGTTCATTCCACGACAAATTATTACGAATTGTTACTCCTAGGAATTTAGCAGAATCTACAGTTCTAAGGACAGTACCATTAATTGTATATTCAGAGCTAAATAGTGTCACCATTTTACTTATACGCATGACTTGGCACCTTTTAGCGTTTAACTCCAACTGCCAGTCTTTAAAACACGCAATTATTTTCATAATATCGTCTTGTAACAAAGCGCTGTCTTCCTGGGTTTTGATTTCACGATAAATAATAGCATAATCGGCAAATAATCTTTTCATCCCCCTTATTATGTCACACAAATCATTAATGTATATGAGAAACAACAGAGGCCCTATCATGCTCCCCTGGGGAACCCCGGACCTCACCTCGGTAAATGATGAACTCTCACCGTCGAGAACTACACACTTTGTTCTGCCCTTCAGAAAGTCTGCAACCCACTCGCATATTTGTCTAGATATCCCGTAGCCACGAAGTTTCCTATGTAACCTAGTGTGAGGTACAGTGTCGAAAGCTTTTTTAAAAATCTAATAGAACTATATCAACCTGGGATTGCGCATCTATAATACGGCACAAGTCGTGAATTAAAAGTGCAAGTTGTGTTTCGTAGCATCGGCCTTTTCTGAATCCATGTTGATTTTGGTTTAAAAGCTCATCTTAATCCAAAAACCGCATGAGATTTGAATAGATGATGTATTCTAAAATCCTGCAAAATATTGATGTTAACGAGATCGGTCTATAATTTTGAGGATCATTAACATTCCCATTTTTAAACACTGGACTTACGATGGCGGTCTTCCATTCGGCTGGTATTTTTCCTTGATCCAAGGAGGCGGTATATAATTTCATCAAATACGGTGCAATTTCCTTTGCGTACCTGGAGTAGAATCTTGTAGGAATACCGTCTGATCCGGGAGCCTTATTGATTTTTACATTCATAAGCAATTTAGTTATTCCCTTGACATCAAGAACGAGATCATTCATAATTTTGTTGGTACGATTGGCAAATGTCGGAATCTCCTCTGAGTTTTCTGTCGTGAAAGCTTTTTTTAAATATATTATTCAAGATTTCTGCTTTCTCTGCGCTAGTTTCGGATAATTCCTCAGTAAAGGCATAACCATACGAGAGCCTCTTAGTAATTTGACATATGACCAGAACTTTTTTGGATCAGTAATCAGATCGTCGGACAAATTCCTGGCTTGGAATTTTTTAAACGCATCATGCATTGCCTTACGCACTTCCGCTCGTAACAGTACTAATTTAGCATGATTAGACGAGCCCCCCTATTTCTTTACCATGGCATGTAAACGCCTTTGCTTCCTGAGCAATCAATTCACTTCCCTATTGAACCACGGAAGGTTCTTACTTACCTTAATAAGCTTCTTAGGAACAAAGTGATTTAAAACGTTCCATATTATTTCTTTTAAATTAAACCAAAGTTCCTCGACATTTGTATTTAGCGTGTACGTTTTAAAATTTTTCGTCAAGTAATCAACCATACCCCCATCGTTTGCCTTATCGAAGCAATATACGAGTTTGTCTTTGTCATGCTTCTAATTCATACTAGATTTTAAAGTTACCACAACCGCCTTGTGATCACTTATACCGTCTTCTACACAAACTGTATCTACAATATCAGGATTGCTTATAAGAAAAAGATCCAAAATGGACGAGGAATCTTTATCGCGCCGCGTTGGCTCTTGAACCATCTGTTCAAGAGATCTTTCTGCAAATACTTCTAGGAACGTTTCGGTTATTAACCTATCTCTTCCACCCAACCTGAAAGTGCATGTATCCCAATTAACCGACGGTAGGTTAAAATCACCACCCACGATCAATATATGTCCCTGAAATTTCTTATAAATTTTATTAAGTGACTGTCTGAAGTATTCCGCGTTAGCCAAATCAGAATCCGGAGGTCGATAAAATGACCCGATTATGAACTTTAAATTTTTACCAATTTTTACCTTGGCCGATAACAACTCGCAAAAATTTTCAGTTTCGGTTATGACAGAAGAATTAATGGTTTTGTTAACGGCCGCGAACACAACCCCCGTCCACAACAGCTCTGAAATGAGGGCCAAATACTTCGCTAGATTCTACCTCTGGCGTCAACCAGCTCTCAGTTCCTAGTTATATCGACATCATTAGTCGCCACTGCGGCATGGAAATCGGCTGCTTTCCCTCTAATACTGCGACAATTTAGGACCATTACCCTTAGCTGCTTTGTATTATTTGTGGAGTCTAAATTCGTATTTTTCATATTCGCATTTTGACGGGAAATGGGTGAAGTATTTGGGGCTGCGACGTTCAATTTATTCGCACCATCACTACCAGAACCAAGACCTAAGTTATCGGCACCTCCTCTTCGATTAACTGAAGGATCCTCGGGCCTCACGGTGTTCCAAAAAATAATTAACATCAAGACGGTTCCATATTTTAGCAGCCACCATGGTTGCCATTCTCGGTGTGTAGTGGACGCTCGACCTGTCAAAGGCGTCCCAACTGGCAGCTATCATCGGTCGAAGGTCAACGAAGCCCCAGTTGTTTCTGCCACACAGCTTCTGCAAACTACAAATCAAATTAAAAATATTCCACCATACGGCCTCCCCACAGTCGATGCGCGGCACGACACTACAAATAGAGAACTGCAACGATACTGAATTATTCCGTGCGGCTTCATGCGCCTTCTCGCCCAATTTATCCATAGATTTAACTATTCGATTCTCTGATTGCTTTCGGAATGGCCTCCATGACACGTGGTACGGTTGCTCCTGGAAGACAAACGGAATGCACGTTAGATTGAGGGTCTGCACCGTTCTTCGTGGCTAGTTCTCGAAGCGGTTTCTCCAAACGTCGGACGTTGGAGCTGCCAATGACCAGTAAACCTTCTCCTGGCATCGCTCGGGGTCTGCTAACAAATCTTCTCTGCTACTCTCCTGGGTCATCCTCACTTGAATCTTCGACCTCCTGCAACACGGAAAACGCATTCCTTAATGGCAAGATATCATTTTCCCGTCGGCTAACAGGGAATTTCGACGCCTTTCTCCGATCCACACGGTGCCAGACGGTATCAGCAACAGGTTCTTGAAAATTCCGACTTGCCGGTTCTGCTACGGTTGGCTGCAGAATTTCTTCAGCGTACTGCCGCTCCTCGTCTAGGATGCTCCATACCTGTGCTTGAAGAGATGCCATAGTAGTAAGGATCTCCTCGAGAGCCAGACGCCTACTGGAACACATTGCACAAGCCATGTCCCTTGAAACAGCAAAAAAAAACGGAATAAATACAAAAGACAAAAAACAGAGATTGCTGCTAACGGTTGCTGATTCACTACCTACATAGAAAATTCACAGATAAAGACAAAAGTTAACTAGCACACTTTAAATCAAACACAAAAGTCGGTGACTGCGGCTAACGGCAGCTGTAGTTCGACTGGTGACTCACTACCTAAACAGAAAATTCAAAGATAAAGACAAAGGCTAACTAGCACACTTTAAATCAAACACAAAAGTCGGTGACTGCGGCTAACATCAGATCACTACCTAAACAGGAAATACTCAAAGATAACGACAATAACTAGCACAATTCAAATCACACACAAAAGTCACATACTGCTGCTACGGCTGCGGATGCTCAACTGACTGGATCACTACCTAAACAGGAAATATTCAAAGATAACGACAAAAACTAGCACGATTCAAATCACACACAAAAGTCAGCTACTGCTGCTAGAGCTGCTAAGCACAACTGACTGGATCACTACCTAAACAGGAAATATTCAAAGATAACAACAAAAACTAGCACAATTCAAATCACACACAAAGTCGGTTACTGCTGCTACGGCTGTGGAAGCCAAACTGACTGGATCACTACCTAAACAGGAAATATTCAAAGATAACGACAAAAACTAGCACAATTCAAATCACACACAAAAGTCGGCTACTGCTACTATGGCTGCGGAAGCTCACTAAAAGTGTGTGGCGGAGGGTGCATTGTACCTATCAGAAAGGGTAATAGTTTGGAAGGGATATACAGGATATGGCAGGAGACGCCCGTGGGCTAACGTGAGGAACCATCCAAGCACTCGCCTGGAGTGATCCGGGAAAACCATGGAAAACCCAGATCAGGATTGTGCGTTGAACAATAATCACTGTAAGGCACGTTTCCTTCTGCGTGTGAGTCACTAAATTAAACACGAACCGTTTTCAGTCAAAAGGCATACTCGCAAGATATTGTCTGATAATGTCTTATAAAAAAAAAAAAAAAAAAAAAAAAAAAAAAAAAAAAAAAAAAAAAAAAAAAAAAAAAAAAAAATCACACTCATTTGCCTGATTTTTAGGAGACTTATCGCTTTTGTCTCCATATACTAACACAAGGATTGTAAAATTTATAAGAAGAGTATATTTGTTTCCATTCGTGCTTTTATTATGTGAAAACGAATAAATCGCTTAGTTCGCCAGGTAGTCTTAAAAATGAAAGCCTGTATGTGGTGTTTTGTTTTTACTAAGTTAGGTTACAAATCACCTTTGAAATAATTAATATTATCAGCGATTTGTAATGGAGACCAACCGTCAAAGATGTTATTCGTTTAGAACAAAATTTGAGTTTTCTGTTAACGTGGAAGGTTTCTGGCTGTCTACAGGCCTGTACACACTGGGGTGCTTTGTCGCTTACGCTCCTGGGACGCAAAACTGCGACAGTGAGTCGCGACAGAGAATCCAACCTCCGTGACGTTGAATATGAGTCCCACGTGTCGAGGAGCTGAATAATTGCGTCCCATTCGAAATGGGATTCTCTGACACATTGCCACACAAGGTGTTCATAGCTTCCCGTCATATACCATATCTTCAAAGCACGGAAAGTGGTATGGTTTTTGCATACTCAGTTCAAGTGTTGTTTTGCTCTCTTCTTTAATTCATTAATATTTCATCCGTCATGTGGACCACAGAGGGTATCCTTCAACTGAAAGAAAATCTGCAGACCATTCGTTGTCTTTGGGACGTGTCATCACCTCGGCATAAAAACATAAATATTAAAGCAGATTGCACGAAGGAGAAAGCTGAAAAATTTAGTTTCAGTGACCGAAATACAAAAGAAGATTCATACGTTGAAAGGACAATTTCGAAGACAATGAAAAAAGTTTGTTTTTTAGAAGGAAAGCGGCACTCGCTGAATAATTCTTCTTGGTTCGGATATGAAACTTTGCTGTTATTGTTGCGCGAGTCTAAAAAAAAAAAAAAAAAAAATCCAAGCTCAGCAACGCTACACTCCGACAATATTTGAGTTTTTGAACCTACAGTTTCATTACCAAATACAGGATCCTGCCATAATATGTATTTATCACATGCAATCGTATTTTACGAACTTCTCGGGTAATTGATGCATAAGAATATTAAAGTTATTATTTTAGTTGTACTTTAATGTATTTTTAAGACAAATAGGATGGGCTCTGAGTGTGGCAGCTAGCTTGATATCAGGAGAAATAGGTTATCTGAAGTTACACAGACGGAAAAAAAATCCCAACACCAAGAAAGACTTGTGTTAGATAAACGAAATTTGGTAGGCGTGTTTATACATCTGAAAGATGACATCGATTCAAATTTCACGCTTCGCGCATAAGTGTGGCGCTAGTAGCGCTACTCAGAGCTTGCAAATCAGGTTTGCTTTAAATACGCGCTGTAAAGTTTGTGAACGTTATTTACCGCTGAGATTTGACATAGTGAGTTGATGTTAGCCAAGAATGCCTTTAAGAAGACGAAGAAGCCATTATCAACAGCTCACCGAGTTTGAACGAGGTCGTGTAATAGGGCTACGAGAAGGTGGATTTTCTTTTCGCGATATTGCAGAAAGACTTGGCCGGAATGTATCCACTGTGCATGATTGTTGGGTGCAGTGGTCAAGGGATGGTACTGCCTCAAGAAGACCGGGTTCCGGGAGGCCACGTGGCACTACTGAGAGGGAAGACCGCCGTATTCGGCGTACAGCTGTGGCGCATCGTAATGCGTCTGCGGCAGAAATTCGAGCTGCAGTTGGTACCACAGTGACACAACGAACTGTTAGAAATCGGTTACTTCAAGGACAGCTCCGAGCCAGGCGCCCTGTAGCGTGCATTCCACTGACTACAAGCCATCGCCGTTTGCGACTCCAGTGGTGTCAAGCCAGAGCTCATTGGAGGACGGAGTGGAGATCTGTTGTGTTTTCTGATGAAAGCAGGTTCTGCCTTGGTGCCAGTGATGGCCGAGTGTTGGTCAGAAGGAGGCCAGGGGAACGCCTGCAACCAAACTGTCTGCGGCCTAGACACACTGGACCTACACCTGGAGTCATGGTCTGGGGAGCAATTTCCTATGACAGCAGGAGCACTCTTGTGGTTATACCAAACACACTGACTGCAAATTTGTACGTCAGTCTGGTAATTCAACCTGTAGTGCTGCCATTCATGAACAGCATTCAAGGGGGAGTTTTTCAACAGGATAACGCTCGCCCTCATACCGCTGTTGTCTCGCAACGTGCTCTACAGAGTGTCGACATGTTACCTTGGCCTGCGAGATCACCAGATCTGTCTCCAATTGAACACGTATGGGATATCATTGGACGACAACTCCAGCATCATCCACAGCCAGCACTGACCGTCCCAGTATTGACAGCACAAGTACAACAAGCATGGAACTCCATACCACAAAGTGACATTCGAAACCTGTATGACACAATGCATTCACGTTTGCAGGCTTGCATTCAAAATTCTGGAGGTTACACCGGCTATTAATTTAACAGTATTTCACATTTGAAATGCATTTTCTTGAGCTTAAATTAACCTGTGATCTTGAAAATTTAATCAATTAAACATGTTAACTTGACAAATGCATTGTCCAAATTTCATTACTCTACAATAATTTTTTCTTGGTGTTGGGATTTTTTTTTCCGTCTGTGTAGTTTCCCATTTAGAAATCCGGTGCCCGATCATTCTCAAAAGAAATTTAGTTGAAGTCATCCTCATAAAATTTCTGCATCCTTTTTTTTTTTTTTTTTTTTTTTTTTGCTATTGACATTCCCACAAGTGCAAGTGCAAGATTCTCTTACATCTTAAAAAAAGGCTCAAAGGGTTAGAACTCGAAGTCTGCTAAACATCGTTGGTATAAAACTGGTTTTACAGCAACCACACGACCAACGTTATGGCATGATTTCAGGATAATCTGAAACAAACATAAATTTCGCCTCACTGTCAAACGTATATAATACACAATATGAACTATTTCATTTCACAGCCATTATACATCTCGGAACTAAAATCAACCATACTTCATATGAAAATTAAAAAAACTGCTGACTGAAATTATCAAAAAATGGAAACAATCAAAAACATTGACTCATGGAAGCTTAAATAGCCACTGAACCTGATAATTTGCAAATTCGAAGGAAATTTTGTTATTGGTTTGCTAAGTCCTAGAAACGAGACAGTGGCAACTACTTTAATCAAGTTTCTAACATCAGACACTTAGAACATTCGCTTATCAATATCGTAC
The DNA here is from genome assembly GCA_031002005.1 of Vandiemenella viatica. Classification (NCBI taxonomy): domain Eukaryota; kingdom Metazoa; phylum Arthropoda; class Insecta; order Orthoptera; family Morabidae; genus Vandiemenella; species Vandiemenella viatica. The sequence continues at coordinate 257,384,993 of CM061920.1, read as the reverse complement.
GATTCATCTATGATAATTTTATTCCTTAATGAGCTGGTTTTTGGCTAAGAAGTTGGAGTTGTAAAATTTTAAGATTTACCTAACATATTCATTTTTTTCTGATAGCTTTATGCTTCATCGACGTCAGGGTCATTGGAGGCGGGAAGGACTGAGGAAAGGAATGGGAAGGAATTCGGCCATGGCCTTTTGATGACACCATTGCGGAATCCATCTAGAGTCATTTCGGAAACCATTGAAAAACGAAATCCAGATGGCCGGATGGGGATTCGGACCTGCGTTCTCTCAATTACGAGGAAAGAGCGTTAACACTCACTCACCACGCTCGGTAGCTTACTGAACGGTTTTGAGATCAAACCCATTACTAGTGTCACAACGCATGCGACGATGTTATAAACATATGATCGTTCTCGCTGTTATGATTCCAAGTAAAAAAAAAAAAAAAAAAAAAAAACTCCATATTCCATCTGACTACTGGTAAATTTCTCATAAGGTATGTGACAGCGTAAAGTGATTTTCTTTTCTTGTAATCCGAAAGAGCATTTATGTCTTGACCGAAATGGGATGTACAGTCGCTGAGATTGTATTTTTTGGTGTAGTCGTTTGTGGACAGACGGTGGTGTGAAAATAAAAATTAAAACCAAGAGATTCTCCCACCTCGTATTGAAAACCAACCTGCAACTAGAAGCGTCTTACAAGGAATCTGTATTATATTTTACAAAAACGCCTGGCCATATATCTCACAGAAAAAAATGAAACATTGACTGAGTGTCAAGATGACGAATCATCTTGTGAGAGAAATATAAATCATTAGTTCCCTTAGGTGGAAGTTTTGTTTAGCTTATGGCTTTACGCCTCGTCGAAGTTATTAGTGATGGGAAAGGACTGGGGATAAAGAACAGGGAGGAATTTGGTCATGGCCTTTTTGAAGGAAGCATTTCGGCATTCGCCCTGATTGATTTTGAAAAATCATGGAAAACCCAAATCTGGATGCCCAGACGAAGATTTTAAGTGGAAGAGAGAAACAAGATTTTCTTGACTTATAACTGAGGTGCACTAAAGCATCAACTCTGATCTCCATTTTTTCGTTGATCATTCTTTTCCCAGCTTTCAGATTACTCAGCTGTTTAATAGTTAACTGGATATAGTGTGTGTGGTTTTGACTGTCGCAGTTACCGGGACAACATGCGGCGGTTCTCTGCCGTGTTCCGGGAGCACCAGTCCGAGTCCCTGGAGCGCGCCGTCTGGTGGCTGGAGTACGTGCTGAGGCACCGCGGAGCACCGCACCTGCGATCAGCTGCTGTGAGTCTCCGCTGGTGGCAGCTGCTGCTGCTTGACGTGGCGGCCGCCGTACTCGCCGCAGCACTAGGCGCTGCCCTCCTCGTCTACCTGCTGCTCACGAGGCTACTCGCAGCGGTCTCCAGGGGTCGCAAGACCAAGGCCGATTGAACTGGAGGAGAATACCCACTATACTCCTGAACCAATATCCGTATAAGATACGCAACATATTTTCAGAAAAATCTTACAGTGACACATACGGCCTCGCCGACTAAACAAAACATTAGTTTATAATCATACAGGAATTTATTACTGTGTCGATTTATAGAAGTGAAGTTTTGACACTCATAAATACTGAAAGAAAAAGAACAGATCAATCGCCAGTATGCTATAGAACAGCATAAACATTTAAACTATCTTAAAAGCTCTCATTCCAAACGTAATATGTGGATTATAATTACGATGAATTTCTTGACAGCAAAATACAATACAGAAACACCATCCTTCGCACCTGACTACATGTACCTCAGTACTGGATTGCAGTTAATGCACAGTAAGTAATCAAAACGGTTACAGAGTTCTACAAATGATAAAATTATGTTGAAATCCTCACTGGAAATTTTTGATTATTATTATGTATTATCTTCACCACTAAGTAGAGAGGAAGTAAAAAATCCAAACTCGTCTAAACATTCTTTGAATGACTGCGGAGCAATAAGACAAAGTGCTTCTGACTTTCGCACAAAAAATTACACTGTTAATCCTGTAAGGAAAAAGTAATGGAAATAAATCGCTAATAATGCTTCTGCAGAATATGCGAATCGTATGTGAACAGAAACGCAGAGAAAAAAATTGTATAAAACATATTTTTAGACTAAGTTTTTACGCACTGAAGTATTTACATCAACACGAACATACCACCAAATGAATAACGAAGAAGGAGAGTGTAGTAAAAAAAGCAATATATATATTATTTGTTTACGTTATTTTTTGTGTTTAAATTGAGCTCTGTACCTTAACTATAGGCCTATTCTATTTTCATGTAAACTGTGAGCAGCGTTTAAGCAGATCTCCTAAAAGTCTGTGAAATGAAAATTGCTGTTTTTCAGACTGGACGGAGAAGTAATCAGACTTAAGATGTAATAAGTGGTTTTAAGAAAGTGGTAAGATAGCAAAATTAACCATGAGTTCGATGGTTCGCTGATTAAGATGGCGTAATTGGGTTGCGACAGGTTCCCGGTTCGAATTCCAACAGAATCTAATGCTGATTTTCGCCTATGAAAAACATTTCCTTGGGTTTATATGATAGTCCGACATTCGAATTCCACTTGGTATCCGCACACGACAGTGAATAAATACTGTCCTTGCTGGTAAGGCCACATGCGATTAATTTTTACATTGATTAATTTTGTTTCTTTGTTTCTAAGTATTTTTTTTATATCTAGATCATTATGAAAGTACCATTAGAGTGGAAATTTCATCGGTTTCATTGCTCTTACATCCGCCTGACTATGGCGCGGACCGTCGGAAAAATTTCTCTCCGCAACAACTTATACCGGGATGCTCCAGACATAGTTTCACCTATTAGAAGATTTCAACGCATATAATCAGCATTATAGGTAGCTTAATAGTTGAAAATGCAGCCCCGTAACCGATGATGGAAACGGAGCAGGGTTGGTCATAAGACAGGGGTGGGCAACCTGGTTAAATTTTTTTATTATTATTACTAATCGCGCTAAACATTCCAGTTTTGTTCACCCTAGTATTTATACAGTCTTACTATCAACCACCCACATCGAGACTAAGGTGGCTAAAGCACACTACCGTCCTTCACACTTAACCCCGTAATATTTAAACGATTTTTTTTATTATTTTCATTTTTTTTTATTTTTTTTATTTTTTTTATTTTTATTTTTTACTCTACAACTTGTTGATATCGAAGTCATTAGAGGCGGGAGAGGGCTGGATACAAAAACTGGAAGGAATTAGGCCGTGGTCTTTTAAAGTTGCGATACCGGCATTTGGTTATTGTGGTCTGTGTGGCCAGACCATAATTTCAACCTTCGTCCTCCTGAATTCAAGGCCCGAGCGTCATCACTTACCCAACATACACAATGGTTTCAACTTCGAAATTTTGCCAGCAGCGAAGAAAACAGCAATCACACAATTTCTGATTATCGGATTGTTTACTCAAACCTCACCACAGTAAGTAGGAATTAAGGGTGTCTGGGTTTATGATTGCTCATTCCTCTTCTTGGGACTTTAAAACTGATTGCCCATTTTCAGGGAGCAGGCCATCTGTGATGGCGCAAAGTTACAGCGCACTTCCTTCATCTTCAAACACAAAACATCGCACTTGTCACTATCGTATTACCGTAGCATGTCACATCGGTATCTGGGCTTAAGAGTTTGGGAGGGTGTTACGTCTTACGCTAACTTCCTTGGTAACTGTTGACTTGTGTGGTTTATGAGCTGCCTCCTTTCACAACTCATCCTGGCAGACGTCGTCAGATATGAGCTACTAATTACTTTCGGCGTGTTATGGATGAGTGGTCCTCTTGGTCATCACGAACACAGCAAGTCGAATAGCTCTTACTTTTAGTCACCAATAACTGATATCGTACCAGTATATATGCACACAATATTATGGATTCTTTATACCGACTTCAAGAAATCAAAACACATGATTTGATTAACACTGATGATCAATTTAATGTCTTCCAAACTGAATTTCAACATTACGTTAGTGTTTACTACAGCATTAACCAAAAATAATCTCGCGGAGTCCATGGACGAGCTTTCCCACGCTAGCATGCAACAACTCGTCCGCGCAGACAAAGACTGTGTTATTCTAAGACTTAGTAATTAAATACTATTGCTACACAGTTCACTACACAAACTACAATCTGAGGAACCCTTTATTACAATTATTTGTGTTAACTATAAACCAAACATCAATAAACAGATACAGTTGATATCAGATTAATTACTTATTAAGTTCAAAAAATATAAATAATAATAGTGGTACAAAAGAGTTAGACATAAGTGTCACAAGTTCCCCGATGCCTTCACTTTGTCGAATATTCGTCTTATTATTATTATTATTATTTATTTATTGGCAAACGGACGGAATCCATACAGCCAAGAAAGGATACAATTTACATATTATGTTACAAAGCAAGAAGTGCAACCTTCAAAAATACAAATATATCTTAATAGATTCATATGTCTATATGATTTTTATTGGCAAATCTATAAAGACTTATATAAAATTTCCAGTTTCTCTTTGTTAAGAAGGTGTTGTACCTTTGTAGGGAACTCAGCCCCATGTCTTTGTAAACCCGATACAGTTGTGTGGATTAATTCCAATGGAGTTTGCTTGCAAAAAGAAGGGTTGTCGACATTTTTCAAGCTGATTCGACTTACTGACTTGTGTGTTTGACTGAGATGAATGAGTGATCAATATAGAAAGTATGTTTTTATTGTTTATTTTAGACATAGATGAGAATTTGACGTGCCAATAACATCACAACACGAAATAAATAAACTGTTACCATATGTCTCAAGATCAGTACCGAAGCAATTTTCCTTAAAAATGCCCGTGTAGTAATGCCTTCATACAATGTACAGGCGAAGAACTATGCGCTGCAAAATTACGATCTCGTTGATGGAGGTTGATTACTGTTAAGGTTGGTTATTTCCTTTATAAGGTGCTTACAGTTCTGTAATGGATCAGCGCATTGTTTCGTTCTATCCGTGTGTATAGTATTGTATTACGTGTGTGAGTTGATTATAGAGCTGACTGTATTGAAAAAAGTGAGAAGTATTCCAAAAATTTCGATCTTAATATCTTAGTTCAAAGGAAATTCGAAGTGTTGGTTAATAAAAGTATAATGTGGGGCAAATCTCACCGGACCTCTGATTGTAACCGCCACAGATGTCTATGCAAGACACGACTGCTGCCGCCTTCCGACTTTTCTTGTAATTTTATGTTTCCGAAGTTTGTTCTCGAAGCAGCAAATAGATGGTAGTTAGTTTGATAAAAATTTCCAACTATTACCTCCATGGTCCATAATTGGTGACAGCGAAGGTCTTCATTCGCTATCAGTTTCCTCCGAGAGAAGCTATTTTGTTGGAACTAAGAAACAAATAATTGGATTGGTCCATAATTCAACAGTTCCTGTTCCTGAATTACAGTAATTTTTTTATTGAGCTGGAGTGTCAAGTAATTCTGAAACATATCCACACTATTATTTTGTCGTCAGTCTCTCGAATGATTCGAATCAGTTTTTCTGTAATGTGCCAGCCCATTTCCAACTGAAGATACAGATACGTTCTACTAAGAGTCTAAATTTGTATGGTCAAAAAGTAGTAGCAGCTACGAAGTACCTAGTAATTAAGCATCTAGATGTAAGAGATTTTTTTTAACCACTCGATTTATGTCTTTATGTTAACTTTCCTTTCAAAATATGCTTCTAAAACTCACAACGCCAAATAATAAGGGCAAAACGCGTAAGCGAATGAACATTTCCATAAAGAAACTATTGTCGTGAACATATTTAATATAAATACTGTAATGTTTGGCATTTTGTCTATTTCTTCATTTCGAAGATACTTTTTATTAAAAAAATAAGCAGCCGTTTACATTTCAAAATTTGTGTTTCTTTTTATAAGATTCTCTTACGAACTCCTTTCTTATAATTTTATTTTCTAGACTTTTCAATTTAATTTTGACAGCCTTCTGTGCTCCACATTGCGAATGCTTTTGTCGTTATTCTTTCTGGTAACGCCAAAGTTAAAACTTCTCTCAATCAAACTCTGTGTTTTAAAATTATTTTAACATAAAATGCAAAAATACCCATAGAAGGATCCACGTAAACAGAATAATAATAGCGTCAACGCTCCAAATCAAAGTTTCTAACGAGAGTTCTTGGTATCTTAATACTATGCTATTTATGGATTAGCTTTTCGTTGAGTTGTACCTTTCTTGTAATGTTGCATTTTCTGAAATTCCTCTGCACAATCACCTATTGATTCTCTATGGGCTTAATACTGTTTTCTCATGCTACAAATTTTCTACATTTCTTTTAGCTATGAATTTTATAACGCACTTGGCTTTTTGATAAGGTACACCAGTGTAGATAAATATGAAACGTCTCTCAAGAAACAAGATCTTCAGTTTGAACGGAAGTCTTTCTTCCAGACTTACTCTACACTAATGTTGGCTCATTGTATCATTCACAATGTGCAGATGTCCCTACCATGTGTCGACATAATACCACACCGTAGCAAATGTGGTATATTCCATGGTTGACGCCAGTACTTTTAATTTATATTTCTTCGAACATGTTGGCTACTTTCGTCACATATGGAGAATACAGACTAATCAGGAAAACAGACCTAAATCGATAGAATCAATTTGATTATAACAAAATGAAGTAAAAAGTTTTTGATTATTGATAGAAGTATGGAATTATAAGAAATTTTTAATATATTTGAGTAGCTGTATGTTAAGTTAAATACACATTTGGTTTTTTAAAATATTCACTTATAATTTAGGTTCAGTTACATGGCTCCCAACTAAATTTAGTCGTCGTGAGTACAAGTAAGCCGATATGAAGACATTTCAACCGTAATTTTTTGCATCAATTAGTCTTCTGTGAACAATGGGAAACAAATTCAACTTCATACTTGTCCGGAGATTTCCTTAAAACTGATAGCTCGCCTGTTTTCTTTTGCCATCTAGACAAGTTTGGAATGAGTTCTTGAAGTCAGTCCGCTCTTGTGTGTACATTTATGTTGTCAAGTACGACCAGAGTTAGGCCTATTTTGTAACTATTAACTTACACTGCTAACGATTTTTGTGGAATTCGCAAATTTTTGCTTTTCTTCACCGCATTCTGCTTTTCTTAATATAACACCTCAGCAACAGCTACTCGTCTTTGCCCAGAACCGCAAAAATTGACAAGAAGGTCATAACAACGCATATATAGATATCATTTTTTTTAAATAAAACAACTGGTGCGTGTATCAGTATGTAAACGCGCAAGGGGTCATACACTTTTACTGTGCATTTTTCCTGTGTATATTTTCTGTGTGTTTTTTAATGTGTTTGATGTTTGTTTCGCACTTGGATGGACGAACGATACTGTATTTACTGCATTTGTACAGTAAATAGGAACTTTGTCCACGTTATTACCGTAAACAAATGAAAACTATAAAAAAGTTAAAGCAACTTCGCTAGATTATAAAGCCTCGCATCAAGCCTCTTCTGTATTTTGCGTTCAGAGCTTTTATATCAGAGAATAACTTCTTCAAAATAATCTGACAACCATCAGCAAAATAATTTTTTATTTGTAACAAATAAAAACTATTTTATTATATATACGAGGTGTGTCCACAAAGTAAGTTCCGTTTGGTTATATAAAACAAACGTGTACAGATACAGAAAAAATATTTATTGTATAAAAATCTACAGCTGTTAAACTACTTTTCATCATAGCTTCCAAAATTTTGTAAGCACTTGTCATAGCGTGGCACAAATTTTTGTATGCCTTCTTCATAGAAGGTTGCCGCCTGTGTATTCAACCATGTGGTAACATGTTCTTTCAGCTCGTCATCATCATTGAAGTGTTGACCACCAAGGACAGATTTTAGGTGTATAAAGAGATGATAGTCGCTAGGAGCGAGGTCCGGGCTGTACGGAGGATGGTCAAACACGTCCCAGTGAAATTCCCGTAAGATTTGTTTGCTCACATTCGCCGTGTGAGGTCGGGAATTATCATGGAAAAAAACAACACCTTTTGACAATAATCTTCGGCGCTTGTCCTGTATTGCGCGGCACAATTTCTTAATGGTCTCGCAGTAACCATGTGCATTGATTGTTTGGCCTCGTGGTAAGAAACCAATCAGCAAAAGCCTTTTCTGTCCCAAAAAACGGTGCACATGACTTTTCGAGGTGTCAAGATTTACTTAGGCTTAACCTTCGTTGGGGATGAAGTGTGCCTCCATTCCATTGATTGCTATTTTGTTTCAGAGGTGTCGTACGTTACCCAAGTTTCATCCCCCGTGACTATCCGAGAAAGAAAACCATCGCCTTCTTCATTGCAGCGTGTCAAAAACTGAGGTCCACTGCCCATCCGTTGTTTTTTGAGTTGTTCAGTAAGAATTTTGGATACCCAACGTGAGCAAAGTTTTCGAAATTTCAGTTTTCCAGTAAAAATTTCATAAATTAGTGATCGTGAGATTTGCGGAACTTCCAAACCAAGGGCACTACGTGTAAACTTACGGTTGTGCTTAATCTTCTCTTCAATTGTGTGAACCAGATCAGTAACCACAGACAGGCGTCCACTTCGTTCTTCATCGTGCACTTGATCACGTCCTTCATTAAACAGTCTGACCATTGAATCACTCATAGAATTTTGTCCGTAAACCTCGCAGATTTGCCGATGAATTTCCTTTGGTTTAACTCTCTTTGCATTAAAAAACGAATCACAGATCTGATTTCACACGTGGCGGTGTTTTCAATTACGGCTGACATTATAAAGAATCACTACAAAGCACACGTCGGCAGCAGCGATCTGAAAATGGCGTACATGTCTTCTCCTTGAGTCAGAGTAACTGCCGCGCATGCTCGGAACTGCGATCGTAGCGCTGCCGTGGATCGAAATAGAAACGGAACTTCCTTTGTGGAAGACCCTCGTATATCTCAGTTCGTTGCTAGCAGCGGTCGAGTAAGGAAGTGAGCGGTGTTTACGTCTTCGAGTGGTCGTCTCAGGAAGTAGACAGTGTTTACGGTTACGGGTGTGTGTGACAGCTAAACGGGATCGTCGTATTCCGGTGCTCAACAACAGTGTTAACGGTGGTTGAGTGATACCAACGGGACCTCTTTTTAGTGAATAATTGGACAACTATTTTACTGTACGTCGAGAGAAGAAATCAGCTCCTGGTAATACATCGAAGGCTAAGCGCTTTTCGTCGACCCCTTCGTCTCTCGAGGGCAAGAGGAAATGGCAGAGGCCAGCGATGGATCCAACCCAAGGAAAAAAGAGGATAATACTCCAATATATGTGACCAAGATATGTCGGAGACAGTCAAGAAGAAATTAGTGACACGCCACAATGATATAGAGGAAGAAGAAAAGTACAACCTGAGAAAAAAACGCAAAGCAGTTGACAAGAGAATTATCATGAGAGAAAAAGGAGAAGAACCAATGATCACTGAATGACTCTGTGTAGAAACAAGGAACTAGACTACAACCAGGTACCCAGTGCACAATTAATTCCAAGTATACAAACAGAAGATGGAGGCCAGCAGAGCAGCGCCATGACAACAAGTCAGGATAGAGATTTAGAAACCAAGCAAAAACATATCGCGTCGGTGCAGCGAAAGAGGCTATATAATGATCAGGCAGAGGGCCCCTATGTGGTAATAATTGAAAACGCATCTGATGGATCTACTCTGCACCCCATTCAGTTGGGCAAAGTTTTCTACAACAAGGTTGGTGGTCTTAAACGCCTCAACCAGTTAGGGGAAAACCGTATGTCAATGGAATTTATAAACGCCAGCTCCGCCAACGGTTTCGTGGATAACAAGATGTTTCTCCAATCCCTGGGGTTGACAGCTTACATTTCAGCCAGCCGTGTTGAACGAAAGGGTGTTATCAAATTTGTTCCGACGGATCTTACAGAAGAAGAGATTAAAATAAATGCCGTATTACCCGCGCCGATCATCGATATTCGACGATTTAGTAAGAAAATATCCAAGGACGGAAGGACAGAAATCCAGCCTCTGCAGACTGTTCTTGTAACTTTTGACCTGCCTGACGAAATAGAAATAGTCTACCTGAGATTCAAAGTATCGCCTTATATTTTCCCGGTGACGCAGTGTTTTAAATGTTATAGATACGGTCACGTATCCAAAGTTTGCAGAGGAAAGGAAAGATGCCTTAAGTGCGGAGTGGAGCACAATGTTTCCAGTTGTACAAATAATCTTAGCAAATGCTCAAACTGCGGTGGAGAGCACAAAGCTAACGACAGTAGCTGCCCGGAGCGCAAACGGCAGGAAGAAATCAAAACCAAAATGGCGAGCGGGAACAGGACAATCCTCCCCCAAAGTTACGAGTACAGATCAGCTGACTTCCCTCTTATACAGGGAAAGAGTTTCAGTGCAGCGACGATGCAGCAAAGGATGGACCAAATCAGAGAGATCCAGCAAAGTACTACAAGTCTACCTAAAGAATCTATTGCCACCCAAACTGAGGAACCTACCAACAAAGAGATAATCAGCAGAGAGTCAGGAGGAGACATTGTAAATTTAGTAGTTAAAATAGTAGTTAAGCTTCTATCTCATCAGATGAAAGGCAAGATAACAGCCGCTGCTGTGAAAAAAATCCAAGAGGAAGCAGGTCGATGTTATGCCCAGGAGATAAAGAAAATGGGACTAAGCGGAGCCACCTCGGAGGCAGTAAATCTATTAATCAAGGATGGCTAGGAGAACTCAACTTACGGTTTTGCAATGGAATGCTCGGAGCCTGCGATCAAAGTGGATGGACTTTCAAAGAATAATCACAGAGCATAAGGCCGACATAGTCCTCATCTCAGAAATATGGTTGCGCAACTCTTACAATATAATACATAAGAACTTCAATATCTTCAGGAAAGACAGAGAGGATGGGTACGGCGGCGTTGCCATCATGATAAGAAAGAACATAAAGGCTTCTTCTCAACAAATTACACCACCCAATGATAACATGGAGATCCTTACAATCAATCTCGGAACAGGGAGATCATGCAAGGTGTGCTATATAAGCCGCCTCATGTCAATGTGAGGCAGGAGGAATGGACCGAACTCTTCAACCAGTTGCCACAGGACTGTTTGGTCGGAGGGGACTTTAACGCCCACCATCCCCTATGGCAGGGAATCCGGGTAGACCACCAAGGAGAAGAGCTGGCCCTAGCCATTTCGGAATCCCCCTTCGTCGTACTCAACAACGAAGGTGGAACGAGACTCGGTCACCCGCTTCAAAACAATATCTCGTCGGATGTTTCGTTAGTAAGTGAGGATCTTATTCACAGAACCAAATGGGAAATCCTTCGTGACACGGTTGGAAGCGATCACTTCGTCATCAAAATAAGCATTGATACCTATATAGAGCAGCCAAACGCTTGCGTATTCAGACAATGGAATTGCAGGAAGGCGGATTCGTCACGATATCAAAAAGAGATTAAGGGAAAAACTGCCTCAATATGATGGACAATCAAGAGAAATACAAGGAAGATACAACAAAACAGAGGAAATAATACTCTCAGCTGCCCAGAAAGCAATTCCCGCTCGCAACATAAGACAGAAAAGGCAGCATACCAGGAAAATTTGGTGGAACAGTGAGTGCTCAAGAGCTGTAGCCTTTCGAAGACTAGCTATAAAACTGTACATGCGCGACGCAACCTTGGAAAACTTCCGTCAACTTAAAAAAAGGACTGCGGAAGCGAGAAGAGCTATAAGGAGAGCTAAGCGAGAGTGATGGGAAAATCTATGCTCCAGTCTCAAATATGGTACTCCTACACAAGTGGTTTGGAGGATACTAAGATGGTTCAAAGGCGATTGAATGGACTCCCATTGGATCATGGCCGACAAAGACACCGCAGAACAATTCTTGACTGCCTTCTCTCCCGGTTTTGTACCAACAGAGGACATAACCAACCTTTACAACGACTCAGTAGGAGCCCACTTCGGTAGTGATGAAGATATATTTCAACTGTCGGAGCTAGAATGGGCCCTGAAAAGAGACGACACCTCCCCAGGCATGGATGCAATCACATATTCTATGATCAGGAACCTACCGCTAGAAGCAAAGCAGGAACTGGTTAACCTATTCATTGATATGGTTAAAGCAAATGTTGTCCCTGAACAATGTAGGAAGGTCCTTATCATACCAGTGGTGAAGCCTCACAGACGAAAGGATGAGATAACATCCTACAGGCCAATCTCTCTTATATCATGCATGGCCAAGGTGATGTGCATAATGATAAAGAATAGAATAGAATGGTATCTCGAACGGAACAACATTCTAGATAGGCATACTATGGGTTTCCGAAAGGGATACAGCACCATGGACAATATAAGTACCCTAGTAACAGATATTCAACTGACCTTTATTAGGACAAATTATCTCATTGCAGCATTTCTGGACATTAAAGACGCCTACAACAATGTCGAAATCAATCTGCTACGGGACATCATGATCAACTATGGCTTCTCCAGTAATCTGAGTCGATGGTGCCACAACTATCTGCAATGCAGGGTGAATCATATCTTTACCAGTGCAGGGGAAAAGATCTGCAGACAAGTCTGCCAGGGGCTCCTGCAAGGAGACCCCATGAGCCCTGCTCTATTCAATATGTACACAACAGGAACATGCAAGAATTTAAGAGCCGTGGTCTCCTTTCTGCAGTATGCAGATGATTTCGTCGTGTACACATCCCACCCTAATAAGGAAAGACCAAGGAAACTGCTTGAAGAAGAACTCAAGGATATTAAGAAGCAGCTTGTAGAAAGAGGTATCGAAATTTCGACGGAAAAAAACAAAATATGTGTCTTTACCCAAAGACATTTCCAGGAAGATGACTTCACAATAACTTTAAATGGAAACCAGATAAAGGTGGTTAAGGAAGTGAAATTTTTGGGCATGTGGTTGGACACCAAACTATCGTGGAAGAAACATATCGAAGAACTTAAGTACTAGTCTTCGAAACGTCTGAACTGCCTAAAAGCATTGGGTGCACCAACATGGGGTGCGGACCCAAGAATACTTCGAACCGTCTATCGTAATGTACTAAGAAGCAGAATAGAGTATGGGAGTTTACTATACCAATCGGCATCGAATTCAAGTTTACTAAAGAAACTGGACACCGTTCAAGCAGCTGCCCTAAGGATAATTGGCGGGTTTATCAGGACTACTCCGATAGAAGCGATGGAAGCGAAAAAAGTAATTCCTCCCCTCGACAGATAGGGTTAAACTTTTGGTTAAGGGTATGCTCTAAGAAAGATCACATTCTGGTGAAGAAGGTACAGAGCTTAGCTCACGAGACGCAAAGAAAACCACCAAACCTTCAAAAGACGACGAGACTTATAAGCTATTGGGAATCAACAAACCAATGGAATATCCACAAAAAAGAAATTAACGACCTATATTCGGAGATCGAACCATGGCAAAAAGCGGACTTATCCACGCGTGTGCATCCAACCCTCACACTAAAGATGATAGAGAAGAAATTCTACATGTCAGAAGAGGCGGTTCAAAAGACGATGGAAATTTTAAACACTAGATGGAATAGCTGGTCACAGATTTACACAGATGGAGCGAAGGTGGGAGAGGAGGCCTGTGCGGACGCCTATGCTTACCCGGCGAGCAATATCGTAGAAGCATACCGCCTACCGGACCAATTCTCGACCTTCTCTGCCGAACTATTTGCTATCCTCAAAGCGCTAAAATTCATCGGAAAATCAGATTTAAAGAAAGTGGTCATCTGTTTAGACTCCAGAAGTGCCCCTACAGACAATCTTGGAAATCCCAAAAGGCAAAACTAAACATTATCTGGCATACGAAGTAGCCCGTGAGATAAAGAAATTGACAGCACAGGACGTGGATATAGTACTTCAATGGGTGCCAAGCCACGTGGGAATACACGGTAATTAAACGGCCGACAGGGCGACAAGAACACAGCTGGCGGCCAGTAAAAAATTGGACGTGGCCACTCCATTCACAGATTTCAGACATTGGACAGCAATCCGGATAAGACAAGAATGGGAAGAGAATGGCAAAACAACAGAGGAACAAAAGGACTTTGGCATCGGGCAATAAGTAATAAGATCAACAAGAAACCATGGTATGAAATAAAAGAATTAAGCAGGAAAAAGATTACCCTAATTAACAGACTGCACACAGGACACACCCTATTAAATGATAAAAAGTACATTATGAAAATCACGGACTCACCGAACTGCTCCACATGTGGGGCAATAGAAGATATTTATCATTACTTTCTCAGATGTGATGAATACAAAGAAACCAGAAAAGAACTAATAAAAAAAGGCTACAAAAATTACAGACATAATAACCCTAATGACTACTCTTTCAGAACCAGACGCAAAAGCCATCAACTCAATACACAAGTACGTTGTAAAAACCAAGAACCTAATATAAAGTCATTATAATAAAGAAAACTAATAACTAAAACCTAGTATCCCTACCCTCCGCTCCTGGCGAGATTAGCCTAAGGCTACATGCCAAAAAAAAATAAAAATAAAAAAAAATAAAAAATAATAATAATAAAAAATAACCTCGTATATTTACAGATAGTATGATTATTATTAATATTAATTTATATTACTATTTATTACTATTATCATTATTCTGTTTCGTTTGAATTTGATGAATGTGTATCATACAATTTTGTAATCAAAAGTTTATGGTAACTGAAACAGAAAATATATGTTTCAAACAAATGTTTCACATTTACTATGATCTAAGTAACTCTTGAAGACTACATCTCTTATCTTAATTGATTTCATGGTTGAAATTTCCCTGCCGTGCCTTTAGAAGTTTCACTTAAAAAACGCATTCATAAATACTGCTTAGTCGTAAATTATTGCAAAAACTTCAGAGCAACACTTTTTTTGAAATTAGGCAATTTGACAATATTAAAAAAATATTATAAATTGAACTCATTCTCATAGATTAAGGCTTCAGGAAGCTAATTTTTTCAATTTTGAAAATAAAAGTGGATTATTCTTAGTAAAAAAGAGAAATAAAAATTATACTTTTCTTCCCTCTGGTCACGTGACAGAAAACGCTCTAGGATTGGTGGTCGCTTGAGTGACGTCACACGTCTGTAAACGCTGCGGCTAGGAATGGAGCGTTTCCTATTATCCAAGTTTTCAACTATTTTTATTGTTTGTTGCTGGTCATTTCTTGTTATTAATGAAATTTCATTTTGAATACAAAATCTAGAACATTATGTAAAAGCCTACAGCGGAAAAATAACGAAAATAGACGTCTTATTTGTGGGGCTGGCTATTGAAAAAAAAACTCACTTTTATTCTACTGAGCTTAAAAATGTAACAGCTTCTATTTGAGACTCATTTATATTTAAATTGAAAGTTAGAGATTGATAGTTTTGCGTTAGCAAACCATACGTCGAAAAATTCTGTACGCGAAATTTGTGCAGTCATGCTGAAAATAAAGAAAAGTTGTATGGGTGTCGCAAATATGCGCAAACAAATTAATGTATTTCTTGTAGCTAATAAGCAGCTCTTTCAAATAAATATAGTAAGAGATCGGTATAATGTGGTATAATGAACTAAAACTCAACATGAAATTGGCTCAGTAGTTTTTTTTAATTAAAAATAATTTCGTTCTGTTTTAATGATGCTATTGTATCACGGAAAAATCACGCGTAAACTTACCTTGAAGCATGCCAAAAGCAATAGCAACACACAAATCACTACTAACACGCAGAAATACAGCGTAATCATAGAGTAAACTCAATGGATTAGCGCGGCCGACTGAAGCGCTTGTTCGGTGGATCACAGGAAGCCCATTGTCAAACTATTTTTCTATTGTTAGGCGTGAATTCGTTGAAAATAAACCGTTGTTCCGAGTAGTATGGTTCATCTACTTTGAATATAAATAACTATTTTGCCTACGTAGACAATTACCAAAACTGACTTTTGTCCCTCTAGATTTAGAAAATATCACACTGTGCGGCGTCCTCCCGGATGCGAGGCCAGAGCGTTAACCGCTCACTTACCACGCTCGGAACAAAAGGATGTTGTGGGCCATTTTTCTTAATTGCAGATTAAAAATTATGGATAAAAAATATTTTTTGTCAATAAAACTGAATTTGTTTGTTTATTCATTTACCTACCTCGTTTCACTTCATCTCACATGAAGAAACTGTGAAGTGTTCACTATTAACATAAAGAGAAGCAATTAAGAAGTAGTGTCAGGATAGCTGCGTGATTGAAGAGTGGTAATGGAATTCAGAACGTCCTACGTTCGAAGAACCTTGATTGGGATAATATTTTTTGTGTGAATTTTTTTCGGTATTTGTTTGCTGTTTTTTGCACTACCATGTTTTTATTCTAAGAATTCATAATAGTTGCTAAGCGTCATGCAAGTGTTTGAAACAAATTGCTACCATACATGAAAAGTTTTAATTTTTAAACTTGCCAGAGAGAGAATATCATGCAAAAACTACAGGTGCACGGCCGTGAACAATGGAATTTAGTTTAGAAGTGACATCGCATATAGAAATTTCATGCTAATCTTGCAACAGTTCCGGAACGCTTTGTGTCCTTTACGTTGGAATTATTACGTGACGATACAACTGTAGGTTACCTTCCTGACATAACTGCGTCTATTAGGCGATATTTACTTTTAATGTGCAAGTCATTTTCTTTTTTTTAAAAAAAAGCCTTTTTTTCGTTGTGCAAGTAACGTCAAATTCCCTTTTTGAAATCTTCTTTGGTTGTTTCAAATGGTTGTAATTCGCTTGTTATCCAAAAATTTGTGAAGCCTTCAGAAAAAAGAAAAGAAAAATTAAATTGATTTTCTGGTGGATTTTCGGGAAAAAATTATTATGCAATGCAACCAACAGAAACTAGTATCCAAAGAAAATGACAAAAGAAAACTAACTGAAAATATTCCGAAGCGAGGATCGAACCTCAGGACCAACACTAATATTTCTCGCCTTAAACAACGTATTACATTTACTCTACGAAATTGCGGTGTAAATGAGATTCATAGAAAATCGTAAGTGACTTTGTTGCAATATCAAATTGAAGTTGTTATATTTTTAAGCTCCACAGAATAAAACTCAGTGGTTGTTTCTATAGCTAGGCCAACAAGTAAGGCTTCTACTTTCAATATTTTTCCGCTGTAGGCTTTTCCAAATTGTTTTCGATTTTATATTCAAAACGAACCTTCATTAATAACAAGAAATAACCAGCAACAAACAATAAAAAATAGTTGAAAACTTGGGTAATAAGAAACGTTCCATTCCCAGCGGCAGCGTTTACAGACGGGTGACGTCACGACTGCCGTTGCACGAGCCAGGCAGCAAATGAGCGTTTTGGCGGGCTTTTAAATTCTTTAAATTTTAACTTTGAATTTTTCGCAAAATAATGCACTTTTGTCAAAACATCTCTTCACTCGGTGAATAAGGTGTACCAATAAACAATTTAAAACCATTTTCAAGAAGTAGTCAAATACCCTATTCACTGAAAATAACAAGACCAAAGCAGAAATAGCACCAGATAAACAGTTGATTTTATGCGTTGTTATTAATCATTATTTGTACCAAATTCTAAACAGCTGTAAACTCAAAACACATTGCATGTATTTTTTCAAGAGAAATCTTCCATATTTTAAAGACGAAGGAGTCTACGAGCCTTAGGTAGCTAAATTTTACATTCGAGCTTAATAATTTTCACACCCTTGTATATGGCGGCTAAAGAGAATTGGCTGGAATGTGATCTTCTCTAATTCTTTCTTACCTTAATGCAATAATAATAATAATAAATGAATAAACAAAAAAAATATATTAATCAGAAGTTGTATCTGCAGTTTCTATGTACTTATCACGAAGTTTTCGTCTTTTAACGTAACAAAACAATTTTTATCTGCGGAACCATTTTATTCGTTTGTGCATATTTTATGTAACTTCCGTTATGACAGGGTCATGTATCCCTTTTTCTGTAATAGATTATTTTATGGTTTTTAGAAAACCTGTGAGTAATATAAAGATATGGGCTCAAATTATTATCATATGTTCTATATGATTAGATGTCACTGATATGGAACAGAAAATAAATTTATTTTCAGTTGGTAATAACACTAAAAATAATTTATTAGTATCTAGTATCTATCGACTGAATTACACGTGTATTTAACTGATACATGCATAATTACTAGCATCAATTCGTTATTCAATTAATATACAAGGAGTATACAGCATGCATGTGATATTAACTAACTAAATATCCTTGTGTGTTATCTACACAAAGAACATCTAATGTCCTCTCTCCTGGTTTTAATATAAGGCGAAGAAAAATATGTTTACATCAAGTATTATTTTTTTTCGCAATTTAAAATTCCTCTTACTCTGTCATAACGATTTTTTGTGTTTTTGTTTATGGCATTACACCTCGTTTACGACGAGATCATGACAGACGGGAAAGGACAGGAGCCGGGGAACGGGAAGGAATTCCGTCATGGTTTTTTGAATCAACGATCAGGCATTGTCCTGGAGTGATTAGGGGAAACAATGGTAAATCAAAATCTGGATGGATGGACGGGGATTCGAACCTGTCCTGTTTGCGAGGCCAAAGCCAACAACGTTGGAGCGTAAAGATGTTTTTTTTTTTTACTGGTGTTATTGATACGTCTGTCGGCATTGAAAGAGAAATTATTAAAACTGTGGGCCACATAAAACAGTAGAGAGTGCTTGTATTACGCTGGCATTGTAAGCATACCTTTGCTCTATGTTCCCGGCCATAGTAGTTAAATTGCTTTTGGTTACCATGAAAGAGTGAGAAAATAATGAAATTATTAACTATGGAAATTGTACATACTAAAAGTTTACAACGAAAATACAAGTGCATAGTACTATCAAAAGCACTGTTCATCTCATATTATGCATAGCATTTTGCTGACTGCTAGCAGGTTGCATCATAGAAGATGGAAGGGAGTACTTTCTGAGTTGTTAGCTAAAGCAGTGAGGGAGCCCGTTTCCAGTGATGATGGGGTCAGGACTGTGCCTTTTTTAGGTTAGGGGCTGCTGGTGAAGGGACAGAAATAGATTATCAAAGTGATACTGATTGCAGATTCGCGATGGGGAAAGTCACAGATATTAAAGAAATAGATGAAATGGCTGAAACAATAACTGACTGCGGTAAAAGTGGGAAAGAGGAAATAAATTCTGAAAATGTAAAACCAGTAGTAAGGGGGTTAATGGTAAACAGTAGAAGTATAATGAACAAAGTAATCGAATTTGTAAGCTTAATAGAGATGCACGAAACACAAGTAATAATTGGGGTAGAGAGTTGGTTAAAAGAAGAAGTACTAGACAGTGAGGTTTTTCCTGATGGTTACAGAGTGTACCGCAGAGATAGAGGAGCAATTGGTGGAGGAGTCTTCATACTAGTAAGCAAAAACTACCACAGTTCACTGGCGTTCATAGATCAAGACCATGAGTTACTTGGGGTAGATTTCTGGGGTAATAAGAAAGAAAAAATCAGAGTGTTGGCTGTTTACCGCAGTGGAAGAATGACAGAAGAGGATGAGGCTCTTGGGGAGAAATTAAATTCATACTCAGATTTTAGAGGTGAGAATAGAACGATCATCATCGGCGGGGATTTAAATTTACCAGGTGTAAACTGGGAAGGGAATAAGATAAATAACACAAGGGAAAAAAGATTTGCAAATATCTTAATAAGGGAAGGAGGATTTACACAAGTGGTTGAGCAAAACACTAGGGGACAAAATATTTTGGATATATTTCTAATTAAGCCCGATGAAAACCTTTTGAGGTATCAAGTAACTGAAGGAATAAGTGATCATGAAGCAGTTCTGATGGATATTAGAGGATTCAGTAAACCAGCAGCCTAAATTGAAGGGGGAAATAGGTACAATTATAAAAAGGCACAGGTTTCAAATTTGAAGAGATATTTCAGAGAACAATTCAGCAAATGGAAGGAGGGCTCAGGTACAGTAGAGTCAAGGAGGGAAGAGTTCAAGGAGACAATAAGAAAGGGGGAAGAAAAATTTATTCCAAAGCAGAAAATAAAGAGAAGTAGAGAACCCATGTAATATAATAGGGAAGTGAGGAGGTTAAAGAGGTTGGTAAGAAAAGAACATAACGGAGTTAAGAGACAGCAGGGTAGTAGGGAATATTTAAAACAACTAAACAAGGACTTAATAACAGCAAAGAAGATGGCTAAAGATGGGTTTATGAAGAGTACTGTCAGTGCAGGAGGACCATTGACTGATGCATCTAGAAATTTCTATGGCTATATCAGGAAACTGAGGGCAAGGGAGGGTGTAGAGATATTTATAGATAAGGATGGAGAAGAAGTTACTGATGATTTGAAAAAGGCAGAGATTTTAAGTAACTGGTTCAGTGAAAGCATTAGGGACAATGAATCAGAATCACGAGGGTCTAATTTGGAGAACGAGCTTAACAACACAATTAGAAATGACGATAGTAAAAAATTTGATATCCATCCTGAGGAAATCATGAAGGAAATAAGAAAGCTTAAAAAAAATAAAGGGGCTGGTGAAGATAATATTACTACAGATATCTTAAAGATAGCCGGATGTGACATTGTACCTTATCTTTAAATATTATTTAAATTGAGTCTAGATACTTGCTGCTTACCACAGGACTGGAAAAGTGCAATAGTAGTACCGGTACATAAGGGAGGGATGAGAAATAGAGTTGAGAATTACAGGCCAATCAGTTTGACTTCAGTGGTAGGCAAATTAATGGAAAGATTGATATGCATCCACATCAGAAATATATGTGATGAACGTAAGTGGTTTTCAAGCAGGCAACATGGTTTCAGGCAAGGATATTCATGCGAATCTCAGTTGGTGGGATATATGCAAGATATTTCAGATGAAATGGACAAGGGAGGCCAAATTGATAGTGTAGCACTAGATCTGTCTAAGGCGTTTGACAGAGTAAGCCACAAAATGGTAGTAAATAAGTTAAAAACCATTGGAGTGGATAAGAAAGTCATTTGCTGGGTAGAAGAATTTTTAAAAGGTAGAAAACAGAAAGTTAGGGTAGGAAATGTAGTATCAAAAGAAGTTGAAGTAAAAATGGGTGTGCCACAGGGTAGCGTATTGGGACCATTGCTATTCATTATTCTAATGAATAATTGTGTTGATTGTTTACTATCTGAAATTAGATTGTTTGCAGATGACATAATGCTGTATAAAAGAATCAAAACGATAGAGGATTGTAAACAGTTGCGGGGTGATCTGGACAGGATATCTAATTGGGTTGGTAAACATGGAATGAAGATAAATGCAAAGAAGAGTCAGCTTATTAGATACACAAATAAAAAAAAAGGTTAATTATGAATATAACGTGGGGAAAGAATTGCTTGCTGAAGACTTGAAATGTAAATATCTTGGAATTACTTTTGATAACAAACTTAACTGGGCAGGACACATAGGACAGGTGGTAGGAAAAGGTTTCAAAGTTCTGCTCTTGTTGGAGAGAGTGATGAGGGGATGTACGAGAGAAGTCAAGGAATTGGGTTACAAAACTTTGGTCAAACCATTGCTCGAATATGGTAGTGTAGTATGGGACCCTCATTTAAATATCAAATACAGGAGTTGGAGAGGGTGCAAAGAAGGCCTGCTAGATTTGTTTCTGGAAATTATTGCAGAATGCAATCAGTGACGGATATGATAAAGGAGCTGGAATGGGATTCATTGCAAGACAGGAGGAGGATGAGGAGGGTCATGGGAGTGTACAGGGCATATACTGGCGATGAGGCATGGAAAGATATTGCAATAGGTATGAAAAGTAGTGCATGGATGGGTAAAGATGACCATGACCATAAGCTGGCACTCGATTTCAGGCACAAGGGTGTGGGAAGATTCTCTTTTTTAGGTAAGGGTGTCAGGGATTGGAATGAGTTACCAAGAGAAATGATGAATAATTTACCGAAAACTTTGAAGGAATTTAAAGATAAAATTTGTAGAGGGCAAATGTAGGTAGGTGCAGGATAGGGGGAAGATTGGTGTGTAGGGAAATTGCCACCGGAGCCTGTGCTCCATTGCAATTAAATTAAATTTAAAAAAAATACTGCGCAACAGAGATCGTCTGGCTATGTTGATTACAAATTCTTATGCGAATTGGAGCGATCATTTAAACGAATGTTGCTGCGGTTTGCAACATTGTACTTAAGATATAAATTAAACATTTAAAATAACAGAATACAAGCCAGCTTCGTCTGATAGGTTTGCTGCGTAACAATGGCGTGCGAGAGTTAAAAAATGTTGTGATCTGGTTTTTTTAGGCGATTCGGATAAAATTGTTGCTCACAGGTATCAAAAAGGGGGATTATAGCACAGATTTCGCCCTCATCAGACTTGAAATGGACTAAGACGAATTTTATTTTTAAAAAAATTGGTGGTGTAAATCTGACTGACGGTGTGAAGCGAATAGGAAGGCTGTGAAACCCACATGCGTGACAGCAATCATGATAATGTAAAACTTGCGATTGGGTGCTTTGTCCTTATTAAGCAGAGTCTTTTTAATAACTCTCCTGTTCTATTTTTCGTGATTACTACTCTGATTTACTTCACAAGGTTAGCATAATACACCAGTTTGATAGTTTCAACATGTTTCAAAAAATACGATGAAAAACCAAAAGTCATGGGATACCTCCTAACATCGCGTCGGACCCCCCTTTTACGCGGCGAAGTGCAGCAACACGGCGTGGCATTGATTCAACAAGGCGTCGGAAGTTCCCTGAAGAAATATTCACCTAGCGTGGTGGAGGAACGGTAACGCTCTGACCTCGCACTCGACAGGACGTGGGTTCGAATCCCCGTCCGGGCATCCAGATTTAGGATTGCCATGGTTTCCCTAGATCACTCCAGGTGTAGGCCATTGCTGAATTCCTTCTTATTCCGTAACCCCAGTCATTTCCCGCCTCAAATGACCTTGACAACGATGAGGCATTAAGACAAAAACAGTAGATGTCACTCAGCTGACCAGTACAGATGGGCTGCTTCTTTAAAACAGGCCATGCCCGAATTCCTCCCCGTTCCTTGTCGCCAGTACTTTCCCGCCTTTAATTACCTCGATATCGACGATGTGTAAAGCCATACGCAAAAAAAAACAAATATTCAGCCATGTTTCCTCTACAGCGATCCATAATTGCGCAGGACGGTTTGGACGAAATAACCTTTGTATTATGTCCCAGATATATTGGTTATGATACATGTCTCTGTCTAGGTGGCAGTTCCTCAAACCAATCGTTGCCTATTTCAGCCAAGTGAAATGGCTCGTTGTCCTTCTGGAAAAATCGATCGTCGTTTGGGAACGTGATGGTTATGTATAGATGTATACAGACTCATTGTAACTGAACATAAACATTTACAATGAGTGGTAATTTCAGTTTGAGAGGTCACAGTCTATCCCCTGTAAACACAGCCCATACTAGGATGGAGCTTGCACAGCGCCTTCCTGAGAACCTGGGTTCTAGGTCCCAGAGGTCAGCACCACACTCCGACACCACCATCAACTCTTACTAACAGGAATCGTGAGTCATCTGAACACGTAAACTTTTTGCAGTCGTCTAGCGTCCAGCCGATATGTTCGCGAACCCAGGAGAGGCGCTGCAGTCGAAGGCGATTTGTTAGCAGAGGCACTCGCGTCGGTCTCGTCAACAACAAATTTCGCTGCAATGTCTGCACGGACACGTGTTTCGTTCATCCCGCATTTAGTGTCGCTATTCTCTGAAGCAGAGCTGCCTTTCTGTGGAACCTCGTAGGCCTCGGTTATTTAGCAGACGTAATCGGCCTCTGCGTTTTGCGTGGTGTTAGGAAATGCCATATATTCACGGTACGCTCTGTGATGCCGCATGCGCCTAGTACCAACATCCAATACACGTCCAAAGTCTGTTAATTCACGACGTGCGGCCACGATAACGTCAGGAAACCTCTGACACGCCTCTTGATCGCTCCTACACTGCAAGGCACATTTACACGTTTCTTCCGCAGTGCTACCGCCATCTCGATATTACATATTTCTGCTCCATTACATTTTGCTCTTCGGAGTATAGAAGCATTTCAGCCTCAAAATCCAAAAAAAAACAAACACCATCAATTCTCCTGTATAACGAGCAACCGAGGCCGTATTGGGAAGACGCATTCTCCTACTGAACTCGTGGTTGATCTGGGAGTATAATGTTGGGTCCAGGTCATGCCCATAGTCACAAATAGCTGAGGAATATATACTGGATTGTCTTCAAAATATGCTAAATGGAAAATCTAATGCCTCCTCATACTTCTATCTGTCATAACTACTCCAAGTAACCTGTCCATATTTGTTGAGTGAATTACTCCTCAGACATTCCTGTAAGATTATCTTCAATACCGAATATTTTATCTTAAATTCAGATATACAATGTTTTACTGCGTTTTCCGCTCCTGGTAGTGGGGCTGAAGCACTGGCCTCTCGTACAGATGGTCCCCGGTTCCACTCCAATCGGCGTATGTGAAGTTATAATAAAGTGCCGTTTTCGTCCTGTGTTGTTCTCACTATGGACGCGACAGTTCAAGAGATGGGATGATTAATACGTCGAGAAAATGTAAACAGTTGATGGCTGTATGGTGTAATAGAACTCTGTTTATATGCTTGTGGTGCAGGGTTTGAGTCCCGCAGATGACGCCACGAGTGGATATTGATTGATTGGCTATCGGACGTGTGATCACTAACCTGCTCGATAGTATCGTGTTCTTGATGTTTCTTCTTGTCTGGACGACGGCCTTCTGTCTGACACCAGGCGATTGTTGTTGACGCAGTATGGCCAAACTGCGAGGTCAATAGCTGCGAGAACAACTATAGTCTATTAAAGATGTTAAATATTTTAAATGGAAGGCTGCGTAGAGTTCTTGGCTTGAGTGATGTTATCCTGATACAGATCAGAAAGGTTTTACGGAAGGAAACAGACGTTACAAAATAGTTCCGGTTTATTGTCGTTATCCAAACACAGACAGTTTCACAAACACAAGAACGTAATTTCTGTCCCACGCAATTTGTTAGCTGTACCCCCGCTATCTTGAATGGAGACTCTGGTTGCCGAAATGAGGTACAAAGTGATATTGTTGGTAGTAAATCTCGAACCGCGTGTTACATGCGTGCGTTAACTTAGAAACAGACTGGCTCCGTTCAAGTGTACTCGCTAGAAGTTCCTGACGTTTATCAGCGGAGGCATAGTGTTACGTTTCGCCGCGGCGCTCTGCTTTTACACAATATTACGGGGATTTATTTGGTTCCCTTACAATGGCCAAAAAATCTATATTCTACAGCTGAAAGAATACTTTAATAATTGTGCTGTTTCTTAAGATAGTACGATTTTTTTTTCCTGGTCAAGCTATCTGCTAATGGGAGAACCATTGTTTTGACGCAAAGCTCATATAGTTCATATATCAAATAGTGGCACCCATTTTTCATCTTTATCATTTCAACGTTCCATTGGTCGATAAGACTATAAGCCCCAGCAAATGGATAAAAAATAAAAAAATATATAACTGCGTAATTTAGGGATGGTCTGAGTGGTGCCACATTTTCAGTGGTCTTCAATAATTATGAAAGTCTGGATACTTATGTACGTCTTTTAAAACCACTCCCTTATAGAGCGACTATTGATACCTTAAATCAGTGGTCCGCAACCTTTTCCCACTCGCGGCACACCACAAGGGTATCCATAAATCTTGCGGCACACCTTACCGGTCGGGCGGCAGTTTTATGTTTTATATTAAAGTAAATATTGTACACATACCTTCAATTGACACTTGTGCCTGCTTAACTGCACACAGGTGGCTGATCAATTGAGAAATTTCTTCATCGATGGATTTGAGGCTTTCCCTCTTGGATGTTTTAATCTCAGTCAACGTCGAGAAGCCAAATTCACATAAATATGTAGATAGAAACGGCAATAACACATTTACTGCCATGTCTGAGATAGCCGGATATTCATTCCTTATTGTTTGCCAAAATGTATCTAAAGGAATTTCAAAGTTCTGCCAGCATTTAAATCTGCGAGTTCCTCTTGAATATTAATTGCAAGTCGTTCCGAATTTGCAACGAATGGATCACGAACCCAGTTGAAATCTTCAACACATTCTCCAAAAAACTTTTTGAAACTCTGCCGCAAGGCTTCTAAAAGTTCTATAAACTAAGTCCATCACCATTTTATTACCGTCATCAAGTGACCATACAGTCTGGATCATCTCACACCGACCCATTTTCAATCCTCTGTAACCACAAATGCAGCTTATTCTCCAAATCCTTTAATCTTATCCATACTAATGAGAATATTTTCGTTCCCACCTTGCATTTTGATGTTCAGCTCATTCAAGTGTACGAAAATGTAGGAAAGATATGCCAACTTACATCCCCCTCACCATTTGCTTAATCAATCCGCGTACTTATATCTTTCAACAGTCAAGAATGCCTGGACCTCTTCGCGTTAACACCTTTCCTCGTGACAGCCAGCGTACTTCCTATATGTAGCAGGAATGTAGTGTGTTCTGAGCCCATTACCTGACATAAAACGGAAAAAAAGTAGCGAATTTAGTGGCTGCGATTTTATGAAGTTCAGGACTTTTACTACTTCGTCCAGCACATCTTTCAGAGAAGGTGGCAGAGACTTAGCAACAATGGCCTGGCGGTGAATGAGACAATGATCGCATCGTACGTTGTGATTTACTTCGAGTACTTCAGCTGCAAATCCTTTCACTGGGCCTGTCATACCAGCCGCTCCGTCTGTACAAACACTAACGCAATCCTTCCATGTTAATTCATTAAGGAGAAAATATTCATCAGTCAAACGAAATATTTCTTCACCGGTAGTTTGCTCTGGAAGTTCTTTGCAAAAGAAGAAGTTACTTACAATTGTATCTCCATCGAAGCCTGCAGAAGTTGTGCGTGGCGGCTAATATCTGTGGACTTGTCGATCTGAAGTGAGAACTTCTGAGTTGTTGTTTTTCTCCTTTGTATTGTCTTTAATATCACGAGACATATCGATAACTCGACGATTGATTGTGTCAGCAGAAAGAGGAATTTTTTTAAATTTCACTAGCATATTCTAAACCCAGAACTATTCTCAGCATTTTACAAACAGGTTTTTTAACAGCGTTTCGATTATTGTATGTGGTTTCTTGGTCTCTACGGTTCGGCTGCCTTATAATTAGCTTCCTGTACTTCTTCCGAAACACGTACTGTAGCGGTCATGAACGTTCTTTGTTTTTTATTTATTTTCCAACAACCGACGAAAATAATTGACATCTTTACTTGACAGAGAAGAATGTAACATTGACAAATGTCGTTTCAGTATACTGGGAACCATAGCAGCGGTACTGAGTTTTTCACGACAAACGATACACTCGGTAATTGAAGACGTTATTTCACCCCCTCCCCCCCCCCCCCACACACATACAAAAGAAAAACATAGGATAAGTAATTATCACTATCTTTCCGCTGCATCAACTTTTATTTCTTTCTTTCTGGCACAAGGCTTTCACTAGTTGCACTTATAGACGGAACACTCCGTACATAGTATTTGTCCATCTTGAAGAAATAAAATAGTCTGCTAATTCTAATAGAAAATATCAAGACCAATTACTAACACAGTTTTCGGAACACTTCAGAGCATAGCTATGATGTAACTAGAGTAATTGTAAGAAGCGGAATTTACACACTTCAAAGAAGTCACATATACCGTGTCGATTGTTTTTACGGTGATGTCTAACAATGCGTCGGAGGAACGGTACAGAAACAAAGTATTGTTGGAGAAGTACCGACAACGTAATAAAATAATATAATGCATGGAAAGTCCTGCTAATCCAAGCAGTTTAGACTGAGGGAACAGCAAATACACAGTACATGCGGTAAATATAATAGAACCTCAAAGCGCAGTTGTTGAATCTAGGAATAAAAAAAAAATAATAATTAATAAACAAAACTAACAGCAACTGTGAGTAAATAAATAACATTTAATTTCTTAGAATACGATAAAACGTAACAATTCGCGCCACATCAATCTAAAATATAAATAATAAAACATTTGATAATTAATTCCTTATAATGGGTAAAATTTCGCGGCACACCTCTCACCTTCTCGCGGCACACCGGTTGCGGACCACTGCCTTAAATGACAGGTATTAATGAATGTCCTACAGATTTTTCACGTTATACTGGAACTGAGCTTATCGTTGCGTTACCATATCAAGAAGAAACGTTATCAATTATATAATTCCTATCTCCACGCGTTGTATGTTTCTTTACGCGTGGACACAAAACCGTCAGTCGACCTCATTTGTCTCGTGTGTTAGATTAACGAGTCACGCTGAAGGCGAGTTTTCGAGCAGTCTCTTATCACACACGGAGGACGCAGCTGTGCTGTTGTGAGGTAAGTCGTGATTGCTATGTCCTGTTCGTATGAATAGCAAATCGTTTACACGATGTAGGTTCATAATACACCCCGGGAATCCGTTTACAGCTTTTGGTATACGCATAACCGTACGTTCATTCTCTAGTTTTCGTAGAAGACAGAACTGAAGCACTTCAGTATCAAAAACCAAACAGAAATAAAAAAAATGTGCATTCCAGTTATATGTGTGCGTGATTCAGTTGCACAGTTACTGAATATGACTATTTAAAATATGACTGTTTTGAAAAACAACATCATATGCCATGGGCATGTCCAGGGGGAGGGGGGGGGGCTGCTGTCCTACCCCCCCCCCCTCCAGAAGTTAAATTAAGTATGCTTCGACGAGTGAAGAACTGGCTCAGGAGCACTTCAGGAGTGGATAGAATTGGTGGATTATACCTGATGAATGTGCATCGAAATTTCGTGAAAGAACGCCGTGAGATATTGAGAAACAAAGTTATTGTAACATTTTCTATGAACCCCGAGACGATTAAGTTGCGATCTTAATTTACTACATAGTAGGTCCTTAGATTAAGTGGTTGGGTTACTATATTATTCAATAGTAAAAATAGTTTCCTCAATAGGTTTGAGTTTCATCAATATGCGTTGTCCCCCCCCTCCCAGATCAAATCTTGCCCCCCTCTAGTTCTGATCCAGGATACGCCTTTGTCATATGCAGTACCACATCCACATACTTCTCAAGAAGGTTTTACAAAAAATGCAAGAATATACTCTGATCTATTGTACTTGTAGCAGGGGAGATGTATTAATGTTACTGCGAAGTAAGACTTTGGTGAGAACGTGGTAATTAATGTTTTCGGTCAGTAGTTGTAGCTTCATATCTAATATGCTGTGTCTTTTCCACTATTTTTGTATATTTCATTCCTTTACGTGTATTGGATTCCATTAGGTGTACTATATTAAATTCGCATTGGGAGAATTATTGACTTTAACAAGTAAAATCATACAACATTACTTTTGGTGAACCAATTGAGATTAAGATCTTCTTTACTGCTTAGAATATTTAATCTTGTATTAACGCCTACTAAGGTTTTTTAAAACACTTTGAACAATTATACTGTTGAGTCATCTAAGATTACGAGCTTTAACTCTCATTGGGCATTACGCATGATTATCAGGAGGCCACTCCGAAAATCATAATCATCTTATCTGTGTAACAAGAGCTGTGAGATGTTTTCATCCGCATGTTGCAATATACTGACAGACAACAGAAACATATCAGGAAGTTCGATACAGTGAGCGGCCTAGTAGCTCAATGGCTCACACGATGCAGCAGGGTAAAAATTCTAGAAAGCACACTACAATAGTAAAAGCAGAAGATACATAAAAGGACATATTAATAGTTTCACCGAATCTAATTCATAACTTTGTGCAATGTGACGATGAAGATTGAGTCAACACGCGTTTTGATAAGAGACTCGGAAGTTCAGTTGCAGTGCTTGTGAAATGTTTCAGGTTTCCTAGAAAATCATTACACGCTTTGAGATACCTAGATCGGATATAAAGTATAGTTGAGGTATTTACCTTAACTGTAGCTTTTCTTTATGCCGAAGAGTATCAGCTTTCCACCCATAACTGTGATTAGTTACCAGCTTTAGTTTGAATTCGCCTTGTGCAACCTGAAAAAGAATACTTATCCTCCTAAGACTTGGTAGTTTGCCTCCTTTTTTGTCTCAATACTGATTTAGTTTCCGCTTAACAGATCGCCATAGTTTTTCTTCCGTCGTACAAATTTCAAAACCCAAGCCAATAAACAGCCATAAAATACATTTTCCTACCTATAGCTAACACAGCCCTTGTCACAATATTTAGCATCATTTTACTAATGACAATTCGTCAGTTTTTGATCTTGTAGTGTCCTTCATACTCAGTCCCTTATATCTTGAAAAGTCTTATATCAACCATCTTGTCTT
Source organism: Vandiemenella viatica (assembly GCA_031002005.1). NCBI lineage: Eukaryota > Metazoa > Arthropoda > Insecta > Orthoptera > Morabidae > Vandiemenella > Vandiemenella viatica. The sequence goes on along the minus strand of CM061920.1, from coordinate 257,354,541 downwards.
GCCTTGTTCATAACATTTTTATCATTACTATGTCCCTCAGTACCTGGCATTCACAGCCAGCTGTCAACACCTAGTAGCTCTCTGTCTCTTGATGCAGGCAGTAGAGCAGCTATCAAAATATTTCGTTTATACGACACCATCCGGCTCGACACCCGAGTAGATAATTACAGCCCATGGCACAACCAGAAATAATAATAAAAGCAGAATGCCAATAGCGAAAAAAAAACCTTCTTGGAGAAAAAGGAATTCTTTTATTTTCAAATATTGATCTGGGACTTAGAAAGAACTTTTTAAAACTCTATGTGTGGAGCACAAAACTTTATGGTAGCGAAGCATGGACTTCAGGAATACCAGAAAGAAGGAAAATTGATACATTTGAAATGTGATGCTATAGAAGGATGCTCAAAATTAAGTGGAAGAATAATATAGTAAATGAACGTGTTTTGGAGACGATGTTTCAGGAGAGTAAATTGTAGAAGAGTCTTACAGAAAGTGGAGACAGAATGGTAGTTAACATTTTAAGACATGCGGGATTCATTAATTTGTTAGAGGAAGGAAGAATCCAAGAACTGTAGAGGAACATAGAGATTCCAATATATGAAACATAAATGAGTATAAATGGAGAAGTGGGTTATAAGAGGTAAGTTGAGACGAAGATGTTAGCGCAAGACTGGGAGAGAACATCAAACCAGTCGAGAAACAGCTAAATTTTCCGTAGAACACATTCGAAGTAGTGAAAACCAGGCTCTTCCATCCGAATCTTCTCACTTGCTATACTCAGGACGTTGCTCAGGAATTGAAAAACGCCACCCCATTATCATCTTCAAAAAAGGGGATCGAAGCTTTTTTGAGAACTATCGTGATATCTCTCTTCTATCTATAGCAGGAAATGCTTTTGCTAGGACCCTGCTGAATCTCCTGCAAATTATGGCAAAGATAATACATTCATAATCTGACTGAGGATTCCATACATCCAAGGGCACCATAAACATGATCTTCTGCGTCAATAAAGTGTCCTTTTGGTGTTATATGACTTAGAGATGGCATTTGATACTGTCCGTAAATGTGTAACATGATTTTTTAGACTTTTTTTTAGCATTGTTTAAAACACATTTAAGGTGGTTGGTGGTTTAACTAATAAGATAAATAATCAGTCCACCATAAAGTTCAGTTTAACATTTGTTTTTATTTACCAAGAAAACACGACGTCAACGATACTGTTTACATGTAGATAAAATCCAGAGATTGCGTACAACACTTCTTCCACAGATAATACAGTGCTTGGCCGTCGTAAATTGAGTAGGTGAAAAACTTTGCAGTAAAACTAACTGTTTCTCTGTCTTGGATGATCGCTTTATATAAACTCCACCGAAATTTCTAGAACACTTGAAACATATTTAAAAAAATCAGAATTAATACATAATCATATACAATCAACACAAAATGGTCAGAAATGGAAATTAAAGATACTTAAACACAAAATTACTAACAGAAATCATTTTAAACTGTAGCAAATTGTCCTTTAGACATAGTAACTTGCATTAATACTTGGCATTACAAACATTTAAGCAATTCCCTTGCATAATTCTGTTCTTAAATATATTAAATGTCCTCTAAATAATTTCTTTTCACAAAACAAAATCTATATACATTGATTTATAGAAAATTGCAAAACAAACATACAAGATCATATTCAACCAACCTCTAGCTACAATTGCTTCATAAATACCATTTCATTTAAGTTTAGGTTTGAGGGCTATTACAACAGGATTGTTCAGGTTCCTTAAGAAAGTGAGATCTCCGAAAAATTCCCTATCACAAATGGCTGAAAACAGCGCTGCGTACTTAGTCATACACTTTTAGCCCCCTACTCCCAATCTGTGCGAGGAAATCAAATATCGATTTGATTGAGGACTCTTTAATGTGACCAGACTTTGTTCATCACGATTAGCTTCTCTCACACAGATAGTCGATATGCAGTACTCAGATGGCAAATTCTCTCTGAGTAGATTCAGCTGTCCATTAACCACTTCAAGTTTACATACGATCAATATGGCTGACCATCAACACTCGAAAAACTAAAGCGTTAGTTTAATTAGCACCTGAAGCTACCCTCTAAATCTTTGTTATTATCATCTGCGGCACATCCCTCAAGCAAGCAGACTACTTCTCCTACCTTGGGAGCATTCTCTCAACACGTTTTTCCTCGAAGATGGATGTAGAAAACAGACTTCGTGCGGTATTCGTATCATATAGTCATCTCTACCGACTGATCTTCCTTAACAAAGATATTAAGCTATGCATCAAGCTGCTGGTATACAGAGATGTTGTCTCCAAGTTACTGTACGGATGTGATACATGGATCATTTATCATTTATCGACACGACCAGTAAAAACTTCGATCCATTATGAACACCAAATGGATTTAAAAGAAACTAGGGAAATCCAATCACGCGCACCACCTAAAACTGTGGGCAATTTATGGGCGATTATTTTACGCCAGGATTGACCTGATCAGCCATTAACTACACCCACTTAAACAAGTGTCTGGAAGCGAGAAATATAAATTCCGAAACGAGCATTGGCCGACAACGACTCACCTTTTTATTCCATGGAGTCGGTCGATCTATACCGCTTTTGATATTCCATGCGCCGCATCTTGGCTCAAATGTATACTTATATTAATACTAGCTTCGAGCCCGTCAAAAATGACGGTTTGAATGCAATATCCTGGAAGTTCATTTTTTTTTTCAATTGGTTAATTATATGGAATTGTTATTACATAATGGGCCTGGATTTTGTAATGTTCTATATATTTCATTTGCAGTTCACATGGCGATACAGTAGTAACTTCTACTGAATTATTGACGATGGAAGTATATAACCAATAAAATTAAAAACAAATTAGGAATCCCACAAAAACTTTTGCTGTCAATGTATATCAGTTTTATTCCTGGTCCAAGCACAATTCAGCACGATAAATATGAAACTTCTTTCCCCCACAATAAATAATACTTCCAGTAACATGGCGCTTATGAAAGCAGTTTAAATGGTTTGTAAAACTCATTTCAGAGCGAATTATGCTGTAACAAAATGTGTCAGTTGCGATTCTGGTCAACTTAGCCCCAACCTCCATTAACATTGCATTCGAAAATCATAGCTTTTATTACCCTCATATGAATAACGACAGGAAGCCCCTATGGTGGTAGTCTGAATTTATTCTGGAAAAGATTGGATGAAAAAGCGAATATCGACCATTTTTAATGAAATCTTCGTGATATGAGTACCATACTGTGGTTAGATTATCGGAGTATTTGACTATGATTTATTTAAATAAATACATTTTACTTTAATGACGGAAAGCATAATATCAAAAACGGATAACGGTCATTTATCTCGGTGATACATTTCGTGATTCGTAAATTTGGTGTAAACTTTCTTCGAGTTTTTAATTAACTTCATTGTTTCTTATCATTTGCCAAAAACATTCTTAGGTTATGTTTTAACCTCGTTCTTATAACTGGTACAGATAAAATAACGCAAACGTGGAATACTCTTCTCCTTGCATGTATTTTTGCATCTAGTTGTTGTAAATAAAAAAAAAAAACAACATGTAAATTTAAACGAACGTACCAATTGTAACTTTGTAACGAATGATTGCCTCGCACTAATTTTCTATCTCCGCTCGCCGCTATTTGGATGCAAGAATATCGTTGTTGAATTGCGAATTATAAATTGAAATCATTTCTAATTATATCTTTCGTGATATACGTAACTTATTCTGGTAAGATTATCAGAATATTTGGTTAGGATTTTATTTAAATAAATGCATTTTTATAATTTCGAAAACGGATGATTGTTATTTATTTGACTGATACATTGCGCGATTACGTACGTTTCTCTGAGTTTTTGATAAATTTCATTGTTTCTGATCGTCTGCCAAAAAAATTCTTAGGTTATGGTTTAACCTAGTTTTGATAACTGATACAGATAAAATAGCGTAAATATTGAATCCCCTTCTCCTTACATGAATTTCTGCGTCTAACTGATACGGATAAAATAGAGTAAATATTGAATCTCCTTCTCCTTATATGAATTTCTGCGACTCTGCGTGTAGCTGTAAATAAACGAAAAGCAAGATGATGGTACGAATGTAATATGGTGGTCTATAGCAGTAGCAGCTATAGACGACGCATCCAGACTCCACGTTAGCGTTTTATATAAGGGGATCCATTATTATTCAATTATTGTGTTACATCGAATACATTACTACATCTGCTCGTTATTTCTATCACGAAAAACAGCAGCGTCGCAATGCTCTTAACTTCACTTATTTATCTAGTAAACAAGCATTCTGTAAGACAGAAGAGACAGGATGGTAGGTCATATTTTGAGACACGCAGTATTGGTTAATTTGTTAGTAGAGGGAACAGTGAACGTAAGAACTTTAGAGGAAGACAGAGATTAGAATATATGAAGCAGATAATTATGGACATAGGGTGTAAGGGGTATGTTGAGATGAAGAGGTTAGCGCAAGATAGGAAGGGATGGAGGAAAGCACTAAGCCAGTCGAAAGACTGACGACAGAACGATGCGTGATTGGGATTCAACACACAGCAGTCGGTCCCTGACGAATATAACTGACCGTCCTAATATTTGGCTTTGGCACCTCTCGCAAGACACTTGAAACAGTCCACTAATTGTGAACTAAATTAAGTTTATACACTTTATAACATAATTCCGCGATTTAAATTACCATATATAGAGATATTAAATCATTTTTATCCTCCCTCATAAATCATCATCGTCGTTTAGCGCAGGGATGGCCAATAAGAAGCTATTATCGCATTCAGTTTGGACCTGAAAATTTCGTTTAGTACCGTAACCCTTATTTAAGGTTAATTGATTTATCAATACTTTTTGAATGCAACCAAATGTTATGTTTAATTATAACCAAATTCTACTCATTTAAGAGCTCCTTGATTCAACTCATGATATAAATCAGCTAAAACAATCAAAATAAAGAACAGGTTTTTTTTTTTTTTTTTTTTTTTTTTTACTTATGGCTTTACTCCTCGTCGACTGCTAAGGTCATTAGAGGCGGGATGGGACTGGGCCCAAGGAACAGGAAGTGGAGTGATTAGGGAAACCATGGAAAACCCAAATCTGGATGCCCGGACGGGGATTCGAATGCAAGGCCAGAACGTTAACCATTCACCCATCACGCTCGGTAATAGAATTGTAACTGTCCAAGTAATTATTCTATAAATATTTATAATAATAAAACTTGGAAGAATTAATGCAATTCCACATCAAATTTTTAAAAAATTACTACAATTAAGAAAACTTGTAGAGAGAATGGTATTCGAGCTGATCTTTTAGGATCAAATCCACATTCAAAAGGAGAACTTTTTTCGCGGTTATTAATATTTTATTTATTTATCTTGATTGTTTCTAACTTTTTAATTGGAAGTTAATTGTACTAATTATAGCAGATAAATATCCGCCTCATCAATAAATTGAAATATATAAGAATAGCCAAACAACGTCAACGAAGTGCCAATATCACGATGCTGCTTCAAATCCAAAATAGTGAGATATATAAAAAAAAAAAAGATTTATTTTATGTCATAATAAGAAATGTTGAACCAGTAATGAAACGGATTCTGTGAAATCCTGTTGCTACAAAAAATGAAGATCCATATACTGCATCTGCAATAGTAAAGTTTACTTCTCAGTTCCCATATGCTTGAAGGATTGTAAAGTATAATCCTAAAATTACTGTAATAATTAATGCTTGGAATCTTTGAGAGTCGTTAGATTCTATTAATCAATGATGGGCTCATATTACTCTGAAACCTGAAGTTAGTAAAACCACTGTATTAAATAAGGGAATTTGTGTAGGAGTAAATGGCAATATTGCCTTAGGCGGTCAATTTATACCTAGTTCAATTGTTGGGGCTAGTCTTCTATTAAAATATGCTGAAAAAGACACAAAAAATAGTACTTCTGAAGTAATAAATAGGATTATTCCTCATCGTAGTCCAATTGAGACAAAATTAGTATGAAGTCCTTGATATGTTCTTCTCATACTATGTCTCGTCATCATTGATATATATTTAACAAAGTGATTATTATTCCTATAAAAAATCGGTTTATTTCTAACACATTAAATCATTTAGCTAATCCTGATATTATAATTATAGCTCCAATAGCTCCGGTTGGGGGTCTAGGTCTATAGTCAACTAAGTAAAATGGTTGATCTGAATGAGTTGTTAGCATAATTAATATACTTCTCTTGAGTATAGTGTTCTTAATGCTGAAAATACATATGCTTGAATAATCACTACTGCTGATTCTAACACTAATAATAATATTTGAGCTAATAATAATAAGGTGATTAGTTGGAAATTGATTATTGGTCCTGTATTACCTATTAGGTAAGGTTAGTAGTAGGTGACCTGCAATTATGTTGGTGCCTAATCGAATTACTAGTGTCCCAGGTCGAATAATATTACTAATTGTATCAATCACTACTATGAATGATATAAGAACTCATGGTGTACCTTGGGGTATCAAATGTGTAAATATATGATTTATATTGTTGATTCAACCAAATAATATAAAACATATTCACAATGGTAATGCTAAAGAAAATGTTATAGATATATGTCTTGTGCTGGTAAATACGTACGGAAACAATCCTATAAAATGATTAATCTATTAGTATAGTAGGCTTAATGTAGCGTGTCACACCTACGTCATGTCACGCGGTGACGTCAAGCTATGACGTTGTGCTATGACGTCACGCTTTACGATATTATTTGTGGGAGTGCGCGTTATTTAATATCATTTCCAAGCAACAGTGAATAAATTAACTCACAGAACACTAAAAGAAAAGTATATATTGCGTTAAAATCGATATATCAATCATTAGATGCTTATATTTACGTAATATTCTTTTGATATATTGAAGTATTCCTTAAATTCTTTGTCCATAGACATTGTAAGATAAAAGCTTTGTATTTCGAGCATCAGTGCTGCTAAATGTTTGGTTAGAGTATAAATAGCATGGATTAGAGTTGCAAGTTTCATTTGACGTTAACGCAGAGGGCATGAATAATTTAGTTTTTTTTTCAAAATTTAAACTGTGTCCTATTACTGAAATTATTTGTGTTTAAATTGGCATATTAATTATCAGTTTTTTACTGAAACATTACATGCTTCAAATGAAAGAAGTTGCAAATTGTTCGCGATATATACGGCCTAAACCACAATGAAATATTACATGGCATAGCTTAAGTTGTTATAGCATCCTTCGTTCTTGTCATTATTTCAGCAGATGCAAGCTTTCTTAGCCGTTAAAATATCGATCTTCATCATAGGTAGCTATTAAGAAAGAAATGTGTCAGAACCCATGAAGATTTGGGATCAAGTTTATATCGCGATGCATGGAATGTATTAAATTGCGCGTGATTGAAGCTTTGTTTTTCTATCAGAAATTTTAGCGGATATTATGGTTAAGCTGAAATGCAACCTGGACCAAGATGACAACTGAAGCTTTTTGCTACAGCACAATGAACGATAAATTACAATGAGCTTTATTTTGTAACAATTCTGATTAATTAAGCAACTGCAGAGAAATATCCACGTTATTTAATAACATTTCTAGGCATCCACGAATAAATTAACTGACTGAACATACTTATTAGTTGCTTAGATTTATTTAATATTAGTTTATGTAGAAGTATTCGTTGATATCACATATATGTAAGTTAATTTTCGCAATGTTAGCGGCAGTTTTGATAGATTGTTATTAGAATTGGCACTTGAAGTTACAGCAGAGGGCATGCGTTTTTTTTTTTTTTTTTGTAATTTTTTTTCTGTTACTTAATTCATTACTTCGTTCTAACGAAAGTGTTGCTAACATTTTTCGGTTGCGGAGCGTCTTACGTTTCAGAATTTTTAATTTAATTCATGGCGACTTTTCCGAAAAAGGAGGGTGGAAATGTGAAGAAGATGCCATTATAACGAAGCAATTGATACAAATTTCAACAGGGCAGTACCAGTTTCCGGCCGGTGTAAAATATCACCTTCCACCCATTAAAACTAATATTACGTTGGAATGACGTAAGCTGTTAAGATTTATTTTTAATTTACTTTGGTTTTACTGATGCCTTATTTCAGCCGCATGTAACTGTGTCAGCTATTCAAATGTGTTAGTATAATTCTGAATAACGAATATAAAAAATTAAGATTGAAGAACCCTTATAGATTTTTTTGCGTGTAAAGTAAGTATTGTTTCTCTGACGGTATGTTTAACACATGGAGGAAGGAAATATTTCCTCCATGGTTTAGCGTAGTACTGTATGTGGTTATGTGATTCTACGATAACCGTGAAGCCGCAATTTGTTGATGGATTCTTATGTAACTCGACGAAAAAAACTGAAAGTAGGGAATAAAATGTTTTGATATCTTACTTAATTCTCGAGATATTGTATCTCAAAATTGACGTGGTTAGGTTGAAATGGGGCTTGGAACAGAAGAAAAATTTCGACATTGCCAAATTTGATGATGATATCGTATGTAACTCGAAGAGACAAATCGAAAACAAATAATACATTTTCTTTCCATATCTCGCTTAGTTCTCGAGATATTGTATCTCAAAATTTAGGTGGTTTGGGTGAAATCGGGCCTGGACCAGAAAAAACAAATTACCAAAACCGCTATATCTACACGGTGGAAATGCACTATATGTGTTTTATTTTCTTCCTGGTGGTTGTCGTTAGGTTGAAATACGTCCTGGACCAGAGGAAACTGCACCAAAATCACAGTTATAATTGATTTTCAACATGCTATATCTCGAAAACCAAGAAAGATATCAAAAAATTTTATTCTTTATTTTCGATTTATTTCGTTGAGTTCTACAAGAATTCATCATCAGATTGTGGCACCACGGTAATGATTGAACTGCCTGTTGTTAGATTGAAATGCAACCTGGACCAGGATAGCAACAGAAACATTTTGTTATTGCGCAAGGCAATAGGAATTATATTATAATTTATTTTTGTGTTTATTTAAGCGATTGCTAAGAAATGATTTGCCAGAATACTGAAGTTGTTATGATTTAATTTAGTATCCTTCGTTTTCACTGTGGTCATTAGGCTATGTAATTTATGTCATCCGTTAACACATCGATCTTCATCGCATTATTAGCGAAGATTGTGGTTAGACTGAAATGCGACCTGCATCAAGTTGACAACTGAAACGTTTTGCTACATCACAAGGGATGAGAAATTAGAGCACATTGAGCTTTATTTCAAAACAATTCTGTTTAGGTAAGCAACTAAAAAGAAATTAATTGCCAGAATACTACAAACCCGTCAATTTTGACGGGCTTTGTGGCTAGTATGATTATAACAAATAATGAGATAAATATTATTGTTATTCCTATTTTTGTATTTGATCCTAATAAGGTTTTGAATTCAATATGAAGAGATAGTAAAATTTTAATTCATATTGAATTTAGTCGGGATAGAATAAATCAAAATGTTATTGGAATGATTATTATCCTAATAAATGTTCTTATTCAATTAATTGATAAATTTATAATATTTGTTGACGGATTAAATGTTGAGAATAGATTACTTATAATTTTCAAATTAATGAAATATTTTCAGTGGAGTATTTTTTAATTAATGGTCTATATTGAGTTAAATAATAATTTATTACATTGAATAAAACTAATGCAGTTGAAAATATAATAAATAGTGAAAATTATATTAACGGGGATATTTTTGGAATTAAAATATTTACGCCAATGCAATTATTCATAAAATTGATTCTATCGCAATTGAGCAAATGGTCCACAATATCCAGATGTTAATATATTTATATTTTTCACTAGAAGTATTTGTTAATGTATTGGTTTTGGAGACCATTACTTATCCGGTGCAAGTATTAATTAATAATATTCAGAGATTGAAATTCAATTATTTTATTTAAACTAACTTCTTAACTAATTATTTTTTTAATTCACGATAGGTATAAGTTTGTTGATGTTCTATCAACTACAATACTTATAAATCTATAATTTACACCCCAGATTTCGGAACATTGTCCAAAAAATAATCCAGGTTGATTAATACTAAATCCGGCTTGATTAGTCCGACCTCTCGTAGCATCTGCTTTTACAGCAATTGATAGTACCGTTCATGAATGAAGGACATCAGAGGCTGTTGTTAAAATGAGGATTGGGGTATTTATTGGTATAATGGTTCCATTATCATCTAGAAGCCGAAAATTGATATTTTCGAGGTCATTTTAATTTAGTGTATATGGGTCAAATTCGATATTTTTGAAGTCTGAGTATTAATATCTTCAGTATCATTGACGTCCAATTGTTTTAATTGTAATTAAAGCGTAATTAGTATCATCAATTAAATAGAGTATACGAATTGAAGGTAGGGCAATAAAAATTAGGGTTATTGCTGGTAATAAAGTTCAGATAGATTCAATTAAATGACCATGCAGTATATACCGATATAATAATTTGTTATTGAATGTTTATTAGGGTGTCCCAAAAAATCGAAGTCGTTATTTTTTAACGCATACCCTCTTAATTTATTTTAATGATGTCAAAACAATTGGTAAATAAAATTTCGTAAACGTAGGACCTCGGCAACCCGTGCCGACTTGTATTGGAACATGTCTGTACTTGCGCAGTAAGACGAACGCGTTGATGTGCTTGTAACCAATTGTTGTATTGTTAGTAAACTATTGTTTTCTATCAGTGAACATGTCAATGGAATTACGTAGTTCTAAAAAGGGTATATTTTTAATAGGGGGCGTAAAACATCAAATAAAAGGTTCAAAATTGCCCTCTAATGGACAAGTTCTGGCAGTTTTATTTTATAATGTCCGTGAAGTGAATTTAACTGTCAATGAAAGTGCAAATCTCACTATTCGCGAATGTATTATCTTTAGGGAAAAGGCGCGTATACCTACTATATCTTTGCCTAATTGTGTGAAGAAACTAGTGAACCTATATCAAGTTTGGAGGGAGTTACAAAAAAATGCTCAAAAAACACAAAAGGTATTTGAGCAGCGCCGACAAGAGTTTGTCAACAACTTAGATAATTTGTTTGACATTGCACATGCCGATGCGCTTCAATTAATGAAAATAAATGATGATAGAATATTCTTACAACGACAGAGAGAGCCAGGTCGGCCTGGTCACTTAGCTGGAGTTGACAAAAAACTGACTGATAAAGAGGAAAGGGCGCGCCTCAGAACTGTTGATGAAGAAAAGCGACGTGCTAAATATTTCTCCACGCCAACTCCTTTACATCATCTTATGAACCGTTACAAAACGACTCATCTTCTGATTCAAATGAAAATGACATGCATTTACAAGAAGATTTTCCAACTCTGATCGAGAACATACAACCCGAATCTAGTAAAAGAACTATGCGGAAAAAATTCATTACTCCAAAATTAATAGCAGCGCTAGATAGGTGTTAGTTAAGTATGAGAGATTCAGTGTTTATTCTTGAAGCTACCATTGAGGCACTTGGATATAATACTGATGAATTTCCTATAAGTAAGTCCTCGATTCATAGAATCCGCATGGAAAAAAGGAAAGAGCGTGCGGAAGCCATAAAAGCTAATTTTCAAAACGAGGTACCAGATGTTGTGACTGTTCACTGGGATGGCAAACTGTTGCCTGCTGTAGATTCTCGGAAATCAAAAGAAGAACGTCTTCCGATAGTTATTTCATATGGAAATAAAGAACAACTTATTGCTGTACCAAGGTTGGAAAGCTCTTTAGGAAGCGAACAGGCGCAGGCTGTTTGGAACGCGATTGTAGACTGGAATCTTGAAGATAAAGTGCAAATTCTTTGTTGCGATACTACGGCTTCAAATGTAGGTCATATCAATGGTGCCTGTGTGCTTCTTGAACAAAAACTTAATAGAGAGATGCTTTTTCCCTTGCCGCCATCACGTATATGAATTGGTGTTAAAAAGCGTGTTCGAAGTAAAAATTAGTCAAGTGACAACAAATCCTGATATTCCACTCTTCAAAAAGTTCCGAGATAACTGGAAAAGTGTCGATCCACATAAAATACAGTGCTATAAAGAAAAACTCGCATTGCACCTGACTGTTACCGAAATTGACAATCTGCTTGAGTTTTACCGAACTGAATTAACTAAAGAAATAGTCAGAGATGACTATCGAGAGTTGATAAGCTTTCTGTGATATTTTGAGGCGGAGATACAAAGAGAAAATTTAAAATTCGATCTCCAGGTGCCATGCACCAAGCTCGATGGATGGCGAGAGCAATTTATTCCCTAAAAATAGTGATCAATTCAAAATTACAAGCAAGGATAAGGCAGCGCTGTTAGACGTTTGCCTGTTCATCGTGACATCCTACGTCAAGCCATGGCTCCAATGTATTTGGGCAGTAAAAGCACCTTACAAAGATTTGTGCTTTTTGAAGTCGATGAAGGCTTATGAAAAAAATTGATAAAAGCATCTCAAAAGCAGCTTTACAGAAGATAAGCCAGCATTTATGGTTTTTGACTGATGAAGTTTCTGTCTTGTCACTGTTTGACGATGATGTGGATCAAGAAACTAAAGTAAAAATGGTTTAAAATTTTACCAAAGAGAATTTTCTACAATGGTTAAGTCTTGCGCTGCATATAACTACACCAACTGTGCTACAAGAGGCACAAATTTGTCGTTTCACAAGTAAGTGAGCATTTTAATAAGTTCAGAATCTTCTACTATCTTAACGCCTGGATGTGATCTAACCTGCTGACACATGTTTAATACTTTCTTTCGAAATATAGATTTCCGCTCCGATATTTGAATAACTTGAGGGAAAGGTTAGCTAACACACGCCGGATACTGAAAATCATGCGTTAGGATAATATTTTGGAGCATAAGAGATCAAACAGTGAGGGGATAACTCGTAGATTTGCCGTTTCGCGGTTTTGTCCGTTTTGCTGTTTAGTCCGTTCGCGGTTTTGTCCGTTCGCGGTTCTGTCTGCGCGGTTTTGTCCTCGCGGTTTTGTCACTTCCCGGTTTTGTCCGGACACGCCGTTGGCTTAGGATTTTAGCTTTTTCAGCGGAGGGTCTGCCTAGGATATTGGTAGTTTTAATTAAGCGCTATGTGTGTCTTGTGTTGTTCTTCTCTTGATAGTAATAAAACATTTGTAAAAGGTGGTAATTTAAATTCAAACAGTGGTTATAAGGCTTAAACAACCAAACGTAATTTAAAAAATATCTTTATTCTGTCTACATTTCTTTTGTATCCTTAATATCTTTCTCATCATACAATTCAAATAGACAACTTTCCTATTTTCTATGTTGTAGTGTTGATAATGAATCAGTAACATTAAATTTATAGCAAGGAACATCTAAGAAACCTATTATAGTTCAGGGTAACAGCGGAGAGATATAGTAAAGTGTGGGAAACTGAAGTCAGGAAGGTTGTTCTTGGATTTGACACCTCTTCCTCCGCATCACAAAACGGGGTCTTTACCATACACCCAACACGATTTATATACAGATGGTATATATTTCTTATGTCTGCATTTTAGTCCGGGTTTCTTTACTATTTTTAAAGACATTACGCAGTTTAATTACCTCCAAAATTACAAATGTCATACACTTATCACGATTTCCTTGAACACAGATTTTTCTTAATATTTTCCTATGGGACTTTAAGATTCGTCAACTACTAGGTCAGATTGAAAGGCAAGGAACAGACCGAGTCTGGGGAGTAAGTGGCAACTCTAGGGCATGGCATTCGAGAAGCCACGGGCTCGAATCTCCGTCCGGTCATCTTTTGGTTCCCCGTGGTTTCCCCCCCCCCACCCACCCACCCCCACCAAAAAAAAAAATAAAAACTCTAGGCGAATGTTAAAACGATTCCTTCAAAAGGCTGTGGCCGAATTCCTTCTCGTTCCTTGTCTCGAGTGCTATTCCGCCTCAAATGGTCACGATGTCAACGAGAAGTAAATTTTTAAGAAAAAAAACAAGGAACGGGAAGGAATTAGGCGATGGCCTTTGAAATAACCTTTTCAGTATTCACCTGGAGTGATTTCGGAACACCATGGAAATCCAGGTGGCCGGACGGGAATCTGAACATGCGTCCATCGAAATCCCAGCCCCAGAGTTAACCGCTCACCCAACCTTCAACAGTACTTCTGACCTATTTATTTCTCTTGTACAGGTTGAAACAAAACAAATAGAATTAATTATTTAATATCAACCTTATGGACTATAATACACAATTAAATGGAATGTGACCAGAATTCCACAATCCTGATGGCCTTCTCATTTGTCCTAAAAAGGTCGTCGATAGTGCAGGTTACAGCTAGATTCCTGTATACCAGAAGATGTTGTGGGTCATGCAGCTCACCACATTCACATAGTTCATTTTCAGTAGTGTAACCACATTTTTTGATATTGGATCTGCATAGGGACACTTCAGTTCTTAATTTATTTAGCATGGAACATACGGCTGATTGCACCCGGCGGCCGGTGCCTCTTTGATATTACTCCAGTGCCCTTCAGGCAACGAATTTCGTTATTGTTCTACACGACGTGCTCCAGATGATGATGTTATGACTTTAGTTGACTGTATGAAGCGTTTCTTGACTTTAAACTTATGGGTTGAGGTTCGAGTCCAAACAAAGGGTGCCTGGGATCTGTTTCCTGTTTCCTGTTTATCATCTCTGCAGCTGTTTTCCTTCGAATGTCTGGTAGTGATCAATACCCATGATTTGGTACATTTTGCTGACAGGAGTTGGTTTCACTATCATTCAGTACTATATCAACCTGCCTAGCATGTGCAGAGTTTTGCCAAACTGGTGCTGAGTATTCTGCTGCGGAGAAACTGAGTGCCAGGGCAGATGTAAGAAGCACACATTTGGCTGTGCTCCCCAGGTAAGTTTTCGGATGATGTTGTACCGGGCGGATACTTTGAGTTTCAGATCCTCACAGTGGGCTTTGACCACCAGGACAAATTTCGAGCTTCTGACCTTATTCATAAGGGAACAAATACTTCTGGCCGTGTAGTTTCTTTTTGAAAGCATTCAATCTGTCTACTCTCGTTATTCGGTTTCAGGAATTCTTTAATGAGGAATGCGGACTTTGGAATGTTCTGTTTTCTAACCATCATAACCACAACCTCCCGGTAAGTAATGTTGCTTACTGTGTGCAGACAGCTAAACCATGCTGACCTCACCGTGGACGCTGTTATGGCTGTTGACGGCGGTCTTATCCTGCTGTCATGGAGCCAGTATCCTCGGCATCTGCCCAACGGCGTCCATCAGCCACCAACTGCCGTTCCTCATCATCATGAAGGAGATGGCAGTGCGAGGACATGACGTCACAGTCATCACGACCAACCCGATAGAGGTAGGCTTCTATAACAAATTTGTAAATTCAACAACTGTCGGTAACGAAAACTGCAACAAAGCTGTCTTTCTATGGCATATCTCCAAGAATAAAGGTGTTTTTTCAATCTTTCATTACTATCATCAAGTTATTGAGTCATGAGGATTTAACTTAATCAGTACCTACACTCACCGACACAGCAGTGACACACAAGTGGGAAAGTGACGGTTGGATTATAATGAGAAGCAAGAATTTAAAAGGTAAAGTATACGAAGTAATATTTTTAGGAAGGTCGCGCTAGAAATTTAGTACATAATGTGGCGTCCAGCATTTCGATCAGAAACCATAGATTTACTCTTAGCTCCTAGACGATGATAGACTTTGACGATGAGTATTCGTTTGCCTTGGGTAGGGTCCAGAAGCTGACAAGTAGAATTTTCTCGTCAGCACCCACAGAGGGCAACAAACTGTTGATTAATTATCTGAATAATCAACCCACCCTTTCGACGGTAAGTCAGTTGTGAGCATTTAATTTCTTAAATTAGTCCTCTTGACGACAGCCAATTATGAGCGTTAACAATTAGTTGACTATCTGTTGTTAAGATTACAAGAGTCGACATGCCGCTCAAATTTTCGTAAGTCAACGCGTTGTGAACGCAGTAAAATTCAGCCACTCGGCTGCAGAAGACGACTGCTAGAAGCTCACATTATCGGAAAGAGTCATTCGGGCCAAAATACAGGAAACTCGAACTTTCACCGAGCACTCAATAAAAAATGAACTTCATTCAACACCTTTGTTTAATAATAGTCTTGAGTAACAGTCGTGGTAGGCTGCGTTGTACATATTGTACACGCAGTCGTCATTGATACTGTCGCAACAAGTCAGACAGTTACTGGGCCATACTAAAATAACTTCCCGGTAAAACTTAGTCTTCTCCATGCTCGTGCCCACGTTAAACCTCAACTTCCTACGGCGAGTCTACGATAATGTGTGTCCGCGGCCCACGTTCGGCCAACACAAAAGTCTTCAGTATTACCACCTTAATATCTAGTACAACAAAGACTACACACAGTCTGTGATTAAATAAATCATTTACAAATATATATCATACTTACATCCATACCGTTATAATCTTCTTCTTTTTCTTCGGTTGTTAGCCCTTGGATTGGTTTGCGGCGGTCCTCCATCAGCTCAATTTTCTGCTCTCCTCCTCATATCAACATATCTCCTACAGCCAACATCTTATTGTATTTGCAGAATTTATTGCAACAATGTTCCTCGGTATCTGTTTCCTTCTAACATTCCCTCCAGTAGAGTTTCCACTAAGCGTCGTTATATTGTGCTCTCTAAAAAATTATAATATTTAGTTCATACTCTTAATATGATTGGAATAGTAAGAGCTTGATTTTTAATAGTTACAAGTATTAATTTTTTATTATGTATTTCTTTAATTTTAGGAATTTCATTGATTTGCAATTGAATTAGAGATATATAAGAACGAAGTATTTATCGGCATTGAGAAGGTATGAAATGCTCTTGGGTGAGTAGCCGAGCCGGCTAGTCACCCGAGAGCATTTCATGAATTAGAGATGTCTAGAATCATGTAGCACCATACTTTGCTTCGATAATGGAAGCGCTGGGAAGCTAATCGCATCCAATCACCCACAGTTGATAAAGTTTTGAAGGATGAGGTCACCTACAGTGCCACATTTGCATGAAGCCAGTCGTCCCTAATTCAATTGCTCTTCAGTGCGGTATCATGTACACATCATCCAGATTGTTTCGAAACGAGATGGAAGACAACGTATTCCATTCCGTTTATTTTCGTTTTCACACTGAAATGCTCGCGACTACTGCCACTCACAAATTTTGCTACTAAGTTGAAATGCGTTCCTTTTCAGGATGCTCCGCAGAATATGAAACAGGTGGACATGTCATTCTGCTACAATTTACTAAAAGACAACCAGACACAGTTTATACAAGCCACGGAAGAAGGTCCAATACCGCTCTTGAAACTAATGGCATCACTAGGGCACGAATTTTGTCAACATCATCTAGAATCTCCACAACTCCAACAGTTCATGCGGTAAGCTATTTTAATAAGGTCATAAAATGTAGGCGGTTTATTAATTATTCAGTTTAACAAAATAATCAAATATTTTAAGCTCTATTACAATAATACTCTAATGGTTCTCAGATTTGACCTACGACGATCATGATGACCCATAAAGAAAAACAAGATAAAATAAACAGAGAAAGGAAACTATGGAAGTGTTGTGTCCGGAATTAGCTCGTACGATTTTAAGACATCGGGCTCTTTCAGCAACAACATTAGAAGTTGATTGGTAGATCGGATTATAAGAGATTTCGGTGAAATGCATCAACAGCAGCCCAAGAAAAATCTTTAGGTTATTTGCCGCAATGTTATTGGAAGGTTAGAACCTCCAGTCCATAACAATTTACAGTACAGTTACTTATATCATCTTCTTCACCACATTTCTCCGACATTTTGGGGTTGGCTGCTTTCGATCTTTGCATCTGTCGCATGATCAAATTTGGAGCTATGGTTCCACGATCGCATGCCCTCGCTAACGCCAAGCATTTTATACCTGCTGCAAGGTCGTGAAGTGTTGACATCTGTTTGTGTAACGTGCAACGTATGATAAGTTTTGTTTTTTTGTTTGCGAAATGTGTAGTTCATGAGGTGGAGATTAAGGGATCGTCCCGGCCTGCGGCATTCGCCTTGATGGTTACGGAAGGCCATATAAAACCCTTTCAGTACGGCCGGTACGCAAGGACCTGGTCTCGTCCTCGGACCATCCGTGTGCGGCGCCTCAGCACACTGAGCCACACTGATGGGTAGTAAAATTACGTATAAGATATGACTTAAATTATGTCAGTATGTCTTTTGACTCTACGGGACCAGGCACCTCACAAATGGTGTCATATTTCTGTTATATCTGTACGTTCATAAGGAAAGACCTTGAATACCGACATGGAAATGATATGACAACTCAGGTATCTCACCCTAATGTTATTCGTCCCTCGTGGATCATCGTTTCTAAGATATCGAGGCGTAAAAATTGTTGAATTGTACAATGTCAGTTAAAAATAAAAAACGCCTAGCCCAATGAGGCGTTTGTTCCCAAGCTAAGTAATTTTTTTTATTTGCATACGTTCTTTTTTCGTGATATTCACTGCTTGCAGCATTACAAATTCAAATGCAAATTTATTTTTTCTTCAAAGGATAAACAAATTTTTGGATGACATAAATTTCTTGTAAAGTAGGAACATCTGATAAAAGCATATTTCATTTATATTTATAAATTTCAGTTTTACATCAGTTAATTTCTAACTATATTAGACACTTACATAAGACAACGTGGCACAAGCTAGTACAATTATAGGGCTAAATCTATAACGATACCGACTGCTCCGGCATCGCTGGGTTTCAACGTTTTGAACGTTCAGAGTATAACTTAAATTCAGGAGTATGTCTTATGATGCTACATCACCTGACGCCGTAGCAGGATATTAAAATCGGTTCTGAACCTTAAAATATAATCTTCGGAGGTTCACTGGCGGATGATGATGAATGACGAGCTTTCAACGGCATAGGGGGCATCCATAAATTACGTGAGGTGTTTTTCCGGATTTCCGGATCCCCCCCCTCCCCTCTGGTGAGATTTCGTGAGATATTGCCGACCCCCCCCCCCCCCTCTGGTGAGATCTGGTCCGTGAGAACCCCCCATTTTTTTTAGGTCTCACCCTTCAAAATCCGTTTTTTCGACGAAATTCCTCCCTAAAATCGCTTTTCGCGCAATTTGTAGACCTTTTTTTTGTTTAGCTCTATGTGAAAAAACCTCACGTGAGATTTCCGTAGCTCCCCACACCCCCCCCCCCCTCCCTGGGTGAGATTTGGTGAGATTTCGTGGGACCCCCGTCCCCCTCCCCCATTTGACCTCACGTAATTTATGGATGCCCCCATACTTTTGCCGCCGGAAGTTCGTCTTTCATCAACATCGAGCAGCGAACCCCCGAAGATTTTATTTCAGCGACACGCCGGAAGAGCCTTGTTCTGAAACTTTTTTACCTGTAATTTGGCATAACGTGAAAACTACTGAATCGATCTATACGAGATCTTCGCAGTTTTAAACCTTGGATTATCTATTAAAATCAGAACTATGGCTCATTAGCTGTGTCGTCTATCGCCGGAGCATGATGGTATACCAGTAAGAGTATTTTTGGTATATGCGGAAGAAATACAACCATTTCTGTCAGATATATTTCGTAAACCCTTAGAAGAAAGAAAAGTACCTTCTGACTGGAAAATAGTTCAGGTGATTCCCGTTTTCAAGAAAGGAGATCGGACAGATCCTAGGAATTATCGACCCATATCTCTAACATCTGTTTGCAGTAGAATTCTGGAGCATGTCATATGCTCTAACGTTATGAAGTTTCTAGATGGAAACGTGTTATTTACAGAAAACCAACACGGATTTCGTAAGAACCGATCGTGTGAAACGCTACTGGCTCTATTTTCGCATGACGTAATCAAGGTTATCGATGCAGGATCACAAGTTGATGTTATTTTCTTGGATTTCCAGAAAGCTTTTGACTCTGTACCAAATAACCGGCTTTTGGCGAAGATTCGAGCGTACGGTATATCTGAGCAGATCTGCGAATGGATACGTGATTTTCTAACTGGTCGGTCGCAGTATGTTGTTGTTGAGGGGGAAGCCTTTTGAAAGCTAGATGTTACTTCGGGCGTTCCTCAAGGAAGTGTAATAGGATCACTTCTTTTCTTAATTTTTATAAACGATCTCGGTGACAACGTTAATTGCAGGATGTGATTTTTTGCTGATGATGCACTTATTTATAGGGAAGTAAGGTGCTCTGACGATTGCTTAGAAATTCAGCGCAATCTGGATGTTACTTCGCAATGGTGCCGTAAATTGCAGCTTACACTTAACTGCAAAAAGTGGAAGACAATGCAAATAAGTAATAAAAAGACCCCGTTAGCTCACGAGTACAAATTTAACATTTCAGTTGTTGACACGGTTGATTCCCTGAAGTATCTAGGCGTAACAGTACAAAGCAATATGAAATGGGACTTGCACATAACTTCCGTCGTATGCAAAGCTAATTCTAAACTACGATTTATTGGTCGTATTTTGAGAAGCTGTAATGCTCATACAAAGGAAATAGCTTACAAAACACTAGTGCGTCCACATTTGGAATACTGTTGTGGAATTTAGGATCCGTATCGCAAGGGATTGATTGACACGTTAGAGAAAGTACAGAGGAGAGCCGCTCGATTCGTGACCGCTAGTTACAGTCCTTACGTAAGGGTCACAGAGCTGATACGTGGGTTAGGCTGGGATTGTTTGGCGGACAGACGACGTCGTTTTCGTTTGAATTTGTTGGAGAATATGCGTAAATCTTTAATTTACGAGTGCAAACCGAGCGTGGTGGTGAACGGCTAGTGTTCTGGCCTCGCATTCGGGAGGACTGCGGTTCGAATCCCCGTCCGGGCATCCAGATTTGGGTTTTCCATGGTTTCCCAAATCACTCCGGGCAAATGCCGGGATGCTTCATTGAAAAAGGCCATGGCCTAATTCCTTCCAATTCCTTGCCCCCCCCCCCCCCCATCCTTTCCCGTCTCTAAAGACCTCGCTGTTAGAGAGACGTTAAGCAGATAAAAAAAAATTACGAGTGCAACGAAATACTTCTTCCGCCAATCTACTTAGGTCGCAATGACAGGATGGATAAGATTCGAGAAATAAGATGCCATACTGATACATTTATACATTCTTTCTTGCCTCGTTCTGTTCGGGATTGGAATGCACTGAATTAGTATTGGTGCTTAGCACCCTCTACCACCCACAGTAATTGTGAATTAAAGAGTATAGATGTAGATGTAGATTCCGAGAATTAAACCTATTTGCCTATAATCTGCCTATAACTTTGAAAACTACTTAACAAATCTTGACACTGTTTCCACAATCTTAAATTGATTTGTATCAGAATGCTACCTTTTCCAAGGAAGCAGCAGAAAATCAAAATCTGATCGAAACAAAAACAATATTATACATGTCACACAATCCTGATGCCATCATCGGTTGTTTCCAAAACTATCGATTATTTAATCAAACCAGATACATACAAGGCCAAAGTACAGCAAAGCCGCCTAATTAGTGAATGTTAACGGCATACTACATAAATTATAGCACCCGCCAGTGTGGTTGCACACGTTAAGACGCTACCGCGCTGTATCGGGGAGGCATAGCGGATCAAGCTCGAGTCATGCACCATGCGTATCGCCCGACCTGACTGTCGTTTTAGACGGTTTACTTTAATCAACTAGGCGACAGTTAGGATGGTACCTAATCACCGTCTCATAAATTAAATATTTCACAAACAAAAGTAGACTTATCATACAGCTCAAAAGTTACAGATAGAATGTTTGTGTTTGCTATCTTAGGATAAAATCTCCTGATCTAATAAATCAGTTTCTAACTATGGTGGGACTTTCATTCTAGCTCCGTCTCTGGATTCATAATAGCTATCAGTGTAATCAAAGATAAAGGCAAAAGTTGGTAACACAAAATTTATTCACTGGCTTCTGAGTTCTTTTCTCCAAATACTGAAATGTATAGAAGGTTTATGAGATCACTCTAGAAGCTACGTGTTATTAAAATGCAGAATAATGGTTGTATGAGAAATAAGCACTGACTCTTCAAACACTGCCTTTTCGCAAGATAGTTTTTAGAAAATGGAAAAAAAATCATCCGCTTTATTAATTGTGCATGGCGCAGTAATGAAGCAGAAAATTTATTCTGTCAAGAGATGTCACTGACAGTCCAATTTTTAGTAAATTTTCTTCTACATTTTCCAGGGAAGAACACCAGTTTGATCTGGTCTTGATGGAGCAGTTCTTCTTCTTATGTCATCTGGGCTTCTTGCACCAGCTTGGTTACCCACCTCTGGTCGGTTTCTCCAGCCTCGGCTTGAATGCGTTTGGACACTGGATCATTGGCAATACTATCAATCCTGCCTACATGCCCGACTACTTCACGGAGTATTCGGACCACATGTCGTTCTGGGAGAGGTTTGACAACACTTATATGTCACTGCAACTGATCCACATCTTCAACAACCTAGTACTTCCACCCCAGGACGCGTTGATTAAGAAGTACTTCGGACCAGACGTGAGAAGCATCAGCGAGATGCTGAGCAACGTCAGCCTCACTTTGGTCAGCAACCACTTCAGCGTCAGTTACCCCGTGCCGAACCAGCCCAACGTGATTGAGCTGACAGGTCTGCACGTACGGAAGGAGCGCAAACCACTGCCGGAGGTGAGTTGACTTCAGATAAGAACACGTATACGTAACGCAAAAGAGAGGTAATATGTTACTGGCGTAAACTGTGGGATACATGTATATCTATATCAGTTGTACTAAAATATCACTTTGATCACGATGTCAGTCACGCTTGCTTATTACGTTTTGACTGCCAAAAACATCCAAGCTGAATTACTACGAGAGTCCGATTGAAAAATTTACTCATATCACGCAATATGTCAATACGTTTGTTTCAAAAGTGTTATTTTGTTTCAAAAGTGTTATTTTGTTTGTGGTAATAAATACTAGGCAAAAAAGAAAATATTCGCTTTTGAAATTAAAATTTCCTTAGAAATATGTCCACAATAATATATTTTTTTTTTATTTTCATCTTAACAATTTCCTTTTCGCCTATATTGTTCTCCACTCGTCATTGCCAACCCCTAATCACCGCTGGAGCAATATTCCTAATGGTTCTTAGGATGCTCAATAACATAAAATGTCTCCTTCCTCTATTGATGGCCATGCCTATGTCCATCAATTTTCACTGGTGTTTAAACTAATATGAACATAATATCTATTAGTGATATATGTGATTATTGTAGCTCATTTTCTCCACAGTTGCTTTTTGAACTAATAATTATTATTTAGTAAATACGCCAATACTACTGATGTTGGATGTTCTTTATTTTTCGGGCGCGTTTCGCCTCTCGTCGTATTAGTTATGTTTATGTATATTCTGTCTAATTTTCCTTCGTTGACTTGTTAACATATAATCACAGTTTCTCAGATATTCGTACGTAAGTACTCTATGACATCGATATTTTTATATTTAGTGCGTTATGTGATGTTGAGGTTGGCTGGTCTGTTAGTGAGATATTGTAAGACTCTTTGGAACGTCATGAATAGTGATAGAAAGCTGTGTGAGATATAATGGCTTACCAAGAGATTTTTCTGCTAAAAAAAAGTAGTTAATTCGTGTGGTCATAATAACCTGATGACACGAGTTTCTTATTGTCTGCGTAATCCGCCCCTATCCTAGCCGCCTAGCCTAAGCCATCCGAACCACGGATCGTCCTGGCGTACATCACATTACACAGCAAGCTGTGCCGCAATCGAGGGTCGAGTTAAGGTCCTATCAAAATCTCCGCCACTCAGACGCATTAACCACTGGGCCACCAAACCGCTTATTTTCTGCTCACACAATTGAAATACTACACTGACACAAACATGAAACACCCATGCTCTCATTCAGACTCGAACCGATTATCGCCGGTATGTGGATTAGCACTCTAACCCTAACATAATTGTTTGGTTGTGGCTGTTACCTTCTTGGTGACAGTGCCAGGACAACTTACCAGGAGGTTGTTGTATTGGTTTGCAGCGTCGTAGAATTTCCCGGTCAAGTGGTTGATAATGCGTTGAATTTATGTTGTTTCTTGAATTGCAATTGTAGTTAAGCGATTTTGAAGGTGTATAACCAACTTCAGACATCTGTTTGCAGCTTCCACCTAAGATGGATTTATGCGCTTATTACATCACCGGCCTGATCAGCTTGCAGCATACCACGATCGGAAGGGAAGGCGCCAGGTAACTCGCCCTGATGAGCATAGAGTATAAGGCTCCCATTCTGATGTCTTCGATTTGAACTCTCGAGTTTTAAGTGTCATACCTAAGTTACGAATCGTTGAAACCAATGGCATTACCTCGCCACTAAGTACCAGTGAAAGTCTGACAATTGACTTCTGTGCCTGCTTTGACGTTGCTTCATCATAATTTCCAGTGTTTGGAAGGATTTGTTGATATTCGTCAACGCCTAGCCTAGGCTTCTGTCCGTTGTACTGCTTCTTGCCTCGTTGCTATTTTGTTGCTTCGTCTTAGCCTGAAGTCGCTTTATCCTCAACATATGTTTCTGTCTGGAAATTTACTGGAGCCAGGACGTCAGCAGTGTACACAGAGTACTGTACTGGTCGTATCAACGATTCTTGAAGCACTCCAGTACTTGTTCGTAGACCGGTTGACTGCATCTCGCCCATCCTGACGCAGTAGCTGGTAACTGCGCTGCAGCTGCACATATTACCAAAGCATTCAATCCCCATTGAGCTTCCACAACATGCAGGTGTGTTACACCAAGTCGAAGGCCTGCGCAGCATCCGGTAGCACTTGGTAACGCTAGCTCCTTTCTTTAAATGTTCTCATTTCTTCTCGACCACCACCGTCAGCTGCTACTTTGTTGAGATTCCACAGAGGATGTCGTCCTGATGTGGGCATTATTGGATCATACCATATGAAATCATGCTTCCCGGCTCCGAGAAGAAAAAGACAGGCGCTATCACGCTGAGGACAGGAGAAAAACCGCCGCCACGCAAGCTGGTGCAGTGCTACGGGTGCCAGAACTTCTAGCACCTCGCCAATGAATGCACAAACCAAGCAAGGTGTGTTCGCTGTAGTGGCGGACATTATGTCGCAGAATGAAATCAGCGTCGCGAGGACGCCGTTTGCTGCAACTGCAGTTCTACACACGCTGCTTCTTTCTGCTGTTGAGCATGGAAGCAGCATCGCAGCATAAGCAACTGCAGCCATTTGTGGGTCACTTAAGCAGCCCGCAACAAGTTGCCATGAGAACGTGGCGTGCCCAGCGACCACACGGCCCGAGCAGCGCCGAATGCTTCATACTTTCTCTGAATCAGACGACGAGAGAGTAGGGCCGCGCCAGCGGAGACGACTAGGCATCACGCTACTACAACCAGACGGTGGCCACCAAAGAAACAAGAAAGGCCGAAGACCACCGGTGGGGAAGCAGCGGTGAAGTCAGAGAACAACGGGAAGTCAGGCTAGATGTCCTTATCGTCCTTCTCACGAAGCTTTTAAATCATCTGGAAACAAAAGAAGACATGTCTGCTTCCTTGAGACAGCCTTAACTACACCACATAAATTGTGGCGGACTACTTCTGAGGAAGAAGGCCTCGGCGCCAACCATGCAGTGAAAACATCGACAGCCAAAAGAGAAGATAAACCAATAGAGAAGAAATGTCCAGTCGAAATGAAATTGGAGTAAATGTCTAACGACAATACACTCCACACTGCTCAATGGAGCAGATACTTGGCTGTGGCTGCTGCTACTTCATAAGTATGTATTTCTCCATTATTGGACCACTGCCAAATTACCCATATTGATCCGCATATTAGTATGGCTCCTCCGCATAGCGAACGAACCACCTTGGAACGAAATGTTCTTTTGGTACGAAAATTTGTACACACATTTCTTGGACGATGTTTTTTTTAAAGAATATTTGCACATTATGGCCACCAAATGAGTAAGATCGTTTGAAATATGGGTAGTTCTGCATCAGTTATTATGCAAGAAATACGTGTTGTTACCTGTTGATATTTATTTTTCTCAGACATCTTACTTCGAGAAAAACTGAATTTCGTATCCATATGGCATGTACGAAAGAAGTATCGGCATACTAACGTTTTGCAATGTACAGCGTTTAGCGACCACAGTAGACACGTTGTACAAGAAACAAACTGTTAAACAGTCTTCCACATTTAATAATCTAACGCATTTCGCACGGTAGCAAATCTTATGCAATGGCAAGTCAACTCTTATTACGTTTAATTCGCGTACTCTGTTTCAAACCACCATACAGATAGCTTACAGATTTATAATAGCATAAATACTTTATGGAACTAAATTTGATTGCAACACTGGATTAAGAACAAAAGTTTCTTCCTTAGCTCGCTGATTATGAGAACAAGGATGTTTGTTCATAATGTTAGATAGGAGAAACAAGAATTATATGGCGATAGAATGTTGTGATTGGCTCTACAATTATCAGTCTGAAACTATTACTGTGGTGAATTGACTCCTCAATTTAAGTATATCTGTTAAAAATAAAATAAAAGCGAGAGAAAAGTCACCGATCCGAGAAACGTCAATTCACTCTCTTCTACCGTGAAGAGATTGTAAAATTTTGTGCATACCGCTTTCTTTCGCCAGTAATTTTGTCATGAGACATTCCGATAAAGACAGTAAATAAACGCTAAGTAAACTAGGCCTAAAGGAGTTGTTTGTGTAGTATATTTGGTCAGTAATGAACTATAGCCACTTTTGGGTTACTCAGGAATATACAATAATATAGTTGGTGATAACTTTGGGTTTTTGAGCTATTTGAGTAATTGGAGAAAACATATATTTTCTCTGACTTATTCTGAATTTTCAAGGATTTAGTGTCTTGGTTAAATGTAGTTTCCACGCTAATGCACCTGTCTCAACATTTCATCAATCAGCAAGACTCGAAAATATTACAATAACTTTATTTTTACCACGTTCCATCTAGTATATGTGATCACTGTAAATTATGAAAACTGACCTGTATTCACGATAGTGGAAACTGTTACTTTTTTTTTTTTTTTTTATCTGTCTCGTCGACTTTGTTGTTCTCCTTTCCCCTGCAGGACATTCAGGAGTTTCTGGACGGCGCGGATCACGGCGTGGTGTACTTCAGTCTGGGCTCCAACGTAAGGAGCAACACGCTTCCGGAGCACAAGCGTACTGCCCTGCTGGAGGCATTCGCCTCGCTGCCTCAGAGAATCCTCTGGAAGTGGGAGGACGACGTGCTGCCAGGACAACCACCCAACGTCAAGGTGTCCAAGTGGCTGCCGCAGCAGGACGTACTGGGTAAGCTAAAGACTCAACAGTAAAAACGCACTCTGTAGTTCGAAATTGGCACTGTGGAAGTCAAATAAGACATATGAAATATATTACCCATGATGTATTACAAATACAAAGCATTGCAATGATTATATTTGTTTGAATTATATATCGGATATTTATCAGAAAATTGAGTTCTGAGAAGTATGAGACATGACATCATTGTCCGTCTTCCCTGTGTAGGAACTTTTCTGAGTGTATTGTCGACATATACACGATGATGACTTCCCCCGTTACAGATACTTGCCTCCTTTTGCGTGTAGATTGCGGAGTGTAAAGCGGCAAGGGGTTGGCCTACAGGTCTCCCACAGAGATCAGCAAGGGATGTCCTTGCTGCTCACGGATTAGCGGTAGCATTCTTATATCTCCATGGCAGAAGTCACTGCCACAATCAAGGTCGAGTTGCAACTTTAGTGGCTGCTGTTCCGTAGTAAATTGACTCTCCAACCCAGGTTCTTATCACCAAAAGTCTCTGATGTGGATCCTAGGACAGAAGAATGTCCTGCCATTTGGTCCATTTGGGAACTCGTCGAGTGACGTTGCGATTAGACGCAATTGTTGAACTTCTTTATGGTGTAATTGGCAATAGTTGCTAAGAAAGTTTTTTCACTCATTGCTAACATCCGTGCTCCGGCACACGTTTGCTTCGCCGTTTAATTACAGAACACTAGACACACCTACAACGCTTTTGTAAAAGTAAACAGCAGCCACTAAAAATATATATATACGTATGTATAGTGCTCGCGGGTGTTTTCCAGGGGATCCATTTTGGGAAACGTTGCTCAATCAACTTCCCTTTAAATTTATTACCATATTTTGAATCTGTGAACATTTTTGTGTTCCCGTGAGTACTGGTCGTCTGAATTGTTCCTGACTCAACGCAACTGCATTTCCACTAAGCTACTAGTCGCGCGCGACCGCAAGTCGCTAGCGGATAATTTTGTAACGACTGCGGGAGCGACTGAATTCTACAAGCCAGCTCGTTTTCAAAATGCACGTCAAAGAAATAATTGTCTTAAGCAAAAAGAAAACAAAAACATAATTTTTGGATAGGCCTACATCCTTTGTTACTTACACTGACGGAAAATGTAGCGTGGCATCTAAATTTAGAGATAGTACATTCTATTTAAAAAAACTGAGCAAGAACGATCCAAATATTCCAGGAAATGCGCCAATTTCATCAATGAAGAACACACCGACGCCTTATGTTCTCTTCAGAGCACTCAGGTTTACTTGATTATTACCGTAAGCTTAAGAACTGGCATCCCAAATTGCGGATTGTTATTCAATTGCCCAAATGATATCTTTAGTACTCATTTTTGTGCCCAATCACTTCTGGCACTTTTTCAGAGCTTCTTCCTGCTTCTTGCTTTTCCCTTTAGTCTTCTTTACACTTTCACTTCCACAGTGACATTCTATAGTTCACTGAACATATTGAACTACACAATTCGCGTTCAATGCGAGGATAACAGCATACAGACTGCTCGGCTATGCGAGAATGGAAATGAGTGGCTGACTGGCTGCGCCACCAGTTTCCTGCACGCGTCGCCAACAGTCACCGGCGGCCTAGTGTAATAAGGGCCTTATAGTTGGGGCCATAATAGACAGCACTGAGCCTGCACCGTCACCGCACCGACACTGTTCTTGTTGTTGTCTCTCACTCGATTGAAGTGAGTTCAAACGACACCGCATGTCGTCCGGCACTCGGGCGTGATTAGTTTGGTTTACTTTCCAATGGTGCGGAACGATGTCGGACGGGATAATGTAAAAAAGTTTATAGGGAAAGTTCAGAAATTATCGGTTTTTTAAAACCAAATGTTGTTTTCGTGTAACTGTTTGCCTTAGAAAAGTGTATTTTTTCTTCAATCTTACCTCCATGTTCATGAGATGTACGTAATGTGTAAGGAAAAACCTAGCATGTTCTTATTAACAAATCAATGCTTTGCCAGAGGTGAAGGTCGATTTTAAGTCCCGTAAAAATTTCAGCCTAGACCTGGATTTGAAGCGGACAAATCTAGAAGTAATGAAAAATATGTATTCAACCATATAAAACTACATTTGTGTTTTGGGATAGCAAAAATGAATGTTATAGAAAAAGAGTGAATTTTATTTTGTTTGAATATTTATTTTCAGATATTTACATTTAGATTCTGTTTGATGACTGAGATGGTTACGGCGTGCGATTAGAGTACCGAAGGTCCCTGGTTCGAATACTGGTCTCAGCTATAATTTTTGCGGGACTTAAAATTGGTGGGTGAACAGTAACGCTCTGGCCTCACATTCGGGAGGACACGGGTTCGAATCCCCATCTGGGCAGTCAGATTTAGGTTTTCCATGGTTTCCCCAGATTACTCCACGCTAATGCCGCGCTGCTTCCTTCAATAGGCCATGGCCGAATCCCTTCCCCTTCCTTGTCCCCAGTCCTAACCCGCCTCAAATCTGAATGTCTCCTTTTCAAGTTAGGTGACAACGGTAGAGGTGCATTGCGCTGCCGGTAAGAAACCCTGAGATCACATGAAAATAATATTTCTATTATGCAGAATTGATTATATTTAAATTAAAATATTTAATAATCTCACTCTTTATTAACAAAAAACTATTGAGTGAAACGAAAGAAACCTCAAACAAAACCAATATGTCATGTGTGAAGTAAGTGACGGTTAACATTTAATTGTGATTGCGTTGATACACGCGAGAATCTTTCATTCCCGTACAGTGTGATGATGATTTATTAATATTGCGTTGAGGTACTACTTTTGTAAATAAAAGATCAATCAGTGAAATTATAACGTGAGTTATGTAAACAAAAAAGGTATTTTAACGTACTTTATTATTTTCATGATTATAAAATATGCTTACGCAAAATATAGTACCCCATAATAGAGTACCGATCCCAACCCTACCTATGATCCCCCGGTTAACTTTTACAGCAATTTTTAACAATGATTCCTTGATAAAACCACGCTAGAACGTTAAAAGAGAATGAAGACCGAGTACTAACCAGTCCGCCACGCGGACGAGCAGCGGACCAGTGCGGATGCGATGGGGGCGAGCCGACACTCGGCCTAGTGTCAGTGTGGGGACGGTGAGACCCGACCGTAAAACGTATACAGACAGCATGCTGCGATTAAACAGTTTTCGAATATGTTTGCTTATCATTAGATTTATATCTCTTCTTTCTTTTGCGATTTAAGTAGGAAAATATCCTCGTCGTCATCCAGCATAGTAACCTGCAAAACGTTTTTACTTTGTCATAAAAGTTTGCATTTTCCAAGGATATACGTAAGGTTATAAGTTCATAATAGCTCTGCTTCTTCATATTTACAGCCCACCGCAACGTGCGTGTGTTCATCACTCAAGGTGGTTTGCAGAGCTTCAACGAGGCAGCGTTCCACGGTGTTCCGTTTGTGGCTATACCGTTCTTCGGCGACCAGAGGTACAACGTGGCCAAGATGGTGAGGTCTGGCATAGGAGTCCGTCTGGACTTTAAGGACATCACCAAGGAGTCTGTGGTGGCAGCCATCAGGACTGTTATTGAAGATCCCAGGTGAGCCAACAGTTGTTCACACTTACACGTCGAGTCTCTTTCGCGTTTAGTTGCTTTCCTAATGAAATTATATCTGTGCGTTGAACAATAAACACTGTAAGGCACGTTTCCTTCTGCGTGACGGTCACTGAATTAAATCCGAATCGTTTGCAGTCAAAAGACTCGTAAGATATTGTCTCATAATGTCTTGTAAAAAAAGAACACGCACATTTCTCTCATTTTTATGGGACTTGTAGCTTTGGTCTCAATATACTGACCCAAGTATTGTAAAATTTATAAGAAGAAGAGAACCTTTCTTTCCATTCGTCGTGATACTAGGTGAATACGAATAAAGCATTTAATTCGCCAGGCAGTCTTAACAATAAAGTCCTGTATGTGTTGTTTTGTTTTTACTAAGTTAGTTACAAATCACCTTTGAAATAATTAATATTATTAGCGATTTGTAATGGAGATCAACCGTCGAAGATGATGTTCGTTTAGTATAAAATTTGCTTTATCTGTTAACGTGGAAGGGTTGAGGAAAGTTGTCTGGCTGTCTAAAACACTGTACACACTGACGTTCCTGGGACGCAGAACTGTGACAATCAAAGACAGTGGCGTAGCTAGGTCAACAAGGGCCCCGGTGCAAAAAAATTATTTTGGGCCCTCAGGCCAGACGAGCGACCTTTTTTTTTTGCTTCGTGTGCTGATATAGGCCCCCTGAGCTGAGGATGGGGGCCCTTGAGTTGTCCTTAGGGGGCCGCGTGAGCAGTGGTTGGGGGCCCCCCTGAGCAGCGAGGGCCCTTAGTGGGGGTCTTCCTGTGTTTCAGGGGCCCCTTTAGACGAAGGTAGAGCTAAAAAAAAAAGGTCGCCAGTTTGCCGCGAGGGCTCGTGGGCCCTCTAAACTGCGCTTGGGGGCCCCCAGAGATGCGCTTTGGGGCCCCTTGAGGTATGCTTGGGGGCCCCCTGAGCGTAGGGACCCCGGTGCACTGCACCGCCTAGCCCCATAGTAGCTACGCCCCTGATCAAAGAATCCAACCTCAACTGCGTCTGTGACGTTGAATATAGAGTCGCAGAGCTGAATATTTGCGTCCCATTCGAAATGGGATTCTCGGACACATTGTCGCACAAGGTGTTCATAACTACGCGTCAGATTCAATACCTTCAAATCTTTCAAACTGTGCGCACGGAAAGTGGTATGGGTTTTGCATACTTAGTTCAAGTGCTGTTTTGCTCTCTCCTTTGATTCATTAATATTTCATCCGTCATGTGGACCACAGAGGTTACCTTTCAACTGATAGAAAATCTGCAGACCATTCCTTACCTTTGGGTCGTGTCATCACCTTTATATAAAAACATAAATATTAAAGCACATTGTACGAAGAAGAAAGCTGAAAAATTTAGTGTCAGTGAAGTAGAAAAGAAGACAAACAGAAGACGACAATTTCGAAGTCAACATAAAGTTTATTTTAGAGAAGAAAAGAGGCACTCGCCGAAAAATTCTTCTTGGTTCGGATATGAACGTTTGCTGTTATTGTTGCCCGAGTCTCAAACTCACGAAATCCTAGCTCAACAACGTTACACTCTAACAGTGTTTGTGTTTTTGAACGTATAGTTTCATAATCAAATTTTGATAGTCAGGATCTTGCCATAGAATGTAGGTATCGCATAATCGTATTGATGCATATGAATATTAAAGTTTGTATTTTAGTTTTTTAAGACAAATAGGATGGGCTCATACGCATCTTGTACAAAATTTGATATCACTTGCTTTGAAATTTTGAAGATATACATTGGACTTGGATAGGAATCTTCACTTGCAAGGAATCTGAGCGTGGCAGCAAGCTTTATATTAAGAGAAATAGGTTGTCTGAAGTTAGTTTCCCATTTAGAAATACGGTGCCCGATCATTCTAAAAAAAAAATAATAATTAATTGGAGTCATCCTCACAAAATTTCTAAAACCGATCCCATCTTAGAGTTTGAAGGTATCTAATAGATCATGGGCAAGA
Organism: Vandiemenella viatica; assembly: GCA_031002005.1. Taxonomy (NCBI): domain Eukaryota; kingdom Metazoa; phylum Arthropoda; class Insecta; order Orthoptera; family Morabidae; genus Vandiemenella; species Vandiemenella viatica. Next base: position 257,321,534 of record CM061920.1, on the reverse strand, counting down.
TATTTCCCTTCTTAAATAAATGACGAGTCCACCAGCGCCTTTCTCTTTTCTTCTGCATCTGATTTTTTTTTTTTTTTTTTTTTTTTTACCACCGAGCGGTGCGGTGTAACGGTTAGCGTTCTCGCCTCGCATTCGGGAGGACGGCGGTTCGAATCCCCGTCCGGGCATCCAGATTTGGGTTTTCCATGGTTTCCCCAAATCACTCCAGGCAAATGCCGGGATGCTTCCTTCAAAAGGCCATGGCCGAATTCCTTCCCATTCCTTGCCCCCATCCTTGCCCGCCATCCTTTCCCGTCTCTAAAGACCTCGATGTTAAAAGAGACGTAAAGCAGTTACAAAAAAAAATGTTTTTTAACGAGCAAAAGAAGTGCTACTTACATTCCCGCAAGTGCAAGATTCTCGGACATCTTAACAGCAAAAAAATTATCTTGAAACTGAATCCAGATGCTTCTGGCAGTGTGGACATGAATCTTTGCCGCGGGGCAACGTTGGAGCAGCATCGGGCAAAATCGCGACAATGACTCGGGACAGCACGGACGCAACCCTGCCACAATGAATCGCGACAAATAATCCCAGCGTGTACTAGGCTTTAAGAGTGTAATATGCAGGCGATTTCTTACCATTCAAGAGGCTCAAAGGGTTAGAGCTCGAAGTCTGCTCAACATAGCTGGTATAGAATTGGTTTTAGAGAAACCACACAACCAGTGCTAAAGCCTGATTTCTGGAAAAGCTGAGACAAACATAAATTTCGCCTCACTGTCAAAAGTATATAATACACAATATAAACTATTTCTTTTCAAAGCCATTCTACATATCTGAACTAAAATCGGCCAGATGTAATATGAAATTAAAAAAGCTGCTTATTGAAATGATCAAAAAATCAAAATAATCAAAAACATTGACTCATGGAAGCTTAAATAGTCACCGAACCTGATAAATTGCAAATCTGAAGGAAATTTTATTACTGGTTTGCTAAATCCTAGAAACGAGACAATTCCAACTATTTTACTTCAGTTTCTCCCACCAGACATTTAGAACAATCACTTGTCAGTCTCATACGATTCATCGATGAAAATTTTATTAATTAAAAAACTGGTTTCTGGCTAAGAAGTTGGTGTTGTCAAATTTTAATATTTACCTAACATATTCATTTTTTTCTGATAGCTTTAAAATTCATCGACGCCTACGTCATTGGAAGCGGGAAGGACTAAGGCAAGGAATTCTGCCATTATCTCTTGAAGAAATCATTGCGGAATCCATCTAGAGTCATTTCGGAAACCATTTAAAAACGAAATCCGGATGACCGAACGAGGATTCGAACCTGCGTTCTCTCAATTACGAGGAAAGAATGTTAACACTTACACACCATGCTCGGTACCCTGCTGAACGGATTTGAGATCAAACACATTACTAGTGGGTCTTTCAGAGAACGCACGCGACGATGTTATAAACATATGATCTTTCTCGCTGTTATGATTTCCAAGTCAAAAAAAAAGTCGAGAAGGCAATCTTAGCGTATAGCAACCAGACACGGAAACGAATGGTTGAATCTATATATAGTTGCATAATCAATATCCACAAACTTGTACCATAGGAAATTTAAAATGAGAAATTCCATCTGACTACTGACAAATTCCTTACATGGTATGTGACAGCGTACAGTGATTTTCTTTTCTTGTAATCCGAAAATGCGTTAATGTCCTGACCGAAATGCGATGTACAGACGCTGAGATCGTATTTTTTGGTGTAACCGTTTGTGGACAGTAAGTGATGCCTAAAAAAAATTAAAACCAACAGACTTTCCTACCATCGTATTGAAAAACGAACTGCAACTAAAAGCGTCTACAAGGAATCTGTATTATAGTTTTAAAAAATGCTTGACCATATATCTCACAGTAAAACGAAACACTGACTGAGAGTCAAGACGACAAATCATCTAGCGAGTGGGAGCAATAAGATCATTAGGTCTCTTAGGTGGAATTGTCTTTTTTTTTCTTATGACCTTACGCCTCGTCAACGTCATTAGACATGAGAAAGTACTGGAGACAAGGGACACGAAGGAATTCGACCATGGCATTTTTAAAGGAAGCATCCCGGCATTCGCCTGGATTGATTTCGGGAAACCATGGAAAACCCAAATCTGGATGCCCGGACGAGAATTAAGTGGAAGAAACAAACAAGACTTTCCTGACTTCTAAATGAGGTGCACTAAAACAGCAACTCTGATCATTTTTCCAAGTTGTCGGAGTAAAGAAACACTGAACTCGTTATCTGAGATGGCGGGAGCGATTTCTGTACTTTCTTCGGCATCTGAAATACTGTATGAGTAGTGAATTGTAGCGACGTCTGGCTTCAATCTTTCGTGATAATCTCAATGGTTCCTTCCGGTGATAGAAGGTATCAACTGATGGGTAAAATGTAAAATACCATATTGAAAAAATCTCTGTTTGCTCGTATAAAGTTGCCCAGTAACGATTCCGAGATGATCTAATATTCTGACAGCCAGCTGGACTAGTGACGAACTATTTATTCAATCAAATTTCAGTAATAGTAAACGTAACATTCTTTTAAGTATTCAGTTTCAATAAACTATGTATTTACTTTTATGGTAAATATTGCATTTATGTTAAATAAATGACGCCCAACTATCCTAATTAGCTAACAGTAAATAACTGTTTTGGAGATAAATATTTACTCGCCCAAGTTAACCAATTCAACATATCTTCTCCCGAATGAGAGGCCAGAGCGTTGGAGCTCAGCGCTTGTAAAATTAAAATGGCTGAGTTTGAACATTGGCCGGTCGTGCAGCCCTTGATGTCATCTGTCACATTACAAGTGATTAACTGGAAGATTTATGTGTCAAAGCTTCTGTTTCAAACAAAACAGTCATAATAAAACCTCCGCATATTATTCAATCGTTATTTTGTTGAGTGTGCCAATTTCCACATCAGTTCTACTACTCCATCACACCTGCCAACCTACTCCTCATTATCCCGCGCCTATTCTTCACTGATCAACATTTTTCCCAGCTTTCAGATTACTCAGCTGTTTAATAGTTAACTGGATATGGTGTTTGTTGTTTTGACTGTCGCAGCTACCGGGACAACATGCGGCGGTTCTCGGCCGTGTTCCGGGAGCACCAGTCCGAGTCCCTGGAGCGCGCCGTCTGGTGGCTGGAGTACGTGCTGAGGCACCGCGGAGCACCGCACCTGCGACCAGCTGCTGTGAGTCTCCGCTGGTGGCAGCTGCTGCTGCTAGACGTGGCGGCCGCCGTACTCGCCGCAGCACTAGTCGCTGCCCTCCTTGTCTACCTGCTGCTCACGAGACTACTCGCAGCAGTCTCCAGGGGTCGCAAGACCAAGGCCGATTGAATTGTTCACCTGCAATTTTCACTTATACAACACCATATAAGAAAACACTATTATAAATACAGATAAAATATTTTTTCTGTAATTAATCTGACGACTGGGCTAATATTCAGCTATAACTTAAAAAATAATTTATTTCTCTGTCGTCTTAACACTTGTACGACGAGAATAGAGAAAGATGAATAGTCTGAAAAGTGTTATAAAACCGCGTCAACAATAAATAACTGAAGTAACGCTACTTATAATATGTACTATAATAGATATCGTGTTTTCAAAAATACGTTATAGGAACAGTGCTATTTCTCTATCTGACCATATATACTTCAGTTACGATTTTCATAAAATCTTAGATAGATACAAAGAAAACATATAAAAAAAATTAAAAAACCATCAGGAATCCGTAGAGATTGAAAACGTGTCGGAATTTTTATGGAAAAATTCCAAACTTGTATAAATGGTTTGTAAATAGCTGATAGAAATTCCGATATAATAATACAAATTCTTCTACAATACACAAAAACAATTAAACTAATACTGTGCAGAAACATTAAAGCAAGTAATTAGGTGCAATGATACTTCTTAAAAAGACGCGAGAGGTGTGTGAACAATAAAGCAAACAAAAACTATTTGCTTGTGGCACATAAGTGTATAAACCTTGTTTTACTTAATTAAATATCAGTCTTTTTGCACTGAAATATTTATTTATTTTCTTTTGTACATTGTTTCATACGTCTTAGAGAAATTTTAGAGATAAATCTTTTGCTAATATGCTTGTATAATCACAAAAAATCGCCATATTTTGATTGGAATCCAAGATAAGCATATTTATTTATTCTTTTTTTAAAAAATGACAGTCTTTGATTGATCCGTGAGGGACACCATATTTAACTGTTTCCTACTTAGGTTTCCATATCCCCATCTGTATTTACATTCAGTTTGGATTTATTTTTATTTTTAACTCATAGTTTAATACAATGTCTAGTTCTGTCATACCATTAACAATATAGAGTTCTTATTTATAAAAGATAATTTTATATTAATACAACCAAAAGTTTCAATCGGCTCACAGGACATTCCAAAGAATTTACAATTTTCTTGCTTGTTCTAGCACGCTACGAAGAAAATCAATAACAGCCAAACCACTTGCCTACAATCATATTACTATGCACATTGGTGTAAGATGTTCCCTAGTGTCATTTATCAAAAGAATACGTACTTAGACAAATATCCCTGGACTATATTTTCATCCTGTGAGCTATCACCATTTAATATGGCATAACTGCTGAAGTGAGAAATTGATCCTTACCTAAATGAAGAACTGTTAGTCTTATTGACAACACTGCTAATGTCAGAGCCATATAATTTGTAAAGAAGTACCTGGAAATGGTATTAATGGTGGTGTTGTCCGTTGGTATTCGTTTGTTAAGTTAGCGGATTGAGTAAGTGGAGCATTTACAAGAAATGATTTTTAAAAAAAAAAAAATACGAATCAGAAATACAATTTCCGATGCAGTCTCTTTTAGTTTGGGATGTAAGGTTCTTTTACAAAAACTATCAAATTGTCAATGGCGACTCAATAAACTTTTTAGTTTGAGATTTAATTCTACCTGCATTACACAACATTCAAAATCCCCCTCTGTTCAGGATCTTTTCAGTATCTTGCTCTTTTTCCCTGTGTGTAGCTACACAATTCACTTCGTCACCTTCGTAAAACGAAATATGTATCCTATCTTGCCGTATATTTAGAGCAAAAATGTTTATTCTACGTTTTAAAAGATATCCCCAATTAAATTTTATTCAGTACGCTTCTAATTTTTTAGCGTAATAATAATAATAATAGAATGGTAACAACCTAGCAAGTCAAAGAGCAGCACCCAGCTTTTGTATTTGCCGAAGCGAGCCAGTGTCCTTAGAGGCAATCAGCTTTTAGCTTGCAGTTCGCCATCGAGCACAGTTGCAGCCAGTTACAGCAGCAGCTAGTCAACACATTTGGGAATCATGACCAAGTGCATGACCAAGCCGATTAGACCTGTACGTGACCTTGTATATAGACTAGTATCAGTTGTAATTCATCTCGTAATGGCCTATGTCACGGTGGGGGGCATTTCTTGTAATTGTCACCCACTGGGGTACCCTGTGAGTTCAGCTGCAGCTTACTGCAAAGCTGCCAATTTTATTTTTACCTATTGGTCTTCAGGATGGAAAATTGTCTTTGACCATCCCTCTGACTTCGTTATGACGGCCAACAAGATCTAAGAAGACGGCGACTACTACTAACTCCAGTATCTAAGCTTGACTAACAGACCCATGGATCCAGCTCAGCGGACCAAGAAAAAGACATTATCAAGATATGACTGATGCTTCCTGTGCCAGAAATATGGTAGCGGCGTATCACAATGCACCAGTACATTGAGTTGTGTTGGATGCGGGTTAGTCAGCTACTGGCTACCCACGACCAAAGCTGGAAACAACTTATTTCAACTGTTTTGGACGCCACTTAAGTTGTTATGGTGAGTTCCTAACACAAAAACAACGGACCACGAGACGTCGGCTTCATATGTAACCCGCGACGACTTGCCTCGGACTTCGAGGTGATAGCGAACACGTGCTACAAAGACGGTATTAACTTCGCATTGAAACAGCCACGTACCTTCAAGCTTAATCCAATGGCTTCAACGCAGCCTGTGAAGAAGCCGCCATGCATGCATGACCAGTGTTATTACATCCAGGACTCGGGCATTGGTCCCATGAATGCACCGTCACGCAGACGTGCATTCGTTGTGGGCGTGCCACCCTGTAGCAGACTGCTCACTGCCAGGCAGAAGGCAAAATGCTGTGGTAGTTTACATGTCGTTTCTTATTGTGGTTGTATAGCACGAAAAACATACCATCGCCACGACCAAACAAACACGCAAAATAGTCGGCATATTCGTCCAGCTAAGGCCGACTGGCAAGCCGACAGCGTCTAGTCGTGGAGAGAGAAGAAGAGCCAGACGTGGACAATGTCGAACCAAGAAACATGTTGAGGTAATGTTGCGAGCTCCAAACACTGTTGCAACCACGGCCCAGCAGAGATGCTCGGTTCTCGTCAATAATAGAACAGTTAACTCGGCACGTCATTGTCATTTCCACACCGACGGTAAGAGCATTTCAAGGACCCTGCTAATCCAGTGTAGTTGAGAAAATATTTAGCCAAGAAGAAGACCGACTATCAGCAAAACGTTGACAATTCAAATCGACATAGGAGGAAATGTCGAAAGATAAACCATCCCATACATTCAGCCCATTGAAGGATGGGCTGTTACTACCCATGCTGTATTTGACCTGAATCACATAAAGCAATCAACAGAGTGCTCGGAGAGACACCATACGCGGTGGGTAGTGCCGCATCAAGCTACTTCGAAATCCTCATCAGCTATCAGTCGGTGCTACCATCACTGGTGGGTGCTGCAACAACTACTGAGATCATGACAGAGTGGCAAATCAATGGGACGCTAAGTTTACGATTACCGAAGCGTTCCCTTTCCTGACAAAGTGAACATTTTAAGAAAACTGCCTCAACAAGTCCAAAGAAGACAAAAGACTAGCCAACAAGAAGATACATCTTTAGCCAACAATGGAATTTTGGAAATCGACGGAGTAAATGTTGTCAGACAACACACTCCACAATACAATGACAAAATAATGGTTAGGAAATGGCGTCAGTCAACATAGGGCAATGCTGGAAGGTAGGTCTTCAGTCTGCGCCTCATAAATTATACAACTCACGAACAAAAATACAATTATCATACAGAACAAGGATTACACTATTCGCAAACACATTCCAACACTTGAGAAATCACCAAGGCGAGGCGAACAACCCGCATGGATCACTCGGCTCTAAAAGCCATACGCTGAAATAAAATATCACTAACAGTTTAATTCAACTTTTATGACGAATTCGGCATAAAACTATAAAACGTGTTTCTACACTTAAAAAATGTTTATTCCATAATTTACTCCCCGGCATGTCATCGTCTGGTCCCAGGTCTACGACAGTACAGGACGCTCTTTAATTATATATATTTTTAATTCCTCCTGTTCACAAAAACCATCCACTTTGCTTCGAGATAGTTCACTTTGCCACGGCTAAAATATTTAGCTGTGGCAATTAAGTCCAAAGGCCATAACAAAGCAATGGCTGTTTCTCGCACAGTCAAGTGTACATTACTTGGTGTAAAGCAATTTCACCTTGATTCTTCTTCACGCCCGCATCTTAAGGTAAAACTCTGCAACTTGAGCAACAAGAAGTTCATTCCACCTTTGGTCCCTCCAATAATCCTACTTCCAACTAGATTGTATTTATTTATTTTTCATATGCTTAGAGCGTAAGTACGGTGTCGGTTACGCTACAAGTACTTCATCATTTGCCTCAAACAAATGTGCTGATTTGAACGCATTCCCCACAAATGTCCATTATAATCTCCCAAGTATTGAATCTATTAACTAATAATTTTGCACTATTCACGAGTAAAATATTGTGAGAGGCAGTAGATGAATTTCTTATTTTAGTCAGAATTTTATGTGGAGCTATTAGGTAAAAATATCAACACAACAACTACAAGAATTGTGTAAACCTCCTAAAAACGCTTCTGTTGGAAGCAACAAAATTTAGAGAATAGGCTCAATTTTTTTTAACTGTCACACTTTTTATGACGCAATGATAACGAAATTTTATAGCCTGTAATAACAAAACTCACATCTTTATTAACCTGGTGAATTAGAACATGTTGCATGTTATACGAATCTAAAAATTACTCAGACCTTTCAGTCTCTAGTGTTTTCAAAGGAAGTGGTGGAACTTATTAAGGCGCCTACGGCCAGTAAATTTGTGTGTACGTTTTGTTTTATTTTTAGCTTTTGGCTGTACACCTCGTCGACGTCGAGATCATTAGAGTCGGGAAAGGACTGGGGGCAAGGAAGGGGAAGGAATTCGGCCATAGCCTTTCGAAAGAACCATCACGGCGTTGGTCTGGAGTACCACGGAAAACCTTAGTCTGGATGGGAGTCCAACTCACGTCCTCCTGAATGCTCACCCACCACGCTCGGTCTGCTGGCCGTAACATCAAAGGGTTGACCCTGGATTGTTCTTGGGACACCTTCTGGTGTTGACGCCAAACCAACGTTGGTTCATTATTTTTTTATTTGCCTTGACGAACATGTGTATGTTTCATTACTTAGTTATTTGTCTTGTTGAACGAGAGTGTGTTGTATTAATTCCTTATGATTGTATTGAAAAACACTGGCGTATTGAGTGAAATAATGAGATTCATTTAAACTGTTCGATTTTATCGTGGACGCGAATATTTATGGGCACTGTGAATACAAAAACAAATTGAAGAGATTAAGCACCTGGAGGGAAATAAGTGAACTTTTGGGAGGTAATGTGGAATACGTGAAGAAGAAAATAGAATCTCTATTAGCGCTTAAAATGTAATTAAAAAGTCACTTATCAATTTATAAATAAAACGCCAATAACTTTGGTGAGTTTTCAGACCCAACTGCGATTCCATTTGGCTCAATCCCTTGGCCTCAGTCCCTCAGTTTGAAGAGTGGCCTAACGCCAATGCTTTGGCGACCAACTTTCGTCTCAATATATCGTTCGTTGGAATTCATAGACCTAATACGTACCCACATTTAAATATTTATTACAACGTACCAGTATGTAAGATATGGTGACATCTTTCGGTTTTTTTAAGTAGAGAGCAGTGTGTAAGCTCGTAAAATTCTTAGAAGACCAGTTGCATGGAGATGTTTACATTGGCGATAGACTATAAAAGTGGATAAAATAATTTAAAAATCTGCGAACAGTAGTTGATGATAAAGATCTCACCAGACACTCGATCATGGCTGTCAGTGAGGAGAAATTATTTTCAACTTGTGGTGTGACAGCGTCACCCACAATGAATATAATTAAATTGTTATTAATTATATTCATAATTTTACTAATTATATTCAATTTTATTAATTATATTCAATCTTGTGACGTGTAATGGGGATTGTACGGATAAATTAAATATATATTAAACCAGGGCAGCCAGAGGTAGAATTGTTGTAAATTTAATTTTCTGTAAAACTCGTGGCTCAGTAAGGAGGTGAATATTGGAGGCTGGAAACTGCCATTTTCGGACGGTTGAGAGAGGGACAATAGATGAGGCGGCGACTCATCGGCGCCAGGGCCGCACGACTATGGTTCCGTTAAGATAGGGCGCTGACCTCACCCCACTCCGCTGCTGCACTGAAGGCCAGGCAGAAAACGCGCGGAGGGATGCAGCGAATGCGAGGCGCGATATCATACACGTGACGACGGACATGTGTAGATAGCCAATCATGAACATTTATAGGGTTCCACAGTACTAATTCTAGGGAGTTTGTTACATGTGGAGAGGCGACTTTCCGAGGAAGGAAGAAGAAGCCATCTTAAGCGACACTTGCTGCCGGGACGAGTTGATGAACAGACGTGTCAGCCGACACGCTCTCGTCTGGTGATCATTGTCTGGTTGTGATCACACTCTTGCTTTGGGAAGCGAGAGGTTATGTGGCATGCCTGCCATTATCTGGAAGTCGTTCTAATAACGCGGTCGTACCCGCTTTTCTGGCTTCCACAGCTGCAGTGACATTGAGCATGTCACGCTACTTCACGGCGATGATTTTATGGTAATGTACCGGATACAGACGGTCACTATTCATTGGGTTTTAACGGACTTGTGAGCCCTTAAGCGGCACTGGGATAAGACTCTGCTCCCGCCACTAAATCACTGAGCTAGCTGATTTTATGTTTCACTGTAAATTTCAGGCATCTTGCTAATTGTAGATTCATTTTGATGCTTTTCTTTAACTTTATACGGCGCCCCTGGGATATTCCTTTGTTACAGTAAAATGTTAGCTTCAATTTGATGGCCTGTGTTGCCATGTGATTTTCAATGTTAACTTTGCTGTTTTTTTTTATTTGTTGAAATATTTCATTCAGTTTTGTTTGCTTTCATCGGCGGATTGTAAACGTCGGGTATTGCTTGTTTTGTTGGTCTAACTATGTTTAACGTAAAGTTAATTACTACCTTGCCTTGTATAAGCCATAAGAATCAATAAATGGGATATTATTTTGTGTCTAATATTCATGGTTCTGGTTCCTTTTAGCTCACCACTATTATTATATTTAAAATCAATTATTAATTTTCAGATTTACATTAATAAATCCCCCCTCCCTTTTTTTCCGCCACTTTATTGTATTAATTACAAACTGACCAAACTATTAGTTCATTAGAGGCGAGAAAGGTATGGAGTTCACGAAACGGGATGGAATTCCGCCTTTTGAAGGACCATCCCGGCATTCGCATCGAGTTAGGGAATCATGGAAAACCGACATCTGGGTGGTGGGATGGGGATATCAAACTGCGTTCTCCAGAATGCAAGTCCCAAGTGTTATTGCTCACCCACGAGCTCGGTCAGGAGAAAGAGGTGACGTCAGCTGTACGGAGCCACCTCAGATAAATTCTCTCTGCAGGCCGTCTTCTTGACACGGTCACTGAAATTGTTAACACCCTTTTCAGACGGAGATTTTCTAACCTTATTTTGCTACTTTTGTTTATCACGAGTCTGTTCCCTTTAACGATAATTTAAGACGACAAGTTTTTGGAAGTGCAAGGTATAAAAATATTTAATAACAGCTCATTAACAAAAAAATAAAGAAAGAAAAAAAATCCGAAGGTATAAATAAGTTTGAAGAAAGGCTGGAAGAAGTACATTGAATAGCAAGAACATTATCGGGAAAGGTGACATAAAGTAAGTTTTACTAGCAAGTAATAAAATAATATCTGGTAGAATTAAATGGACTATACTAAAATATTTCAGCTGCTAAATAAAGTTTTACTAAATTTTAATATCAAATTCTACAAATAAATATCAAATTATTATGTGACATTTCACATGAAACACGCACTTAGAGACAAAGAAAATCAAACCATCGCTCTCAAAACCAATCATAAACATTTCTTTGCTCATGGCATCAAGGTCATTAGAGACGGTAAATGACTGAAGCCATGGAACGAAAATGAACTCGGCGACGGCCTTTTTAAAGAACCATCTAGACATTTGCCTGGAACGATTTCGGGAAATCATGGAAAACAGAAACCTGGACGGCCGTTCTCCCGAAGGCAAAGCAAGAGTGTTTTCGATCACCCAGCACGGTCCGTAAAATGCTGCGAATGATGCATGCTTATACACTAATCTCTGTCTCACTCCAACTTTCCCCAAAATTACGACATGAATGAAGATGTAATATAAACTAGGCTTTTGAAATAGGTATGGAATACTTTATTTAACACTCATCGATGGGTGAACAGTGCGTAGTTAGCGCGGGTGTGTTGGCACTCTAAATGCCATATGGTTGTTTCCACAGGCGTTTGTTTACTTATTACGACTATTACTAAACCGCAGGTTGTTGGGCTCATTACGCAACCCATAAAGTTTCTGGCATATAAATGTGTTAAGTCAGCTAAATTTTTTCTCATTTTGCGTTAACAGTTCAACAATGACACTCTTCCGAAGCGTTAGGTATACAAGTGGCACTATTTCAGACAATACATTCTAACTTCTCTCATACGCGTCTTTCCATAACAAACATCAGGTTGAAATTCAAGACATTCTTTAAGAAGATACACGAAAACCAGTTAGTGAAATTAGTAAAGCAACTGGAGCAAATATTGGAAGTGTGCAGTGGATCATTAAAAAGAAGTTACATTGTTGAAAAATCAGTTCAGTTTACTTAGAAACATTTAGAGCTCTTTTCATCAGAAGACTCACTGGTCAATCATAGGAACACCACTACATACCCGAAACATGGAGGTCAAATATGGAACAGAGTGCAAAAAGGGGGTCATTTCCGGGTAAGACAGAAACCCGATTGTCTGCTAGCAAAATGTTCAAGATCGTCTTTATTTCGTATAAAAGGAGTTGCGTACCTCGAGTTTCTGCTTGAACGCTGCATGCTAGTGTAAATGTTGCGCAACATACGACAAGGCTATCGGACCAAAAGACGGAAAAGTTAGATCCTCAGATTCCTGCTTCAGTAATAAAAAGAACGTTATCGAAAGTAGGCCTACTACTTTTTCACAAAATGTGATGACGTAATATGTTTTAAAAATGTTATTAAGCGGGGAATTAGTGAAGGGATTTTTTAAACACTTTCTTACCACCGTTGCTGATAGCTTGAATGCCCTTGCCAAGGACATTAACATTCAATACAACAGACACTACATGCCGGCTGCATTTCATTTTGTAGGTGGCTGCCTACACATGGTCACAGCAATTTAATGAATAGTGTGTGCAGTACCGTGATCGGTATATTAAGGGGAAAGTTCTGTCAGTTTCAGAACAAATTCGATAAAAGTAGAAATCGCAGATTCTGATGGTACAGTTCTGCATGAGAGGTAATTAGATCTAACTAAGAATTAAGTGGACATAAGCATTATAAAGAAATTCGATGAGGGATTCCATTGGCTAATAAGCGACCTTGATGCTCAGAGAGCAAGGTGCATCACAGGGGACCGGGAGGTCATCGGTTCGAATCGCCCTCTCAAACACAATCTAAACGCGCTCGTAGGGTGGCCTTCACCTCTGGAAAGGCCCATGGATGTTCTGTTGTTCAATTTCGACATAAATTTTTGTACCCGTTAGGATTGAACCACAGTGGAGCAGATATATGTAGCGCATAAAAACTTTTTCAGTAGATTGCTAGGGTAATAAGTGATCATTTGTACATTAACCATTTAGTTTGTTCTGTATGTGTGTATGCAGGGTAAAGCACTGTGTAAATAAATGGGTTATGTATAAACGAGGAGTCACTGCTCCAACATCCGCGTGGCTGCAGGAAGACAGCTTGTTATAGCGCGTATTTCCCCGGCGTTACGTCGGCTCGATGACTTTCTCCGCGGAAGCTTGTGCTGGGCTGTCCCGGACAGGATTTCGCCTGTCAGAAGTTCTCATTGCATAGAATCCGCATGAGCGGTCGCGTAATCGTTAAAAATGAAACCTGGTAGCTCGGATGATGCACACCTCGTTGGCTTAGATTAACTGGTTTGATTCCTGGTCGTGGAAGAAATTTTTATCATCAGGTATCGATCGGCGGGATAGAAGAGATTATTGTGCACAATTCCTAAGCGTCAGATTGTGTACCAAAATCCTTTGTTAAATCCCCAACCTCTCCGCGGTGGGTATGGAGTGTGGGCATACCATCTGTCAGATGGGAAAGTTAAACGTGACGGCCCCTTGATGTTGTATAGAATTGAATGGGCCGGTACCGGATTTTTCCATTTCCCGCACTTCATCTTTAATTTACTCGCAACTGAAACAACACACTGCACTGAACATACACACATCACAGAAAACAGTAACACGAACATCACTTCCAACTCCGGGCGAAATTCGCAAGAAAGCTACCATGGAGGAGCAATTTGCTCCAGTGCAGCCAACCAGGTGGGGTCAACGGGTTATGGAGACAATAATCATCATCAACTGGGATGACACCTGTTGCCCAAAACTTTAAAGTATTAGACAATCATGTTACCATGTAGCTGCATCGTGGCCGAGGTCGTAAAGTGCACTGTGCTAAACGCTTGCCTTGATGTTATTTGCTCAAAGGCCAAAAAGAACAGATTTTAATGTCCGTATCTGGCAGGCAGGGACTAGACAGGATAGAACGCAGTCACTGATTAGGGAGCGTGCACAAACTACGTGGCTTGGGCCAGGGGGGGGGGGGGGGGGGGGAAAGGCTACGCTGGGCTACGTGGGGGGAGGGGGGGTACTGAGCCAGGCCACGTAGCTTTCCTTTCATAACATTCTTCACAATTAAAATGAGGAACAGAACTCACAACAGCAGTTGATTATTTATTTCCCTCAGTTAATTATCTCCGTATGTAATTTACAATAGTCTGACAAAAGAAAACAGTACAAAATGTCTTCTGGAATCAAAAGGTAGCAAAGTTACGTTCTACGTGGGAAGGGGGGGGGGGTAGAGGCAAAAACCACGTAGGGCTACGTAGGGGGGGGGGGGGGGTTCACAGGAGTCCAAAATGGAGTTACGTGGTTTATGCACGGTCCTTTATCAGAATGTCAACCCAAAACTATCCAGAGAACTTGTTGATGGCAATTCGCCAGTCCGATGGGAATCTTAAAAATGTTTGCTCACTTTCGAATAGCAGGCATGCTGGCACAGGATTTCGCCGCCTTCCTTATCCGTCTTCACGCAGGAAAGACCACAGTTTAAACGACGCTGGTTACCGTCATCTTTCAGTTTGGTCCCATACCCGCGCACCGGCCGCGGAATGGGTGGCTGTTAACTCGGGTGATTTGCTGTTGCCTGTTCCAATGAAGACATGTTCCTAAGTTAAACTGTTTTGTTTGGATGATTGGGAAGTGTATGTGTTCGGTAAAATGTGTGTTCTACATGAACACAATGATGTCAGATCTCTGAACATAGGAAATGGTATCGTCTGTTTGAGGATCAGCGTCTGAGAATGCAACCAGCTTCCCAGTTGTGTATCAACCTAACTTCAAGAATAGAATGATCATCAGAAAAATCCTCCCTACCATTTTACAGATTGAAAATTACTCACTGGAAAATCATAATCTAGTTGATGTTTGTTATTTAAAGTAAAGTAGTTTGTGTTCTTCCAGAGATGAGTTCTGTATTTAGACCGAGAATGGTGTTGTAACGGTTAGCGTTCTGGCCTCGCATTCGGGAGAATGGCGGTTCGAATCCTCGTCCGGGCATCCAGATTTGGGTTTTCCATGGATTCCCAAATCACTCCAGACAAATGCCGGGATGCTTCCTTCCAAAGGCCCTAGCAGAATTCCTTCCCATTCCTTGTCCCCCCATCCTTTCCCGGCTCTAAAGACATCGCTGTTAGAGAGACGTTAAGCAGATAAAAAAAAAAGTTCTGTGTTTAGAATGAACCCGAGATTTATCCGAACAAGCTTGGTGAGTGCTAAATATTTTAGGATAGTTAATTGAAGCACCGTGGAAATTTGTATAACACTTCTTTCGTAATGTCAAGGTACAAAATCGAAGATCTGGCTGAATGTTAGTGGGGCATAGCCGAATTATTATCTTTGAAATAATTTATTTTCTTTCAATATCGTGTTTCATAAATATCGAAAAAAATATATATATTTAAGGCATGCTGATTTTTGCACAGAATAATATTTACATCTAGAAAACAATATTGTTGAAAAGACTGGTCATTTTGGTTTGGACTTTTTATCTACCATGTGATCGAGAATATTACGCCTCTGCGCGAGTGAGCAGTATATCGGCTCCACTACCCGTCAGCCAGGTCTTTGATTTTGTACTTAGATATTTCGAAAGAAGTGTTACACAAATTTTCCAGGTGCTTCAAATACCTACCCAAAAATGTCTACCATATCGTGGACTATTAGGGAAGACGCGGGTTCAAATCTCCCTCTGGCAATCCAGATTTAGTTTTACCATGGTGTCCCGAAATCACTCCGTCGAATGTCTTTATGTGAATCACTTCAAAACGTCATAGCGAAATTCTTTCCTTTTCTTAGTTCTCCATCCTCTCCTGGCTCTTGTGACCTCGATGTCGAATAGCCTTAAATCCCTAAGCAAAGTAAAGTAACAGCTGCAGCTAAATAGAGCAACTGCGCAGTTCGCGTTACCTGTTCCTGATGAAAACTGAACTGAAAACGAATATGAAACATCGCCTTCAACAATACGACGGTTGGAAAGAAGTCTATTTGTAGACAACAGGCCGGAATATGTCATAAAGAAACAATAAAGCTACTGCCAAAGTAACGAACATTCACCAGCCGTTGTCAAAGATGACTGCCAACATCAAGCCACCGCTATACGAGAAATGTATTTTTTTTTTAACTGCTTTACGTCTCTCAACAGCGAGGTCTTTAGAGACGGGAAAGGATGGGGGCAAGGAATTCGGCCATGGCCTTTTGAAGGAAGCATCCCGGCATTTGCCTGGAGTGATTTGGGAAACCATGGAAAACCCAAATCTGGATGCCCGGATGGGGATTCGAACCGCGGTCCTCCCGAATGCGAGGCGAGAACGCTAACCGTTACACCGCCAAGCTCGGTGAGAAATGTAGAAATGGATCTGGAGACGTGATCAACTCTGCAGACATAACGTTAAAGCATGCACACCAGCTAAGAATTGGAACAACAGCTTTCGCACCGTGGTGGTGTAACGGCTAGCGTTCTGGCCTCGCATTCGGGAGGACGGCGGTTCGAATCCCCGTCCGGGCATCCAGATTTGGATTTTCCATGGTTTCCCCAAATCACTCCAGACAAATGCCGGGATGCTTCCGTCAAAAGGCCATGGCCGAATTCCTTCACGTTTCTTGCACCCCATCCTTTCCCGTCTCTAAAGACCTCGCTGTTAGAAAGACGTTAAGCAGATAAAAAAAAAACAGCTTTCGCCTCACTCTGTATATCATCAGAACCCCCATGTTCTTCGGAAGTGGAATACTAAGACCGAAAAATATCAAATACTTTCTAATTTTCACTACAAACAGTTATCAACAAAATCAGCACATAGGTACAAACTGTAAAAAACACTGATGATGGGACTAATAAAATCTGCTTGCGAGTTTAAAATTTTTGGGGTAGACTCTATCCTATTACCACAAAGATTTAATCTATTTTGTGGGATAGTCTCACAGTTTGTGTGTACACAATAACAGCAGTACCCCAAACGAAGAAACTTTTACATTATGTCTCACGATAAGTGTTTGGGCAGAGCTCAACGCAGGAGAGGCCAACTAACATAGTTTCACGAACAAACTGATCGTCAAATAATACCTCCTGCCAGAGTTAATGGCAGCGCCATTAAAAGTCACGTGTTATAGTTTATATAAAACAACAAGTTATTGTTTTCATTGGAATGTGGTGACACGGAACAATATTTTTAAAATTTTGTGTTACTGAAAATAATTGATTAAAATTTATCAGCAATGCAAAAGTTCAAATACCCACATTTAAACAATACTTATGTAACCGTTGTGTGTTAATTACTTCATTATTTAATTAACTTTCTTAAACGCCCGTCAAAAATGACGGGTATCATCTACGATGGTAGCAGGAATTTGTTCTGGGAAAATTTCCGAGGAAAAACGAGTAGCGATTAATCATTATCTTTTTTTCGTGCTGACGAAAATTTTTAACGCTTGAAAAAGTTAGTAAGTAAAGCGTAATTTCAAAAACGAATAACTATTATTTATTTGACTGATTTATTTAGTGCAAACTTTCTATGAGTTTTAATAAATTACATTATTTGTCTGTCAAAAATTTCTTAGGTTATGTCGTCACTTAGTTCCAGAAAATGCTACAGATAATCCAGCGGATGCACTTCTCCTTACATGAATTTCTGCATCTAGTCGTCGTAAACAGACAACAGGCAACACATAAATTTAAACGATCGGCACATTATTATTTTATCATATCTCTGTCCCGCATTGTATCTGTGCTACATAAAAGACAATTACCCTTTAGCTGGCATCACAGTCACAATTTCGTTTAACAATATAAGTGCAAAGGATATCAAACTCGTTTATTTATATGAAATTTACACTTCCTTTCAACAATATAACACAAATAAAGTCACTGCAGTTATTCAGTTGAAATATCCTGCTTAGCGCAGCGCTGTGGTGGCAGTCAGTGTAACTAAACTTCGGGCATCATCCAGACTCGCCGAAGGTAGCCGAACAATTGAAAATGTGTATTGAGATGAAGCAAGTCTCCAGGCAGGACGCATTTTACTAAAGTGGATTCCCAAAAGATCTTGCAGTATTTGAGTAATAATGACCTAAGACATATCCCTTTTCGTTCTCAGCATCAAGCAAACATTGTTTTCTCAAATACGTTAGTTTATCGAAGTCCAAGAAAAATATAAATATTAATTTTTACTTCAATACGGAATCGAAAATCCCTTCTCTTTTATCAGGTCAATGTATTTTTTTTTCTTTCAGGCCATAATTATGTAAGTAATAACGAAATTCATTAGTACTGTCAGCAATAACGAACTACAACGTGTACAAGAGGACAGTACGTTTTGCTGGGTTTGTAACTACTGTAAACATGAATTATTCAGGCAATTTCTGCACAATGTCACCCGATTTCATCGGAGGTAATTATTAAATCCATTCTGTTTTCTGAAATGCCTTCTTTTGCTTTGTAGACAGGGAAGATAAGAATGTACCAAGTTTCTGATTTTTAAACCAGCTACATTTTGATAATATAGCCGAAAGCGAAAGTAACAGAACTATTTTTTTTAGACTTTTATTAAAAGTGATTTAGGATTTCAAAATATTTTCATTGCGTGGATAAGGGCATATACATATATGCTTCGCTCTGATCGCAACAGTCAGAAAATTAATGTGCCTGGCTCGGCCGCAGGCACAAGTGCGAGCTCGGCCATATGTTTCTGTTTTTACGAGTAAAGACATGGCCCTTACCTATAAAAGAAAATCTTTCCGCCCCCGTGTTCCTAAAACTTGAGTACCAACTTGTGGTCATGGTTGGTCATCTTTCCACTTCCACGCATTACTTTACATTCTTACACTAATATTTGACCATGTTTCATCACCAATATACGCCCAGTAAACTCCAAGCACACACTTCACCCTCCTCCTATCTTCCAATGAATCGCATTCCAGCTCTTTTGTCATGTGGGTTACTGATTGTGTTCTGAGTTAATTTCCGGAGACAAATCTAGCAGCCCTTCTTTTCACCCTCTCCAACTCCTGTATTTGATACCCAAAATGTAGGTCCCATACTAAACCCCTATATTTCAGCAATGGTCTAACCAAAGTTTGTGACCCAACTCCTTTACTTCTCTCGTACATCCCCTTATAACTCTCTCCAACAAGCGAAGGACTGAAACCTTTTCCTGCTACCTGTCCAATGTTTCTGGCCCAGTTAAGTTTGTTATCAAATGTAATGCCAAGGTATTTACATTTCGAGCCTTCAGTAAGCAATTCCTTCCCCACTTTATAATCATAATCAACCTTTAGCTTTTCTTCTATGTACCTAATAAGCTGGCTCTTCTTTGCATTTATCTTCATGCCAGTTAGTTATCCTATCTAGATCACCCTGCGGCTGTTTACAAACTTGTAATGTCCAGCCTCTGCTGTTTTTATTATTTCGCTCAGCCGGTTTTTGTGAGACGGCGGAGTGTGGAATTCCAGCCAGGCGGCAGGTTGGCAGCGTGGTGATATCCTTTGTTTGTTGGGCCCAGGTACACAGGGCACCCCCGTAGCCTGGAGGGGGTAGTGGACATGCGGTAGTAAGAGGCACTTGGGGGCCAGACCCCGTAAAGTCCACATGTGTGTGTGTACCTGGATTTCAAAGAAACGTGGAGCTCGCGTTTTTGTCCTGACATCATTTGTCGTGCTGTTTTTTTCGTCATGTGCTGCCAAGAATGAACCCATCTAGTTGGTGGATGGCATTGAAAGGTGTTTCATCATTGTGAAGGAAATAATCGAGGTCACCGACAGCTTACTCCATACCGATAAGTGATAAAAATTCATATAAACATTTACCCAGTATACGCCCAAACTGATGAAGTTTCATGCTCTCCCTAGCCGGGAACAATTTGTTTATTGTCTGTCAGTTTCTGTTCTTTTTCTTTTGCTGGCTGAGTTTCAATTTTTTGTGTAATGTATTTCTTTCAGTGTTTTATTCATAAATGTATTCTTTTTTTTAATTCCGCACTTGTGTTTTCCTTTTGTAATTAGAGGGTGTAATTTAAATTTAATCCTGCTTTTTGCAATTAAAAAATAAATATTAAAAGAACATTTTTTAATAAATAACATCTTGCATCTCATGCACTTAAGAAAATGTTTTCTCGGCATAACGAGCCTAGACATTTCAATGGCGCCCTCCGTGGGGCCGAAATAATCAGGCCTGATACGATGTTTTTAAGGATGTTTATTAAATTGGAGTGAAGTTTATTTTTCAAATTTTTGTGACAAACGGAAGTATCTAAATTTACGTTTCAAGTAAGCTTCCATGTCGGGTTTTGTATATCCAAATAGTGTATAAAACTATTAATTATATTTTTTGTTAGCAATAATACATGCTAATATTTCTATTTCAGTGTTTTTAGATGCAGTGTACGTGGTGCAATTTTGTTTTGTTAGTGTAGCTGTCGAGGTGTTTTTTTTCTCTCCTCAGAACAGCATGTTGATTATTCCACAAATGTTGTTGCTGGTTTTGGTATCTGTTTTTTTTTTATATATGTTTAGACAATTTTTGCTTTGCTCAGTGGCATAAGTTTTGAGTTTTCTTTTTTGGAGATGTTGCTGGATATCCTGACATCTGATGTCGTGATATGTTGTACGATTTTTCTGCTGTTCGTCTGGAGTTATGTTGGCAAGTTCTATTTTTGATTAGGAGAAGTAGGAACTATGGATTTGAAATCGGTTCTGGTCCGATATAAGTGCTGAGTGGTTACATAGAGAGGGCAGAAGTTACCATTTTATCGTAGGATTTGATTAAGTCAATTATGGACAATTTTCTGTCACCTGGTACAATCAGGGATCCACATGCAAATATGAGTCAGCCACTGGTATTATCAGCTGATTCTCATGTGATACCTAACAGCCTAAACGGAACATTATTTCTGTTGTTGCAGCAAATCCAGGGCAGTATAATTAAATCTCAAAGTCAAACTGAAAATATGTTAGCTGATATTAAGCAGGAAATTCGCGATGGGTTCACCTCAGTATGTGAAAAAGTCGGTCCACCTGTAACGAGTGTTGTTGATTTAGAAGAATCTGGCCAGGAAACATTAAATTCCGATACTAACATTGATCACATTGGAGACGAAATCAGTAAAGAGCAAATAAGTAAAACATCTGGGACACGGGGCAGAAACAACATGTCACTTGTGGCGGGATATACAGTTCAATCTGTGAATTATCCTTCAGGAGCTCATGTCAAGCCATTCGACAAAACTAGACGCATCCTTTCACACAGATTTGGCAGTGAATATGGGGATAGAAGCTACGTTAAATTTCTTGAGGTTGAGAAAAAAGTTGCTTTGCTAGGCATAATGAGCGAAGACCTTTCAGAGAAATGGAATGTCTATTATTGTGTTGGCGGAGAGTTCACAGGCCGAGGGGTGTCCAAGCCAGTTTTTTGGCACCGATACTTCAGCAGTTGCGGAGTGACAAAATCCAAGAGCTGGAAATGGATTCTGGCATGCCAGGATAAGAGAATTTGTTCTAAAAAGTTACCCAGGGTATACAACAGAATAATGGTTCCGAAGAAGAAATTAAAATATTTTCATTTTCTCTTTGGAAATCACAGAATCAGATGTCGAATGTTGCCGTTTTTCATTTGGAGGGAAAGCGTTGTCTGCAGACAATTTCTGGTCTGTTAAAAATGCTATTCTTTTGGGAGCTAATCTATTGGTTTTGTTTCAAAATATTATTTCAGATGTTTGTTCTTCTTAAGTAGAAAATATTCGTAGAAATAGTTTTGATAATTTGGTCTGATAGCTGTTTTGTCCAGCATACATCAATTTGCTGTTTGTGGTGGAGGTATTTTTGATAGATTTCTTTTTATTGTTTTTAACTATACTAATAGATGTTTTTGAGTTTGTTGATTATGTATCTTTGATTTTATTAAGAGGTTGTTTGTCACACTTAATTTTTCTTGAATTCCATAAAACTCTTACCAGTCAACAGGGTCGTTTGAATATTTTGTACACGATTTAATTGTGGTATAGTTGTTTCTACGTACGATTGTAAAGGAATTTTGTTTTTCATTTAATTTTTCATACAAACGGAGATAGTTTGTCTGTGGCAACATTTCGTTTCCTATTTTCTTGCATGAGATCAAGATTTTATTTGTTTTGCCAACTTTTTAAGTACGATAAAGATGAATTTTTGATCATCAAGTTATTCTAGTACGGGTGTAAATTCAGAATGCACACTCTAAAAGTTTGCGAGATTTTTGTTAATTTTACTTTTTTTAGAAAATTTAATAATAATAATTGTATGTTGTAATAGATTAGTTTATAGACTCAGCCAGAGGTTAGTTTTTTATATAAAAAAATGTATGGTGTGAGATGTAAGATCATTAGGTTAAGCAAAAGATTGTTTTTTTTTTTTTAAAAAACATGTTAGATAAGAACATGGACTCAGCCAAATATCAGTTGAGAATTTAATTAAGTAGAAGTGAAACAGTGCTTCGGACCAATCACAATTCATTTCAAAATACGGGCACCCTGGTTTTCGAGTGGCAGTTGGGCAGTAACAGTTGTGTGGTTGTGTAAAAGTTTTGAAAGAAATGAGAACTGAAGTGAAAATTATGGGACATCAAACCACGGACTTTCAGTTTTTCTTCGTCAAAAAAAGACTTCAGCCAGTGGTTTGGGGCTATGTAATGTCCAGCCTCTGCTGTTTTTATTATTTCGCTCAGCCGGTTTTTGTGAGACGGCGGAGTGTGGAATTCCAGCCAGGCGGCAGGTTGACAGCGTGGTGATATCCTTTGTTTGTTGGGCCCAGGTACACAGGGCACCCCCGTAGCCTGGAGGGGGTAGTGGACATGCGGTAGTAAGAGGCACTTGGGGGCCAGACCCCGTAAAGTCCACATGTGTGTGTGTACCTGGATTTTTCAAAGAAACGTGGAGCTCGCGTTTTTGTCCTGACATCATTTGTCGTGCTGTTTTTTTCGTCATGTGCTGCCAAGAATGAACCCATCTATAGCTGTGGACAGAAGAATTGGCGGGTCAGTGTTAACGCGCTGTTGCCGTACTTGGGGACAAACTCGCGATGCGCTCTCTTTCTATCACCTGAAAATTGCAACGCTGTGCGGCCTGTGTTGCCTAGTCCAAGCGGCAGCCCACCCCAAACCTTCCACCTCCCTTTCAACACACAAAAAATGTGTGAACCTGTGAATCGGAGTTAGAAAGTGTGTCAGAGTGAGGGTGAGCTTGCTCGAGAGAGAATATTTTGATTTTAGCGTTTTGCGATTTAAATAATTCGTTTTAGTTATTTATTAATTACAGTAATTTAGTGTCCTAATTTTACCGAACAAAAAGTGCAGTAAATTGTAATAACGGTAATTTAGCAAGAGAATCGTGCTACTAAAAATGGATACTCAGGAAGAGACTTATTCTCCTACTCCAGGTGTTTCCGGACTAACGACTCCAACAAGACGCACGTCATCGACAGCAGAACCACCGCGGCTGAAGAAGACAACAGAGTTTCGCCGGCAGAGTAAATCTATCATTCACAGTGTATATAAATATTTCAAACTCCTTGTGGACAATGATGGTGAAATTTTGTCTTCTACATGCACGCTGGTAAGAAAAGACTTGAAAAATATGGACGTACTTGATGTTAATGAAATAAAAAACTGTAGTGATTTGTTACCGCAAAAAACAACCATATTGCGAAGAAATTTAGGGAATGTACAGGCTATTTGCGCTGAAGCTTGTGGTGTCAGTTTGAGAACTGTCCAGCGAGTGTGTCGTGAGGGAAAATCGCCTACGTTTGTTTCTCCAAAGAAAAATGTGAAACAATACAGCACTATAACAAAGCTTAACGACTTTGACAGGGACATTGTCAGGAGAACAGTACACGAATTTTACGACCGTGGTGAGTACCCTACCTCAGAAAAATTAAGAAAAATATTAAAAGAGAAGATAAATTTTACAGGATCTGCACGATCTGTAAGACGCATATTGAACAATATAGGGTTTAAATACAGGCGTCAGAATGATGGTAGGCGATTTTTGCTTGAGCGAAACGACTTAGTGTCCTCAAGAGTCAAATTTTTGAGGAAAATGAGCTCCCTTCGTAGCTCAGGTGACACGCGACCCATTTTTTACTTAGATGAAACTTGGGTAACTCAGAACCATTCTTTAAAAAATATCTGGCAGAATTCAAATCAAAGTGGGGGCTTAAAGGTACCTGTCGGAAAAGGGGCAAGGCTAATTGTTTTGCATGCGGGTTCAGCAAAGACAGGCTTTCTCCAGGAAAGTAAGTTGGTCTACAGATGCAGCAAAACCAACAAATCTGAAGATTATCACTCAGAAATGAATACAACGACGTTTAAAGATTGGTTTCTCAACAGATTTTTGAATTTTTTGGAGGAAGGTTCTATCATCGTCATGGACAACGCCAAATATCATTCGGCAGTGATAAACCGAGCTCCAACAACCAAATCGCCGAAAGCTGATATAGCTGCTTGGCTAACAGAAAAGAAAATTTCGTTTTTGCCTACGGAGACTAGAGCTGAGATGCTGGAGAAGGTTCGCATGAATAAAGAAGAACCGGTGTATGAGTTGGATGTACTTGCAAACGAAAGAGGACATGAAGTAGTCCGATTACCCCCTTATCATTGCCAGTACAATCCGATAGAGCTCATTTGGGCCCAAGTCAAAAGAGAAGTGGCGGAGAAAAACAACACTTTCAAAATCGCCGATGTCGAACGTTTGTTGCATAAAGCCTTGGAAAACGTCACCGTCGAACAGTGGCAGAAATGTGTTTACCATACCGAAAAACTGCAAACAGAAGATTTCGAAAAGGAAGTGGTCCGAGATAATGTAATCGAGCCTCTTATAATCAACCTCAACGAAGATTCAACGACAGAGAACGAGAGCAGCGAAGAAGTGGAAGATGATGATGATGAAGAAGAAGGCGTTGATGAAGATGAATAATGACAAGTAAGGTATTAAAGAACATTTAACATATTACGCAATAAACTTATCAATTACTGAGCAACTTTAATAGCTTGTACTTAACAGTTTAAGATACTATAAACATTTGCTGTGTTAATGTTATTTAAAACCCCAAACTCATATTTAACTTGTTTTATTGTTGGTAGTAAGTTACGATATTACTGTTGGATATTATTAATTTTGCTTAAAAACATTTGGCTTTCTAATAATATTCATGATGACAATATAACATTTTTGCTTACTTTTATTATGGTTGATTTTTATAAAAAGAACTGCAGTGGCCATACTTCTTTTCTACATATAAATTTTTGGTATACAGCAATTTTAATTCTATAGTCTATACATATATATAATTTTGTCGTCAATTTTGCAAGTTTTTCAGTGCAGAGGATAACAAAGTATAATTTTGATTTTAGTTGTAAATAAAATTTAATACGTGCTTAGCCACAAATAAAATAAAGAAGAGTAATTCAATACGTTTTCTTAATTTCTCGAGAAAGTATTCTTCAGTTATATCAAATGCATTTACACGAACATAACTTTCTTAACGAAATGACATAAATCAATATTTTAACACAAAATTTCGATTATAAATTATTTAAAATACAGTATAAACTATTACTTCAAGTAAAAAGGTGAATACAACTGTTACGCGCGTGGTTTGGCAACGGCGCATTCTAGGAGACCCGCCAATTGTTCTGGCCAGCACTATAGTTGGGGTGGCATTGAAAGGTGTTTCATCATTGTGAAGGAAATAATCGAGGTCACCGACAGCTTACTCCATACCGATAAGTGATAAAAATTCATATAAACATTTACCCAGTATACGCCCAAACTGATGAAGTTTCATGCTCTCCCTAGCCGGGAACAATTTGTTTATTGTCTGTCAGTTTCTGTTCTTTTTCTTTTGCTGGCTGAGTTTCAATTTTTGTGTAATGTATTTCTTTCAGTGTTTTTATTCATAAATGTATTCTTTTTTTAATTCCGCACTTGTGTTTTCCTTTTGTAATTAGAGGGTGTAATTTAAATTTAATCCTGCTTTTTGCAATTAAAAATAAATATTAAAAGAACATTTTTTTTAAGTAAATAACATCTTGCATCTCATGCACTTAAGAAAATGTTTTCTCGGCATAACGAGCCTAGACATTTCAAACTTCTTTGATAATATTATATAACATAATGTTATCTGCAAACAATCTAACTTCTGATAGTAAACCATTAACATAATCATTCATTGGAATAACGAATAGCAATGGTACCAATACACTATCCTGTGGAACTCCCTTGTTCACTCCTACTTCTTTTGAGACTGCACTTCCCACCCCAACTTTTTGCTTTCTACCTTTTAGGAATTCTTCTAACCAGCAAATAATTTGCTCATCCACACCAATAGTTTTTACCTTATTTACCAATCTGTCAAAGGCCTTTGGAAGGTTTAGTGAAACACTATTGATTTGGCCTCCCTTGTCCCTTTCATCTAAAATATCTTGCACATATCCTACAAACTGTAATTCGCATTAATATCCTTGCCTAAAATCATGTTGCCGACTTGAAAACCACTTACGCTCCTCAAACGTATTTTTTATGAGGTTGCATATCAATCGCTCGATTAATTTACCTACCACTGATGTCAAATCGATGGCCTATAATTTTCGAAACTATTTCTCACCCCTCCTTTATGTGCCGGTGCCTCTATCGCATTTTTCCAGTCCTCTGGTAAGCAGCAAGTATCCAGATTCAATTTGAATAATATTTCAAGATAGGTACAACCTCACAGCCCGCTATCTTTAAGACACCTGTAGTAATATTATCTACACAAGCCCCTTTATGTTTTTTTAAAGCTTTCTTAGTTCCTTCATGATATCCTCAGGATTAATTTCAAATTTTTTGGCCTGCTCATTTCTGATCATGTTGTTAAGCTCGTTCTCCGATTTAAACACTCCCATTTCTGATTCATTGTCCCTAATGATCCCACTAAACCAGTTACTTAAAACCCCTGCCTTTCTCAAATCCACAGCAACTTCTTCTTCATCCTTATCTATAATTGTCTCAACACCGTTCACTCCCCTCAGTTTTCTAACATAGTTATATAAATTTCTTGATGGATCAGTCACTAGTCCCCCTGCACCGATAATACTATTCATAAACCCATCTTTAGCCATCTTCTTTGCTGTTATTAATTTCTTGGTTAGTTGTTTAAATATTCCCTACTACCCTGCTGTGTCTTAACTCTGTTATGTTCTCTTCTTACCAACCTCTTAACCTCGGCATCTCTTTATTATAGTACGTAGGTTCTCTACTTTATTTTCTGTTTTAGAATAAATATTTCCTCATCATACTTTATTATCCTCTTGAACTCTTCCCACCCTGACTCTTCTGTACTTGTGCCATCCTTCCATTTGCTAAAACATTCCCTGAGGAATCTCTTCAGGTTCGCAATCTGTGCTTTTTTTAAAATTTTACCTATTTCCCTCTTCAATTTTGGCTACTGGTTCACTGAATCCTCTAATAACCATCAGAACTACTTCGTAATCACTTATTCCTTCCATTTCTTGACACCCCACCAGGTTATCATTTATTAGGAAGATATCCAACATTTTTTGTCCCCTAGTGTTCCGCTCTACGACTTGTGTAAACCCTCCTTTTTATTATTAAGTTATTTGTAAATCTCTGTTCCATTGTATTCTTAATCTGATTTCCTACCCAGTTTACACCTGGTAAATATAACTCTAGCCAATAATGACCACTCTATTCTCATCCCTGAAATCTGAGTTCTGAGTACGAATTTAATTTCTTCCCAAGAGCCTCATCTTCATCAGCATTCGTCTACAGTGGTAAACAGCCAACACCCTGATTTTTTATTTTTATTACCCCAGATATCTACCCAATTAACTCATGGTGATGATCAATTCACACCAGTGAACTGTAATAGATTTGTTAACCAATATGAAAACTCTTCCATCAATTGCTCCTCTATCTCTTCAGTGCACTCTACTCTGTAACTATCGGGGAAAACCTCACTGTCTAGTATTTCTTGTTTTAACCAATAACTACATCTATAATTAATTGTAGTTCATGTATCTCTATTAAGTTTGCAAATCGTATCACTTTGTTCACTATATGTTTACAGTTCACCAGTAACACCCTCATTAGTAGCTTTGTAATATTTTCAGCATTAACTTCTTCCTTCCCAGTTATGCCCCAGTCAGTTATTATTTCAACAGCTTCACCGATTTCTATATCATTTGTAATTTTTCCCATAGTGGCTCCACAATCAGTATGATTTTAATAATCTATTTCCATCCCCACGCCAGCAGTCCCAACCAAAAAAATGCCGCAGTCCTGACCCCATCACTGGAAGTGGACTCCATTATATCTTTGCCTAACAACTCAGAAAGTACTCTCCTGCCGCTTCTATTTAGGTGTAGGCCATGCCTAGTGAAACCCTACCGGCCAAAGTGTTCATAGGCACAATCCCCAAGACAAAGCTAATGCCTTTTCGAAGTAGCATCTCCGTTTTCTCACAGCATGGCTCAACTGTGGCCGGTCATGGCGACTTAGGACCTGCATGAATTCCCGTCTCACTAGCCTCTTTAACTTTCTCTCCTCCCTATTGTAGAATGTAGATTCTCTACTTTTCTTTATTTTCTGCTTTCGAATAAACATTTCCTGTCCCTATTTATTATCTCCTTAAACTCTTCACATTTTTCCTACACTGTACTTGTGCCATCCTTCCATTTGTTGAGCGTTTCCCTGAAATATCTCTTTAATTCTAAATTCTGTACCTTTTTATAATTATACCTATTTCCCCCTTCTATTTTGACCACTGGTTTACTGAATCCCCTAATATCCATCAGTACGGCACTGTGATATATTATTCCTTCAGTTACTTGACACTCTACAAGATTTTATCAGGCTTTATATTGGAAAGATATCCAACATGTTTGGTCCCCTCGTATTTTGCTCTACCACGTGTGTAAAACATCCTTCCCTTACTAAGGTATTTGCAAGTCTCTGTTCCCTTGTGTTATTTATCTTATTTCCTACCCAGTTAACACCTGGCAAATTTAAATCCCTTCTGATAATAACCATCCTATTGTACATTCACCTATGAACTCTGAATGTGAATTTAGTTTCACCTAAAGAATCTCATCTCCATCATTCATTCTTCCACTATGGTAAGCTGCCAATACACTGATTTTTTTCTTTTTTGTCACCAAAAGAATCTACCCCTAGTAACCCATGGTCATGATTTGTGAACATTAGAGAACTATAGAAATCTTTGCTAACCAGTATGAATTCCCCTCCACCAATTGCTCCTCTGTCTCTGCGGTACACTCTGTAACCTTCAGGGACAAGCTCATTGTCGATTATTCCTTCCTTTAACCAAGACTGTACCCCCATAATCACTTGTGGTTCATGTATTTCTATTATGTTTGTAAATTCTATAACTTGTTCAATACACTTCTACAGTTCACCAATAACACCATTATTTTTGGCTTTGTGGTATTTTCAGTATTAACCTTTGTCTTTCCGGTTGTACCCATTTTTTTTATTATTTCAAAAGCATCATCTGTTTCTTTACCATTCGTTTTTTTTTTTCATGGTGCATGTACAATAAGTATCCCTTTGATCACTTATTTTTATCCCTCTCGAGCAGCCCCTAACCTAAAAAAGGCACAGTCCTGACCCCATCTTAATACAACTAAGGTTTAACGTTTTTCCCGATGGACTAATCACTGTCAACATTGTTGTATATCCTTATTCATTAAGCATTGTAAAGTGGTTGGAAATTTAACGAAGGCGTATGATACACAATTTTTTATAAGTAATTGCGTGCCTCCATCTGTCCTATTCTAGTGTCCAAGCAACACCAGACGAAGTAAATTTATTCCATCAGCAGTGCTCAAATAATCTGAGCTTACATCAGCTGAAGTACAATCACGGATATTTAGCTCCCATTAACACGAAGTCATTTATTTTCAACTTGAAATGGTCGGTTTGATGAAGAAGGAGGGGGGGGGGGACCATTACATTGAAATTTTTATAAGGAATATTAATATTAATTTGCTAATTTGGTTAATTTGGTGAACCAGAATCTTAAATGCTGCAAGAATTACAGGTAAACAAAAGTATTAAATTTATTTTGTCTTCTGGCTTATGCAATGCCGGCTATATTTAATGTTACGTTAAGCACAAGATATTCAAAAAACAAACAAGCAATACCCGGCGTTTACAGTTTGCCGGATAAATGCAAACATTAATAGATTTTAAATATTTCGGAGATTTTGTAAAGTTAATGTACAATAACGTGGCGTCGCAGGCCAACAGATTAAAGTTAAACATTTACAACAAAAAAATTCCCAGGGGCACCAATTAAAGTGAAAAACATCATTTGAACTACGTTATGATGAGCGAGATGCTTAAAAGTTCAAAGTTGGTGAATATGGAAAGTTAGTTAGCTCAGTAAATATTCTCATGATCAGAGCAGAGAGTATATTCGCAGGGATCGCTTACGGGTTTGTAAACCATGTCAAAAACCTCATGGAACCATTGACCTTTCTGCGTTGGTACATTACCGTTGTTGCCACTGCTTGAAGAAGTGCGACACAGTGATAACTCAAGTTTTTAATTCCAAAGTGCTGTGTTTATGAATAATTTCACAAAATCTGTCACATTCTTGGAAGTGGTCAACAACCTATGATAGATTATTGAATCGCCAAAAAGTACAAAATGTGTTTAAACTTCTAAAACAGTTTCGAACTTTCTCCGTTCTGCAAACCAATTATGGTTACCTTAATTAAACGGTGACCTCTCAAATATCTTAAACGAATATCTAATCAGTTGTAACAGCTGAGCTTTGAAATACATTTTGAGTTAGGGGACAAAGTGGAATAACTGGTAGTTAAGTCTGGAAATTGCATCTCCGAAAGTAGCTTCGGTCTTCCTTCAATCATGTGCACCAGCTTACTACTGTCTCCATAAAGAGAATATAATTCACAATGAATGGCTATAAAATTTTCTGTTTTTTTCGCATTCGGGAGGACGGCGGTTCGAATCCCCCTCCGGGCATCCAGATTTGGGTTTTCCATGGTTTCCCCAAACCACTCCCGGCGAATGTCGGAATGATTCCTTCAAAAGGCCATGACCGAATTCACTCCCGTTCCTTGCCCCAGTCCCATCCCGACTCTAATGACCTCGACGTCGACGCGGCGTAAATCAATAAGTAAAAAAAAAGTTTTTTTTTATATTGTGCTGAATAGAAACGTTCAAATCAACTTCAAGGTTACAGTCCAGAACAAATAATGAGGTATCATCACGTCGTTTTATTCCAGAACCTAATATGCCCGACAGCGCAACACGCTACGCTAATGACTGATTTACAATAGGAGATGTGTGGAAGAGGGGCTATAAATAGGCTGGGCTCAGGGCTGACTGCATCACAAGCTGACAGCCGTAATGAAGACCACAGCTACGTCTTTTATCGCGCTCTTCGTGGCAGCGCTAGTGCTGCAAGCGTGTGCCGAAAACCGTGAGTTTCGATCGCTTTATTTTTGCACAAAAATGAATGAATACCAGCACTATACTTTATTTCTAGAACTCTTTGTTCTCAATGTATCAAGATGCTAAACATAAAAATAATCCTGCTCAGTTTCACAAATAATGTTCGTAGTTAATCATTCAGTTTATGAAATCCGAATTACGGAATTCATAGCGTACTTCACATACACAAAGTTAGCTTTACCAGAATTGAAGTTAATGGTCTGTGAACATTTTAGTCTATAACTTGTACCTAAAACTGGCATTTTAACACAAAGCTATCTGAACAGGACATAAGCAAATAATTAAACACACTTGTCTTCATTTCAGCGGAGAT
Organism: Vandiemenella viatica; assembly: GCA_031002005.1. Classification (NCBI taxonomy): domain Eukaryota; kingdom Metazoa; phylum Arthropoda; class Insecta; order Orthoptera; family Morabidae; genus Vandiemenella; species Vandiemenella viatica. Next base: position 257,289,528 of record CM061920.1, on the reverse strand, counting down.
AGAGCTGTTATGAAAGTGTATATGGGTAGAGGTTGTGGCGTGATAAAATCACTACTTTTTATTTAATACATCTTTCAGAGGAGAAAGATTGTATCTTGATTCTTATTTGAATGAATTTATTGCTGTTTACTTCCATGAAGTACAGTTCTTTTACAGTTAAAATTTGTAAAGGGCAAATGTAGGTGGTTGTAGAAAAGGGGGAAGATGGGTGTTTGGGGAAATTGCCACCGGAGCGTGCGCTCCATTGCAATTTAATTAAATATTTAACATATGATGAGATCTATGGTAACATTTCTAATCAAAGATTAATAGGTTCACGTAGCGCCCTGAGTTTTAGGCGCGTGGAAATTTCATTTGGATTTCATTCACTTTACAAATGTATTCCTTTATGTCATTGAAGTCGTTCTCCAGTTGAATCGGTTTAATGATGTAGTTCTCCGTAATTTTATTTGAATAACAAAGTACTGAATTGATTCTTGTGATTTACTGATATAAATATCGTTTTGTGGTTTAAAGCCATGACGATAGGCCAAATCGTCTGTCAAATTGTTAAGAAGATTAAGCATGGGCAGCTGTCGTCTACAGGTAGCAGCATGTAAAGACGGCGCCAATGGCTCAGTATTATCGATTTTTTTTTTCGTTGGAGATTTCGGGTTTCGTTCCAAACCGAAACCTTTCAAATCATTCTTGAGATACGCCTCGTAGAAGTATCGGTTCCTAAGGATGTCTCTAAAACGTCCAGCATTATCACTTCACTCAAGCTTCTCTTTCGACTGGGAGAAGTGGCACCTTTCTGTGTTTCTGACGATTCGGAAGGTTCAGCGCCATACTCCAGATAAGAAGGCTTTGTATGTGACTTGATTTCTGGTTCCACTTTCTCCAAACATAGCATTTCATTTATAAATTTTGTAGTTTTTTCGTTTCTACGCAGTTTCCACTTACATTGCAGATTCGAAATTTAATAACACTGAATATATTATTTGCTAGATTTTGTATCAACTGACGCACCTAACATCGTGAACAAGCCACGCATCTACGAGCTTCCGCAGTTTCTATTTCAGCGTTCAACGCACACCACATGACGTGGCGGAATTCTAATTTTCGCCATCCAGTGAAAGCAAAATAGCACAAATCGGTTAATTGCGACATAGAAACTTTCGTGATGCAGATTACTACAGGTTTCGTGACGTAAGAGTTTGTAAAATGCTGTATATCCTGTATCGAACTTTAAGCCGTCTTTGTGTCATAAGTTATATTACATGATATATCTGCTGACATAACGTTCTGTAATACTCCCGGCTTCAACCAACAGATGACATTGCTATCGCCGAAATGTTAAACCTAACATTTCGTGGTAAAATTAATGGATTATCACTACTTCTTCCTCAAAAAAAAAAAAAAAAAAAAAAAAAAAAAAAAAAAAAAAAAAAATTAAAAAAAAAAAATTTGTAACATGTATAATTCTCATAACTACATTATAGTCACCTAAGATGAATCAGAGTACAAACCATCTTCATGCAATCTGTATAGAGAAATTGCTCTCAAAGCAATATTATAAAATCTCAGTCACTAAGGAAGTTTGGAGTAATATTTTATGGAGAAACAATTTTTGCGACATAAAAATGAAGTCTCTCCCTACTTTACCGACATATATGGACGTGAATGTCGCATAAATACGGTCGAAACAAGTTGCATTCTTTATTACCGTCAATAAGCAACCGAATTCTTGTTACTGGTCAAGATACTGCCTTAGACCTCTTCAAGAAATGGTGACGTGCAAAATTTAACTGACCCTCCATCCCGTTCCTTCTTTCTGTAAGACTCTTCTACAAACTTCTTTCCTCAGCAAGGCAACTGTTACCTGATTTCCAAAACACGTTCATTTCATACTTTACCCTATCCTTCACTTAGCTTCTGTAATACCACATTTCAAATATTTCAAGTTTCCTCCGATCTGGTATTCCACGTTCAATTCCATAAAGTTCTGCAACACCATATGCAAATTTTAGAAAGTTCGTTGCTGGGTCCTTTCTCAGTGTTTGAAAATAAAAGATTTTTGTTTTTAATTAAGTTTTTTTTTCCCCCAATCCTATTCCGCTTTTGAGAACGTACTTGCTTCGGCCATTGACTGTTTTATTTTCTGAATATAGTAAGTCACTATAGTAAGTCTTCTACTAAACTTGACCGTATTTTTAAATTTTACCAACTGTTTTAATTTATGATACATTTCGTGACTTGTGTCTTGCTTTCGTGTATATTTAGTTAAAAAAAATTTCCAAGTATTTTATTGATGCTCTTCAATAATATGTGTTTATTATTATTGCTTCAACAAATCGCATTATAATGATTGTTTCTCCTTGAAACGTTCTGCGAGATTGTAATTTCTTTTTCACTTCCTTCATTGACTGTTAGTGGGTAAAGATGTTGCCTCACATTCTTTTTTAATTGATACTAAGTTCACTACCCTTGTTACTTCTTTCTAGTATTATACTCAATGACGGGATTGCTTCTTTGTACCACCGTACTTGCTCAACGCACCGGAAAGGACATTATAAAACTATGCACGGAACACGTTTTCACCCCGCATGCGTTTGAACTGAAGCGATGGCTTAATGCGCGGTGCGCTGTTGTTTCAGAAATATGCAGACCGGGCGAAATGAAGAAACGAGACTGTAACTTCTGCACCTGTGTTGCAGATGGCACCGACTGGGGCTGTACGAGGAGGCTATGCTTACATTCCACGACAGCTGGAGTAACTGGTAACAGTGATGCTCCGTATTTACTTCTGTTTCTAATAATGTCTTCAGCATAATAATACACTGGATAATTTTTTTTATAAACAACTGCACAAGTATTCAAATATCATGAGCCATTAGGAAGCGACCGCCTCATGTGAACAGCATACTTCAAGCGGATAAAAATAAACAGATGGCCCGTCAAGTTGAATGATGAGACCATTGAGAAGGCCAAGAAAAATGTTGAGCGATGGACTGCGGGAATCATAACGAAAAAGCCATTGGCTAACTGCAGACAGCAAATAAAGTGGTCAAAAGGAAAGAAAATAGAAGCATGCAGTCCTCTGGGCCTTATCGCCACATGGTATCATTATTGGGCTGGGATAGTTTGGAAGACAGACGACGTCATTTACGTTTAAATTTATTGGAGAATATGCGAAATTCTATGACCTACGAGTGCAGTGAGATACTTCTTCCACCAACCTATTTGGGTCGCAATGACCGGAGGGATAAGATTCGAGAAATAAGATGCCGTACTGATGCTTTTATGTATTCTTCCTTTCCTCGTGCTATTCGGGATTGGAATGCGCAGAATTAAGATTGGTGCTTAGCACCCTCTGCCACCCACAATGTTTGTGAATTGCAGAGTATGGATGTACGTTATGATTACGTTGAGAAATTATATTTTCTGGAATTTCTTGTTTCAGGTACTCGATTGTGCAGGAGTTATTTTAATTGAGAAGTGATTTATTCGGCAATAATGTTTTAACATAGCTCCACGTCCTGAGTGACAGTTGAAGTATTTCTTCATAAGTTGTGATTTTATAATTTGTGAAGTGATTTAAGAAAATATTATTTTATCAAATTAAGTTCCTCGGTGTAAATTGTAATTCCTATAAATTAATTATGTAACTGGATATAATTACACATCAATAATTATGTAAAATGAAAGGGCAATCAACATTATCATATTAGAATTTAACACCCACAAATTTATAATCGAATATGACGAACGAATATGAAAATATTTATTTACCGTTAACTGAACCAAAAGAAATGGAATTTATTTATGATTATCCGTGCAGATCCACACTTGAACAAATAAAAGTTATGAATTATAAACAAAAAATCTTAGCAGTTCACAATGGTTAAGCTAAGCGGAGGGTAGTAATTTTCTCACAGGCGTTACAGAACTTTCAAAACTGAGTTCGGGCAAACTGTGACAAGAATTTAGTTGTTTACCGTTCACTGGTGAGCGCAGAGAGGCGTCGTAATGCAGTGGCTGTCGGCCATCGCGCAGCCTTGACTGCTGATGTGTCGTAAGTCATCATGTTGGTCAGACACGGAGCCACGTCCCATCCAGCAACACGAGCTGACGTGAGGACTTTTCATACGTGGGCAGCTACAGATCACGAACCAGTCAAGTGCCGAACCCAGCAGGGCAGGTGAAAGTCAAAACCAAAAGCGTCTCTCTCGCCATTGTCTTTTCTTCGGGAAGACTCGGGTCCTCTTTTCTCCAGTGTCGTCGTCCAGTCAGTCAATCCAGTAAATAAACTCGCCAAGTGAAAGGTTATCTCTAAAGACCTCGCTGTTAAGAAACGTTAAGCAGTTACAAAAAAAAAAAAAAAAAAAAAAAAAAAAAAAAAAAAAAAAAAAATGTCACCGTAATTTTTCAAGATTTTTGAAAATACCTGAGCCACTGCAATAAATTTTATTTAATGTCTGCCATTCGTATCACCTTCCATTCAAACTCCTTCCGGGCCATCCTCCCCCGTCCTCACTTCTCTCTTCGGACTCTCTCCCCTGTTACACTCGACACTCTTGTCTGACTCCATGTCCTGTACCTAACGTCCTCATCTCCTCCACGAGCGTACATTACATTCAGATAATTTTCATTATTCACTCGTGAAACAGTCCATTTTAGAGAGATATTTTCCAAGCCATATTATAAGAGCCACACAAAGCGATAATTCAGGAACTCGGAATAGATTAGAAAATAATGATTAAAAAAAGATCCGCATCTCGTATATCTGTTCCAACAGACTTTCGGCACAGTAAAAGTTTCACTGTGGAAGAAAGTAAGCACGGAAATTCTGAATAATACTGCGCCTGCATTGTATAATACTGAAGGCTGGAGAACGGTTATTATATGGCAAGTGCTGCTGCTTGCAGGAGGAGCAATGTCTCGGCCTCTACAAACCTTCCGGATATAGCGTTTGCTGTTCAGATTGCCATCAGTTCGTAGGAGGCGAGATTTCATGTTATAGCCAATAGCGCCCCAAACCATCAAACTTGGCATTTGTCCGCTATGACCTCATATTCAGTAGTAGCAAAGCGTTGAATCTATCTGTTCCCCAAAACCTAACTCACGAAATAGGCCAATAATGTGTCAAATATACGCTGCAGTTAAACTACAGTTTTCATAGAAACTGCAACTTTAAAAATGAATATTGGTCAGAATTCTTGGAATATACAATAATCATCTCTACATATAAATATGGATAATTTTCCAAGTAACTTTAATTATGTTCCGTATACTGTATTCCGTCAAAATATAAGTAAAAAAAAAAAAAAATCTGGAGATCAATAGGAAAACCGAATGAATCTAAGGTAATAACTAAAAGAAATGAAAGCTTTTAGATGAAATTTAAAATTTTTTTCTCTCCAAGTTAAAATTTTAAGCTAGAATGAAAAGGTTCAGGTACACAGAAGGTTTTTTTTTTTTTTGCGATTATAGGTTAAAGTAGGAATTGCTTGTTGAAGACTATAATATTGTTCGTGGTTTAATTAATACGAATTAAGTAGTCCACAATGTATTTCAGTTTAGACTTGTTTTTATTATCAAAGAAACTCGACGTGAACGATAGTATTTACATGCATAGATAAAATCCAGAGATTGCATACAACACTCCTTCCACAGATAATTTATTCGGTGAAAAACTTTACTAACTAACTGTCTTGGATGATCGCTTTATATAAACTCTACCGAAATTTCTAGAACACTTCAAAAGCTTCCGCCAGATATTTCTCGAACATTAACAATACTTAAACAATTGAAACATATCAAAAACAATCAGAATTAATACATAATCATTAAAAAACTGTTAGAAATGGAAATTAAAGATATTAAAAACAAGATTATTCACAATGAAATCTTCACAGGTTTGCTGCCGGATAGCGTTTGTAAACGACGAGCTTTCGGCGACCAACTCCGTCGCCATCTTCGGGTCTGATGTTAGCGCTGCGGCGACCAGAGTGCGACCAGCGCCGCAGCGCTAACATCAGACCCGAAGATGGCGACGGAGTTGGTCGCCGAAAGCTCGTCGTTTACAAACGCTATCCGGCAGCAAACCTGTGAAGATTTCATTGCATCGACACGCCGGGAAAGTCTTCGTTCGCACAAGATTATTCACAGAAATACAACTGTAGCAAATTGTCCTTTAGACATCGTAACTTCCATTAATACTTGAAATTATGAACATTTAACCAATTCTCTTGCACAATTCGGTTCTTAAACATATTAAATGGCCTTTAAATAATTTATTTTCATAAAACAAAGTCTATATATACTGATTTACAGGAAATTGCAAAACAAACATACCAGATCATATTCAACCAAACTCTAGCTTACTATAAGTGCTTCATAAAATATCATTACATTTAATTTTAGGTTTGAGGGCTGTTACAAGACCTTGAGTGTAATCATCTTGACATTAAATTGGATTGGGCAGGATGAACTGGGTATGAAGTCAGAAAAAGTTTGAAAACTCTTCAATCATTGGATGGGGTGCTGAGGACACGCGCCAAGGCATTGAAGGAATTATGTTACAAAGCCTTGATCAGATCGATGTTGAGTATGGAACCCATAATATAATATAGGTATCAAATACAGGAGTTTGACAGAGTGCAATGGATGTTACCTTGATTTTTTCGTAGAAACTATCGAGAAAACGCTCAGAAACTAACGTAACGAAAACAGTTGCGTAGGGAGTCACTGCAAGACAGAAAGCGGGTGAAGAAGTGCTGGGTGTCAATATAGCGACTGTGGCGATTATGTTAGATGGATATTGTTAGATGAATTAGCAGTAGAACGTGGAAGGGAAGAATTGACTGGAACGTGATTTCAAACGTAGAAGTGTGAGAAATTTCCTTTACAGTAAATGGTTTCAGGGACTGGAATAAATCACCAAGGGGAGAGAAGACCATGAAAAGAAATTGTCATTTGATTTCCTTAGCATGTAGGGAAGTCAGGATCTGGAAGAAGCTACATAAGGCTGTGCTGAAACTTATAGCTAAAAAAGAGAGAGAATTAAAAACATAAGTACGGTCGATATATTTATAGAAATTTTCGCTTGACTGACAGCTCCATCGAAATTATGACTATTATGAATTGTATTTGTTTGATATCTTACCACCATCAAAATTTTATCTTTGTCCATTGTTTCAGAAAAATGTACGCCGGGAGATACGAAGAAAGAAGACTGTAACACTTGCACTTGTGACGATGAAGGTTCAGGCTGGATCTGCACCAAAAGAGTGTGTGGCCCTCCAATACCCGTCGGAAATGCTGGTGAGGCTGCTTGTCGCAATATTTATCACTTCATAATTATGTCTTCAGTATAATGACAATTGAATGCTTGCTGCCTAATTTAATTTACCTACAAAGAGAGAACCTCTGGGATCGCAATGGTCAAATAAGTAAATTTGTGTATTCTAGTTTCATCTCTTGTCACTCAGACACAAACAATTTTAGCACTCTCTAACTCGTTTTTTTTTAATTTAATTTAATTGCAATGGAGCACACGCTCCGGTGGCCATTTCCCTACACACCCAACTTCCCCCTATCCTTCACTCACCTACATTTGCCCTCTACAAATTTTAACTTTAAATTCTTTTAACGTTTTCGGTAGGTTATTCATCATTCCCCTTGGTAACTCATTCCAATCCCTGACACCCTTACCTAAAAAAGAAAATCTTCCCACACCCTGAAATCGAGTGCCAGCTTGTGGTCATGGTAAAATTTGTAGAGGGCAAATGTAGGTGAGTGAAGGATATCGGGAAGTTGGGTGTGTAGGGAAATTGCTCCATTGCAATTAAATTAAATTAAAAAAAAAAAAGTTAGACAGTGCTAAAATTGTTTGTGTCTGGGTGACAAGAGATGAAATTCGAATACACAAATTTACTTATTTGACCATTGCGATCCCAGAGGTTCTCTCTTTGTAGGTAAATTTAATATGGCAGCAATCATTCAATTGTCGTTATACTGAAGACATAATTATGAAGTGAGTGCCTTCTCATAAACTAAGAGTAGAAGTTTGTGTTACAACTCTACTGATGCGCAACCTCAACACACCGTCATCACATATTGGGGCACAAAGCAATAAAAGCTGTGATCATGACTTGAATGGCTAAAGATAATGATGTGTTGATTCCTCGAATACCAATAATTCCGACAGATCGACCGTTCCATTTTAAAAGACTACGATTCCCTCTAAAATTAGTCATTGCGGCGACTATCAACAAAACCCAGGGACAGACACTGAAAGTTGCAGCGATACACTTAGTAAAGATGTGTTTTTTCCCACGTACAGTTATATCTAGCTAGGCGATATATCTTAATAAAGAACAGTAACATCAAAATCATTGTGCACAAAATGGTACTGACATAAGGTGTGCCCAGAAAGTGACAAAATTTTAAAAAAAAAAAAATATGTCGAAGAAACTGTGGTAGGTAGTTTCCCTCAGTTAACCTCCCTCACCCCTTCCTTAGTTTGTTGCTATTTTTAAACATATTGTAAAATTGATCACCTTACGAGATAGGTTCAGTGGCAGAGATGGTCTCCTCGTCAACATATTCAGTCTCCGTGCTATTTGGGACACCTTTTATCTAACTTATAGACATCTATATCTAATTCTAGCAATAAAATTTTAATTCCACGAGTGCGAAATCGCGGGTAGGGAGCGTCCATAAACTACGTAGTACCATTTTGGCCTCCTGTGAACCCCTCCTCTCATCAACGTAGCCCGACGTGGCTTTCCAGCCAACTCCTCCACCGCCCTTTTTTGACCGAGCTACGTAGTTTATGGACGCTCCCTAACAGCTGGTTAGGGGGCGTCCATTAATTACGTTAGGTGAAATAGGAGAGAAGGAGTCCGGCGAAATCTCACGAAACCTCACCAAGGAGCAGAGGTGGTCAACGGAAAATTCATCTGAGGTTTTCAAAAAAAAAAAAACTAGGAGGTCGATTAGCAAGGTGTTGGGTGTGTCCGTCAAAATTTCACGTCATTTTAGAGGGGGAGAGAGGGTCCCGACCAGATCTCACCAAATCTACCAGAGGGGACAGGGTCCGGAATTCCTGGAAAACACCTTACGTAATTAATGGAGGCCCCCTTAAGAAATAAGCTGGCCCGAGATCTGTCTTCATGTTGCCGCAAATTGTATAGCACTTTAGTTTACTGCACTAACCTACAGTTTGGCACGATTCCTCTTCTTAATATTCGTGACATGAAAAGTAGACATACAAAACTGTTGATTGAGATTCGTTCTTCGAATAGTGGCAAAAATAATCTTGGTGGCTCCTAAATGTCTTTCGGAAGAGTAGGTCTGGTTGGGCTTGGGCCTGCACCGAGGTATACCTCTATCCGATGTTTTATCTCTCATCTATAACACACTGCATTGAACATGCACATTGTCACAGACATCCACATATACAGTAACACTTATCATCCTTGTAAAGCAACGGGAAACCACCCACTTACATGTATCGAGACGTAACTATGGGGATCTAACATCCATAATACTTACGGCCTACGCCGAGATTGTGGTTAAGGCAAATTTACTTGTTTATCCCTTGTGTTTGATTAATTTTAGAAATACATTGACGTTAAGGGGATGGTTAAGCTCTGCCAGCTTGTTTTTAAGTTGAATTTCGGGTCGCAAAGACATTACCGACAGGCTAGTAGGTATACAAGTAGTATTTCTCTCTTTCGATTGAAGTGTGTCTACCACATTCTAGGCTGTACATGAATACAGAATTCGCAGGTGACTAGGCGTTAGTACAAATATCTGAATGAAAAATTCACATACTGCAACTGTGTTATATTCAGTTTCTTCTTTCACAAATGGAGATTTTAGTCAGATCCAAATAAATCTTAGTTCATAGTATTTCATTGAGATTATAAGAAATCTCATAGAAATCTATATGCAACCTTTAACTTAGTAAATGTTTCTCCTAACTTTTTCACAAAATTACTTTTGATTGGTCTTGGTAAGTTTATCATCTCCAACAAATTAAACTCAGCACTAAAACTTCTCATGTAACTATTAGCAGGAAGCAACTGGGGTTAAGATGATTTTTGAACATTCTCTTGTTTACTGAATACACATGTAAATATTAGGCCTATAAATAGGTAGGTGGGTTGCCAGTACTGTTAGTTGTACACCTGAGTGTCGTATGAAACGTTTAGTAGTGTGACATTTTGTTCTGTTTTCACTTGTCAGACTATTGTAAATTACATACGGAGATAATTAAATGAAGGATCCAACAGCAATATGCTTAAAATCTTGTAAACCACGCTGGTCTTCTGTGTTCGTCATCGTGCCTTTTGATATCACCATCAAACATAAAAATGTCAATAACTTGAAAAAGTGACTGCGGTGGAAGAACTAACGATTGTAATGACCAAGGAAGACTGCCCAATTCGGGCAGATGAACTTCTGGTGCTGTAACTTACTTGCAAGAACCCATACGGTATTATTAATAACGGAAGCTTCTGGTATTGACGGAAAATATCAGCATTAATCCGGAATATATTTGTATGTGCTAGCTAAGAATTGCAATCCTGCAGTGTTTACAATCCCGCGGGATTCGATACAGTTTTTAAACTGTTATCAAATGAAATAATAAACTTTTTACTGAAGTAATAAATGAACTTTAATGTTAAATAATATAAATCAACAGTTAACAATATTTTAACTAGCAAAATAACATTTATTTGAAAATTTCGAGGCTACCATAAATATACTTTGCGGTTTTTCACTTATGTTTTAAATCCCATTCTGGCCATTAAGTAAATAATCAAATACGATAAGTATTCAGAACACATTACGTACCCCCCCCCCCCCCCAGTAAACCACATCAGCCTGAAAAATAATGTATCAACTAAGCAGTCAAACCACCACTTTACCATGTATTAGGAAAGAATTACGTATTTAGCCAGTGGCCGAGAATGCCATTTCTGCCTCCTCGCTCGTTGGTTATTGAAATGATTGTAAATAAAAGACTTTTTGGAAAGCTTAACAACTTTCAGCACTTTTTTTAGATCATTATATCTGGGGACCACTTCAGCAGGTGGATGATCCAGTGTTTCGGTTACGCTTTGTGTTTTGATTGTCCCGCCCAGTCTTTGTTATCTACGTCCGAGTCAGTCGTAGTTGTTTCTGTGACTTCGACTTCTCTTTCAGTAAGTTTTTTTTTTTTTTTTTTTTTGTATAATATGTCAGTGCTCAATTGTATACTGTGTGAAAAAGAATGATTGCTGCTACCAAGGCAGAAGTTCTCCACCTTTTTCCATGACACTTGTTCCGTCAGATCTTAAGCCAATAACATGAGTTTAGATATCCAGACCAAAGCATTTCAGCCGTTCTTTGACTAAACTGCACGATCCGAGTATTCTAAACAAGCCAAGATTAAAATTTGTTTCTTTTCGGTGAACGTAAACATTAAAATATTGGTGATCAAAACGAAAATTTTTGTTATTGTTTCTTGAGAAATTCAAACTCAACAATCGTTTCAACTGTTATGGTACTTGAAAAAAATTTCGCTTTAGATCTTATAATGTTAGCATTATTAGAAAGTCGAATTCTACTTTTTAAAAATGCATATCTCAAATCTGATAAAGTGCAGAAACAATTTACGGTAAAAACATTTTCGCAAAGCATTCTGTAAGCCAGTTATTCCCTAGATTTCTCGTTTTTGAAATAGCTGTCAGTAGTTTTAATCTTATTTTTTTAATTATTTCTACTTCCTTCTCAGAAACAATTCCAATTGTATCATTTTTTGTGTGTATTGTCCGGGAGTTAGTTTTGCAATAGTATGACATAACTCAATTTGTAGTCATGCATACAACAACAGGGTTACAGAATCCCTCATTGCTAGAATGCAATCCCTAGTCTGCTATTAGACGCATTTAAACATATTTTAGAATCACTGTGAGTAGTGTGATTAAGACTGTTCGATTCCAGTTTGTTTACATAGGTGGCGTGAATTTTCCCACTACATCATCCACGGCGGCGCCAATCGAAAGTGCTCCTACACATGTGCGTCATACACATGAACAACAGCTACTCAGTTTCTCATATTACCGAGCGTTGCGGTGTAACGGTTAGCGTTCTCGCCTCGCATTCGGGAGGACGGCGGTTCGAATCCCCGTCCGGGCATCCAGATTTGGGTTTTCCATGGTTTCCCAAATCACTCCAGGCAAATGCCGGGATGCTTCCTTCAAAAGGCCCTGGCCGAATTCCTTCCCATTCCTTGCCCCCATCCCTGCCCTCCATCCTTTCCCGTCTCTAAAGACCTCGCTGTTGAGAGACGTAAAGCAGTTTAAAAAAAAAAAAGTTTCTCATATTATGTCAACATCCGCAGCTAACTTCAGTACCACCTCACTGTCAGTGTCTTACGTTTACTATTACCAGTGCTGACATATGTACCATCCTCAGCGACGACATCAAATCTGCACACGTTGCTTACACGCTGGACACACGATTACCTTCCGCCGATTACTTACACTCTATTACGACAGCTAATTACATACTATTGATTACAATTATTACACCCGGCGAATACTTACCACCTATCAAATTATAACAAATTATAAATAATACTGTTATTAATTATTGACCACGTCTTACTTGGTTTTTATTTCGACAAATATCCGACCACGTTAATGCAACTAAAAGAAGCAGTGTTCAGCCACGACCTTTAGGTTACTTCGTTCACGCTCGAGGGAAGGTCGGCTTCGAGTCCCGGGGTTCGGTATTACGGTATTATTGTTTCTTGTCTCGTATTAACAATTGAGGGAGGCGTGTTCGGCCACGATTATCATATGTCCTACATTTAATTCAAGCTCACGTGGTATCAGCTTTTAGTTCCGGCGCGCCCGTTTGGTTTTATTACGCTAGTTTCTAACACTGAATTCAATATGTTTGATTCGCAGTTGTCATGTAAACAGAATCCTGGTAAGTGATGTCAACGAAATGACATAGCTTGTTAAATGGTTCCCAGTAGGTTTCATTATTTATCGGCCTTACGATCAACAAACGACAATATACACTCTTTAAGATACTTCCTGCTTTAAGGAGAAGCCTTGTTCTGAACAACTGTCTTGACTTCTGTTCTGAAAATATATTTTACTAATAAATTGAAAGTGATGAACTGACTGTAGCCTCGGTATTATGTAGTCTGGATGGGGTCTGAATCCCTATCTTGAATCCAGTTTTTACATTCCTTTAATCTCAATATCAGCCCGCCCCGTTGGCTCACTTGGTTGTGGCTCCGTGATGGTGTCCGGTGCTGACACGGGGGTTAGCTGCTTCGAATTCTGGTTGTGGATGAAATGTTCGTCATCAGGACCTGACCGGCAGGGTAGGAGAGTTAGTGGTGCACTATTCCTAATCACCACACTGTGCACCAGAGTCCTAGGCTAAGCCCCAAACCCTTCCGTAGTACTTATGAAGTGAGGTCATACCACACAGTTGAAAGCGATTCGTCCGTCGGAAGGGGACCCTTGTGTCTTTCGGAAGAGTAGGCACAACTCAAACAGTACTATACACTGAACAAATACACTATCGCAGGCATCTACACTTAAAACAACACATACGAACCCTATTACACTGAGCAAGGCAACGGAAAATCACCCCAGTTCCTCTTCCTAGACGTTCTCATGGAGGGGTAAACATCCCCAATGGTAACCGAAGCTGTAGGAACTGGCAGGCCTTGCAGTGATACTTCTGCAGGTTTCAGGCTAATATTAAGTAAAATCTTTCCAAAACACCTAGAGGTAGTTTCAGTAAAGCAGCTTAGCCGCGCACAGTTAGAACATTGTTAAGTAATTTCCATACATCGAGAAACTACACCAGGTTGTGTAACAGAATTTGTATATTTCCATTCACATTTAATCTGGCTGTAGGTTCCCTTTTGATTGCAATATTTATAAGACTGTGGAGAACCAAGACGGTGGCAATATTTTGACACGTTGTAACATAACCTTATTGCATAGAAGAGAATATTGTATGGATAGTCGAAGATTTTCTATTAAGTAACAACTTATTAAAGGACGCAATAAAGCAAGAACAAGTAGAGAACTTTATGTGTAGATTTAAGTATAAATTACAATTTTCCGAGAGGGGGCATTGTCTTCTTCCACTAATAGGCCCTCGGACACGGAGCTATCGGCACGTTCACAACCCCTAGCACACACTGTGTAGCGAGAAGCCGGTTTCACCCTGCATCAGGGTGAAACAGGCCGAAGAAAGCATTGGTTGCCAATTTTAAAGTCGAAGCGGACTTCCAGTCTTTATAAATTGCCATAAGTGTGTGTGCGTTTGTTTGTTTAACTTAGAACTTACTATCAACTAGACCATCTCAATCGGTACATGGATGGTATGAATTGGAATGCAGAGCTGCATTTACTTCCTGACGCTATGTTGTCTGTCCGTACCATGTTTGTCCCTCCGTCTGTAAAAGGCCTCTAGCTCGTCGATCAAATAAGTTTCAAACTTCAAATTTGCTCATCACAATTGTGTTTCGTTGATCCGAAATCAAGTCACCATCATCATCATCCTTAGGGGGCATCCATAAATTACGTGAGGTGAAATAGGGGAGGGGGGGGTCCGGCGAAATCTCACCAGATCTCACCAAAGGGGAGGGGGGGGGGTCTACGGAAATCTCACGTGAGATTTTGCGAAAAATTTGGGGACAGTAGAGCCAAAAAAAAAAAAAAGGTCTGAAACTTGCGGCAAAGTCGATTTTAGGAGGGTATTTCGTCAAAAAAGAAGTTAGGGTGCGACCTAAAAATAAGTTTCCAGGGCGATTTCTAGGGGGGGTTCTCACGGACCAGATCTCACCAGAGGGGGGGGGGGGGGGTCTGGCCAGATCTCACGAAATCTCACCAGGGGGGAGCGGGGGGTCCAGAAATCCGGAAAAACACCTCACGTAATTTATGGATGCCCCCTTAACAGTTTCAGGCCTCTGGCCGGGTCTGCGTTATGCACAAGCCTCTCCATTTGCTTCTTTCATCCCACCACCTCTCTGTCGCCACTTTGTCCCAGTCCTCTCCTGTCTTCCGTACACCCTCCTCCACTCCTTTCAGCCATCCATCTCTTGGTCTTCCTCTGGGTCGTTTACCATGCATCTTAATTTCATGGATTTTTCTTGGGATTCTCTGAGCCTCCATTCTCTTTACATGTCCATACCATCTCAGTCTGGTCCTCTCTATTAGTCTTGTGTAGTTCATGAACGAACTAGTTCGGAAGAGCGCTCCCACGAGCGAACTACGCGAACTAGTTCACAGATCTCTCGCTCTTTAGTTCGTTAGTTCGTTCGATCCTTTCCCGAAGACCAACTTTTGTTATAGTTTATTATCTAAAAGGTAACAGAGTTCGCTGTGGACACATTTCACTGAAGAGACAGATATAAAAAAAAAAAAAAAAATTAAAAAAATGTAACTGTTAAACATTAATAATTATTGCAGAAATCAAAAACTGAAATTTAACATGGAATGTGAAAACAAAACACACTTTGATCCCATTAACACTTAAAAGACAACTATCAGTAACCACAACTATTATAACAAAGAAGAGAGCACGTGAAGTAGCGCTAGCAAAGCGAGCGAACGAGCTGTCTTTCTGGAATTCCAGAGCGGAGCGACCTAGTTCGCGAACTAAATTGAGTGCTACCGTTCGTGAACTAAACTGAGCGGTACCGCTCGCGAACTAAACTGAGCATTCCCGGTAGCGAACTATGACCATTCGCCGATAGGATTACCAACATTTTTTCGGTTAATGGTAGAATATTTTTTTAGAATAACCTATAAAAATATAGTACACTTCAAAAATATAATATTTTAAGAAAGAGTAGAAAAGGACAAAGGAACTGTTTTTTTACTATTTTATTTTTTAAGCTATATTCTTTTGCACTTCTTGCATCTTTAACAATTTTCTGTCTACAGTAAAATTGTAATATGCTTTATCGCTTTCAGTTGTTAAATTAATGTCGATCAAAAGCTCATTTTTACTAATGAAATACTGCTCTTACTTTTACCTAGATTTCGTGTAATATTGTTATTTCAGAGTAAAGTTCTTTCACTTTGATACTCATTTTTTCTCATAAATTTAGAACCTCTAATCTTGTCTCACAGCCATCAAATGAAACCTCGTGTTTTAAATTTAATTTTTGGATTTTCTATAGCCAATTGCTTTAATTAAAATCTAACTATTTACTAAGATACTCCAGACATTTATCAGCGAATACTGGAGCATTATTTTCAATATTATCACTTTCTGTGGAGAATTTGGCTTCTAAAGGCTTTTTCTTGTTTTCTTAACCAAAAAAACAGTATCTTTTACATTTTTCTAGCGCTGATTTTAAAACTGACATAATATAATACTTATCTCAGTCTGTTGGTTAACAGATTTGTGAAAGTTATGTAAAGAAATGACTTATTTTATTTATTATTATTTATTTATTTATTTTCCATATGCAACATAGCCCAGCACCTAGTATCTAATCTGGGCCCTTATTTCCACTCATTTACATTTACATATGTTTGTATCTTATATAAATAAAACATATTAACAAATAAACAATGAATGAAAGAAAATTTTGATTCAATTTCCAATAACTACTACATCTACTGTTATTAAACAGAATGGGTACCACACCACTACTAAATCTACTACTACTGTCCCTAATATTACTGCTAACATTACTACTGCTACTACTAAAACCATTACTAATACTACTAATTCTACTATTACCACCACCAATTGTCACAGCCGCACTTCGGTCCACTATTGTTCATTTTTCTTGGTGTTGTGTGCGCTCCAAAGGCAGAGTCCCCTGGAACCGGCAGCAAAGTCAGCCGCCCAGGCCATCAAGAGTTGACCTCCTGGAATACCAAGACGGCCCCAGTTGTCGCTCAGAAGACAGCCTCTCTGGAGCACACTGAAGTTCCTCCGACGATTGATGTTGCTCATTGTCGTGGGATATCTTCCGTCAATCCGGTGTAATTGGGTTCTCCTCTTCTGCTATCTGTGGCCTTTGATTTCGCTCGGCATTTTTCCTTTTTATAAATTTCTCCTTCCAAAATTTTGAGGCTAGATCAGCTGCCTCGTCCAGCAAATGCCACAAACTTTCGTCGCGCAGAATGTCAAATATGCTCCTACCTTGCAGCCGAGCTTGTTGGTGTTCTCTCAAACTGGCTGTTATTTCACACTCCCATACCACGTGCTCCGGCGTACTCTCTTCACCACATTCGCACCTGTCCGAGTCCACAATATTTCGACTTCGGAGCCAGCTAGTTGTATGGCCCGTGACCTGTAATGTAGTGTACCAATCCGGGAGAGGGTTGAAGGTACTTCAACTTTAGCCTCTCCTCTACGGATGGGAACATATCGTAATGCTCTTCGACCTGTTTCACTGTTGTTCCATTCTTGTTGCCATTCCGTCAATAGAAGCTTCCGAATGTGCGTCTCCGATGTTACTTCGCTGCCTACAATTTCTGCTACCTTATCTTGTTTCCCTTTTCTGAGCCAGTATATGGCGCCCCGTTTCCTTACTTCAAGGTCCAGTGGCCATACACCAATGGCAACGGTTAATGAATTTGTTGCCACTGTTCTGTACGCTCCTGTCAATCTTAAAAGTATTCCTCGTTGGACACGTCTGACTCGCTGTTTTAGTTTTACTTTTCTTAGATGCTTTGCCCACACACTTGCTGAGTAGCCCACTAAAGAGGATAAAATTGCGTCATGGTATAGTCTTATTGTTTGGACTGGAACAGTAAATTTTCGTTGGCCAATATTAATGATTTTATTCATGACCGCCACTGCTCTTGCTATTGTCATCTCTAAGTGGGATTCGAAGTTTAAACGTTCATCCAATTGAATGCCTAAGTACCTGCACACTGGGTTTCTACGAATTGATTTACCGTCGATTCTTATAGTTGGTTTTCGAGTCAGCTTGCCCTTGAGCAACATAAATGTTGTTTTATGTGGTGCTAAACTCAGCTTGACTTTACTGCACCATTGGCTAAGGCAGTTAAGTACTAGATTACTATTGTACTCAATTTCTGCTCTTGTTGCTCCTTCCACGAGTAGTAAAATGTCATCAGCAAAAGCTATTAGACCTAGAAGTTCAGGTATTCTTTGTAATAGTTCAATCACTGGTTCCATCCCTATATCCCAGAATATGGGACCGCAAACGGAACCTTGCGGGCATCCTTTAGTAAGTATCTTCGTGATGAACGAGTTCTGGCATCTCAAGGAAGCAGTTCTAAATCTGCAATAGTCCCTGAAGGTGTAAAATAATCTTCTTGGACAACCAATCTCCCTCAGCCGTTCAAACAGAGCGGGCCACCATAAATTGTCGAAGGCTCCCGAAATATCAATAAATAAGCCTACTACGTAGTTTTTTGTACTGCTACAAATTATTTCCATCGACCGATTTATGGCATCCTCTGTCGACTTCCCGGTTCTAAATCCATATTGACTAGGATTCATTCCCTGAACCTCCCGGTGGCTTTGTAATTTTTTGCATAGAATCTTCTCTTGAACTTTGCCAAGCACATTCAATAAACAAATCGGCCGGTATGATTTCGGTTGTAGAGGATCCTTGTCGTCTCCTTTCTTTAGAATTACCACCTCGCTTTTCTTCCATATTCCCGGAACTCTACCCTGATATAGACATTCGTTCAGGAGCCTGCATAGGACGGGGGTTAATTTTATGATTAACTCCTGCAGGACCTCGGCTGGAATTCCATCCTGGACCGGGAGCCTTTCCTTTTTTCATTTTGTTTATCGCGGTTATTACTTCTTCGGGTGTAATATTATTTCCTTCCTCTTGACTCCAGCAGGGCTGCCACATGTTCCTTCGTAGTGTAGCTTGTTCTACTGTTTCTTCTTCCGGGTTGTCATCAGGAAGCAAAACTTTTAATAACTCCTCCGCTGAGTCTCTCCAATTCGTGGTTAATCGTCCATCTGTTCTTTTTACTGTGGATAATATTGTGGGAGGCCTGATTTTACCTGCAGCTATTTTGTAAGGAATACCCCATGGATTGTTCATGAGGTTTTCCCTCACAAAGACTTCCCAGCATTTTTGTTTTGTCTCTCTCATCGCGTCTTTGAAAATCTGCCTCTTCTGCCTGTAGTATTCAAGGAGGAAACTTCTATCTGCTGCCACCATGCTTTGTTGATACATTCTCCTAGCTCTTCTCATGTTTAGTCGTAGTTTTTTAAGTTTTTCTGTCCATATTTTGTCAGTGGGATCTACTATCTTTTTTAGTGGTATCGCCCGTTTCATGGCACTTTGTATTGCAGTTGTCAGCTCTCTTGCGGCTTTGTCTACATCGAAGTGGTTTTCTGGCAAATCCGGTGGAATGAACACATTCCTTAATTTTCCCCATGCAGCTTTCTTGATGTTATATACTGTTTTAATGTTTCTGTTGCCACTGTTTTCTTCTGTCTGCATTCTGCCCAGTTCAAAGACAATCAAATTGTGATCACTTGTTGTCATGTTGTCAAGCACTCTCCAACCCCAAAGCAAATTCCCCGCATGAATGTTTGTAATTGTTACGTCGATATTTGTTCTTGCGCCAACACTGTTACAGAAAGTAGGAGGATTATGTGCTTGGTTTCTAACCTCTAGACCCAATTCGCTTAACAGTTCTTCTAGAAGTTGCCCTCTCCTGTCAGTCTTCTTGCTGTGCCAAAGAGCAGACTTTGCATTGACGTCCGCTGCAATAACTAGTGGATAATTTCCCAGAGCTGCATCTATCTGCCGTATTCTATCTAAGTATGGGAAGATCTCGTCACTGTACTGGAAATACATGCTTACCATTATGAAGCTTCCCCATGCTGCTCCTATCTCAGCACATACTGTGTGTTCATCACATAACTGCGTAATTTTTGTAACTGTTATCTGTTTATTTAAAACGATTATTGCTGCCATTGGGTTATTGCCCTCTGTGATAATTCGTGATGTTACAGGCATGTGCGGGATTTTGCTTTGCCAGGAGTACGGTTCTTGTAGACAAATAATATCTGATCTCAATTCCTCAGCCACCTTTCTGATTTCATGTAGAACCATGGCGTTTCCTTTAGTATTCAGCTGAGTAACTTTTAACATAGAATTTACGGGTGTCTTGTGTGCACATTGCACTGGGGCCAAGGTAGTCTTGTATCTAGCAGAATGCGTCCATGGGTCATGACAAACTGCTTGTATGTTTCCTCAGGATCAAATATTTCTCCTCTTCTCTCAAAAATCTTGTGAACTAGTGTCAGGAGCTGAGATGGATCTGTTGGAAAATTTAGTGACCTCAGTTGTCATTCTGTCGATTGCCGAAGGTTGCGGGAACGTTATGTTTTTACCGCCAGGATGGAGGACTCTTGTCAAATGTCGGAGGGCAAGTGTAAGTGTATGCACTTCTTCGAGTCTAGTTAGCCGAAGTGTATCCTCAAAATCGGCATACAATACCGCTGGATCTTCAGTAATGGCATTCGGTTGACTTTTCACAAAGTTCGGGTGTTTTATTTGGCTGGTACACATACTTGGTTTGCGAATATGATATTCGTTTTCTTTGGAATATCCGAGCCCACCGCCTCTAACAAAACGCTGGCAATAATACGAGTCAGAGGTGGAGGAAATTTCGTCTATTTGCTCGTCTATTAACAGCTTGCCGATCTGTTTGCACGCCGGCGCTTACCATCATTTTCTGCATTTCCATCGCCTTCTTCTTCCTAAATGTTTCGGCTCTTGCAGCATTTCTTCGTCTACGAGATGGGGGGTTGCCTCTCTTCTTTTGATTTTTCATTCCAACTTTTCCAACTGCTATTTCGACTGCTCTGTATATCAGATCTGCTATATTCTCCATCATTTCTTGATCTATCCTGCAACTGGATTGTAGACTAGCCATAATCTATTCTGTTAAGTAGGCGTTGCAATAGCAGTTGATACGTGGGACAATCCTTTCCTTTGTTTTTGCATGACTTACCTCTTTTCTGGCATGGGATGCACGTTTGAGGCATCGACTTCTTATCACACTGATCACGCTTGTGATTGTTCTGACCACAATGACTACAAGTCTCTATGTCCATTTGGCAGTGTTTACTCACATGTCCGAGGTCTCTGCACTTGACACAAGTTGGTACCACGGTGTAGTCTTTGCAATTGATTGCACTGAATTCCACGTATATTTTATGTTGCTCTAGTAATAATTTGCGCATAGCTGGGCTTACTTCTATAACGTGATGAACGGTTGGCTTTTCACGGGGTCCTGTTTTAAATTTAGGGCAGAAACCGCTTTCGAACTCCTCCTTTGATAATTTAACTTCAAAGTTTTGCTCATATACTTTGTCTACTAGATCATTTATTTCCAAATTTTTTGGTACATCAGTATAAGATTACCAATGGTTTCCTCTTTCTTGGAAGCTCACATTTTAGCGTCTCATTTAATTCTTTGTGTTCCATCAATTTTTTGACATCCTCTTTAGTTTCTGCATCAATAATTACTGAGTTATTGGTACTTCTTATTTTATTAATTTTTATTTTGTCTTTTGATGGTTTGATTATTTTGGTAATCTGTTCCACAATTACTTTTGGATTTTCGCCACGCCTTGAGCTCACGAAAAGAGAACTTGTTTTCGCGGGTGTGATTCTATTTTTTGTTAAACTAGTTGCCTTACTAGCCGCTGTAGCATAGCTTGGCCGAGAAGTTGTGTTTCTATTTGACTTAAGTTCCTCGATTGTTTTATTTAACCTCTCTAATTCTTTGTTTAATTCTGAATTTTTTCCTTCTATGAAAGAAACCGCAACCGCCCAACTGGCAAGCTTGTCTTTAATTTCACGGAGTAGCGTTTCATTTAATTTTTTGCCCAAGTTTTCATTTAAAAAGCCAACCAGATTTTCATATTTTTCAGCTAGCATTGGGGTTTCATTGGTTTTATTTGCACTTGAGGAAGCCGCTGCCATTGTCTTGCGAGCGCTTTTTACTTACGTTGCAGCTGTTGGACACCGCTGAGCTGTCAACATGCTGACGTCGCGAGGCGTTGAGCTGTGCGGCGAAGCAGGTGGCTGCCGCAACCAATCGCAACCAAATAATTGTTCACAGATCCAATGTTTGTTTAGTTATTATTGATCCACTTTCACACACAGTCACTAAAACACTAATTTTCCACCTTCGCGACTTTTGAAAATTCTGCGTTTCGTTTTTCCCGATCAAAATGAACTAAACTTCGAGAGCGAAGCGCGACGCGGCTGCTTGTGTGGCACTCCACTCCACCAACCAAAGAAATGACTTGCGAAATTCAAAAAGATTTTAACTTTTGTGTCTTCATCAGTTTCATTCGTCGCCAAAATATTGTGAATGTGTGTTGGATTATCCTCCCCTACACTAATAAAAAAAAGTAGCTCAATGACTTCCAATTTATTGGAAATTTACGTACTTTCGTTATTGTTACCACTTTCTCATTCAAGGGTCACTGTCATTTTTATATGTCTAATTGTTAAGTATCACATTGGAAGTATTACTGTTACTTTTCTTAATAATATAGGTAATATTGTTTCTGTCATATAGTACTTAACTTGTAGCCAATAGTAGAATTATATTTTGTTCATGATTTTCAAAACTATATTTAAATTTAAAAAAGCCGATTACTAATAAACGGGTATTTTAATTCATCAAAATAAAAGTATTTATAATATTGTAATGTTGCGTTGTTGTTGTTGTGGTTTAATGGCGCGTCGACGTCGGGGTCATTAGCGCCTTTTATAAGTAATGTTTCTTCCATGAACTAATAAATAAATCCATTTAAAAAAATTAATACTCTAGGATTCCACGTTAAGTAAATAGTAAAAACAGCACAGTTATTCAGTTTACCCATTTGTGCAAAGGACAATGAGCACTTTGATTTATCGGCGGCAACTGATCATGCTCATGTCATTTGAAAGGGCTATTATTAAGCAACAACTTTTGTTAAGAAGGTCATATTAAATTCCATTTAGAAACGACAAAAAAATGATTATGTCCTAATAAAACTGACATAACAAACAAAATAGCGCGTGTAGTAGCGGTAACAAGGCGAGCGAACGATCTGTTTCTCTGTATTCGAGACGCGAAATATCGAACTAAAGAGCGAACTAGTTCGCGAGGGAGCTGCGAACTAAACTGAGCGCTCTTCTTCGCGAATTATAATGCGCAAGTCTACTCTCTATCCTTTCCTGTAGGGGTTCCTCTTTTATCGTGCGTCTAATCACTTCATTCCTTATTCTGTCAATTTTAGTAACGCCCATTCTACCTCTTAAAAACTTCATTTCACTTGCTTGTACTCTGCGGATGTCCCGCTTTTTCTTTGTCCACGTTTCAGCAGCATAAGTCAAGATAGGCACATAGTACGTATGACAGATTACTCTCTTGCTTCTTTGCGGCACCTCTTTTTTCCATATATCAGGCTTCTAAGACTCCTTAGAAACGCCTCTGCTTGTCTTCCTCTTTCACTTATCTCGTCATCATTTCCTCCACATTCCCCTAATACACTCCCCAGGTACTTGAACCTGTTCACCTTCTTTAGTTGTTCCCCTGCCATCACAATTCCCTGGGTTCACCTGTTCTTTTTTTCTGGTTGTTACCATGTACTCACATTTATTTACATTAAATTTCAGGCCATACTCCTCCACACTGTCTACCCATACATCCAACTGCCTCTGCACTTCCTCTTCATCACCTCCCCAGATCATCAGATCGTCCGAAAAAGCCATCACCTTCATGTTTTCCTCTCCCAAAGTCCAAACCCATCCCTCACGTGGTGGGAGATGGGCAACGGCATAAAGTAGGGGATTGCCTGTGGGGGTGAGGTACAGTGGGGACCTAGTGTGCCCCGGGACCGATACGGTAGCTGTGAAGGCCCCACAGAAACCCTGAAAAATGGCTGGTGAAGCTACGACAGGCCTAGCAAGCCGGTAGTGGATACAACCTGCTTACAAAACAAAAACAAGCCGAAATCAAGTATCTTCTTTAAAATTTGGAAAATCGTGTTCTAGTGGCGTTACATAGAAACAAAAGAAGACAAAAAAAAATTCTACCCCAGACCGTGGTGTACCGATGCTTGTACCTCACCAACTAAATGGACTCAGATAATGTTTTCAAAAATTTTTCACTGGTATGAATTAACGTCCAAGTCGTCAATTTTGGACTATTTTTTGAAACCGCTCCATCTCAAAAACTTAATTGTCTAGGAACTCGAGTTTTCTTCCCAGTATCGAATATATACTATACGACAAATACTAATTAGCTTTTTAAGTTGTGAGAAAAATAAGCAAGTTGAACTTACTGTGGCGTATTTTAATATAATTTTATTTAAAATGCTATAAATTCAGAGAACACTGAATTCTAAAGTATCTATAAACATAATCAGATTATTACGGGAAGAAAGTCTCTACGTGGGCACTCTTGGTGACCTACACGAAAGGAATCAATCGTTTTTAAAATTTGTTTCTGTCAGTCTGTCTGATTGGACGAACGGGATTCACGCGCACTCATTACAGAATGAACCGAAAATACGGCTAGCACTTGCCATGTTTTTATTTAATAACTATTGTATTATTATGCGAGTGTAGATACTCTACATAATATCTTTTCACCTACAAGTGTGTTATTGTCTTGTCCACAGGTCTCGAAGAGCCTTGTGAACCAAATTCCACCTTCAAAGACGGCTGCACCGTTTGCACCTGCAACGGAGAAGGAACATACGCCGCGTGCATGATCAAAATCTGCGTTGCGGATGGCAAAATAGTTTATAATTAGCGCCTAAGCTGAGAGCACACACATACGGGGCTAGCCAGTTTTTCTAAGAGCACCGAATGGATGCCTCTGAAATTTTCAAGAACTGTTTGTCAGGAGAGCAAAGTATTTACAAACAGTTTTGACTAAACGATGAAAGTTAGAAATTACATACGCTTTTGTGAGATAATTTATGTAAAAATAATATCATAAACAAGAGATTATATGAATGGCTTTGAAGTCAACAGACGTCAAGCACCAAATTTCTTATGTAATATTTTACAGGCACGCGTATTTCTTGAGCGAGTAGGAGTGTAGCTTTTTGTGTAGCGCGCATTTGTATTTTACGTGCAAAATCTGATTAAAAATTTTTATACTGCTAATAATTTTTTATTCCATAACTACGTATCAATATTATTTCATTCCGATCAGTCCCGTAGAAAAGTAATGCTCCCTGTTGTTGCTACTCCTGGTTGCCATCCTACTTTTTGTTTGTGACGATCTGTTAAGAATTGTCCAGAGAAACAGAATGACCTCGTCTCCGGTGGAATTAGCTGAAAAAGGAAAAATTCACAACGGTGCAAATGTAGAGTATGTTAAAAGCGGCTAAAAACTGTCATTAAGCTGTAGCCTTGAAAGCGTAGTGTTTATGCAGCATTCAGGAGCTAACATTTGTAGTATAGTACGAAGGTTAGATGAATTTAACGGCCGCCTTGGTTTCATTCGCATTTTCTTCCGCTTTTCATACCAGGCGTCATTCAAACCAAAATGAACAAAAGTGATGTCTGAGGCTTATTCCGTTTCTCGACCCTGCTTGATTTTAGGAGTTCAGTCCGTATCATTTTAGACACACACTGAAGTGACGTGGGTGACGGGGTAGAACGATGCTAATATCCAGATGGCGGTAGCAACGCGGAAGAAACGTATCAACGCGATTATGGCTGCACAACGTAAACTAACAGACTTCGAACGCGGACTGTTAGTTGGCGCTACACGCATTAGGAAATTGTTCGTGAATCAACATTCCCCTATCCACAGTGTCAAGAGTGTACCGTGAACGTGCAATTTCCGACATTAGGCTATGGCCAACCACATCTAATTAGTGACTGAGACCAGTGACGTCTGGTTGACAGACAGGCAACACTTTGTCTGATAATAGCAGCACAGTGCAGCGAAACTTAGCGCTGAAAGGATATGGCTGCAGAAGGCCAACGCGAGTGGCTCTGTTAACAAAACGCCATCGGCTGTAGCGCCTCTCTTGGACTCATGAACTTATCGGTTGGACCCAAGATGATCGAAAAAAGGTTGCGTTGTCAAATGGGTCGCAATTCCAGTTGGTGAGAGCTGATGGTAGGATGCAGAACTCAGATGACACGGAGCGAGGTTGTCAAGAAGGCACTGGGCAAGCTTGTGGTGGCTCCATCCTGGTATGGGCTCTGTTTACATGGCATGGATTAGGACATTTGGTAAAATTATACCAACCATTTACTGGAAATGGTTATGTACAGCTACTCGGATACTATTTTCAGCCATTCATGGCCTTCATCCTCCCAAACAACGATACAGTTTTCCAGGACGACGATGTGCCATGTCACAGAGCCGAAATCGTTTATGTTTGATTCGAGAAAATTCCAGCGAATGATTTGGCCACCTAGATCACCAGACATGAATCCATTGGAACATATCTGGGACATGATCGAAAGGTCAGTTCGTGCTCTACGTCCTGCACCGCCAACACTTTCGCAATTATGGACGGCTGTAGAGGAAGCATGGCTGAATATTTCCAACGACTTTTTGAGTTAACGGAAGTTATCCCAGGATGCAATCAGTAACTGATATGCTGAAAGAGCTGGGTTTGCAGTCATTGGAAGACAGAAGACGGGTGAAAACAGTGTTTGATTTGTTCAAAACTTAAAATAGGGATAATGCGTGGATGGTAGAAGGATTAGGAGCCCTATATGGAGGGGAAGAGAGGATCATAATCATAAGCTGTCCCTCGAATTCTCACGTCTTTTAGCTCAATGTTCACACACCAGGAGATTTTGCCTGGCCAGCGAAATTGTGGAGAAAACTAGCAAACAACAATGGAAGACCAAATGTGTGACGGTATAATTGTGAAGGTTCAGAAGGCAGCGGTTTCTTAAAATGTTTTCATGTTAGGTGTCTAGGACATGGAATTGACAGTTTGTGGAGAGAGATAACCAATATTTCAAGCCTTTATATCCAATGAGAGTAACTGGTTGCAGGGTATTCAAGGAATAATAGATATATTACGATAAACGCTCGATGGAAACTAAAAATGACCTACACAGACGGAAAAAAAAATCCCAACACCAAGAAAAAATTATTGTAGAGTAATGAAATTTGGACAATGCATTTGTCAAGTTAACATGTTTAATTGATTAAATTTTCAAGATCACAGGTTAATTTAAGCTCAAGAAAATGCATTTCAAATGTGAAATACTGTTAAATTAATAGCCGGTGTAACCTCCAGAATTTTGAATGCAAGCCTGCAAACGTGAATGCATTGTGTCATACAGGTTTCGAATGTCACTTTGTGGTATGGAGTTCCATGCTTGTTGTACTTGTGCTGTCAATACTGGGACGGTCAGTGCTGGCTGTGGATGATGCTGGAGTTGTCGTCCAATGATATCCCATACGTGTTCAATTGGAGACAGATCTGGTGATCTCGCAGGCCAAGGTAACATGTCGACACTCTGTAGAGCACGTTGCGAGACAACAGCGGTATGAGGGCGAGCGTTATCCTGTTGAAAAACTCCCCCTTGAATGCTGTTCATGAATGGCAGCACTACAGGTTGAATTACCAGACTGACGTACAAATTTGCAGTCAGTGTGTTTGGTATAACCACAAGAGTGCTCCTGCTGTCATAGGAAATTGCTCCCCAGACCATGACTCCAGGTGTAGGTCCAGTGTGTCTAGGCCGCAGACAGTTTGGTTGCAGGCGTTCCCCTGGCCTCCTTCTGACCAACACTCGGCCATCACTGGCACCAAGGCAGAACCTGCTTTCATCAGAAAACACAACAGATCTCCACTCCGTCCTCCAATGAGCTCTGGCTTGACACCACTGGAGTCGCAAACGGCGATGGCTTGTAGTCAGTGGAATGCACGCTACAGGGCGCCTGGCTCGGAGCTGTCCTTGAAGTAACCGATTTCTAACAGTTCGTTGTGTCACTGTGGTACCAACTGCAGCTCGAATTTCTGCCGCAGACGCAGTACGATGCGCCACAGCTGTACGCCGAATACGGCGGTCTTCCCTCTCAGTAGTGCCACGTGGCCTCCCGGAACCCGGTCTTCTTGAGGCAGTACCATCCCTTGACCACTGCACCCAACAATCATGCACAGTGGATACATTCCGGCCAAGTCTTTCTGCAATATCGCGAAAAGAAAATCCACCTTCTCGTAGCCCTATTACACGACCTCGTTCAAACTCGGTGAGCTGTTGATAATGGCTTCTTCGTCTTCTTAAAGGCATTCTTGGCTAACATCAACTCACTATGTCAAATCTCAGCGGTAAATAACGTTCACAAACTTTACAGCGCGTATTTAAAGCAAACCTGATTTGCAAGCTCTGAGTAGCGCTACTAGCGCCACACTTATGCGCGAAGCGCGAAATTTGAATCGATGTCATCTTTCAGATGTATAAACACGCCTACCAAATTTCGTTTATCTAACACAAGTCTTTCTTGGTGTTGGGATTTTTTTTTCCGTCTGTGTATAAGAATTGATTTCTGGTTTTTTTTTTCGGTCAATCAACCGAGAGAGGGTGTAGTCCTGAATGTAGCCTGACAGCATAATTTGGGAAGATAGGACTTAAGAGGGGAACGCACTATCAGTATCTACGACGGGGACTAAATAATTAAAACAATAACAAATAATTAGATTTCACGGCAGGGCTAAGGCTGCGACTCGCTGGCTGTGTTTGTGAAGTATGGTGTTGATAAAAGCATAATAGTAGAGCCATTATTATGATCGATAATTGGCCGCAGTTGCAGTGTCTTTCTATGGAAGAACAATTTTAAAAAAATATATACATATATATTTGTTTTATTATTTTTAGGGGACAGGGGTGTAAAATGTTCCCTCCTTCGTTCTGATTGGCATTACGTACAAATGCTACCGGGAAACATTAGTAATTCACAGATACTTCTCATTATGGTGACTAAACTCATATGTGTTCATAAAATGGAACTTAATTTCACTGAATTCTGCCCATATCGGACAAAGAATCACTGTTACTTCCACCGCTAACGTCAAAAGAAATTTTTTCAAAATGTTGATTTAGTATATACAGAAACAACCAGAGTATTCTACTGTTACATTAATGTTTATTATACTGATTTTACTCAAGATTTAAAGCATATTATTTAGTATGGGTTTAAGCCGAGAGAGGATAGTAATTTGTTTACGCTAATCGAATACAAGTGTTAAAATTAAACGCAAGATTCGCTTTGTAGCCAATGATAATGGAGACTAATCTTTAGTGTTACTGAAAGAGAAGAAAAACCGTTATTGTCCTTGGAAGAATTTCACCAAAAAAAACAAACTCTTCTAACAGCACACATATATAGTCGCTACGATTGTTGCTCATAACAATTAAGAGAAATTCGGTCTTCTTGCAACTGTGAAAAGTAAACTGATAAAACAGTATTTAATCGAGATACGTGAGCAAATAAAAATATTTGTCTGTATAACACCAACCAGAAGAAGGCCGAGGAATGTACCGGCTTCCAGTTTTAAAGGCCGTATTTAAATGACGTCAGTCAGTAATTATCGAGTAATATGTAATTATCGAGTAGCCTTAAGCAGCCTTGCCCTGATTGCTCCTGTGCTGGAGGCGTCCTGGTGAGCGAATACTAAGCACCTCAGAGGACTGGATCACCTCTGTTGTCAGTGATGAGTCGAATGAAGGGGTCAGCACCCCAGCTCCCGGTGCAGCGCGTTTGGTGCCCAGGGAGTTGCGCCCTTGCTTTTTGGTAGCCGTGAGTCTTACTGACACAGGTAGATTCACTGTATACGCGACGGATCTGTATGTTTTATTTCATGGAGAATATCATGAAAGTGATATTGCATACGTGGTGAAAGTACTTTTTAACATTTTTTTTTAAACCACTAGGTGATCAAGCTAGTTGACTGACAAACCACATGACTAAACAACAGACACGAACAATTTCAGTGACGTTTAGAACACGTAGCTTCGTTTTAAACGCAACGACAAGCCTTTCTTCCCCAGTACCAACACTTTTCGATTTATTTTTACTTGTACCTTCCCTACTGCACAGTGACATGGTTATATCTATATAAGAAATTAAAATTATTACTAGCTGACCCAGTCACGCGTTGCTGTGTCTCAGCAATGTTTTTTCTAAACTCCCTAATGTTGTCAAATTAATATTCACTAATTAAGATAAAAACGTTTTCAAAATTAATTGGTAAATACTATCGGAGAGTTAAAATTAAGGACAAACGATCGTAATTTTTTTAAATTTACATTTTATTACAAATTACTTAATGGAAAATATCCCCTGAGGGATCAATATGACGTAAAAAAAGTGTACACCTAGAAACGTATGGAACTATAATAATAATTTCGTATGGTCGTAATGACCTGGTGGCAGGTTTTCTATTGGCTGCGTATTCCGCCCCTGTCGTAGCCGCCTTAACCTTACCCACTAATCCTGCCGGATACTGGGGACCTACAGTTTAGCGTGGAATCCGAATCACGGAAATGTTCTGGCGTATTTCACATTACACAGCAAGCTGTGCAGGAAGTGAAGGCAGGGTTAAGTGTGAATTCATCTCAGACTAACATCGGTTTTTTTTTGTATTCCCCCCCCCCCCCCCCCCTAGGAGGCGGACTGCTGGAGGGTCTCGAGGACCCTTTTCAGCCTACTAACATAAAGGGGAGGGAGGGGGGATGGAAGTCGGCCGTGGCCTTGTAGGGAACCATCCCACCATTCGCCTTGAGTGACTGAGGAAAACCACGGAAAACTTCAATCAGGATGGCCGAACGAGATTTGACCCTCGTCCTCTCGATTGGCAGGTAATAGTGCGAATACGTACTACTCGAGCCTCAGTGGACAACGTGGCGCGAGGTTTTTATAAACTGCTACTGTGAATTTTCGACTGCAAAAATTAACTTATGGTCTTTTCCGTTCCTTGTCCTCTCCCTTCATTCCTTTGTAATTGCAATAATAAATATTTAGGTTAATAATCGAGATAAAAAGTATCCTATCTTTTAAGTTGGACCAAATTACACATAATAATCCAAATTTCATCAAAATCGGATAAGTAGTTTCGGAGTTCATCTCGGACAAACATCGTGACGCGAGATTTTTATATACATAAGATTTCTCTCTCAACTGTACTACGCACACTGATTTTTTGAAACGCCGACAATAATTCATAATAACCTGCGGCCTTGTCCAAGTGAACCATGTGGTCGTTTAATTATATTAATGTCCACCGTGTTACTGTGTCGACCCTGTTTAATGATTACTCTTGCTAATGTAGTTTCTCACAATACTCCAAGTTTCCCGCATTGGACCGAATATCCAACGGTAGATAGCGCTGTAAGTCAGTTTCTGGCGGTGGATTGGCTGCTTCTAATTCCTGAGCGGTAGGACATCTGAAGGCAGAAAATATATTGGTTCTATTATAAATATATTGGTTCGGAGCGTCGATTAAATGGGGCGGTAGAAAATAATGTACAGGGTTGTGGAGGCCAACTTGCGCGAAGCCGGTGGAGCGCCTAATTATCATATAAATGGGATTGGGTCCGTCGGGGCCACCTAATTGGCTTTGGCCCGACATTAAATATTAGTCTGGGAATAAAAACTGCTAAGCGATCAAACCTAACGGGGTCGTCTAATTGGCTTTGGGTCAGCAACAAAAATTAATGACATCATAAATCTGGAAACAGAAACTGTCTGTCAAATCTGACAAGAGTTGCCAGTTACCATATAAATAGATCTGGGTTGGCAATAAAAACTAATTGCTCCATAAATCTGACAGGGGTTGCCTAATTGACTTTTGGTCCCATTCGCGTACTCTAATAAGCATAAAAATGCAATATACAGTATAGTAATGAGCCCATACAGAGACAATTTTTATTGCATTTTTATGCTAATTTCGCAAATCCTGTCTCTGTATGTCTGATGACTGTTCAGTCTTAATTTTTATTGCGTTTTTATGCTAATCTGGCAAATCCTAAAGAACCTATAAATCAGATGCTTAGAGGACAGCGTGGGAACCCCAGTTTCCTACTACTGCCAGGACTGGGGGTAACGTGCCCTGTAGTAAGGGCCGCGGACGCTTCGGCCTCCGCCGGGCTTCCATAGTGAGGGCACCGATGGGGTCGCAAGATTGGCGTAGCTAGCAGAGAGATATGCCATTGTGCTACAGGTCTGTGGGTCTTCGACTCAGTGATGGCGCGGTTTGCACGAAGCACCTCCCATGCACATCTTTAGGGCAGCCAATAGGGCTATGCCGAAGTGACTGATATAATTTTACTGTAATGGCGAATAATTCTGAACAATCTCAATTCTGCGGCGAATGCATAGTGAAGTAGTCATATAGTTCTTGTGACGTTTGCGAGGCCTTCTCGTAAATTGTTAATAATGGTAACCCATTGAGGACGAAGTATGGCCCAAAAATGTCGTCTCGCACGTTTTGCGCTACTGCCTCTCTTCTAGATGTAATAGTATAACTTTAATAATTCAGGATATTTTGGTTTTCTCTAAAACCATTACGACAATAACTGCGATTTATTCTCACATAGACCAATTTATACACTGTTTTTCACATTCATTAAAAGCATATATAACAATGCGGCCGATTTACACAAACATTCAAATACAGTACATCGACCATGCGCCATTACAATAACTCTCTCCGCCATTACCATTCTTATTCTCGCGCCCTCTTGTCCACTCGTCTACCCATGCGTCTACCTCGCTCAAACAGTATTACCAACTTCAAATAAATAAAATTACCCCGTTTTCTAAACATCCTACTATACTGTGAGGCCTTCTTTAATTATTACGTACACACATATTTACAAACTTATTTACATCAATATCTTTTAATGGCTGGTGAAGAGGGACCTCACACGTTGTACGAGTTGATACTCCGTGTGACAATTTACAACGTGTTCCGTACGTTGTATTGTGATGGGTGCTCGTAGTTCAGGCAGACGACCGGGGTTCGATTTCCGAAGAAGCAAAAGAATAATGTTATAGAAGCTGAACATCCGGAACAACTTCCCTGTCCCGCTGAGCCTGCTATCAAATGAACACCGCAGTAGAAACCCCGCGATGAAGATAAAGTCTGTAGGAGTGTTGAGCTGAACATTCCACCCTTATAACCGCAGGTCGGAGTTGGATAACGGAGTTTTACCTCCAGGGCATGATCGTCTGTATCTGAACGCGACCTCTACTTTACTATGCTCTTGACACATACTCCAATTTATTAACATAATTCTTTTAATCATTGGGAAAGGGGTAGGTTGACTGAAATGGGTCCCTGAGAATCTACACCAGCCCACCTCCCGGTTTTGTTAGGGTGGAATGAAATATATTTTTTTTTTAATTGTTTAATCTTGTCTCTTATCACTGAGGGGACTGTTAATTGCTGTGTTGTCCACAGGTTTAAAGCAGTCTTCCAGCGACACCTTCAACGACGGCTACAACGGAGAAGGAACATCAAACTCAAGAGCTACGCGGCCGGCGAAGTATTCAGTACACTAGTCAGTGAATAAGTTAGGGTTACCAGACGTCCCCGTTTGCCGGGGACAGCCCCCTATTTAGCTCTCTGTCCCCGGGCAGATTTCGTCCCCGCATTTTTACTGTTTTCCACAGAATTTTTTTTAATCAAGTGAGAGATCTTTAAAAGCGCTGATTTAATAATTCATTCGTTTAAAGCAAGAGATATGAAGCGCCCTTCTTTCCTTGTACGTGCCTAGGAATAAAAGAAAATTACAAGGATACTGCTTCTTGGTCACAACAGCTTTGTGCTGTGTGCAACATGGCTGTCTGTGACACTCAATTAAAATACAAAATATAAATAACATGTGGCTTTTAGGTTAACCCATCCCTTAATCATCTAATTTATAAAAGTACAACGCGTAATGCCGAAATCGTCCCCGGATTTTTGTGAAAAAGTTGTAAAGTATCCCCAGATTTGGAGAAAAAATTCTGGTAACCCTAGAATAAGTTTAAAGCACAAACGTAAGGGACAGACGGTTTAGTCATTTTTCTGAGAGCGCTGAGTACATGCCTCTGAGATATTGAAAGTTGAATTTATGCCCGTTACAAAAAAAGTCAGAAAAACAGAACCTTCCAAGAAGATGAAAGTTAACATTTATACATGCTTTTAAGAATGACTAGCATTTACCCGCTGCTTTGCATGCGCGAATCTTGGCGTGTAGAGAAATGCTTTACTCTTTTTATCTAAGTAGCAAATACTAATGTGGAGAAGCAAAAAATATAAATTTCATTTTACTTTTTTTAATTTAGTTATTACCTTCTGTTTTCATACTGATGTTCGAAAGCTTTTTTTTCTGCTTTTTTTTTTTTTTTTTTTTTTTTTTTTTTTTTTTTTTTTTTTTTTGTTAGACTTATAGTATAACACAATATAATGTATGAAACATAAGAAATTAAAGCTACATGAATCATTATCACCAATGTTTAAATAAAGGCGTACCGAGAATCTATTTATCTTTTTGGTCAGAGATTTTGAACACACTTTCCTGAGGCCATACCTTTTGATGAAAAGTGCATATTAAAGCAAAAAGAAATGTACAGTCTTTACCATCAAATCTGGCCGCCGGCGTCAGATTCTTTCACCTTTATTTTGCACAATTTAACAACGATGTCATCCCAACAAACAGTAATGCAATGCTAGTTCTACTCTTTGGCAATCTCATGGGCGGATATTTCATTCAGATATTTCAGATTATTTATTTCCTTAAGTCAATACATGAAACAATTGACTAACAAGGAGGAATTAAGCTCCTCCCACTGACGATTCTTATTGGCGGGGTAGTTCATCAACCTTCCGCTACATTTCAGTAATTTTTTTCCTAAATTCAGATCGTGAAACGTATAATAAAAGTTGTAATTAACAGTAGTGCATTAAAGTGAGGCAAAAAAGAGTTATTTGATTATGTTAATCATGAATTAATATTGGATACTATGGTATTAATAGGACCACAGGTAATTGGTTTAATTTGTACATGGAAATCAAATGCAGAAAGTTTTAATTTATTATTCCAAAATCAATGAAGATGCTTCATCAGAATGCAACATGGCATTCTGAATGCTCTGTTCTATGACTCATTCTGTTATTACAATACATTAATAATCTTCCTTGAAACTTATCCAACAAGACTACGAGTGTTTTATTTTAAGACAACATAAACAGACTGTAAAAAATCAAACAGTTATCTATAATTAAATGAAAATAAATTATCCAATGAAGTAGAAACCTGGTTTAATGCAAATTCATTGAGATCAAACTTTGATAACACACATGTTAGATTTCAAACAAAAATTATGTAAGTGACACAATCTTGGAAAAACAGAATACAACACACCTTGGCATTCAAATAAATTACATATTCATTTGGCAGGACCATATCATATTGCAACTGAAGAAATTAAACAGTGCCATCTTTGTAATACAACTGAAGAAATTAAACAGTGCCGCCTCTATAATACAAACACTTACTTTAAGAGCAGATCTGAAACCAATTTTGATCATTCATGTAAGGGCACAATTATTTGAAAAAACTCTTCAAAAAGTTAAAAAAATCAGCACAGAAGAGAGTTACTATGATGCTGTAAAGGGTAAAACCAAGAAACTTCTTGCAGACAAACCATTAAAAATCTCAACGTTCTTATGATTTTCAGTACATAAATATTATTTCATGTGTTTTGCCATTGAACATTATAACTTGTTTACAACACAATTTCAATGCAAGAAACAAAAATGACACAGAAATCTGTGACATACGTATTTAATAAACTTCCCCGAAAATAAATATGTATTTTAAGTAAAACTGAAAGATTATCTTAATGGCAACAACAAGAATTTTTACAAAAAATTTAAGTTATCTGATTTGACTTCTATAAAATAAAATTTAAAATTTCAGTGTTTATTTATTAATTTATCATCCTTAACATGTAATGGTTTTTCACTATGATTATTATTCTCCTTGTGTGTATATGTATATTATTGACTACTCTAAATTCCCAAATAACCAACCATAGTCCAGACCTGGTCACACAACACTTCCCAGGCCCCTTGAAACTAGTCACAGTCCCACTTTCATCACCCAGTTCTTCCCTCGTCTTGAGCAGTGCCGGATTACAACAGCGTGGGTCCGTACCAAATGTGAAGAAGGGGACCTTGGTTTCCACCGTCTGGGGATGTAGTAGAGCTTTAAATAAAAAGGTCGCTCATCTGGCCTGACGGGGAGGCTCCCAAGAATCCTAGGTGGTGGGGCCCCCTATAAAAAGTGCAGGGCCCCCAGAAGACATGGAGCCCATAGCATTTGCTAACTCCTGCTACGTGGCTAATCCAGTATTGATCTTGAGTCAATTAACCTAATCCATCGTGGTGGGCATGACTTCCTACCTTCCTTCCCTGGGATGTGCACCATTGTCCATAAAATCCTACCCACTGCCGTACGCACATGTTTTAGCAGACCACCAAATCTAAAAAATATTTTGGTTCACAAGTACTCACCCAGTAATTCCCCCAAACTACCACAGGGATCATTCCCATGCAACAGACTCTACTGTAAAACATGCAGCATGCATCCAACCACTACCACTTATTCCAGTCCTACCACAGATGAAACATTCTCCATCATTGGTCATGTTACTTGCATTACAACACACCTCATATATCAACTTACATGCCTCCATTGCTCCAGCTCATATATAGGCCTCACTATTAACCCCACTTGCTATCAGAATGAATGGCTACATGCAGGCAGTGTATATTGAGGATGGTGTTCTCTGAGTAAGTCTTGCTGCATTATCATGTCAATTAGCTGACAAGTTGATCCATATAATAATACTTCAGATCTTTTACTTCATTATTTTATACTTTCTTGAGATATAATTGAGTTACTGCAAGAATTAAAATATTCTTATTACATCACACATCGATATCTCCCGTTACTTTGTATCTTCATAATTTAATTTAACTGTGATGGAGTGCTTTTTCCCCTTTCTTGTAGCTGCCTACTTTGACCATTCACTAATCTTAAATTCTTTCAACTTTTTTGTAAATTATTCATCACCTCTGGTAATTTAATCAAATCCATGAGTCCCATACCGACAGTAGAACTTTTATCCTACTTCGTTATGCATGAAGTTGAGTGCCAGCTTGTGGTTATGGTCATCTTTTCCCTTCCATACACTACTCTCAGTTCTTCCACAAACATCTTTCCAAGCCTCAATTCACCCTCCTCTCTTTCATTGAACCCCAATCCAATTACTATATCATATCAATTACCGATTACATTCTGTAGTAACTTCCTCTAACTCCTAGATTTGATACGCAGAATATGGGTCCCATACAACACCAACATATTTAAGTGATGACCAGTTTTGTAGCCCAATGTCCTCAATTTTCTGGTACATTCCTTCACCGATTTGTAAAGGATATTGAAACCTTTATCTATCATCTGCCCAATGTGTCCTTCCCAGTTGAGTTTATTACCAAAATTCTTATGCCAAGATATTTACACATCAGGTCTTCAATAAGCAATTCCTTCCTCACCCTCCCCTCTATAATCATAAGTGATCTTTAGGTTTTTTTATCTGTGTGCCTAATAAGCTGACTCCCTTGGCATTACGTCGAGATTCTTGCAAAATTAATAAATTTTCACTCCTCCATAAAAATTAAAAATCCACAATTATTAATCATAAAGGTATGAAAGATAATTGTAGCGTAGTTTGCCCACTAAGGCACCCACTACAATATAAAGGCGCAGGCTTGAGATTAGGGGTGTCCACTTAGAAAGTACATGAATGTTTTTATTCATGTGAAACATAGGAACCCTACATCGATGTTTTTCGATACATCGCTCAAATACATCGATTTTTTTTTCAACATCGAATACTTTTATGTTTTTCTTAGCTCAACAAATACAAACCAACAATATTCGTCGGCAAATGTCGTTTCATTTATCTCTTACCTGTTTCTTTAAAAAGCGCAAAGAGAAAATGTGACAATAGTTTGACATTCGACATTTCCAATTGAACGGAGATAGTTCATTGGCTTTTGTTTGGTCCGTGTGAACACAGAGTAACACTATACCAGCAGTGTAGTGCTGTAGCTGTAATGATGTCTTTATTTTTTATGCTTTTTTGTTTATGGCTTTACGCCTCGTCGACGTCGAGATCATTACAGGCGGGAAAGGACTAGGGGTAAGGAATGGGAAGGAATTCGGCCAAGGCCTTTTGAAGCAATCTTCTGGAGTGGTTTGGGGAAACCATGGAAAACCCAATTCCGGATGCCTAGACGAAGATTCGAATCCGCGTTCTCCAGAATTTGTTACCTTTCACCCAACATTAATTTTATGATCTTGTGTGTTGGTTAAGTAGTGTTGTATGTATGAGGTATAGCTTTGTGAGTGAAACAGAGACTACAAATCAACAGAAATATTTTATTACGATACCAGATCATTACAACAAAAAATCAGACATTAAATAGTTAAGTCCAAATCTGCCTAAAAATATTAATTTTAAGTATTTAACCACTTAACACCAATGGTGTTTAGGAAAACTTTGGCGAAACAAAAGTTTACTCAACCGTTTTCCTTTCATTCTGTTCATTTGCTGATTGACTATTTGAGCAGCCTTCGAAAATAAACGTTCGGATACAACAGAAGTCCAGACAAAAGTCAATCAGATGTTGCCCCAACCCGGTTAACATTTATTTCTATTTTGTCATTATTAGCCAGAGTTAGTTTATTTTATTAATTCGATGTTTTTATTTTTTTAAATCTATGCATCGAATAGAAAAATTCTTTGTCAAAACATCGAATCAATCCGATGTATCGTATGGTAAACATCGAATGGATACGATGCATCGATGTTTAGTGATTATCCCTAGCTGAGATAGCAGAGTCCGTGTGTGGAGTCGCTAAGAGACGGGGGTATGTTGCCAGAGTAGCCCCTATACTGTATGAAAATGTGTTAGAGAAGAATAGTAATAAAAAAACAACAAATTCTCAAGCAGAACGTTCTTTTATTTACGTACTATATACATACTTCAAGAATTGCCCATAGGAGCTCGCACGGATATACGGGATACCGCTGGAGGCGCCTATGGGCTATTGTAAGGAACCATCCCGACATTCGCCTGGAGTGATCTGCGAAAACCGAGGAAAACCCAGATTAGGATGGCCGGATCAGTTTATTGAGAACTATTCTTGTCGGATTTTAAGTTTAGTCATGCGGTAAACCCTTTCTATTCCACTACCTAATCGCTCGTGGAAAAAATTAGTACAAAAATGAATCGGTTCTGGCCCTAATTTCTCTTATCTTATTTTGGCAGTTAATGCTGGTAGCAGTATTTGTTTGCTGTCATTCAGAAATAAGTCAGTCATTAGGTTTTTTTTAATCAGTTTCTGTCGTGAGCAACGCCTTCGGTGTTACAGGTCTTTCCAATCTAACTCCTTCAACATCGCACTTACGCTTTCGCTCCAACTATATATATGTC
The DNA here is from genome assembly GCA_031002005.1 of Vandiemenella viatica. Classification (NCBI taxonomy): domain Eukaryota; kingdom Metazoa; phylum Arthropoda; class Insecta; order Orthoptera; family Morabidae; genus Vandiemenella; species Vandiemenella viatica. The sequence goes on along the minus strand of CM061920.1, from coordinate 257,249,988 downwards.
GGATCTGGAGTATGGGGCTAGCTACTAGATGGAGCCAAAGACGCTGCCAGCAGGATGCCAGCGCCACAGTGACTGCAGTCACAATTACGAGGGGCTACTTAAAGGGCAGCGCACAGCACACGACTCTCTCTCACGCTTCCGGCATTCGCTGAGTCAGGATGTGCGATGAGGAAAGTGCTCGCCGCGCTGTCGCGCCAGGCGGGCCGAGTGCCCCACCGCACTCGGCTTTGCCGGCGGCAGTAGCGGCCACGTTGACGACCCGGCTAACGGAAACGGACTTGGCAACGGATATGAATAGGACGGCTACGCAAGATGGTACGACAACCTGGCAACCGAACTCGGATTCGAATATGGATACTACTGGGACCATCCACACAACGCAATCGACAACCGGGCCTGCCCACGGACTTGACTCCCGCGCAACTAAGCGATGCACCTCACCGCTCCTCGGTGGTAAAGCGAAGATGTCGAGGAGTGAGAAGAGAGCCAGCCATAGTAAACTCAGCATCCCTGTGTCGCAGCTCGCCACGACCAGCAAAGACAAGAAGGCGGGAAAGAAGAAAGTCATCGGTGCCTTCAGTTTCCCGGAACCATCCGCCACTTTCCCGTTTCGCGGTAAATCCACGAACAAGAACAGAAAAACAAGTTCAGCTGGGGACCAAACAGACGGTGCAGGGTTCATGGAGGCGCGTCGCACCTGTAAACCTCCGCCTACTCTAGACCCTGGCAGAATTGAACTCAGCAACCCATATGACGTGCTGATCCAGGAAGAACCAGAGCAGCATCATCAACAACAACAGCAGCAGCAACAAACACAGCCACAGCAGAAGCTCCAGCAGCAACAACAGCAGCTACGGCAGCAACACCAGCAGCCACAGCAGCAACAGCAGCAGCCACAGCAGCAACAGCAGCAAGAACAGAAGCCACAGCAGCAACAACAGAAGCCGCAGCAGCAACAACAGCAGCCGCATCAGCAGCCGCAGCAACAACAACAGCAGCAGCAGAGCTCCAAACAGCAGATCCCGCCCATCGTGGTACAGTACCCCAACACATACAAGGAACTGTACCAGATGGTGAAAGGAACACTGAACGGGCGGCCTTTCCAAGCCAAGTCCGCCGGTGGAGATAAAGTCAAACTGACATTATCCAACACTGAAGATTACCTGGACGTCACCGCAGTGCTGCAGCGGAGGAAAATACCTTATTATACATTCCCGTCCGCGGCGGAAAAGTTACTGAAGATCGTCGTCTGTGGCATGCCCTCGAACATGCCACCGGAAGATATCAAGGAAGAAATAGAGGAGCTGGGACTCGACATAAGAACAGTAACACAACTAAAGAGACCTGGCGGCTCTGAAGTAATGCCTCTTTTCCTTGTGGTGCTTCCAGATCGGCCTCAAAACAGGAAAGTGTTTGAACTGGAAGTACTGATGTCCCTACGGATTAAAGTAGAAAAATTGAGGTCCTCCAATGGCCCAGTTCAATGTTATAATTGTCAGGCCCTGGGGCATGTTGCGAGACATTGCAACATGCCCCCAGTGTGCGTCAAGTGTGCAGGGGCGCACCTGTCCAACGCTTGCACCATGAGGAAGGGTGAAAACGCCCCGACATGCGCTAACTGCAAAGGCAGCCATGTCGCGAGCTATAAGGGGTGTCCAGCGTTCAAACGCGCCCGAGATAGACAACGGGGTGTCACCTCTACCCAGACAAACAAGGAGCAGAAGAAGACGAACGCAGAGAAGAAGGCGGAAGAAACACCTGCCCAGGAATCATCAGCTACCAACCAACACAGGCGCCAACGAGAAGATAAGAATAACGCCCAGAACCCACCTCAGAAGAATGGCAAAGGCCAGCAAAAAGGAAGCAAGAAGAGTGAGGCACAAATGCCAATCGACCACTCGGAAATCACCTCCTTTGCTGAAGCCGTCACTGGTCAAAGTCAACCCAAGGGAAACAAAAAACCTGCAGCCAACAAGAGCAGCCATCCCAAACCTGGCCAACAATGCCAAAATTGTAACCACAACAGAAATTCTTCTGATTCTGCGAATGGAGGGACGATGGACCAAATGCTAACAATAGTAGGCAACCTTTTCAACATGGTGACAACGCTACTCACTAAATTCGACCAACTAGCCGCGGACATAGCAACCGCAGTTAAGACGGCCCTAACAACCGACAACCCTGGCAACCTTTCTCCCCACAATGGCTAGAACGCATATACAAGGACTAACCATGTGCATTTGGAATGCTGACGGCATCCACTCACAAATTGGTGAGTTCAGACAATTTCTACGAGACGAGGATATAGACATATGCCTCGTGTCTGAGACACATCTCAAACATGGCCTCAGAGCCACAGTTGCCAACTACTGCTGCTACCGGCAAGATCGACCAACAGCCGGAGGCGGTGTTGCAATTTACATCAAACACGGCATCCCTCATCATGAGCTGCTTTCGCCCCAGACAGAGCAGCTGGAAACAAAGGCTATCGAGGTGCAAACCAGTAGCGGGCCAGTCACGGTGGTCTCTGCCTACAGACCACCGAGCAGAAGACTAATCGAAGATGACTTCACCCAAATATTAAACTTTCGAGGCAAACTCCTCATAGGGGGAGACTTAAATTCTAAACACACTGACTGGAACTCCAGAGTGACCAACACTGCAGGGCAGCAACTACACAGAATTGCACGTCGGCACAACCTACTAGTCTGGGGACCAGAGCAGCCTACACATCATCCTTGGAATGGTGGTAGACCGGACGTCCTGGACATCGTTATGACACGAGGAATCACTGGTTACGTCTCCACCACCACGATGAACAGGCTATCCTCAGACCACTCGCCGGTCATAATTGAAATCGACCTCGGCCCCTGGAGACCAGCCACTATAAATCATCCCAATTACAAATCAACCAACTGGGACAGCTTCCGAGCAGATGTAGCGGAATCCATGATAAGACTGCGACCTATTGACGCCATGAACCTTGAGTCAGCCATCAAACAGGTCACAAAAACCATCTTACACTGCAAACAGAGCCACGCCTCCAGCGGTCGACAGAAGTCAATCGCGCCAACTACCTCCACACCTATTGGCGCAGATCCGACACAAAAACAGAGTTGCCAGAGAATGGCACCTAACCAGACGTCCCGACACCAGACGCCTACTCAATCGGCTGCAGCGAGAGCTGAAGGCGGCGATCCAAGATCACCGCAACAGAGAATGGTCCGCACGCTTAGCCACCCTCCAAATTAGTGACGGTACCTTATGGAAAGAAACAAGGCGTTTCACCAAGAGGAAAACAAAAATACCACCGCTGCACGGTGAAAGGGGCATAGTGTTTAGCGACCAGGACAAAGCAAATGCACTGGCAGATCATTTTGAGCGGCAATTCAGATCCGCTCAGGACTATGATGAGGATGAAATTGCGGACATCCGTCGTCGACTGACCAGATTCCTCTCAGTTGATGATGAAGACTACACCATAGACGAAATAACACCTGAAGAAGTTCGCAGCATTATAAACCGGCTTCATCCTAGGAAGGCTCCTGGGATCGACAATATTAGTAACCAACTATTGAAAAATCTTCCCCAACAAGTCGTCGACCACATCACTGATATATTCAACATTATCATAAGCAGCCAGCTCTTCCCTCGCTGTTGGAAACGGGCCACGGTGGTTGCAGTACCAAAGCCGGGGAAAAACACCCTCTTCCCCCAAAATTATCGACCAATCTGTTTGCTTTCGTCAATTAGTAAGGTACTAGAACGACTTGTACTCAAGAGACTGGAGGCCCACATTAACAGGGAGCATATAATCCCTGATTATCAATTTGGATTCCAAAGGGGTCACTCTGCAACACAGCAAATCATGAGAATCGTCGAGCGTGCGACCGCGGCCTATAACCACAGAGGTTATTGCCCGCTAGTTCTTCTGGACGTGGCCCGTGCGTTCGATTCAGTTTGGCACAGTGGGCTGTTATTCAAGCTTTACACACAGGGCATCCACGGCCCTCTGGTAAAGCTCATCAAAAGCTACATTTCTGGGAGATCCTTCCAAGTACGAGTCGGCAGCGGCATCTCATCTCGTAGACTCATCAACGCCGGTGTACCACAGGGGTCGGTACTCGGCCCAGTGTTATACAACCTATACACTGCCGACATACCAGCCCCTGCCACAGTTCGCACAGCCCTCTACGCCGACGACACGGCATTCTCCACCGCACACAGGTGCAAGGTCGCAGCAATTAGGAGGCTCCAGGAGGTCCTTCAACAAACAGAAGCTTGGGCCAGGAGATGGAGGATCTTGCTTAACACCGCCAAGACGCAGGCAATATTATTCACGAGACGCCTGGGGAAGCGTGATCGGGAGAGAAACCATACACCAAACCTGCACCTCAACGGGGAAGATATCGTATGGTCACCTACAGTTAAATACCTCGGCGTAGTCCTTGACTCTCGCCTGACGTGGCAAAGACACACGCAAGAGGTAAGAAGGAAAGTGGCAACTAGGCTTCAAGAACTCTACCCCCTGCTGAACAGGGACAGTGCCTTGTCAGCCAGCACCGGCGTCAACATCTATTGCAGTCTCGTACGCCCAATCCTTGAGTATGCATGCCCAGTGTGGGGGTATGCTTCCAAGACTAGCATCAAACGGCTGCAAATAATGCAAAACCGCGCACTTCGGCGTGCACTACATGTGCCATGCCGGTTCCCTACAGCCCCCTTGCATGAAGCCGCAGGGATACCATTACTCTCGGAGCGAATCCTCAAAGTAACAAGAACATTCTACAGAGCCTCCAGAAAATCACTGAATCCCATCATAGCCAATTTGGGACAGTACTCGACCACGTTTGACAAGCACAAAAGGCCCCTGTCAATAGTGACAGACAATTAAAATATCTCAGAGCGAAAACAAAGACACACCAACAGTAATGATACGCATCTTGTAACATTGAAGGAAATGTCAAAAGACAAAAACTTCACCAAAACTGCAAAATAAAGTAATTTTGCAGAAAATGCTCGGGTGGGTGTGTGTACACGACTCCTCTTCGTGCCTGACTATCGAGGCAACATCACTCCGCTATCTGTCATTGTATATTGTGAGATCGAGTCTAATAAACCGGATCCTTGTATCAGCTGTGTTCTCGTAGTTATTCTCCCCTGTCCGAGGGATATCCACAGCCTACCTCCGCTAATGAGCCATCTATCTCGAGCAGGAACGCCATTCGACCCATCCGACTCCTGATCTTTCCCGAATGGATTCGACATCAGAATTGGGATCGCCCACGGACTGGGGTGTGCTGCGGAACGACACAGCCCAACGCAGTAACATTTCGTGCCTTGCTGGATAGCGAGCAGCAAAACCCGATGGAAAACGTCGCGGCGAAAAAGCCACCTACAGCCGGTACATTCGCCGAACTTGACTCCATAATTCCGGCAGCGAACTACTGTCTTCACGTAAGCGAACGACCACTTCAAGGAATCGCAGCAAGGACAACGCGGTCCATGTGGTCTGTCTGATGTCAACACAGACAGCACGCTGCCATGGTCGCGCTGCAGATCAAATAGCAGTGGCTAATACTGGGGCCAACCTAACCCAATCGTAACAGACGGCACACAACAGGGAAACAACTACCAGCGAAGTTGATTCGAGAAGTACAAGACCACTTGCCAGTAGAAGACGAAGACTTCGAACAAGCGCAACAGTAGCCGCATAGTGCCATTCTGAATGCCACCGACTGCCTGCTACCACAACGGATCTGTTTGGGAAAAGAGCTACACCGATCGACGACAGGCCGAGACATCTCCGACCCCAGCAGGGCAGCAGAATCGGGCCTAACGGACAGCCAAGCAGTCTGCTACCGTTGCGGACGCGGTGGACATCGGGAGCGCAGTACCCACGAGAGCGGGTGGAGCCGCTTTCCTCGTCGCCGCCTACAGACGGGTCAACTGGTGCATCAGGAGCTGTGAGGCTGAAGGCTGAGCAACAACGGTGAGTCGCTTCCATTTTACTTTGGCCTCTGGTTCTAACGAACCTCCGTCAAAGAGTGGCGCTATCAAATTGTCCGGAAAAAGGATACACCTGGCCGTAGTGCCGCTACGCTTTGACGCTACCCGCGCTAACTGCCAGATCATCGAGCCAGGCAAAGATGTTGTGATTGTAGACGCGGTTTTTTCACGTGCTTTCTAACTACAAGCTAGTAAACAAATATTACGATGGCAAGAAATCTTGTAACAACGATTAGACTCTAAGTCAACTAGTCACCTTTAGCAGATGCCGAAAAGCACTTGGATATTGCAAATTTGCGGAAACCCGACCAACCTAATCACCACCCAGGCCCGCCGTAAGCGGGCGTGCAACGCGTGCGCCGCACGCGGGCGGCACATCGAGGGGGGGCGGCAAAACGAGCGATCGACAGTCGCCGCCCCGCTATAGTTGCCACTCCATTGTCGCCGCGACGAAATTTGCAGCGTATTATGTAAGGGGCGACCTTTTTTTTTTTTTTTTTAGCTCAACAGCTGCTTCGGGCGGCCGGCGACACTCGGAATGGCAACAATGGGGGCGGCAAATAATGTTTGAAGGGGCGGCAATCTCACAGTTTTCTGACCCGGTTCGGAAATTTCCTAAATCCACCACTGGCTAGTTAGACAGGGGGGCGGCATAATCGGTATTGCACGCGGGCGCTTAAACAGCTAGCGGCGGGCCTGTCACCACCAAACTAATCAGATGTCCCACCCCTATATCACCCGCCGTTGCTAAATTGCTAGCGTTTTAAACATTCTTCATACGTAACGGAATACGCACCAACATGGGCGTATCATACAAGCGACTCGTAGACCTGTGTCGCATAATACAATGTCGGCCCCATAAAATGACACTAAGCAACAAGACCGCTAGGTAGAAACCATAACATAATTAGACAATAGGCAGTTCAATGACAATACCATCACAGATTAATTCCCTTCCAATTGACGACCATATAGCAAAGGATTAATTTTTTTTTTTTTTTTTTTTTTTTGGTTAGGATATTCTAAGCAGCTACCATCAAATACCTGCAACCGAGTACTCAGCTTAAAATATACCCGACGACAAGCGCAGTTTCTCAAAGAACAGTCGTAAAATCTTTAGACCCAGTAGTGTATACCATAGCAATAGCACATATAGACTACTTTTTCATCCACCACTGACACGATTTAACAGTTAAAAACACCAGCTGAAAATCGAAATCACCGCGAGTTTCTTTAAAACAGCCAGATACACATTTCTTAAAAGCCAAATCAAATACTTAGGATTTGTCATAACTAGTGTTTGTTTCAAATTGAAAAAAAAGTTCAGATTTGTAAAAAAAAAAAAAAAAACATGAAAAAAACCTAGCACCCTGTTTTTTTTCTAAAAAAAATTTTTCAGAAAACAATATATTTGATAAATTATAGTTTTATTTACGGAAGTTACATTTTACATGTGTTTTTAAATCTTACTAAATCATATAATGTCTTACATAATGATTCATAAATGTATCTATATAGGTAACATAATTTTTTATCCATCCTCTTGGTCAGTACCACAACACTAGTGCGGTCGGAATCGGAATTTTCCGTTTCTTCTTCTGTCTCCTCTAGATCCATAACTTCAGAAGTAGTTACATTTTATTTTACTGGTTGTATTGTACACAAAAGATTTTGAGATTGCAATTTTAAATTGTGAGCAAAGTACACACTGTGCATAAAGACTGCGCCGATAGTTCCATATTACGGTCTTTTAAGTTTGAATTTAAATCTATTATCATACAAAATAGGAGCTTTATTTCTTTTCAATCGTTGGTTTATGCCAACGGTTGCAAGGAAATTATTCATAATAACTGATAATGTAATGACTCAGTATCACTATATACTGCGAGTTTAACAAGTATACGAATATAAGGAAAGCACAATAAGCAATAAAAAGGGGCAAAAAACGATTGATAAAGTTAAAATTCCTAATTTTTTGGAAAAGGTCCGTAGGTCTACAGATAAATTTGTAGGGCTGGCTAAATAGTTCAAATAGTGAGTATCAACCAAACAAACGGGGATTCCTTCTCGTGCAACCTAGCCTATTCGAGAAATCCCTGTTCGTAAAAGAATACTTCAGTCAATGTTGCCAATATTTTTGTAATTTTTTTTCCCCACTGAACCAGAAAAATATAGTAGATTTAAAAATTATGTACTTAGTAAAAACTCTAAAACAGTCATATTAAACGATAAATGCCTTAAAAATATGAAATTTGGTAGTTATGAAAAAAAACATGTCCCAGGAAAAAAAACGTTTTTTTAAGGGTTTTTTTCCCCCAAGTCAGAAAAACCGTTTTTTTTTTTTTAACACAACACTAGTCATAACAGATGGAAACATTCGACCCAACCTAAACAGGATATCCGCGCGCACATATCAACTCCCTCTTTCCCTCTATGGATCATCACGCAACTGAGACTTTATAGGGCTTCGCTTTAAATCTCGACAATGCATACTCCAGTTTACCAACTTATGGCCACACTCTTCAAACTCGCAAGGAGGAAACACAAAGACGCTAAACGAGCAAAAGGACGAGGAAATCTGCGAACAGGGAAAGCGTACCTACAGGCCTTCAATTTAGACCTACAGTACAGAGAAGGAAAACGAATGGCACATGTTTACTTCTGAACCAGGAACACAGGTGCGCCGGTGTTAACAAAAACTGCCCCTACACGCCACAGGAATCCAACTTTGCTAGACAATTGGCTATCTGCAGAGTAAAACACCCGAAAGTCTAAGACGTTCATGCCGATATGCGTCCGAAAATCTCTGCAACAAGCACAAGAGTGTTTCCACAATAATACAAAATTCGTATTACTCAACCGCTGAAAAAAAATCACAAACTAATAATTCAAAAATCAAACAGCAACGGATCATTGCCTTCCCTACCACCCAGGGGCACAGGGTTTTCTCACCTTTCATTTCTACACTCCAGAATCTCCGGCACAAAGGTAAAATTCAGCAATATACCGCATGCACTACTTCTCGTTGAGTCTTCAGCATCTTGATTCATATCTCAGCAGTAGCAGTTCGTGTCGAACTAAAACATCTGGTCATTAATAGCATTAAGAGAGAAAATTTACCAGGACACTAACATCAGCAAAGAGGTTCTTCCTCAAAATGTTACCCACGCGATCCAATGAACGAAGCTTCTCATCTCTTATAAGGAAACAAACTTTTCAATCCATGTTGGATATTGCCATCAAAGTCAAACAATTTCCAAGGACTTCATTACCAGGGATGAAATTTTAAAATTTCTTTGATAAGAAACGCCAAAATTTTGTAATTTGTATCGGACCTCACCACGAAGAGCAAATTTTTGTAATTTGTATGGGACCTCGCCCTGAAGAGTAAATTTTATGATTTTATATTTTATGTGGACCTCGCCCTGAAGAGAATTTTATAATCTGGCACCATAAAACTTTACCGTCAAGACATCACTACAAGAAATTCTAAGGATTGTCCAATCAGGAAATTAATTTCGCTCTTTTGCAAGTCTTGGAATGAGAAAATTCATTCACGTTAGTATCTAGAAAAAACTTTTCAAATTTCTCTGGGACTTCGCCAGGAAGAAAATGAGTTTCTAAAAACTTGTTATGAAGATAGTAAAAAAAAATTTTCACGCTAAATCTGAAACGCATACATTAAGCCTGGTTTATCTTTGTTTTTTCCTCATTAATTTCATAATGTAATTATTCAACAAAATTGTTCTTTACGTCAGGATAGCCGAGCATACTGCGGTTAACCATCTTTTGTTCACAGAAGCTTCACACATTCGACGGATGCTGTGGTAAGGAGACGGCCGTGAAGCAACGCCAAACCTCACCAAGCCGGGCAACCAGACAGCCGTGACGGATCCTACAAACCCTTCCGAGATCACAAGAAAAACAACAGAGCACTGCCGGAGACGGGCATTCTTGAAGACTCCGTTACAACAACCAACTACCATCGTTTCCCGAAATCACTCTAGACGAATGCCAGGATGGTTCCTTCCTAAGGCCATGGCCGATCATGTCTTTTGTTTTCATTTCTAGCTCCGATAAGTCACACCCGGGGCCTATGACCGACAGCCAGGGACGGCTGTGTCAGCAGGATGACCGTGTCGGATCTGGAGTATGGGGCTAGCTACTAGATGGAGCCACAGACGCTGCTAGCAGGATGCCAGCGCCACAGTGACTGCAGTCACAACTAAGAGGGGCTCCTTAAAGGGCAGCGCACAGCACACGAGTCTCTCTTCGTGCCTGACCATCGAGGCAACATCACTCCACTATGTCATTGTGTATTGTGAGATCAAGTCTAATAAATCGGATCCTTGTATCAGCTGTATTCTCGTAGTTATTCTCCACTGTCCGAGGGATATCCACAGCCTACCTCCGCTAATCAGCCATCTATCTTGAGCGGGAATGCCATTCGACCCATCCAACTCCTGATCTTTCCCTAATTGATTCGACATATACCTTTCATGAATCGGGCGGCTCTTCTTTAGACCTCTAATGCCTCCATTAAACCCTTTTGATGAGGACCCCAGTACAGTATTCTAATTCTAATTTTCTAGCCCATCACAGAATGATGAATAAGGATGAGGATAGAATAGAAAAAAATATGGGAAAGGAGCTATACTGTGAATCACTGGAAGAGAGAAGGCAGAGTGATGGCTATGTATAAGGCTTTGATGGTGACTGGATGGGTACTGAACAAAGAATTGTGAGAATGATAAGAAAGGAATGAGAGGAACATGACTATAAACTAACACTTGATTGCAAGGAGAAGGAAGTATGAATACACAATACAAATTTAAGTCTTCATTTTTAACTAAGGAATAGGAGCTGAATAATTTTATATATGAAGGTTTATTCCAGTGAATGATTCTGTTGGAGATATACAGTTAAAAGTAAGGTCATTTGCAGATGATATAATGCTGTGTAATAGAATTACACTGATATATGGCTGTAAGAAAATTCAGAGGGATCAAGGCAAAATATCCAGATGGGTGAATAAGCATTTAATAAAAGGTAAATGCCAAAAAGAGTCAAATTATTAGCCATAAAAATAGAAAAATGGACTCTCTGTATGTTATTCAGTGGCGGAGGAATCGTTTGTTGAAGCTTGGGGATATCACTTTAAGGTAAGCTAAACTGGGTTGGGTACATTGTAGGGAAAGAGTTCAAAAGTATTTAAACTGCTGGGGAGGATAATGAGAGGATCAGAGAATGGAATGTATCAGGGAGGTAAGTGAGATTTACATAACATTGGTCACGCCCTTGCACAAGTACTGTGGGATGATGTGGTACCCACATTATGGTTATCAAATACTGGAGTTGGAGGGAATGCAAAGGAAGGCAGCTACATTTATCTACATAGAATGCACTTAGTAACTGAAACTATAAAAAGTTGGTTGGAAATAGTCAGAAGATAGAAGGCAGGTCAAGAGAATTGTGGACATCTACATGGCATATACTGAAGCTTAGGCATTGATAAATATAGAAGGAATATTTAGAAACAGCATGTGGAAGGGAAAAGAGGACCACAATAATAAATTAGCATTCGATTTCAAGCATAGGACATTTGCACATATAACAATATAAGAAGTAAAGTAATGCAGTGATGAATGGTATACCTTGGACTGTAAAGGATTTTAAAGTAAATTTGTGTATGAATCATAAGTAGATATGTAGAGAAATTTCCAGAGGGGTGTAAGATCAATTACGATGAATTAATTATAGCAATATATGAAAGGATTTAAATTAAAAATTCACATGATTCATTTTTTTTTTTTTTTTTTTTTGCTGTCGTCAGTCTTTAGACTGGTTTGATGCAATCCTCCATCCCTTCCTATCCTGTGCTAGCCTCTTCATTTCTACATACCCCTTACAACCCACGTCCTCAATTATCTGCTTCATATATTCTAATCTCTGTCTACTTCTACAGTTCTTACCTTCGTTCATAAGAATGAATTAAAAAATCTAATTATCATACTAGCATCACCAGACATCTTTAGGTCTTCTTACATACACAGACGGAAAAAAAAATCCCAACACCAAGAAAAAATTATTGTAGAGTAATGAAATTTGGACAATGCATTTGTCAAGTTAACATGTTTAATTGATTAAATTTTCAAGATCACAGGTTAATTTAAGCTCAAGAAAATGCATTTCAAATGTGAAATACTGTTAAATTAATAGCCAGTGTAACCTCCAGAATTTTGAATGCAAGCCTGCAAACGTGAATGCATTGTGTCATACAGGTTTCGAATGTCACTTTGTGGTATGGAGTTCCATGCTTGTTGTACTTGTGCTATCAATACTGGGACGGTCAGTGCTGGCTGTGGATGATGCTGGAGTTGTCGTCCAATGATATCCCATACGTGTTCAATTGGAGACAGATCTGGTGATCTCGCAGGCCAAGGTAACATGTCGACACTCTGTAGAGCACGTTGCGAGACAACAGCGGTATGAGGGCGAGCGTTATCCTGTTGAAAAACTCCCCCTTGAATGCTGTTCATGAATGGCAGCACTACAGGTTGAATTACCAGACTGACGTACAAATTTGCAGTCAGTGTGTTTGGTATAACCACAAGAGTGCTCCTGCTGTCATAGGAAATTGCTCCCCAGACCATGACTCCAGCCCTGTAGCGTGCATTCCACTGACTACAAGCCATCGCCGTTTGCGACTCCAGTGGTGTCAAGCCAGAGCTCATTGGAGGACGGAGTGGAGATCTGTTGTGTTTTCTGATGAAAGCAGGTTCTGCCTTGGTGCCAGTTATGGCCGAGTGTTGGTCAGAAGGAGGCCAGGGGAACGCCTGCAACCAAACTGTCTGCGGCCTAGACACACTGGACCTACACCTGGAGTCATGGTCTGGGGAGCAATTTCCAATGACAGCAGGAGCACTCTTGTGGTTATACCAAACACACTGACTGCAAATTTGTACGTCAGTCTGGTAATTCAACCTGTAGTGCTGCCATTCATGAACGGCATTCAAGGGGGAGTTTTTCAACAGGATAACGCTCGCCCTCATACCGCTGTTGTCTCGCAACGTGCTCTACAGAGTGTCGACATGTTACCTTGGCCTGCGAGATCACCAGATCTGTCTCCAATTGAACACGTATGGGATATCATTGGACGACAACTCCAGCATCATCCACAGCCAGCACTGACCGTCCCAGTATTGATAGCACAAGTACAACAAGCATGGAACTCCATACCACAAAGTGACATTCGAAACCTGTATGACACAATGCATTCACGTTTGCAGGCTTGCATTCAAAATTCTGGAGGTTACACCGGCTATTAATTTAACAGTATTTCACATTTGAAATGCATTTTCTTGAGCTTAAATTAACCTGTGATCTTGAAAATTTAATCAATTAAACATGTTAACTTGACAAATGCATTGTCCAAATTTCATTACTCTACAATAATTTTTTCTTGGTGTTGGGATTTTTTTTTCCGTCTGTGTAGTTGTTAAATTGCCAGCCTCAACAATATTCTTAATAGCTAACCCAATTTTCTATTAATGACACATCTCAATGATATCTCTAATATTCACAAGTAAGTGGTGACTCTCAAATGAGAATGACCTTTCAAACAGTGCTGCTTTGGAGGTGAAATTGCATACACACATTTTTCTTTAGATATTCCTATTAGCATTAAAATGGCACACATGTCCAAAATACTGTAGAATTAATTTCATGCCATAGTTACCATAATATTAAATGATAACCAATTGATATATAAATTGAAATATAAATATCTTGGCATTACATTTGATAACAAGCTTGACTGGGCAGGACACATTGTACAGTTGGTAGGAAAAGGTTTCAAAATTCTGCACTTGTTGGAGAGAGTGATGAGGGGATGTACGAGAGAAGTAAAGGAATTGGGTTACAAAACTTTGGTCAGACCATTGCTCGAATTATGTAGTGTAGTATGGGACCCACATTTCGAGTATCAAATACAGGAGTTGGAGAGGGTGCTAGATTTGTTTCTGATAATTATCGCAGAATACAATCAGTAACAAATATGGTAAAAGAGCTGGAATGGGATTCATTGAAAGACAGGAGGAGGGTGAAGAGGGTCATGGGAGTGTACAAGGCGTATATTGGCGATGAAGCATGGAAAGATATTGGTGCAGGTATGAAAAGTAGTGCATGCAATGGAAAAATTGACCATGATCACAAGCTGGCACTCGATTTCAGGCACAAGGGTATGGGAAGATTATCTTTTTTAGGTAAGGGTGTCACGGATTGGAATAATTTACCACGGGAAATAATGAATAAATTACCAAAAACATTGAAAGAATTTAAAGTTAAAAGTTTTAGAGAGTAAATGTAGGTGGGTGCAGGAAAGGGGGAAGATGGGTGTGTAGGGAAATTGCCACCGGAGCATGCACTCCATTGCAATTAAATTAAATATACCATATTCACATATTCTCAATCTCCAACAATAATGGATAACAGTATTACATAGAAAAAAATATACTGTACTTTGGAATTGCACAAAATGTGTCTAGATAAATTGTTAATACTGAATAATACTGCAATAATTACTTTCTCCCATGCCAATATTTTTGAACATAGATAATATAGTAATTCTAAATGACAACCAACTCAGTATATGAAAAGACACTGTAAAAATGGCGTTTTGCATATCCTCTTATTCCAAGAGTATTATTGGTCCACTTACTGTTTAAATATTGCTGTATTTCAAGTTTTTTGTCCATGAGAGATGCTTTAAAACGAAACATCAACAGGTAGTAATATGTTTTTCTTGCATACCAATGTGAATGGAAATATCAAATTTTAAACCTCTTTGCATGATTTAGTGGCTTTAAATGCTAACACAATCTTAAATACATCAGGAATGTACGGAAAAACTTCAGACCAAATGACTATACAATGCATTCATTTATTTTCCATGGATCCCAATATAAAAGACTGGCTCATGGGATGTGGAAAGTTGTTAATTTACAGATAAACTATTGCATAACAAAAGAGATAAATAAACACCAAAAGATGTACAGTCACAACATAACATTTACATTAATTATATCAACTACAGTCACACAAACGACTGGCAATTATTTTGTAGATAGATTAGAAATAAATTCTTCGATGAAGCAATTAAAAATTCTTTCAAATTTTTCCCGAATTTGATCTTGTCACCAGCTAGACATTTAAGATGTGTTGGGAGCTTATTAAAGGTATGTACACCTGAATATCGGACTAAATGACAATGACTTGTAATCCTTGTGAAGATCACTGTTACTTCTAATGGCATGATTGTGTATTTTGCTATTTGTTTCAAATAGAGTATAATTTGAGACTAAAAAGGACATATTTGGCCACTAATGTTAAAATACCTAACTTCTTGAACAGCTGTCGGCATGAAGTTTTACTGCTAACCGCATACATAATACTCATTTCTGAACCATGAATACCTTGTCTTGAGTAGAATTGTCCCAGAATATTATTGCATACGACATTAAGGAGTGAAAATAAGCAAAAAACTAGTTTCTTCATACAAAGATTACCTATTGCCAAAATTGTACGAATTGCAAATGCGGCTGACGGATTTGCTTTATGAAGTCCCAAACATGCAATTGAAATTATGATTAATATGCAACCCTAGAAATTTGACTCTCCCTACATCTTGAATGGACAGGCCTATAAATTTTATGCGAGACCTACTGAATTGCATATATTGAGTTTTATCAAAATTTAAGGACAAGCTATTAGTTGTAAACCATTTATTTATAAGGTCAGACATATAATTTGAAATATGTTTGGTAGAGAAATCTGGAGTATTTTTAATTCCTGTGCTTGTGTAATCTGCAAATTGAACAAATTTTAAGTTTTTAAATGTAATGCAGGATAGATCATATACCAATATATTGAAAGCAATAGTGACCCAAAAATGCAACACCGAGGTATTCCACATCTGAGAAATTCCCACTAACTGTGAACCACAACTGTGAAATAGCATAAAATGTTCCAGTGACACTGTTTCTATTCACAAGGTAGGAACTAAGCCATTAATTAACAATGCCATTTATACCATAATACTTTAATTTTTGTATCAGAATTTCATGATCAACACAGTCAGATGGCTTAGACAAGTCACAGAAGATCTGAAGACATTAATTTATCATTTGGAATGCAAATATAGCTTTTTCTGTTGAATGACCCCTTTGATGCCAAATTCTGATTTAGTTAGAACATTATTTTTTAGGTGTTGGTAAACTCTGTTGTTCATTGCTTTCTCAAAAATTTTGGAGAAGGCAGTTAGTAATGAAATAGAGCAGTAATTTGATAGAACTGACTTTTCCCCCTTTTTATAGAGTGGCTTAACTACAGCACACCTATGCTTTTCTGGAAAGGTACCCTCAAGTAAGATATATTAAACAGATAACTTTGTTCATTACTTAATTTTGCAGAGCACAGTCCAATTAATCTGCTGGAAAACCCATCACAACCATTTGAGTATTTACTCTTAAAAGTGATTAGTTGTCTTATTTCCTTTGGAGTAGCTAAATTTAAAGCCACAGTGTCAAATTTTCCTTGGAAGTATGTATTGACAAAATCCATACTGTGAGTCACTGAGCTAACGGTACCTGATCAGCAACAGACAAAAAAGGTTTATTAAATATATCAGAAAATGGATTATACTGGATTTTATTTGATATAAATGTCTTTACTGGCCTGATTATTCTTGCTTGTTTCATTTTTTACAATATCCCATATTGTCTTGATTTTATTATCAGAGTCATGAATCTTATGTTCGTAGTTCATACTTTTAGATTCTTTAATAACCTTTTTCAGTATTTTGAAGTACTGCTTGTAATGTGTTTTAGTATAAGCATTGTGACTATTCCTGTTGGCAATATATACCTTCCTTTTAGAAATGCATGATGTTTCAATGCACAGTTGACCATGTTCTTTTGAGAAGTATGACATCTTTTGATGGTGAAGCAACTTTCAAAGAAATTTAATACAATGTTGCTAAAATTTTAAATATTTCAGTTGCACCTCTTGCACTGTAAACATATTTCTAATTTGTGGTATTAATAAGGCAATAAATAAAATAACTGACTGTTTCATCATTTATTACTCACAGATCCTTTACTTTAGCAGCTAGTTCATATTAAAGTGTGGATAGTTAATAAGTGGACATCATGGTCTAAAAATCCATTAATATATGGTTTGATTGTATAACAGAATTTTTAGGTAACTAGGAAAGCATTATCTATTTCTGAGTGACCATTACTCATTATTCTAGTGGGAAAATTAAATATCTTATTCAGAGTGTATGAGCTGATTAATCATTGAAACATAATAACTTTACAGGATAAGTTATTTAAACAATCTACATTAAAATCATCACACAAGACTATGTTAGCTACTTTTATTTTATTTATTTATTTTCAAATAGCCTATGCCTAATTTAAATACATCACAATTCATACAACATATTAGCAAAAGAGAGAAAAAAACCTAAGGTGCTAAATTCAATTAAACCTTTACATAATGAAAAAAAAATTACACTCTTCAGCTTTTCTCAAAAACTTCTAAATGTTCTGGACTTTTTTTATTTCTTCCGTTAATTTGTTATACTTCGTTAAACATTTGTGCAACACTGTTTTTTGTGATTTACAACTTTTATTAAAAGCTGAATAGAAATGATTTGCCTGCATTCTCTTATAATTACGAACATCATTAATCTTTTGCATTAGCCTAGACACATATCTTGGTAACAATCCACTTTCCAACCCATATGCAAAATTCAATACATCTCGATTTCCTTCCCAATAAACAGATATCCCAAGTCTTTTAATATTTTACTTACATTTTCAGTTCATATTTTGTTTAATACTGCCCTCATTCCATTATTAAAATTATTTTGCAACTTCATAATTTCTCTTTTGCCCACCATGATTAATAATGTGGGGCAGTATCTTACGTGAGGCAACACAACTGTTTTAAACAATAACTCTTTAACTGATTTGGATAATACTTTTCTTAATTGGTATATTAAATTTACCTTTGCTACTACTTTTTTGTTTATGTAATAATCTATGTGACCTACAAACATTAGCTTATTATCTATAAACATGCCAAGATATTTATATTTCTGGTTAAAAATGTTAATAAAAGTTCAAGTTGACTCAGAAAAAGACAAAAGTTGCCAGAAGATGCTCTGGATACAGTTACTATTACAAAATTTTTATTATTGAAATTTAACCGTCTAGCACAAGCTTCAAAATGTTGATCAAGACAATACTTACAAGGAGGGTGTAGAGACGCTTATACATAAGGATTGAGAAGTAGTTACTGAGGATTTGAAAACAGCAGAGATTTTAAGTAACTGGTTTAGTGAGAGCATTAGGGACAATGAATCAGAAACGGGAGGGTCTAACTAGGAGAACGAGCTTAACAATACGATTAGAAATGAAGATAATAAAAAATTTGAAATTTATCCTGAAGAAATCACGAAGGAAATAAGCAAGCTGAAAAAACATAAGGGGGCTGGTGCAGATAATATTACTACAGATATCTTAAAGATAGCCAGATGTGACATTGTACCTTATCTTGAAATATTATTTAAATTGAGTCTGGATACTTGCTGCTTACCACAAGAATGGAAAAGTGTGATAGTAGTACCGGTACATAAAGAAAGGGTGAGAAATAGAGTCAAAAATTACAGGCCAATCAGTTTGACTTCAGTGGTAGGTAAATTAATGGAAAGATTGATATGCAACCACATCAGAAATGTTTGTGAGGAACGTAAGTGGTTTTCAAGTAGGCAACATGGGTTCAGGCAAGGATATTCATGTGAATCTCAGTTGGTGGGATATATGCAGGATATTTCAGATGAAATGGACAAGGTAGGCCAAATTGATAGTGTAGCACTAGATCTTGTCAAAGGCGTTTGACAGAGTAAGCCACAAAATGGTAGGAAACAAGGTAAAAACTATTGGAGTGGATGAGAAAGTGATTTGCTGGGTAGAAGAATTTTTAAAGGGTAGAAAAAAGAAAGTTAGGGTAGGAAATGCGGTATCAAAGGATGTGTAACTAAAAATGGGAGTGCCGCAGGGTAGTGTATTGGGACCATTGCTATTCATTATTCTAATGAATAATTGTGTTGATTGTTTACTATCTGAAATTAGATTGTTTTCAGATGACATATTGCTGTATAAAAGGATCAAAACGATAGAGGACTGTCAACAGTTGCCAGGGTGATCTGGACAGGATATCTAGTTGGGTTGATAAACATGGGATGAAGATAAATGCAAAGAAGAGTCAGCATATTAGATACACAAATAAAAAACAAAAGGTTAATTATCAATATAAGGTGGGGAAACAATTCCCTACTGAAGACTCGAAATGTAAATATCTTGGCATTACGTTTGATAACAAGCTTAACTTGACAGGACACATTGGAGTTTTGGACAGGTGGGAGGAAAAGGTTTCAAAATCCTGCACTTGTTGGAGAGAGTGACGAGGGGATGCACGAGAGAAGTAAAGGAATTGGGTTACAAAACTTTGGTCAGACCATTGCTCGAATATGGTAGTGTAGTATGGGACCCACATTTTGAGTATCAAATAAAGGAGTTGAAGAAGGTGCAAAGAAGGGCTGCTAGATTTGTTTCTGGAAATTATTGCAGAATGCAATCGGTGACAGATATGATAAACGAGCTGGAATGGGATTCATTGCAAGACACGAGGAGGATGAGGAGGGTCATTAGACTGTACAGGGCGTATACTGGCGATGAGGCATGTAAAGATATTGCAGTAGGTATGAAAAGTAGTTCATGGAAGGGAAAAGATGACCATAACCACAAGCTGGCACTCGATTTCAGGCACAAGGGTGTGGGAAGATTCTCTTTTTTAGGTAATGGTGTCAGGGATTGGAATTAGTTACCAAGGAGAATGATGAATAACTTACCGAAAACGTTAAAAGAATTTAAAGTTAAAATTTATAGAGGGTAAATGTAGGTTGGTGCAGGATAGGGGAAGATGGGTGTGTAGGGAAATTGCCACCGGAGCGTGTGCTCCATTGCAATTAAATTAAATATTTATATCATGAAAACCATAACCATTTCTAATATAAGTGATAACTCTGCCTTTCCCCAAGTTAGTTTCACAGTAATGAGAAGCTAAATTAAAGTCTATTATCATCAGGATATTGTGGGACATTTCCTCAATTGTAAAATCAAATTTTATGAATAATTGTCATGCCAATGCAATTCAATTCGATCGACGTGACAATTATTCATAAAAATTGATAAAGTCTGTTATACTTGACATACCTATTCCTGTAGCTATAATAATAATATTTAATTAAATTGCGATGGAGCGCACACTCCAGTGGCAATTTCCCTACACACCTATTTATGTTTTATGCTTATCTGAATTGGAAGACAGGAGGAGGGTGAAGAGGGTATTGGGGGTGAACAAGTCATATATTGGAGATGAGTCAAGGAAAGATATTGGTGTAAGAATTAAAAGTAATGCATGGAAGGGAAAAGATGACCATGACCAGAAGCTGGTACTCGATTTCAGGCACAAGGATGTAATAAGATTCTCTTTTTTGGGTAATGGAGTCAGGGATTGTTTTTTTTTTTTTTTTTGTAACAGTTTAACGTCCCTTTTTAACAACGTGGTCTTTAGAGACGGGAAAGGATGGGGGCAAGGAATGGGAAGGAATTCGGCCATGGCCTTTTGAAGGAAGCATCCCGGCATTCGCCTGGAGTGATTTGGGGGAAACCATGGAAAACCCAAATCTAGATGCCCGGACGGGGATTCGAACCGCCGTCCTCCCGAATGCGAGGCGAGAACGCTATCCGTTACACCACCACGCTCGGTCCAGGGATTGGAATAAGTTACCAAGAGAAATGATGAATAATTTACCAAAAATGTTGAAAGAATTTAAAGCTAAAATTTGCAGAGGGCAAATATGGGTGGGTGCCTTGAGCATTTTTCCAGCCCGCGAGATTCATCATACTTTAACAAAATATTTTTTATATTTCATTTTTAGTGATACATATTTGTTTACAATGTGCATTTAGTATCATTATTATTATATTAACTTTGTTTACATGTAAGAACAATAGTAAGCACAAAAATAATAACTCATTATGTTTCAATTTTTCACTCCAAAAAAAATGTCTATGGAGGGTCTAAATCTAATTTGGGGATATATAATTTTATATGCGGCCCCCGGAGTTATGATACATTTCCAAAGTGGCCCGCAAGATCATTTGGGTTGGCCACCCCTGCCCAAGACCCTCTTCACCCTCCTCCTGTCTTCCAATGAGTATTCAGACAAGCAAAAAACATCCATTCTATAATCCTCTGATATTTTGATTTAGTACATTAACGCAATTTTTAATTTTGGTTTCTGAGAACTCATTACTGCTTAAACTAACTTCTGTTAATACTCTCTGCCTAAAACATGACTCTAATCTAAAAAAAAAAAGGAGCTGCCATATCATTGTTAACTACAGGAATCCTATTATGAACGGCAGTGTCTCCAATTAAACATCCTGCTATCAAATCTGAAAAAATCCCTCTCCTCTACTATTGAGGTTTAGGATATGCCTAGAATAACTCCACCTACTGATAGCATCGGCTCTGCCATGAGCCTGTATCTATGATACAGGCTCATGGCAGAGCCGATGCCAGACATAAGAAGCCATTCCAGCTCCAGATTCATTTGCAAGGACTTAGCCAGGATTAGCTTCAGGGTGGGGGCACAAAAGAAAACTTGTAGAAAATCATTTTACTTGAAAAAAAACTATACACTCAATCAACTTAATAAAGCACTATTATGCAAGTATTCAAGCTAAATTTTGACAAAACTTGTTTTTCAATAATAAAAGTGGGAATTTTCATATATTTTTCACTCAGCTACGTGAGGGAGCACTTCTCTCCCTGGCTACTTCCATGTTCACTTGCCTCACAACAGAGTTCATCTGAGTGCTATCATAGCATCTCAGGACCGACATCATGCTGTCCTGAATGTGGTATGTTGCTTTTGTTATTTTCTCTAGGTCACCTCTAAAACTATAGCTATCATCCCTGTCTAAACCATTTCCCAAACCTCTCACTATCACTACATGATCCCAATCTGTGAAAACCTTACACAAAGAACCTATATTTTCTACCACCTGATCAAGAGAAGCACTTGCTTCAAATAAACTCATGATTTGGCAATCTTATTCTAATTTTACCTGCACTAATGGTCCTGCAAATCTTCCATGACTGCTACCTAGCAGAAAGACTTTCGTTTTAGTTCACACTTTCATCTAGACTTACCTTCACAACTTTACCTACAAGTCTGCCACATTTTCCCTACAAATACAAATGGATCATCTCTGTCCGACTCTGGCAACAGGTCAAATCTATTTTTCAATCCAACAACAAAGTAATCAGAAGCTCACCTTATTCTGGTTGCTCTTTTACCCACAGCCAGTTCCCAGCCATTTCTGTTTTCTTCCCATTGCACTCCATCCAACTCCATCCTAGCATCTTTTTTCTATGGATTTACGCCTCATTGACGCTGAGGTCACTAGAGACAGGATGGGACTGGGGGACAAGGAATGGGAAGGAATTCTGCCATGGGCTTTTTGAAGGAAGCATGCCAGCATTCGCCTGGAGTGATTTGGGGAATCCATGGAAAACCCAAATCTGGATGCACGAATGGGGAATCGAACTGGCATCATCCTGAATGCGAGGCCACAGCATTAACGCATCAGTATTACTGGAGATCACGATTCCACACGGAACTGGCGCCATAATACTGCAGTAGTCAAATGCATAACACTGCTAGAAATACTTTCCGGAGCACATTTAATGGTGTGATGCTGGTACAGGGTGTAATAATATCTGCTTTAAAATAATGATCCTGGCTGTATTACAGTGGAATTAATGCCTGAAAATAATATGCCTTGCAATTGACCACTGCAGTATTATTACATCATTCGTGAATGTTGTTGTAGCAGAATCACTATCACAAGCAGACCCAAAGACTGCTAAATTAACCCACAAATAAACATTAGCCAAGGATCCTACAAATCAGTAATTAAATACACTTTAACTGCCTACATGAACACCAATAACCAAATAAAATTTAAACGATATTTAAGCTTGCTAACAAAAATCTGAGATGCAGCCGAATGTGTAAAAATAGGCACCTACAGAAACTGCCACTGGATCAGGCACTCCATTGCAATGAAATTAAGTTAAATCAAATGTAAACAACATTAAAATGTAAACAAGTATATTTATTTATAATTTCAATGCATCACTCGAAGCAACTACATCCATCAAACGTATTTCTTCTAGGGCCATTCCCATTTTAGAGGAATCTTGTAAGTGTTAATTACCACACACTCACCATACAACAAATTGTGTATGTTCTAGACTTAAGCATCTTCAACAGACCCAATCCCCAACCATAATTAAATCAAATTTCATCTTCTATATTCCAACTGCTCATTAGAGGACCATTAAAGTCTTCAACACAAAACAATCATTTTCCATAGATGCTAGTATGATGCTGTGGGATGTGGAAAGGGAATTAAATTATAACCAAACCCCAGACCTCACAAAATAGTACGTACTTTAATTACATTTATACCGTAGTGGTAATTATTTGAAGATACATTTATCAGGAGTTGACAAGCAAATAAAAAAATTAAAAAATCCTGAAACTAAACTTATCCACTGAGAGCCATTTAGGACCTATTGGAAGATAGTTTAAGATATGTATCCCTGAATTTATGATTCCTTTCTGATTGAATGACAACTGCATATTTTACTATTTGTTTCAAATACAATATAATTCATTATTGTAAAAAAAAAACAGGCAACAAATCCCAAAATTTTTAACATCTTGATTAGTTCTTTGCAGGGTGTTCTACAGCTAACTCCACACAATTCATGTTACTCACTTCTTAGCTCGGAACCTAATTCATTGAATTGATCCTAACTGTTAGTGTATATGAGATTAATGAGTTACAACAAGAACTAGCATCAACTTTTAAAAATTTATTTTTTAAGTCAGATACACGTACTCTCCTATTTAAATTATGATCAATATGCAAACATAGAAATTTTCATGTCTCTACCCGTCGAATAGATTGGCCTGCAAATTTTATATGTATGTCTGGAGTTAAACCAAGTCATGTCCTGAATTGTAAACACTGAGTTTTATCACAATTTAAGGGCAAACTATTAGCTGTAAATAAATTAATATTTAATTCCGCATGGTCCGGTGGCAATTTTCCTACACGCCCATTTTTCCCCTTTCCTGTACCCACGAACTTATGCCCTCCACAAATTTCAACTTTAAATTCTTTCAGTGTTTTTGGTAAATTATTCTTAATCTCTCTTGGTAACTTATTCAATCCCTTACCCACTGTCTTTTGCTGTGTATAGCTTTTTAAAAAAAATTGGACTGCTGTTAACAACGTAATAGGATAGTAATTCAATACTACTAAGTTATTCCATTTTTTGTGGAATAATTAACTTGCACGGCACACGAAAACCTGTCAACACAGGTCCCATTAAGCTACTGATAAATAAATTTACATTACAGTATATAAACACAATTTAATTCTATTTCTCTGACAACTCCTCCTTTCGAAAAAGTTACTACAATGTAGTTAATAGTGTTTATGTCTGATTTATGTACATTAATATCGCAAATAACTCTAGCTTCTTTCGCTTTTGAAGGAATACCAACTACCAAACGCTACCAAATTAACACTCCTAGTCTCCTACAGTATTTTTAATAAACCGTGAAACTAAAGTTAGCAAATAACTTTAAGTGTTTACCATAGTATCAAAGAGAAAGACACTGTAGTATTTTTATTTATTTATTTATAAATAAAAATAGTATAGTGTCTACTACGATAAACACTAAACGTTAGTAATTAAAATAACAACTTGTCGAGATTTATTTCTGTTCTTTCCATCGAAAAGAAAAAAAAATAAACAAAAAATTACCCTTATCTCTCATAGAAACTATGTTTTACAAATTTCAAATTAAGTTAGGTCTATACTCAGTTATTTTTTTACGTCAAACTTTTTTTTTTCGAAGCGAGTGTGTAGTGCAAGAGATGGTTCATAGATGGAAGGCATCATTGCACTAATGGTGGTGCGAGGTTGATAGCAAAAGTAAAATCCAATAGTAAATACGCATTTATCGTTAATAACGAAGAAGTTCAATAATTCTTATGATATTTCCTAACAAGAAAAGTAATAACAATTGCTATTAATTATGAAACTCTTGATTACAATTGATTCAAACTCTAACATTACTTGCACGTAGTTTGTACTGAGATAATATGTACATATACTAGTTGGAGCACAACGCAGTCTTTGGATGAGAGTGTCTTGTGATGGCACTACTGAACATTGATCGCTCCAACGATAGGCAGATCTGCTCAGTCCGTGTTGTCACGTGGTGTTCCTAGAAGTCTGTTTACATTCCTGTTGCTTCGCGCACAGTTGAGTGTTCACACGGCTCCTCGAAATACCGCGATTTCCAAATTGGGGGGCGTGGCTAGGAGAGACCGAGGTCATTTAATCTCATCCATGTAGCGGCCCGGCAGTTGAGTCGGATGCCATATTTTTTAAAAGAAATGTGGATTTACATTAATTACCTTGGTTCATTTAGTTTTTGACAGATTTTTGTTTAATATTATACACGTGGTTATTAAGAAATTCTGTCAATTTTCATAATAATAAATAATCAGGAAAGTTGAAAGTTTGGTAAACTGTATACCTATTTTAGTATTGCATTCAGTTTCCCAGGTGTGGCGTTACTTCTTGCTAAGACTGACTTGTTAGTAAGTTCCAAGTTGTTGTTGTTGGTTTTTTTTTTTTTTTTTTTTTTTTTTTTTTTTTTTTTTTTTTTTTTTTTACAGCGCTTGTGTTCTGGTGTAGTTTTCCTTATATTGTTAGCTGTTGGAGAGCTTTTTTTTAGCACCTCCCTCATTAATTTAATGCAGCTCCTGGTAGGAAATCCTACAAATTAAAATGTTTCCACTGTCTTCTGCCTGAAATCATGGTCTAATATTTAGTACCTTACACATACTGCTTCCAAATACTTTGCCCATCACCAATGTATGCCTTACACATCCCCATTACTCTCTTTATCTACCTCCTGTTTCTCAATTACTCAAACCAAAACTCTTAACAATTTATAAGTGAGTTCATTTAGTTTAATTTAATTTAATTGCAATGGAGCACACGCTCTGGTGGCAATTTCCCTACACACCCAACTTCCCCCTATCCTGCACCCACAATAATTACAAGGTAAAAGCTGTCTCCTCACAACTCATTCAACTCTTGGGTTTAATACCCATAATATAGGTCACAAAACATCTACCACACTTAAGAAATGGAATGATCAGTGTTCTATAGTTCAGTTCCCTTAGTTCATTGAACTCTCTTAACCATTAAAGGGTTTTGAAACCACTACCACCTCCTCAAAGTATCTTATTAATTGAGTTTATTGTCACTGATATACCAAAATATGTATGCCTTAACCAGAAATTCCTCTCTGGATTAAAGTAATACAAAACATTTATTTTGCTATATTTATATCTTGCTTACTCTTTTTAATTTCATACTAATCTATCCATCAATATCACCTATCCAAATCCAGTGTTGCTGATTTTCAAACTACTTCATTTCCTCAGGTCTCCCTGATGTAATTCGATATCAAGAAAAATATTATTGGTGCACGGAGACAACAGATGGATGCATCTAGAAATTTCTGTGGCTATGTTAGAAAACTGAAGGGTAAGGAGGGTGCAGGGCCGTATACAGACCGGTTTTTTCGGGTCATTTGCCCGGGGCCCGGGCCCATAAATTGTTGACAGGGGCCCGGAAAAATCTAGGTTATGTAAATTCTACCTTCAACAACAAAAATTAAAAATTGTTAACAGTCATACAGGCTTATAATTTTATGACGGAAAGAAAAAACCAGTTAATGTGAGCAAAAAACCTCTTGCAGCTTTATGCAATAAGATAAAAATATAAGATAAAAATTTATGTGCTGATTAACAAATAAACGTAGCTGCAAGGAAAGCAAGAAAAGTAAAACCCATAACACCTATGTAACTATGTACTTTTTCCTTTTTTCAATGTAAAGTTTTTATGTCGTAATACGGAGTTTTTTAACATTATAAGCTGTAAAATCTTTACTGCACAGTACTGCTATTCGTATGCATTGCAATAATAAAGAAATGTTTTTGTTCATATGGATAATTTTTGGTATTTTTTCCTTTAGTACCTGGCGGTTTTAATTAATATAAGTCTTGAAAATTGATAAAGTTGTAATCAATCAGTATCATTAATATAATCAATGGTAAATTGATCCATCTCAACTCTACCTTTAGATAGTAAAACATTTCCTAATTGACTGTCTATAGTTTAAATGCCAAATTAGTTTGTTTACATTTTTTGCTTTGTTTTTTATCAGCTGACTGTAAGGATCTGAATACTTTTGTTTTGTTTTATCTTGTCAAAAAAATGACCCCTCGACCCCCCCCCCCCCCCCCCCGCGGGTAAGAGGGGCCCGGTCGGGTGAAATTGCCCGAGACCCATTAAACCTGTCTACGGCCCTGGGAGGGTGTTGAGACAATTGTAGGTAAGGAGTGAGAAGAATTTACTGAGGATTTGAATAAAAGCAGAAATGTTAAGCAACTGGTTTTGTAAAATAATTAGGTACAATGATTTAGGAATGGGAGTGTGTAAATCAGGGAATTAACTTATACACACAATTCAAAATGAGCAAACATAAAAATATGAAATTCATCCTGAGGATATCAAAATCTGAAAAAGCATAAACAGGCAGGTGTAGAAAATACTACTATCCATGTCTTAAAGATAACAGGATGTGACATTGTTCCTTATCTTGAAATATTATTCAAATTGAGTCTGGATACTTGCTGCTTACTAGAGTACTGGAAAAGGGCAATAGCAGTACCAGAACATAGAGGACGGTGACAAGCAGGGTTGAAAACTATAGGCCACTCAGTATGACATCAGTAGTAGGTAAATTAGTGAAGAGATTGATATACAGTCACTTCAGAAATGTATGTAAGGAATTTAAGTGGATTTCAAGTTGACAACATGGCTTTAGATAAAGATATTCATACAAATCTCAGGTAATAGGATACGCGCAAGATGGTGAAATGGACAAGGAAGACAAAATGGATAGTGTTGCACTAGATCCTTCAAATCCTTTTGACAGAGTGAGCAATAAAATAGTGGCAAACAAGGTAAAAGCTATCGGAGTTGATAAAAAAAAATTATTTCATGGGTAGAAGAATCCTTAAAAGTAAGAAAGCAAAAGTCAGGGTAGGAAATACAGTATCAATAGAAGTGGAAGTGAAAATGGGAGTGACACAAGCTGGTGTTTTGGTACCATTGCTATTTCTTATTCTAATGGATGATTGTGTTGATGGTTTACTATCAGAAATTAGGTTGTTTGCATATTACATAATGCTGTATAATATAATAAAAATGGTAGAGGACTTTAAACAGCTGCTGGGTGATCTGGTCAGGATATCTAGCAGGGTTGGTCAACCTGTGATGAAGATAAATGCAGAAAGGAGTCAGCTTATTAGGTACATAGATAAAAAAAAAAAAATAGTAAATAAAGGTTGTATATGATTGTAAGGCGAGGAAAGAATTGCTTGTTGAAGACTTGAACTGTAAAAACAATAACTGACTGCGGTAAAAGTGGGAAAGAGGAGATAAATTCTGAAAATTTAAAGCCAGTAGTAAGGGTGTTAATGGCAAACTGTAGAAGTATAATGAACAAAGTAATCGAATTTGCAAACTTAATAGAAATGCACGAACCGCAAGTAATAAATGGGGTAGAGAGTTGGTTAAAAGAAGAAGTACTAGACAGTGTGATTTTTCCTGATGGTTACAGAGTGTACCGCAGAGATAGAGGAGCAATTGGTGGAGGAGTCTTCATACTAGTTAGCAAAAACTACCACAGTTCACTGGCATTCATAGATCAAGACCATGAGTTACTTGGGGTAGATTTCTGGGGTAATAAAAAAGAAAAAATCAGAGTGTTGGCTGTTTACCGCAGTGGAAGAATGACAGAAGAGGATGAGGCACTTGGGGAGAAATTAAATTCATACTCAGATTTCAGAGGTGAGAATAGAATGATCATCATCGGCGGGGATTTAAATTTACCAGGTGTAAACTGGGAAGGAAATAAGATAAATAACACAAGGGAACATAGATTTGCAAATATCTTAATAAGGGAAGGAGGATTTACACAAGTGGTTGAGCAAAACACTAGGGGACAAAATATTTTGGACATATTTCTAATTAAGCCCGATGAAAACCTTTTGAGCTATCAAGTAACTGAAGGAATAAGTGATCATGAAGCAGTTCTGATGGATATTAGAGGATTCAGTAAACCAGCAGCCAAAATTGATGGGGGAAATAGGTACAGTTATAAAAAGGCACAGGTTTCAAATTTGAAGAGATATTTCAGACAACAATTCAGCAAATGGAAGGAAGGCTCAGGTACAGTAGAGTCAAGGTGGGAAGAGTTCAAGGAGATAATAAGAAAGGGGGAAGAAAAATTTATTCCAAAGCAGAAAATAAAGAGAAGTAGAGAACCTCTGTATTATATAGGGAAGTGAGGAGGTTAAAGAGGTTGGTAAGAAAAGAACATAACAGAGTTAAGAGACAGCAGGGTAGTAGGGAATATTTAAAACAACTAAACAAGGACTTAATAACAGCAAAGAAGATGGCTAAAGATAGGTTTATGAAGAGTACTGTCAGTGCAGGAGGACCATTGACTGATGCATCTAGAAATTTCTATGGCTATATCAGGAAACTGAGGGGAAGGGAGGGTGTAGAGACACTTATAGATAAGGATGGAGAAGACGTTACTGACGATTTGAAAAAGGCAGAGATTTTAAGTAACTGGTTCAGTGAAAGCATTAGGGACAATGAATCAGAAACAGGAGGGTCTAATTCAGAGAATGAGCTTAACAACACAATTAGAAATTACGATAGTAAAAAATTTGATATCCATCCTGAGGAAATCATGAAGGAAATAAGAAAGCTGAAAAAACATTAAGGGGCTGGTGAAGTCAATATTACTACAGATATCTTAAAGATAGCCGGATGTGATATTGTACCTTATCTTGAAATATTATTTAAATTGAGTCTAGACACTTGCTGCTTACCACAGGACTGGAAAAGTGCAATAGTAGTACCGGTATATAAGGGAGGGGTGAGAATTAGAGTTGAGAATTACAGGCCAATCAGTTTGACATCAGTGGTAGGTAAATTAATGGAAAGATTGATATGCAACCACATCAGAAATATATGTGAGGAACGTAAGTGGTTTTCAAGCAGGCAACATGGTTTCAGGCAAGGATATTCATGCGAATCTCAGTTGGTGGGATATATGCAAGATATTTCAGATGAAATGGACAAGGGAGGCCAAATTGATAGTGTAGCACTAGATCTGTCAAAGGCGTTTGACAGAGTAAGCCATAAAATGGTAGTAAATAAGGTAAAAACCATATAAACTGCTCTCGGGTGACTAGCCGAGTCAAGAGTGTGTTGTCACACGATATTTCGGCGACTTGATTCATTGCCGCCATCTTCTTGTGAAGATGGCGGCAATGAATCAAGTCGCCGAAATATCGTGTGACAATGCACTCTTGACTCGGCTAGTCACCCGAGATCAGTTTATACATTCTCAACGCCGAGAAAGACTTCGTTCTTATATAAGGTAAAAACCATTGGAGTGGATAAGAAAGTCATTTGCTGGGTAGAAGAATTTTTTAAAAGGTAGAAAACAGAAAGTTAGGGTAGGAAATGTAGTATCAAAAGAAGTGGAAGTAAAAATGGGTGTGCCACAGGGTAAAGTATTGGGACCATTGCTATTCATTATTCTAATGAATAATTGTGTTGATTGTTTACTATCTGAAATTAGATTGTTTGCAGATGACATAATGCTGTATAAAAGAATCAAAACGATAGAGGATTGTAAACAGTTGCAGGGTGATCTGGACAGGATAACTAATTGGGTTGGTAAACATGGAATGAAGATAAATGCAAAGAAGAGTCAGCTTATTAGATACACAAATAAAAAACAAAAGGTTAATTATGAATATTAGGTGGGGAAAGAATTGCTTGCTGAAGACTTGAAATGTAAATATCTTGGAATTACTTTTGATAACAAACTTAACTGGGCAGGACACATAGGACAGGTGGTAGGAAAAGGTTTCAAAGTTCTGCACTTGTTGGAGATAGTGATGAGGGGATGTACGAGCGAAGTCAAGGAACTGGGCTACAAAACTTTGGTCAGACCATTGCTCGAATATGGTAGTGTAGTATGGGACCCTCATTTTACGTATCAAATACAGGAGTTGGAGAGGGTGCAAAGAAGGGCTGCTAGATTTGTTTCTGGAAATTATCACAGAATGCAATCAGTGATGGATATGATAAAGAAGCTGGAATGGGATTCATTGCAAGACAGGAGGAGGATGAGGAGGGTCATGGGAGTGTACAGGGCACATACTGGCAATGATGCATGGAAAGATATTGCAATAGGTATTAAAAGTAGTGCATGGAAGGGAAAAGATGACCATGACCACAAGCTGGCACTCGATTTCAGGCACAAGGGTCTGGGAAGATTCTCTTTTTTAGAGGGCAAATGTAGGTAGGTGCAGGATAGGGGGAAGATGGGTGTGTAGGGAAATTGCCACCGGATCCTGTGCTCCATTGCAATTAAATTAAATTTAAAAAATTAAATACATTAGCTTAATATTTGATTACAAACTTAACTGGGTATTACATATTGGATAGGTGGTAGGGAATGGTTTCAAAATCCTTCACTTGCTGGAGAGAATGAATAATGAGGGGATGTAAAGAAGTAAGGGAATTGGATTACAAAACTTTGTCAGAATATGGTGGTGTAGTATGGAACCAACATTTTGGGTATCAAATACAGGAGTCAAAAGGAATGCAAAGAAGGGCTGCTAGATTTGTCTCTTGAAATTACTGCAGAACATAATCAGTAACTGATATGGTAAAGGAGATGGAATGGGATGCATTGAAAGACAGGAGGAGGGTGAAGAGAGTCATGGGAGTGTACAAGGAATATATTGGTGATGAGAAGTGCAATGATGTTGGCAGGGCCAGCGCTGCGATTCTCGGGTCCCTGGTAAGCGATCTTAGGCCCCCTCCCCTCCCTCCTCTCCCTCTTCTACCCCTCCCCCCGAAAATATTTACTTTAAACTTTGATTTTTTTGGATAACTCACAAAATTATAATACAAAAATGTTTAAAATTATTGGTGCAGATTTTTAAATTTGTGTTTGATTTCTATTTATTTAGGCACCCAGGCCGGTGGGCCCCCCTATGGTGGCCCGGGCCCCGGATACTTTTGCCCTGCTTAACCCCCCCTAACGCCGGCCCTGGATGTTGGTGTAAGAATGAGAAGTAGTGCATAGAAGGGGAAAAGATGACAATGACCACAAGCTGACAATTTCAGGCACTAGGGTGTTGGAAGATTTTCTTTCATAGGTAAGTGGGATAGTGACTGGAATAAGTTACCAAGAGAAATGATGAATAATTTACCAAAAATGCTGAAAGAATTTAAATGAGTGTGTAGGGAAATTTTAACTGGAGTGGGCACTCCATCACATTTAAATTATTATTGTTGTTATTAATCATTATTGCTCTTGAGGACAGTGTTTAAACTCAAATTATTCATGATTATTCAGTTTTTGTTTCTATTTGTCTTCTTCCTCTTCTCTTCCCAATACTTCTTCATATGCTCACTATGTTCCTGTTTCCTTTGCTCAGTCCATTTTGTTCCTGTTTTCTTCTGTATTTTAAATTTTGTGTTCATAATTTTGTTCTTGAATTGTCCCCTTTCCCATGTAATTTCCTTGCTGATCCCTGCATGATTCAAGTCCTCTTCTATTTCCTGGAACCAATTGGTTTTCCTGAGCGAACCATTTACCACATCAAAGATCCACTTTGTGAGTCTAGTGCTGTTCATTTGCTGTAAATGTCCATAGATTTGTAATCTACGTCTTCTGATCATGTCTGTCAATCTCTCTGTATGTTTGTATAGTTCTTTCGTTGGTCTTCTCATCCATATGCCGTCTTTATATATTACTCCAAAAAATTTTGTATGTATTTTGTGTTCAACTTTTTCAGCTTCTGTGAAGCCTGAAGCCCCAATCATGGTTGTTTCTGATGCATATAATGCTTCTGGCAGTACCACTGTTTTGTAATGTCTGTGTTTTGCCTGTCTTGATATATATCTTTTGTAATAATATGACTATGTGAGTCTGTAAGCCTTCTGATGCTTTTCTGATCTTTCTGAGTTTGATAGCTTGTTAGATCCTCCTACTTGTATATATTCCCCTACATATATGAATTTCTTGACCCTTTTTATGTTTCAAAATTTTGTGTGTATTGTTTGTACGTTGTTGTTTTGCTTCTCCATGTACTGCGTTTTTTTTCATACGAAATTTGTAGCCCTATTTTGGCGGCACTTTGATGTAGCTGTCCCAATGCATCTTGTGCTTTCTGCCTATTGTCGCTGAGAATTGCCAGGTCATCTGCAAATGCCAGGCATCTTATGATTGTATTGGTATGTCGTGTTCTTCCTGGCTGTATTCCTTCAACCTGTTTTTCCCATTGTTTTATAACTTTGTCCAATACTATTTTGAATAAAATTGGTGATAATCTATCTCCTTGCCTGACAACCATGCAAATTTTGAATGATTCTGATGTTTCTCCAATAAATTTCACTTTAGATGTGGTATCAGTAAGTTTTTGTTGTATCAGAGCCCTTGTCTTCTTGTCTATGCCGTATTCTTTCATTATGTCAAAGAGCGTCTGTCTGTCTATGGAATCATATGTCTTTCTGAAATCCACAAATGTTACTATGATATTTTTTGTTTGTCTTATCTTCAGGAGTGTTCTCAGATTCCAGATTTGTTCAATGCATGATCTTCCTTTTCTAAAGCCCGCCTGGTATTCACCCATTTGTGGATCTACCTGAGGTTCTAGCCTGTTTAGTAGGGCCTTTGGAGAGGATTTTATAAATGACTGGCAGCAAGTAGATACCTCTGTAATTGTTGGAATCCATCTTGTCATCCTTTTTATGTAAGGGATGTATTAGTGCACATTTCCATTCTTGTGGGATTTTCTCTGTGGCCCAAATATCTGTGATTTTTATGAATTTTGTTTGTAAGATTTTCATCTCCAAGCTTCCAGAACTCGGCAGTAATGCCATCTTCTCCTTGTGCTCTGTTGTTTTTCAGTTGTTTTATGATCTCCTTTATCTCTTCGAGTGTGGGTGGTGTAGAGTCCAGATGTTGTGTAGTTTCAGTTAGGGTTAATTTTCCTGTCAGTTTCTCACAGTTGAGGAGATTTTCAAAGTATTGTGCCAGAATTTTGCAGTTTGCTTTGGTATTCATTTCAAGGGACCCATCTGGCCTTTTGAAACAAAAGTTTAAAGGTGTGTAACCCGTAATATTTTCTTTTGAAAGTTCTATAGAAGTTTCTTGTATTATTTCTTTTGAAGTATTCCTCAATATCTTGTATCCTTTTTCTGTCGTATGAATGCTTTTCTTTTCTAATTTCTTTTGAGGTTTGTTTCTGGACTGAGTGAAATTGCTGTCATGTTTCTGTTGTTCTGTTACTATTGAATTTAGTCCATGCCTGAATCCTTCATTCAATAGCCTCATCACACTTCATGTTCCACCATCAATGACTGCGTTTTCTAGGAGGTTGTACCCAACGCATTGCCTTTTGGACTGCATTTGTGAGGGCTTTCCAATTTTCTGCTGCATTTTGATTAATTTCTTTCATGACTTTTCCCCTGTTTTTCTTCAGATATTCTGGGTCCAGTCTGGTGGTTACAGTCTTCTTTGTTGTTTTCCTATTTCTTGGGATTGGCCTAATCTTTACTTGTAACAAGTGATGATCTGATTCAAAGAATCCTTCATGCGTTCTCACATTTAAAATTTCTCTTCTGCTTCTATTTTATATGGCTACGTGGTCTATCTGAAATTCTCCCATAAGTAGTTGGGTGAGATCCAAGTAGTAAGTTTCCGTCTGGGTTTTTGAAATTGCGTTGACATTATTTTTAGGTGAAAGTTCTGATAGTACTTTATAAGGTGTTCTCCATTTTTGTTTGTACGATTATGTGCTGTTTATGGGCCTGTACATTTTCTGTATTTTTTCTTTTTGCCTAACTGTACGTTAAAGTCCCCAAGTAAAATTTGTATGTGTGTTTCAGGTATTTTGTGGGTAGCTTCCTCCATATCTTCCCAAAAATTTTCAACTTCTTGCAGCTTCTTTCTGTTTTGATCATTTTTTGGTGTGTGAGCATTGGTTATGGAGTATCTTTTGTTCCCTGATTTGAAAGAGAGCATGGAGATGCATTCTGATACTGAGTTGAAGTCTGTGATGTTATCTATGACTGATTTTTGGACAGCAAATGCAGTGCCAAACATTGTTGGTGTTCCTCATCTTACTGCAGGTTTGCCCTTATAAAACCTATAATTTTCCATGTTGAAATGACTCTCGTATGCAAATCGTGTCTCATGTATTGCAAGGATCTTGATGTGAAATTGTTGTTGTGTGTTTGTGAGTTGTTTAAGTTTACCCACTTTTACAAGGGTATTTGCATTGAGTCTGCTGATGTAATGCTTATGCAGAGGTTTTGAGAAGCTCTGATACTTCTCTTCATGATTTTCCTGGTCCCCCAGAATCCGATGACCAGGAGAATCCAGCACATTGACTGGGGCCTGTGGTAGTAGGTTATTTCCTTGTCGTTCTATCATGATTAAGGGTGATTGTGGTATGCCTCGTATGAAGTATACGGGTGTTACAACTGGATTGTTGAGTTCCAGAGGATAGCCAGATGGAAGGCTTTAGTGCTGTTTTGGTCCACGGGTGGTATTTTATTTCCCATCTACCCTGCATATCTGCAGAGCGTTCCCCTATCCACCACCTGGGGATGCGCCGGAGGGGGGACAGCAAAACCCCTCACCGGCACAGCTAAATTAAATTAATTAAATTAAATAAATTTAAAAATCTTAAATTGCAGGAAACTTGTATTTTGATACAACTGTGAAGAAGATTTTTTTTAAGTTTCACATCCATATGCTTCATTTTTTCTATTCCCCTATTCTACAGCAAAACAAGCTAATGTCTGATTATCATTTATGAAATATGAACTCAGTCAAATCATCTTCAGAAATCTGATAAACCTGAAAATTAGTTGTTATATGAAAAAAAATTGACTATCATCAATTTCCCTGAAAACTGTAATTTTAACATAAAACAAGCCTGGTGTGTTAAAGATTAAACTTGGGTCTGCATTTAGTAGTACATGAGTTTGAATACTCTTCTTGCTTTCCAGATTTGACTTTCCATGGTTCCCCAAAATTACACTGGGTAATGATAAGATGGTACTTTCTATGGGCTATGACCAAAGTCTTTCCATTCTTTGCAGTGGCGTAGCTGGGTCAACAAGGGCCCCAGTGCAAAAAATTTATTTTGGGCCCTCAGGCCAGATAGGCGACCTTTTTTTGTTTTGTGTTACTGGTAGGGGCCCCCTGAGCAATGAAGGCCCTTAGTGAGGAGCTAGGGGCTCCCTGGGTCTCAGGTACCCTTGGGGGCCCCCTGAGCGTAGGGGCCCCGGAACACTGCACCGCCTAGCCCTATGGTAGCTACGCCCCTGATTCTTTGTCCACAATTGTCTTCCACCTGAATAATCTCAACATTATCAATGAATAAACTACCAAGAAACTAAAAATACAAAGATAATTTTTTCTTAACATCCAGGACTCAGATGAACTAATGCTCTGTACTATACACTAATGTCTGAATGCCTTTCAATAATAAATACTTATTTGTAATGATGGCAAATATTAATCAATTATCATCAAAATTATATGAAAAACTTTTGAAGTACCAATAAAAAATTAATATATTAAAAAACTGATTTATATGCTACATTTAATACATTTTTAAAGCAATCTTTGACACATTCATTTGTTTGATTATGCTTTTAAATGTTATCTGCAGTGAACAAATACTTACATTAAATATTATTAATTAAAGGGTCATAGATGAGGTATTTACAGGTATAAACAGTGATATCAACCATGTATTTTACTCATGAATATAGAAACATGTGGCTGAACTTGCACAAGCAACTGTGGTCAACACAGATGTGACTATGTTGACCATGAGTGCTTGTTTCTATTTTCATGGCCCAAAATATTGTGTGTTTGTGTAGTGTTTTTCTTTGTGTTACTGCTACCCTCCTCCATCAAGGCATTTCTTCCTGCTCTATTGTTGCTTCAACCAAGGGCGTATCCAGGATTAAAACTAGAAGGGGAAAAGATTTGAACTGGGGGGGGGGGCAACTCGTATTGGTTTTGAGGATGTGGGGTGGGGGAATGAAACATAATGATTTCTTACAAAATGAAACTCAAACATATTGAGGAAACTATTTTTATTATTGATTAATATAGTAATCCAACCACTTAATCTAAGGACCTACTGTGTAGTTAATTAAGATCGTAACTCAGTTATAGTTTTTTATGTTAACATTAATCATCTCGGATTCTAAGAAAAATTTTCAATAACTTTATTTGTCAATATCTCACAATGTTCTTTCACGAAATTTCGATGCACACTCATCAGGCATAATCTAGTCAATCTTTCCTGTCCCAAAGTGCTCCTGAGCCAGTCTTCACTCATCGAAGTGTACTGAAGGCAGCTCAGTTTCCTTCTGGGGGGCGGGGGGACAGCAAACAACCCCTGCCGCGTGCTGGATATGTCCATGGCTGCAACCATGTATTTTTGTATTGAATAATGTAAAAATTACCATTAAAAAATTGCTCACATTTCCACAAACATCAAATAGACATCAAAATACAAATAAAATCTAAGAAAAGAAAAGGAAAATAAATTTAAAAAAAAAAACAGCAACGCATACTAATTGATATCTTCTAAATAATTTTCAATGAAAACTACACTGTATCTCAAATAATACATCTACATCTATACTCTGCAATTCACAATTACTGTGGGTGGCAGAGGGTGCTAAGCACCAATCCTATTTTAGAGTATTCCAATCCCGAACAGAACGAGGAAAGAAAGAATACATAAATGTATCGGTATGGCATCTTATCTCTCGAATCTTATCCCTTCTGTCATTGCGACCTAAATAGGTTGGTGGAAGAAGTATTTCGTTGCACTCGTAAATTAGAGATTTTCGCATATTCTCCAACAAATTTAAACGAAAACAATGTCATCTGACCGCCACACAATCCCAGCCTAACCCACGTATCAGCTCTGTGACACTTACATAAGGACTGTAACTAGCGGTCACGAATCGAGCGGCTCTCCTCTGTACTTTCTCTAACGTGTCAATCAATCCCTTCCAATACGGATCCCAAATTCCACAACAGTATTCCAAATGCGGACGCACTAGTGTTTTTTACGCTATTTCCTTTGTATGAGCATTGCAGCTTCTCAAAATACGACCTATAAAACGTAGTTTAGAATTAGCTTTGCCTACGACGGAAGTTATGTGCAAGTCCCATTTCATGTTGCTTTGTACTGTTACGCCTAGATACTTCAGGGAATCGACCGTGTCAACAGCTGAATTGTTAACTTTGTACTCGTGAGCAAACGGGGTCTTTTTATTACTTATTTGCATTGCCTTGCACTTTTTACAGTTAAGTGTAAGCTGCCATTTACGGCACCATTCCGAAACAACATCCAGATCGCGCTGAATTTCTAAGCAATCGTCAGAGCACCCCACTTCCCTATAAATAAGTGCATCATCAGCAAAAAATCGCATCCTGCAATTAACGTTGTCACCGAGATCGTTTATAAAAATTAAAAAAAGAAGTGGTCCTATTACACTTCCTTGAGGAACGCCCGAAGTAACATCTAGCTTTGAAGAGGCTTCCCCGTCAACAACGACATACTGCGACCGACCAGTTAGAAAATCGCGTATCCATTAGCAGATCTGATCAGATATACCGTACGCTCGAATCTTCGCCAAAAGGCGGTTATGTGGTACAGAGTCAAAAACCTTCTGGAAATCCAAGAAAATAGCATCAACTTGTGATCCTGCATCAATAACCTTCATTACGTCATGCAAAAATAGAGCCAGTTGCGTTTCACACGAACGGTTCTTACGAAATCCATGTTGGTTTGCTGTAAGTAACTCGTTTTCATCCAGAAACTTCATAACATTAGAGCATATGACATGCTCCAGAATTCTACTACAGACAAATGTTAGAGATATGGGTCGATAATTCCTAGGATCTCTCCGATCACCTTTCTTGAAAACGGGAATCACCTGCGCTATTTTCCAGTCAGAAGGTACTTTTCTTTCTTCTAAAGATTTATGAAATATATCTGATAGAAATGGTTCTATTTCTTCCGCGTATTTCGAAAATAATCTTACTGGAATACCATCAGGACAGGGCGCCTTCCCCCACTTCAGGAGCTTTAATTGCTTTATGATACCTACACTATCAATTTGAACTGGATCCATCTCAAATTCTACATGCCGTGCAAAAGCGGGAATGTTTTCCATGTTTTTGTCAGTGAAAGAATTTTTAAATTCGGTGTTAAATACGGTAGCCTTTTCGCTGCTGTCATCAACTTCCCGACCGTCTTGTAGTATAACTGACATATTGTTGTCACTACCATTAACTTTTTTTACATATGACCAAAATTTCTTTGGGTTTTCGTTGAGACTCTTAGAAAGTGAGTTGCATCTAAAGCCAGATTTAGTAAGGCAATGGGCAAAGTTGAAATGGATTTTAAGTACAAGTACAAATACTTTTCCTTCAACTCTCAAATTTACCACCAGATATGTGGCACTGCTATGGACACCCATATGGCACCATCCTGTGCAAACCTTTTCCTGGGCTGTCTGGAACAACAATTTCGAAACAATCTTTCCATTAAACCTCTTGTGTGGTTCAAATAAATAGATGACATTGTTATGATCTGGACCCACAAAGAGAATCATCTAATAGACTTTCTCAACTCCCTAAACAACCACTCCATCAACTTTACCTGAACATACTCCCACAGCCATGTTTCCTTTCTTGATGTTGATGTTTCCTTACCTAATGGGCACCTGCATACCTCTGTTCATATCAAACCTACAAATCTGCAGCAGGATCTTCACTTCAACAGTTGTCATCCCTCCCACACCAAACATTCCCTTCTGTACAGTCTGGCCATCCGTGGAAGGAACATCTGCTCCAATGAGGAATATCTTTCCCGATACACACAAAACCTTTCTGGACCTCTCATCTCTTGGAGCTACCCACCTGACTAAGTACATAGACAAATCTCTCATGCTATAGCCCTTGCTGTGCACAGCCATTCCAACACAGTACCCCTTGAAACTAACTGCAGCCCCACTTTCATCACCCAGTTCTTCCCTGGTCTTGAATCAATTAACCTAATCATTCGTCATTGGCATGACTTCCTATGTTCCTTCCCGGGGATGGCAACCATTCTCCATAAAATCCTACCCACTGCCCCGTACACATGTTTCAGCAGACCACAAATCTAAAAAATATCTTGGTTCACAAGTACTTACATAGTAATTCTCCCAAAATACCACAGGGATCATTCCTGTACAACAGACCCCATTGTAAAACATGCAGCATGCATCCAGCCACTACCACTTACTCCAATCCTACCACAGGTGAAACATTCTCTATCATTGGTCATGCTATCTGCATGACAATACACCTCATACATCAACTTACATGCTTCCATTGGCTCATATATAGGCCTCACTACTAAACCACTTGCTATCAGAATGAATGGCCGCAGGCATACAATGTATACTAACAATGTAGCATCCAGTGGAAAAACATGCCAGTTCCCACAATCTGAATAATTTCAACAACTGTTTCTTATTTACGGCAATCCGAGTTTTCCCTGACAATACAACCTCCTCTGAACTATGTAGATGATGGGAGCTAGCCTATCAGAATATCCTGGACACCAGACATCCTGCAGGCCTCACTCTCCAATAAATCGCTCCCACCAGACCTAGCACTTATTATCACTATTATTTATATTGCTTATATTTTATTTTTCCTACTTAAAGTTTTAAAAAATATTATCTATATCGTCACTGAGTTATTATGTTGATCAACCACTTTCAATGATAATATACCTTCAGCAATGTCGATTAGTTGATTTAGTATGTGTGCTTCCCCTCTCTCCTATACTACCATCTATGCTGGCCATGCCATTCACCAGACAGCCATAATCATGAGCACATCAGGCTCCCCTGCTGTTTTACTTTAGAAAGACTAAGGCTAAATACTGAAATACTGTGTTTGTTCTTTTTTATGTTCATCTTTCCCTGCTGACTTCATCTGTGGTAAATGTTGGGCCATATTTCTCAACCATGCTTTTGTTTTATTGCCTTAAAGCATTTTCTTGCTCATTGTTGTTTTTATATATATGCATATAGTTCAAAACTGAAGATATATTTCAGTAATAGGTTCAGTACATCGAAAGAGGAAATAAGTGAAAACAATTCAAATAGATAGTAGGAATTGTGGAAGAAATGTTTATTCTTAAACATATATTAGAAGCACAGATTCTAAATACTATAAGACAGAGATAAGGAGGTTAAAGACCTTGGTTGGAATAAAACACAATAGAATAAGAAATCAACCAGTTAGATAGAAGCTAAGAGGGAAGACGAGGTTGCATTCATGAAGGATACTGAAACTGGAGGGATAACACTAAATAATACAACCAGAAATTTCTATGGCTATGCCAAACAATTGAGAGGTGAGAAAGGTTTTTAATAACGTAACTACATCTATACTCTGAAAACCATAGTAAACTGTGGATGGAGGAGTTCTTTTCACCAAAACTAATCTCCATTCTATTGATTCCAATCACTTTTGCATACTGAAGTGCAGCACAAGTCAAATTTCAGTTCCGAGTATCATGGTGATGGACAAGTATTTGTCTCTGTTTATTGTCAAACTTTCAAATTAATTCTTCTAAACAGGTAAGAAAATACAACTGTTTGTGTAGAAGATGACATGACTCTCTAGATCATATGCTAGAAATCAGTTGCAGTGACATCTTATGTTTCTTATAACGCCACTAGTTGAAAGCCCATTACATGCAATTTTTAAACTGCATACCTAAAACCACCTCATAAGTTGGATCTGCTGCAAAGCAGCTGTTATCCACACAATTAAACCATTTGTTTAAGGTGGCTGTCCACCATGAATGATTTGCAATGACTGAATCAGGCTCACAGCTAGAAAATGAACATCACATTTTACCTCACATTATAATGTCTTTTATCTGTACCCTTTGTTTTTAAGAAAAATTTAATAATGATTAATTGTTATCTTTTTAGTGATACTTTTCATGAGGTGAGTCTGATTAGATACTCAGAGAATTTAGCTATGATGTTTCCACAGCCAGAACATAATGAGCAATTTATTTGAAATTTCCATAATGTTAGTAAAAACATAACCATTGTAACAGGAAGTGTTTGACAAGCGGCACTTTGGTGGTGGCCAGCATAATTAACACTCTGTGAAAAGTAGGATCATTGGTCATTCAAACAGAAAAAAGTAAAGGCCATTGTAACCAGCACTTCAGACATTATCTACTCATCAAAGGTTGCTGAGTTATAGAGGTAATGTCTAGTCACAAGCATCAAGTTGCCCGGCTATGGGAGAAAACAAAGCAAGTCTCTCTTAAGAGTGGCCTTGGACAGCTTCCAGTCTCTTTATCTGATATTTCCTGTTGGCCAGACATTTGACCATGGGCGCATCCAGTGAGGGGCAGGGGGGGGGGTGAATGCTGCCCCCCCCTATAAAAAAAAAATCAAGTTGCCTTCAGTATGCTTCGACGAGTGAAGAACTGGCTCAGGAGCACTACAGGGTGCGGCAGCATAAGTTCCTTTTTACAAAACTTAATAAAACCCATTGTATGAATCAGAAAATGTTTATTTGTTTTTTATAATATAGGCACATACATAAAGTTTTGTTTTAATTAGTTTTGAAGATCAAATCAGGTAGGTGACGTCCCTACTCTGCACACACTGAGTAAACCGATTTTTGGTGTTTGTTCTGACTCCTGTCAGCATAGCAGGTGTTATGATGGCAATTTCTTCCTGGATGTTGGTCTTCAAATCTTGTAGGGTCCTTGGATCGTTCACATAAACACAGGATTTCTAAAAAAAAAGAAACATAGAAAAAATCATAATGGGTCAAATCAGGAGAGCGGGCCGGCCACTCCAAAACGCCCCTAATTGAGATGA
The DNA here is from genome assembly GCA_031002005.1 of Vandiemenella viatica. Taxonomy (NCBI): domain Eukaryota; kingdom Metazoa; phylum Arthropoda; class Insecta; order Orthoptera; family Morabidae; genus Vandiemenella; species Vandiemenella viatica. The sequence continues at coordinate 257,206,548 of CM061920.1, read as the reverse complement.
GGTGCTCTGGAAAGTTTTCCCTCAGAACAGCCATCAATGCTCTTGAAGTGTGTGCCGTTGCACCGTCTTGTTGGAACCAAGTGTCCCCTAAGTCCAACTCATCTAGCTGTGGGAAAAAAAAGTCCTGTAACATGGTTACATACCCGTCCGAATTCACAGTCACTCTGATTTCAGTTTCCTCAAAGAACCAGAGACCAATAATGCCACCTGAGGAAATTACACACCACACTGTGACTTTAGGTGAATGCAAAGGCCTTTGATGCAATTGTCGAGGATTGGTGTCAGCCCAGTAGGGCATGTTTTGTTTGTTGACGGATCCACACAAATGAAAATGGGCTTCATCACTAAAAATAAAAAACAATAGGGTCTTCGGGAATGTCTTCCAGAAGAACCTCATACGCTTTCCTCAGAGAATTGAAGTCACGTTCAGAAAGTTCCTTCACAATCACAAACTTGTGTGGATGGAAACGAAGATTATCATGAAGAATTCTCCTCACAGACAATCGAAAATTCCAAGGCTTCTTTAATAGGTTTGAGTTTTATTTTGTAAGAAATCATCATGTTTCAGTCCCCCACCCCACTTCCTTGAAAAATAAATACGAGTTGACCCCCCTTTTTCAGATGTCCCCCCCCCTAGTTCTGATCCTCGATACGCCCTTGCATTAGACCAGCGGTTCCCAACATTTAATGGTAAACGACCCACTTTTAAGTAAAAAAAAAAAAAATTGTGACCCACCTAATATGAGACTCTAAGAACTGTTGCATGACCTCGATACGCTATCGACTATCATAAGAAAAGTAATTATTTGTACAAAGGATATACTATCAACAAAAAACAAGAATTGATAATACATAAAACAACAAACATTTTATAGACCGGGAGGCGGCTGCACAGACCGTCACTTCATCTGTTGACTGCTGAAATTCCACTATTAGAAGTAACTCGATCACCATATTAAAATGTAACTGGTCTACCAGTCGCTTTTTGGTGCAAACCCCCTGCAGACCCGATTTTAGTGGTTGATTGGTAGGTTCATCATTGTGTTTTTTCTGCACCCAAATGTATGAAAATATGGAAGACTGGGAACAGGAAAACGTAATGGTAAACTTACCAGTCAACCACTGAAATGGGATTTGTAGGTGTTTTCCACCAAGATATGACTTGGTACATCAGTGGCATTTTAATTTTCAAATCGAGTTGTAACTAGTCTTGGAATTTCAGTCGGCAGCTCGATGAGATGATGCTTTGTGCAGCCGCCTCCCGCTTATTACAAAGAGAATGAAAAATTCGTTTAATTATTATAAAAACACAACTTTACAATCAGTGAGATTTCTGGCACTGGTGTATACTGATGAGGGCTTCGATATCAGGGTTAAAACTGATTAATTTTAACCTTAAATCACGTTCTTCACATAGTTTATGTCTGTAACAGTTTTTCAAAAACAATAAAATAGAAAAAGCTCGTTGGAACAAGTATGTCGTGTTGAACGGCATCAAGAAATTCAGGCTGAAAATATCACAAAGCCAGAATTGTAGGTATATCAACAAAGTAATAGAGTTTGGTAATCAAATAGATATATACAAACAACAAGACGAATCTTGGTTAAAGGAAGGAGTGATATACAATGAGTATTTCCCCAAATGTTACAGAGTGTACCACAGAGACATAGGAGGATTTGGTGGAGGTGTTTTCATATTGGTTAGTAAAGACTACTACAGTTCACTCGTGTTCATAGAATCATAGTCATGAAATAATTCAGGTAGATTTCTGGGAAGATAAGAGGGGTGATTTGGGTATGTACCAGAGGGAATTGGGTTGCAAAACTTTGGTCAGACGATTGTTTGTATATGATGGTGTAGTATGGGTCTCACATTTTGCATACAAATACAGGAGTTGGAGAGGGGGTAAGGAAGGGCTGCTATATTTGTCTTTGTAAATTACCGCAGAACAAGATCAATAATGGATATGATAAATGAGCTGGAATGGGAGACATTGGAAGACAGGAGGAGGGTGAAGAGAGTCATGAGAGTGTACAAGGCATATATTAGTGATGAGGCATGAAAAGATTTTGGTGGAAGAATTAAGAAAGATGCATGGAAATAAAAAGATTACCATGGCTGGTGTTGGAAAAGGGGGGGGGGGAGCGAAGGGTAGGGTAAGCAGGGCAAACAAGCGCCGGGCCTTCAATCTATATTTATAAATGCTTGTCTTTTCTACTAAAGTTCTTTAATCGAATCAACACTTCTATCCAACTGAGCATGGTGTCCTGTTGATTCGAGGAAGTTTCATGAGTTTTGAGATGCTTTGATAAGTAAGTCCAGTCATCAAATCCTTCTTTTCCAAAATAAGAGTGATACCTTCTGTTGAATAAACAAGAAATAAAAACAATATACTTTATCTGCAGACTTAGCCACCTTCTTGTATAAGTTTCTCCATTTGGCATTATTCGTTGAAAATGTTTATTTGAAAAATGATGTATATGATTTATTTTTCTTGGATGTTTCATTGCTCGAATAATTATTTAATCTCTGGCTGCAAATTGAATGAGTGACCATTTTGAAATATCACCATTATTTGTACTTTGAAAAGGCAACAGTGGTGGTATTTGTGGTACACCTAATGTGACCACAATAATATAGGCTATATATATTAGTGTCTGACATCTGATATCTAAATAGGCAGTTGTTTTGTATTATCAGTTTCAAAATATCGGGTCTACTTCTCAAGTAGCAATGGAGCGCATTACATGATTAGTTGATAGTGTTGGTAATCAAAATGGATTTCAGCACTGTGGCACTTAACTGTGTTTTGTATCTTGCCTAAACTTTATTTATTAGACAAAAAACTCTTTCGATAGGGGTGATAGTTCCAGGCAGAGACATAATATATTCAATAGTCAATAGTTATATGGAAGTGATAACGGTGACAATTTTCCTACATGCTTACTTGCAATTCATTTGTATTTTTATCTTAAATTCCTGTATTGTGTACATATTTCGCTCATTATCTCCTTATGTAATTCGTTCATGTCTCCCGCTCCTCTACCTGCAAATTAAAACACCCTGATGCGAGTCGCCAATTGCTAATTAATTATTACGATCCACTATTACCTTCAATCCGATTATCCGCCATTTATAAACCTTCCGTTAATATTTATCCAGACCTCATCGCCAGTATATTTCTTGTAAATCTTCACTACTGTTCTTTTCAGCCACCTTATAACCTGCAGTGACTCCAAACCCAAATCTTCTATCATTTAGGTTACTATATCTAAAAACACAGGTGGAGAATCTTAAAGCAAATACTAAAGAACTGGAAGCTACATGTTTAGCTTTGAAGATCATGAACAAATATCTGCAAGAGGAACTGAGAGCAATTTCCAGGAAACAAAGAGCGCTTAAGAATAATAGAAATAAGTTAGCAGATAGCAAGATTACAAATGTACTGAAGAACTTATTTTTGAAAAATCACATTAAATGTTTAGTAATATGAAAGGAACATGGAGCAGGGGAGCTGTCTGCAAAAGCAGTGACGTCACGTGCTAGTCCAAAAAACTGTTATTTGTTGTTAAAAAATAATCTTATGGCTGTGATCATATGTCATATGAAAAGAATATTGCAAAATAGTCAACAGGTATTCAGATGTGGCACTGAATGTCATAAAACTACGCAAGGACAGCAATGTTTATTCGTTTATGGAAATGGAATGCGAAACTGCACGGAAGAGAAAATCTCGTCAGTTGCTTACATATTACGCCACAAATATGGGGAAGAAAACGACACAAGAAGCTATGGGAATCTTACTTTCAAGTACTTATAAATTTCCTTTGAATTAATTTTTTTTGGAAGGCGTAAAATACATAGTGACGAACATATGCGCATTCTGTACATTTGCTGCTTGTATCCATTGCTTCTGTTTGCTCCTACGATGATGTCATTTTCAACAACCAATAGTTTCTTGTACCGCTTCGGGCCCAACCTTTAGTAGAATAACCTTGCCCATAACCGTCCGACTTCACCCTCCTACTGTCTTCCAATGAATCTCACTCCAGCTCTTTTATTATATCTGTTACCCTGTGGCACTCCCATTTTCAATTCCACTTCTTTTGATACTGCATTTTCTACCGCGACTTTTTGTTTTCTACTTTTTAAAAACAATTTTTATCAACACCAATAGCTTATATCTTGTTTACCACTATTTAATTGCTCACTCTGTCAAAAGCCTTTGAAGGTTCTAGTTCAGCACTATCCTTTTGGTCTCCCTAGCACATTTCATTGTCTTTCAAATAGCCTATTACCTGAGATATGAGTGAATATCTTTGTCTAAAGCCATGTTGATGACTTGAAACCCCCTTACATTCCTCACATACATTACTGATGTGACTGCATTTCAATCTCTCCATTAATTTACCTGCCAATGATGTCAAACTGATTGGCCTAAAATCCTCGACACTATTTCTCACCCCTCCTTTATGTACCGGTACAGCGGTATAATTATCACGCTCTTCCAGTCCTCTGGTAAGCAGCAAGTATCCAGACTTGATTTAAATAATATTTCTAGATAACTTACAATGTTACATCCTGCTATCTTAAAGACATCTGTAGTAATAATATTTACACCAGACCCTTTGCAATTTTTCAGCTTTCTTAGTTCCTTCATGTTATCCTCAGGATGAATTTCAAACTTTTTGGTCTGCTCATTTCTAAATGTGTTGTTAAGCTTGTTCTCTGATGTAGACCCTTCCGTTTCTGATTCATTGTCCTAAATCCTAATGGTCTCACTACACCAGTTACTTAAAATCTCTGCCTTTTTCAAATCATCAGTAACTTCTTCTCCATCCCAACACCCTCCCATCGCCTCAGTTTTCTAACATAGCCACAGAAATTTCTCAATGCATCAGTCAATGGTTCCTCTGCACTGACAATACTCTTCATAAACCCATCTTTAGCCACCTTCTTAGATATTATTAAGTCCTTGCTTAGTTGTTTTAAATATTCCCTACTACCCTGCTGTCTCTTAACTCTGTTACATTCTCTTCTTACCAATCTCTTCAGTCTTAAATAGAATAGTTTTGTATTTACTTATTTCCAGAAATATTAAAATAGTATCTTCTTAGAAAAATAATTAAAGTATTTCATTATAGCATTTTTATCTACTTACTAATTATAGTAACTTAATTGAGGAGTAAAGCTCTTATCCAATTTATTAGACTACATTATCAAATAAATTTAAGGTTCAGTTAGAAGATGATAGAAGTATTTGGGAAAAATAATGACTGTAACATGTGGCACCTGTGGCGAAGGTGGTTAGTTATAGTTGGTGTAAGAAGTGGGGTCATTGGGCATGTAGGGAAGATGAAACGTGAAAAATAAATAAGTCTCTCCCATTGTTTTAACCACTTTGTCTTAGGGATGAAAGGATGATGGACATGGGTGAAACGATCAGGGTGCTTTGTGAAAGGGTCAGGGTTCCTGAGGTTCGTCCTGTGGAGGTTCAACCTATGCAGAAAGTAGAGACAGTGGGTTAGAGGATGTTGAGAAGAATGTGTGGGTGCTGGTAACAGGTCATAGGAGAAATATGGTTTATAGCATGAAGAAGCTAGACACTTCAGAAATTGTGGGGAAAAATAGATTTGACCTGTCGCCAGAGTCAGGAGGAGAAGAGCCTCATGTAGATGCAGAAGAAGGTAAGATGCAGCAGGCCTTTAGGAATAAAGGGGCGCAAGGAAAAAATAGGAAGAAAAGGGTTCTGCTGCTAGGTAGTAGCCATGGGAGATGTGTAGGCCCTTTTCTGCGGGATCAGTTAGGCACAGGTTACCATGTCACAAGAATAGTGCAAAATTAGGTCAGGTAATAGAGGATATAGTTTCACTTTGTAGGAGTTTCATAAGGACATCAGAGTAGTAATAAGTGGGAGGTGCAGGGAATAATATTGATAGTAACGCGAGTCATAGTATAGAGAGGTAATGAAGGAGGCGCAGCATACCAGTATTGAGTTCATGCAGGTCTTAAGCCACTTTTTTTATTATTTGTTGATTTTTCCTTATATTCGTGTTTTGTTAAACTTTGAGGGTATAGTGTTAAAATTTTACAGAATTGTCAATAATTGTGAATCCATTCTTTGCAACAGCTCGTGTGAACCAACAATTGACATGAAATAAAGCTCATATTTTGATTTTGATTATACATTTTATAGATCTTAAAATACCGAAGTACAGAATTATCAGTGCACTCTTTATGCACAGTGACACACTCGTTGCCACAGCTATTTAACATTTCCTGTTACAGAGTATATGCTAAAATTAATGTCATCAATGAAAATGTATGGTCCCTTTTCTTAAAAAAAGAGTAGGCACAGAAGCAGCAGTGATGAATTTGAGAGTGTATAAGACATTTCTTACTTTCAATGTAAAATACTTTTTTGTATATCCAATTTTTAAGACCTGGAAATAAAAACAATTCTTAATTTTGTCTCTCCTCAATAATTATTATTTCAGTCTTTTAGTTAGCGAGTCTCCGATTTTTGTACCCAATCAACCAGTGGCGGATCCAGGGAGGGGGGGGGGGGCCAAAGCACCATGGTCACCCCCGACGACATGGATTTTGGGGACTTTTTTTTTTTTTTTTGTTCTACTGTGTATGAGGGCACCAATCTGGAATAATGAGAAAATGAAATGTAAATTGTCATAAAACGCAAAGAACTTGGCTGTGTGGCTGATAAGGTCGAAAGCCATTTAAATAAATAAATTAAAAAAAGTCGGAACCGCGTATCTTGCTAACGTAATCGCAACATTAGTAAGCACTTAAATTCTAGGTTCATGTAAGTTTGCTATACTTTCTGCTGATCGAGAATATGCAAATATGATCGCGATGAAATAAATAACCGTATGATTCTCTATGAATTTTCCATAATAAATTTAGAGAAGAAGAAAATTTGTGTTATGGGTAACCTCTCGGTCGAATACAGGTGTATTACTTAAATCGACAAGGATGTCGAACTTTTGTTCCTGATCAAACTGAACGAACATTCAAGCCGTTTAAATTTTTACTTATATGCTACAGAGCGGCGCTATAAATGCAAAATTTACACGTGAAGACGGTCTTCAGTACCTACAATGTCATATTTAGAAGTCTGTAGCTACGTGTATCTTAGATATCGCAAAGGCATGTTCTTATATTACCTAAGCCTTTTTTTAAAAAATTGCGCTTTTATATTGCATTTATTGTTCTGTTTTTATGAAGGAACTTAATGTGGAGTTGCTTCTCTGACTATACAGTCTCTCCCAGGGTCTCTCGACTTGTGGGACCCGGACGCTGGGTTTGCACCGATGGAACCCCATCTGGGTCTGGATTTGCTTCTACTTGGATTAAGCCACTCTGTTAACTTTCCTCTCGATATCCATTCCGAAGTCATTTAAATACAACCTATGATAACGTTTCAACAACAAATGATTGGGTAGTTTTCGATTTTTTTAATTTTATAGCGAAATATTATGGTCGCCCTATAGTTACACTGGCAAAAATCAGAATCTCAACATGCATACAGGAATGGTAGAATTTTAGTAAACTTTGAAGATATGTCGCGAAATAATCACGGGAACACTTAGTTATGTTAAGTTGTGCAAGAAGCAGCAAGACAACGTGAGAGTATAGGCGTAGGAAAACGCCGTAGCGATATGTAACCGGAGAAACACGGGATGTTTGTAGAAGAGCAATATTTAGTCAACAAGAGGCAACGTGATAACATAAACAGTGGGGAAAGCAGAAGGTCGGAGCGAGGGTGATAGGGCTGCGTGTTGACAGCAGCGGAGGATTCCACTAACACGACCCGACCCGGCAGTCTACGTGACGGGAAACACGGAAGTTTCCAGAAGGGCAGATAGGACTGATGCAAGAACGTGACCAAGCAACCAACGCCCCAGAATGTTCTAGAAGGTTAAGAGGACACAAATAATGTCGTCATTAGGAGGTATAAAAAGAGGTGGCTGGGCCACCGAGAAACAGAGTAGGTCCGACCAGAGAGTAGGGCGGAGCAGTAACAGAGCTGTAGGACGCCGCAGGCTAGGGCAATCTCAGCCGTCAGTAGTTCGACTCCCAGCATCCGGCCTAGATGCAAGAATAGCATCACCATCCGTAGGTTAGGGTATGGACGTCAAGGGAAAGAGGGTAATACTGATTAACCCCTCGGGGAGATATTTCTCCTACAAAACTTACCTTCGCTTGAGACGTTGGAGACGTTTTCTACGGCAAGTATTCGCCGATGCAGGCTTGGACGTAGGAAGTAGATAGATAAGGGGGGAGTGAGCCCAGTTTTTAATTGATGTTAATTGATTTTAATTGAATTGCGTGGGGCCCTTAATTGATTTTAATTGATGTTAATTAATTTTAATTAATGTTAATTGATTTTAATTAATGCTAATTGATTTTAATTAATTTTAATTGATTTTAATTAATGTTAAGTAATGTTAATTGATTTTAATTGATTTTAATTGAGGCTAATTGATTTTAATTAATTTTAATTGATTTTAATTGAGACTAATTAATGTTAATTGATTTGCGGGGGAGCCTTAATTAATGTTAATTGACTCACGCCTTGGAGCGGAGGGGAGCCGAGGAACTAGGGGAGTTTAATTGAATGCGGGTTCGTAATTGAATGCGCACAGCTGCACCACACCCGAATTATCGCTCCCCCGCCGCGCACGTGCCGGTAACTAATTGAATGCGGGTTCGTAATTGAATGAGCACAGCTGCGCCACACCCTAATTATCGCTCCCCTCGCAGTTGCAGGATGCGGGTTCGTAATTGAATGAGCACAGCCGGAAGCCATTAATTATCGCTCCCCTCGCAGCTGCAGCCCCACCCGGCGTCAGTTTGCAGCCATGTCCCGTCTAGTGATGTTGTTCTCTTCTGTCTACCAACTCAACGCTGGTGATACGAAACGTTTGACGATAGGGTTATCGTCCAAACACGAGTTTGAACCTGTTGTTGTTCTGGAAAAAGTGGGACACAATAAAATTGTTTTAACATACGACGAATGGAACGTCCTGATCCAGGTATTGGACGTAGTGTCCGAGTTATTCAACGCCGGCACTGACAGCATCCCACTTGGTGAGCACACTGTCTCCTGCCGAACGATTGCCGGGGTGAAGACTGTTTGTTTCCACCTCAATGACGATCCTGCCAGCGGCGTCTTCTTCGGCCAGTCTACATGGCGGAACTTCGTCGACGCGCAGCCAGCAGTGACTGCATCCTTGTCCAACAGGAAAAAGTGGAGCTTCAACGCATCAGCATACTACAAGGTGTTTGTGAGTGAATTGGCTGACAAAGTGTTGAGTGACTACTACACATGTACTGCCTCAGTGTCGAAGTTAATGGATATGCACATCAACAACGTTCATCCTATTCATGTGTCTTACAGTTCCACAATTGACTTTGTGCAATTAAGGAATGAAATAGTTGCATACAAAAATTTGATTGTACTTAATGATGTATGCAGAATTGTAAACAGTAAAGAATAAAATCATTTTACCAGATTTTTCTTTTGTCATTTCACCTATCCTAATTAAATAATAAGATAGTATATATTTTATTTAAATCTTTTATTTCACCCACCATTGGGCAATAAAAAATACATTTTCAACAGCGCATATAGCGTTACAAAATAAATGTCCTTTACAAAGTTTTATCAAATTATTTTTCTTGAGTTCATGTAGAGGCGGGCATCCTAAATCTTCTATATTGTAGCAGACTAATCTTCTGAAACCAACGAGCCTTCGCCCGTCCTTTAACGTAAATAATGGAGTCATCTTCATTTGTGATTGCATGTAGAATAGTACATAGTTTGCTAAAGGTTAAGACGGGGATTCGAACCAGCGCCCTCCTGAATGCATGGTCAGAGCGTTACCACTCACCCACCACGCTCGGTACCTCCGCGAATGCTGCGTGAAACGGCAGGAGCTTTAGGGCGATTGTGAAAACATTTCTCCAGCCCAGTACACAAGGAAGTTGAAAACATCAATTACTTCATGCTATGCTATCGCTCATGTACATTTCATCTTAACATGAAAACCGCTGCTGACTATTAGGAAAATCTACGTTCTACTCATATCCGTCGACATCCGCATGTGGTAATAACAAGTTCTAATATATATATAATTTTAGTTCTTCTCTGTACTGTACTGTACTGGTAAGTTTTTCTTTGTTTTCTCATTGCTGAAATATCACGCCATAAAATAGGCATATTCATAATTTAACTGTCCTTACAGCTACTTTAATGTGCAAAGTATACATTACATAACGTCTGTAAAACTGTTATTGACTGCTACGCCATGTTTATATCCCTTTCTAAGCATGAAGGTAGACAACTTTCCCACCTTCTACTAGTTATGCACTAACGTAATTGCTTTGAGGTTTAAAATTTTATTCCTGAATGCATCTTTTTGTTGAATAAAAGCTGCTGAATATCTCACTTCTGCCAGACAGAATTTTAGTAAATTTAACGTAGGTAACCACTTTTCGCTGGAAATGGCAGCAAAGATCAACAAAGCACTTACGAGTATGGGTGGCTCTTTGTCGCTGAATCGGCAATGCATGTAGGGCTACACTGTAATCATGTTTTGTTATGGAAAAAGTGAATGAGTAAACGACATTTGGTAACACAGCAATGACAAATACTACGAACTTACATTAACTCTATCCAAAGTATTTTTTCACAAGACGTTAACTCTCATTCAGAGGTCGCTTGTTCGTCGCCCGTCATGAAAGTGAAAAGTCCAGGATTCGAATCCCGGCTCAGCCTCGATTTTCAAAAGCCCTTAACATGACTTTCACATATGGCACAACTTGCGTTGTAATGTAGTTACACCATAACACTTCCGTTGTTCGGTTTCCAGTTTGAACTGTAGGTTCTCTACACCCTGTTAAGTTCAAGTAGGCTAGGATAGGTGCGGAATGCGCAGGCAATAAAAACCCTGGTCATAATGACCAGACTAGCCATTACTCCGTACTTCAGTTGAATATCGGGTTGGTTCCTTCAAAAGACCATGCCTGAATTCCACCCCGTTCCTTGCACCAGTCCTATCACGCATCGTGATCGGTAAAGATCTGACCTAGCATTTGGGAGGGTGCGGGTTCGAATCCCCGTCCAGGCATCCAGATTTGGGTTTTCCATGGTTTCCTCAAATAACGCGAGGCGAATGCCGGGATAATTTCGTCATTTTCCATGGCAGAATTCCTTCCCGTTCTCAGTCGTAACAGCATTACCTAAGGACAGGACTGTACACGTGAAATGACTACGGCAATAACGAGCATGGTGGGGTGAGATGCAATGTTGTCGCTTCACATTCGGGAGGACGTGGGTTGGAATCCCTGTCCGAACATAGAAATTTAGGCATTCCATGCTTTTTTTTTGCGAAATTACTGCATTTGGTGCTTAAGCAATTTGACGGGAAAGTGAAAAGTCCAGGATTCTAATCCCGGTCTCAGCTGAGATTTTCAAAAGCCCTTAACCTGACATTCACATCTAGCACAACTTGCGTTGTAATGTAGTTACACCAGAACACTTCCGTTGTTTGGTTTCCAGTTTGAACTGTAGGTTCTCTACACCCGGCTAAGTTCACGTAGGCTAGGATAGGTGCGGAATGCCCAGGCAATAAAAAACCCTGGTCATAATGACCAGACTAGCCATTACTCCGTACTTCAATTGAATATCGGGTTGGTTCCTTCAAAAGGCCATGTCTGAATTCCACCCCGTTCCCTGCACCAGTCTTATCACGCATCGTGATCGGTAAAGATCTGACCTAGCATTTGGGAGGGTGCGGTTTCAAATCCCCGTCCAGGCATCCAGATTTGGGTTTTCCATGGTTTCCCCAAATAACGCGAGGCGAATGCCTGGGGATAATTTCATCATTTTCCATGGCAGAATTCTCTCCCGTTCCTCGTCCACTGTCCTTTCCCCGCCTCTAAAGGCGTAGAACCATAAAAAAGAATCGCATGTGCTTTTTATCCAATTCAATATAACTTATAGGCAGGTAGGTGATTTCACTGCAGGTCTATATATTCGTCCTCCTTTCAGAGGTACTTTTTTTTCCTCCTGAGTGGTGGGTTTGTTAACGTTCGGGACTGCCATGTGGGAGATGGAGGGTTCGATTCCCGGTCCGCATGTTAATTAGTATCTGTTGTAGTTTAGACATACAAATAGCCGTTTTTCGCCAAGAGTCACTGTGGACATTCCGACAATGACAAAAAAAAAAATAAAATAAAAAAAACGCGTTTAGTGGTGTTTGTTCCTGTAGCCAGGGATGGTAACGCGATGTATGTGGTGGGAGTTCTACAGGTTTATCTGCTCGAATACCTGTGTCAGTGATGTATACTCATAGACCCTCCTAAGTTACCACTTCTCATTCTTGTTGAGGGGTGACTGTAAAATTCTTGAAATACAGATATTTGCGCGGGTACAGCGAATGCGTGCCACAACTTCACAATTGGTTGCACACGAGTCAAATGTCTCAATGGAGTTATTTGAGGAAACTATGGAAACTGAAATTAGTATTCCGCGAATTTCCTAAAATAGTAGTAATTTGTCACACACACAAAGTGAATACCGAAACCATGCCACTAGTTCACAATAATTGTTTTCAGATTCCCCCATGCGGCGTCATCATAAATTGCATTGCTCCATACATACAATTTGCAAATATTGACAAGTTGACTAAGCCACTGGTGGATCGCATAACTCACTTGCACAGCCAGTCTGCTATAGGTAGTTGTAAATTTCACAACTTATACTACGACACTGAAGTTCTATCTTCTACCTGAATGTAAATGATGTATTTGGAGATGATTTTTTTTTTTTCCTCATATCATTGTTTTTCTTTTTCGGTGATGTCATGGCTGTTCTTATATCTCTGTGTGACTGAATTACATCTGGTGCATAGGCCTGATATAGACTGAATGTGACTGTGATTCGGTATGATATGCTGGGTCCACAATTCAACATCGGTTCTGCTGGTTTGAACGGTTTCATAATGTTTGCTTGCACCTACAGAAATTCGGTCTACGAGATAAATATATATAAAAATTCTTTAACTCTACGAATCCCTACAGGTTAAAAGAGTATGGTAGGTTTAAAATGCGCTTTAAATAGTTGCATAAAACGGAGTAGGGAAGTATCTCGTTGACCTTTCTACACTGAGGCTATACTGATTTCATTATGAATTCGCCAATCCTCAGTTTAGATACCCAAAATTACAAGAATTATAACCCTGGATACTACATGGATGTGAAAAGTGTGAATAATACACTCAGAAAATTATTCACTTTGTTTATTTTATCCACCTTCCATTAATAAATTCCTTTTTTCGAGTTATTTGTTAATGAGTTCGTGTGGTGGTATGATACTTCATTACTTGCACACTAGCCTTAATACCGAAACGTAATAGACCTTGACACTCGAAAAGACTTGGGCCCCACAGTAAGCGGCTGCTGCGTAGAAAAAATACAAACGCGTTGTATCCGGATAACCGGCGCGCAAAATACCGGTCTTCTTAGGTCGTGCAAAATACCGGTCTTTTAGGCCGCGGTGGGGCCCAAGCCGCCTCAGCAAACACTTTTGGATTGCCATGCATCAGTGACACCATGTGAATGTGAGTTGAAACAACCTAAACTGAATTTACTCTAACCAACTATAACAAACACTTTAACATTCTGTATTAACCTGACTTAACATAAGTTCTGCCTTCCTACTGATGGTTGTAGTTGTTATGGTGATTTCGGCGTTTGTACACACACACTGTCAACACCTTTCATCGATAATATTTGGGCTGTATGACTCAAGCATCTATTGGTATTATACTTTACACACCTTCATGATGGTAAGGTGATGTGTGTGTGTGTGTGTGTGTGTGTGTGTGTGTGTGTGTGTGTGTGCGTGTGGTGGGAGTTCTGCGGGTTAATCTGGAGATTGTCATGACAGCAGAAACATACACTTTCCGTCTTTTTGCCCAAATGATATACATTTCTGTAGTTAATGAAACTTGTGATATCGTCATCTTCAGCATGATTTGCTTAGTTCAGCTTCAAATACTTTAGTGTGACTTTCGACAGGTATATCTGATGTACTACTCGAGTTGTCCGATGTCATATAGGGACCGTGAACAGAATGAGTTTCATTTATGATGATACACCGCATCATGCCGTGGGTTTTTCTATTTTGGTGGAGGCATTCAATACACATTGTATGGTATGATGCACAACTTCTAACCATGTAAACCGATGACATCTTTCGTATAGTGAAATTACATAATTGGGGTGAAGTTTTACCTGTTTTCACGATCTTAATCCACCAAAGTTATATATGAATAGTATTGTGATACATGCAGGTGTAATTGTTATGTTGACCAGTGACTTCATTCAATGAGGAAATTAACATTTTTTTTACTGATTTTTGTTATATATGGCTATGTTTCATGATTTTATACATTTTGTATACTTTTTTAATGAAAATCATAGAAAAGTGTCGCATACGTACTTATATTCATCAAATTTATGTCTTTTCGAGTGTCAAGGTCTATTACGTTTCGGTATTAAGGCTAGTGTGCAAGTAATGAAGTATCATACCACCACACGAACTCATTAACAAATAACTCGAAAAAAGGAATTTATTAATGGAAGGTGGATAAAATAAAACAAAGTGAATAATTTTCTGAGTGTATTATTCACACTTTTCACATCCATGTAGTATCCAGGGTTATAATTCTTGTAATTTTGGGTATCTAAACTGAGGATTGGCGAATTCATAATGAAATCAGTATAGCCTCAGTGTAGAAAGGTCAACGAGATACTTCCCTACTCCGTTTTATGCAACTATTTAAAGCGCATTTTAAACCTACCATACTCTTTTAACCTGTAGGGATTCGTAGAGTTAAAGAATTTTATATATATTTATCTCGTAGACCGAATTTCTGTAGGTGCAAGCAAAATTATGAAACCGTTCAAACCAGCAGAACCGATGTTGAATTGTGGACCCAGCATATCATACCGAATCACAGTCACATTCAGTCTATATCAGGCCTATGCACCAGATGTAATTCAGTCACACAGAGATATAAGAACAGCCATGACATCAAAAAAACGAAAAAAAAATCATCTCCAAATACATCATTTACATTCAGGTAGAAGATAGAACTTCAGTGTCGTAGTATAAGTTGTGAAATTTACAACTACCTATAGCAGACTGGCTGTGCAAGTGAGTTATGCGATCCACCAGTGGCTTAGTCAACTTGTCAATATTTGCAAATTGTATGTATGGAGCAATGCAATTTATGATGACGCCGCATGGGGAATCTGAAAACAATTATTGTGAACTAGTGGCATGGTTTCGGTATTCACTTTGTGTGTGTGACAAATTACTACTATTTTAGGAAATTCGCGGAATACTAATTTCGGTTTTCCATAGTTTCCTCAAATAACTCCATTGAGACATTTGACTCGTGTGCAACCAATTGTGAAGTTGTGGCACGCATTCGCTGTACCCGCGCAAATATCTGTATTTCAAGAATTTTACAGTCACCCCTCAACAAGAATGAGAAGTGGTAACTTAGGAGGGTCTATGAGTATACATCACTGACACAGGTATTCGAGCAGATAAACCTGTAGAACTCCCACCACATACATCGCGTTACCATCCCTGGCTACAGGAACAAACACCACTAAACGCGTTTTATTTTTATTTTTTTTGTCATTGTCGGAATGTCCACAGTGACTCTTGGCGATAAACGGCTATTTGTATGTCTAAACTACAACAGATACTAATTAACATGCGGACCGGGAATCGAACCCTCCATCTCCCACATGGCAGTCCCGAACGTTAACAAACCCACCCACCAGGAGGAAAAAAGTACCTCTGAAAGGAGGACGAATATATAGACCTGCAGTGAAATCACCTACCTGCCTATAAAGTTATATTGAATTGGATAAAAGCACATGCGATTCTTTTTTATGGTTCTACGCCTTTAGAGGCGGGGAAAGGACAGTGGACGAGGAACGGGAGGGAATTCTGCCATGGAAAATGATGAAATTATCCCCAGGCATTCGCCTCGCGTTATTTGGGGAAACCATGGAAAACCCAAATCTGGATGCCTGGACGGGGATTTGAAACCGCACCCTCCCAAATGCTAGGTCAGATCTTTACCGATCACGATGCGTGATAGGACTGGTGCAGGGAACGGGGTGGAATTCAGACATGGCCTTTTGAAGGAACCAACCCGATATTCAACTGAAGTACGGAGTAATGGCTAGTCTGGTCATTATGACCAGGGTTTTTTATTGCCTGCGCATTCCGCACCTATCCTAGCCTACGTGAACTTAGCCGGGTGTAGAGAACCTACAGTTCAAACTGGAAACCGAACAACGGAAGTGTTATGGTGTAACTACATTACAACGCAAGTTGTGCCATATGTGAAAGTCATGTTAAGGGCTTTTGAAAATCGAGGCTGAGCCGGGATTCGAATCCTGGACTTTTCACTTTCATGACGGGCGACGAACAAGCGACCTCTGAATGAGAGTTAACGTCTTGTGAAAAAATACTTTGGATAGAGTTAATGTAAGTTCGTAGTATTTGTCATTGCTGTGTTACCAAATGTCGTTTACTCATTCACTTTTTCCATAACAAAACATGATTACAGTGTAGCCCTACATGCATTGCCGATTCAGCGACAAAGAGCCACCCATACTCGTAAGTGCTTTGTTGATCTTTGCTGCCATTTCCAGCGAAAAGTGGTTACCTACGTTAAATTTACTAAAATTCTGTCTGGCAGAAGTGAGTTATTCAGCAGCTTTTATTCAACAAAAAGATGCATTCAGGAATAAAATTTTAAACCTCAAAGCAATTACGTTAGTGCATAACTAGTAGAAGGTGGGAAAGTTGTCTACCTTCATGCTTAGAAAGGGATATAAACATGGCGTAGCAGTCAATAACAGTTTTACAGACGTTATGTAATGTATACTTTGCACATTAAAGTAGCTGTAAGGACAGTTAAATTATGAATATGCCTATTTTATGGCGTGATATTTCAGCAATGAGAAAACAAAGAAAAACTTACCAGTACAGTACAGTACAGTACAGAGAAGAACTAAAATTATATAAATATTAGAACTTGTTACTACCACATGCGGATGTCGACGGATATGAGTAGAACGTAGATTTTCCTAATAGTCAGCAGCGGTTTTCATGTTAAGATGAAATGTACATGAGCGATAGCATAGCATAGCGTGAAGTAATTGATGTTTTCAACTTCCTTGTGTACTGGGCTGGAGAAATGTTTTCACAATCGCCCTAAAGCTCCTGCCGTTTCACGCAGCATTCGCGGAGGTACCGAGCGTGGTGGGTGAGTGGTAACGCTCTGACCATGCATTCAGGAGGGCGCTGGTTCGAATCCCCGTCTTAACCTTTAGCAAACTATGTACTATTCTACATGCAATCACAAATGAAGATGACTCCATTTTACGTTAAAGGACGGGCGAAGGCTCGTTGGTTTCAGAAGATTAGTCTGCTACAATATAGAAGATTTAGGATGCCCGCCTCTACATGAACTCAAGAAAAATAATTTGATAAAACTTTGTAAAGGACATTTATTTTGTAACGCTATATGCGCTGTTGAAAATGTATTTTTATTGCCCAATGGTGGGTGAAATAAAAGATTTAAATAAAATATATACTATCTTATTATTTAATTAGGATAGGTGAAATGACAAAAGAAAAATCTGGTAAAATGATTTTATTCTTTACTGTTTACAATTCTGCATACATCATTAAGTACAATCAAATTTTTGTATGCAACTATTTCATTCCTTAATTGCACAAAGTCAATTGTGGAACTGTAAGACACATGAATAGGATGAACGTTGTTGATGTGCATATCCATTAACTTCGACACTGAGGCAGTACATGTGTAGTAGTCACTCAACACTTTGTCAGCCAATTCACTCACAAACACCTTGTAGTATGCTGATGCGTTGAAGCTCCACTTTTTCCTGTTGGACAAGGATGCAGTCACTGCTGGCTGCGCGTCGACGAAGTTCCGCCATGTAGACTGGCCGAAGAAGACGCCGCTGGCAGGATCGTCATTGAGGTGGAAACAAACAGTCTTCACCCCGGCAATCGTTCGGCAGGAGACAGTGAGCTCACCAAGTGGGATGCTGTCAGTGCCGGCGTTGAATAACTCGGACACTACGTCCAATACCTGGATCAGGACGTTCCATTCGTCGTATTTAAAACAATTTTATTGTGTCCCACTTTTTCCAGAACAACAACAGGTTCAAACTGGTGTTTGGACGATAACCCTATCGTCAAACGTTTCGTATCACCAGCGTTGAGTTGGTAGACAGAAGAGAACAACATCACTAGACGGGACATGGCTGCAAACTGACGCCGGGTGGGGCTGCAGCTGCGAGGGAGCGATAATTAAGGGCTTCCGGGGGTGTGGCGCATTCAATTACGGACCCGCATCCTGCAGCTGCGTGGGGAGCGATAATTAGGGTGTGGCGCAGCTGTGCTCATTCAATTACGAACCCGCATTCAATTAGTTACCGGCACGTGCGCGGCGGGGGAGCGATAATTCGAGTGTGGTGCAGCTGTGCTCATTCAATTACGAACCCGCATCCTGCAGCTGCGTGGGGAGCGATAATTGATGGCTTCCGGGTGTGGCGCATTCAATTACGGACCCGCATCATGCATCTGCGTGGGGAGCGATAATTCGGGTGTGGCGCAGCTGTGCGCATTCAATTACGAACCCGCATCCTGCAGCTGCGTGGGGTGCGATAATTGATGGCTTCCGGGTGTGGCGCATTCAATTACGGACCCGCATCCTGCAGCTGCGTGGGGAGCGACCCTAGTTCCTCGGCTCCCCTCCGCTCCAAGGCGTGAGTCAATTAGCATTAATTAAAATCAATTAAGGCTCCCCTCTCCGCAAATCAATTAAAATCAATTAGCATCAATTAAAATCAATTAAAATTAATTAAAATCAATTAGCCTCAATTAAAATCAATTAAAATTAATTAAAATCAATTAAAATTAATTAAAATCAATTAAAATCAATTAAAATCAATTAACATTAATTAAAGTCAATTAAAATCAATTAAAATCAATTAACATTAATTAAAATCAATTAAGGACCCCCACGCAATTCAATTAACATTAATTAAAATCAATTAGCGTTAATTAAAAACTGGCAACGCACCGTGTGTATTGACACAGTAGATAGATAAGGGGGGAGTGAGCCCAGTTTTTAATTGATGTTAATTGATTTTAATTGAATTGCGTGGGGCCCTTAATTGATTTTAATTAATGTTAATTAATTTTAATTAATGTTAATTGATTTTAATTAATGCTAATTGATTTTAATTAATTTTAATTGATTTTAATTAATGTTAATTAATGTTAATTGATTTTAATTGAGGCTAATTGATTTTAATTGATTTTAATTGAGACTAATTAATGTTAATTGATTTGCGGGGGAGCCTTAATTAATGTTAATTGACTCACGCCTTGGAGCGGAGGGGAGCCGAGGAACTAGGGGAGTTTAATTGAATGCGGGTTCGTAATTGAATAACTCGGACACTACGCCCAATACCTGGATCAGGACGTTCCATTCGTCGTATGTTAAAACAATTTTATTGTGTCCCACTTTTTCCAGAACAACAACAGGTTCAAACTCGTGTTTGGACGATAACCCTATCGTCAAACGTTTCGTATCACCAGCGTTGAGTTGGTAGACAGAAGAGAACAACATCACTAGACGGGACATGGCTGCAAACTGACGCCGGGTGGGGCTGCAGCTGCGAGGGGAGTGATAATTAATGGCTTCCGGCTGTGCTCATTCAATTACGAACCCGCATCCTGCAACTGCGAGGGGAGCGATAATTAGGGTGTGGCGCAGCTGTGCTCATTCAATTACGAACCCGCATTCAATTAGTTACCGGCACGTGCGCGGCGGGGGAGCGATAATTCGGGTGTGGTGCAGCTGTGCGCATTCAATTACGAACCCGCATTCAATTAAACTCCCCTAGTTCCTCGGCTCCCCTCCGCTCCAAGGCGTGAGTCAATTAACATTAATTAAGGCTCCCCCGCAAATCAATTAACATTAATTAGTCTAAATTAAAATCAATTAAAATTAATTAAAATCAATTAGCCTCAATTAAAATCAATTAAAATCAATTAACATTAATTAACATTAATTAAAATCAATTAAAATCAATTAAAATCAATTAGCATTAATTAAAATCAATTAACATTAATTAAAATTAATTAACATTAATTATAATCAATTAAGGGCCCCACGCAATTCAATTAAAATCAATTAAAAACTGGGCTCACTCCCCCCTTATCTATCTACTGTAGGACTTGCCACCATAGGGGTTCCACTAGCGGATGAGCCCCTCATGCCTACCTTATAGGTAGTTCTTATTCGGAAGTAAGTCAGGCTTCGTGAGCTGTACTATTGTATCGTCAATTTCTTGTCTTTTTACTTGAATTACCTGATCCTTTCCACACCGAGTTCCCTTGTTTGAAATCATATCTTCCCTTGTAGTTGAGATTTATTAACTCCAAGTGGAAAACCCATTCAAGTTCCCATCTTCCGAACCGCTCGCGGAAGTAAAAAGCCAACCAGACGCAACAGATATATCCAGGGCTATACCTAGAAGAAATGATAACAAATGGAAATGGATCAGGCTAAGTTATTACCTTTAGATACAGTTTTCAGTAAGAAATGCGTCCAACTTGAACACCAATACATTCGTGGATCCTTGCCGACATTGAATCAACAAGTGTTTTGAATGTCTTCTTGGGGTATTTCTCTTTACGCCTGTATGTCTTTTGCAGTTAGTTGTTGCGCAGTTTGTGCTGGGTCACCATGTAATCAAATGTGTATACTCCTGGTATCCCAGACATGCTTTATTGGAACAAATCTGGGGCCTGTGCTATTCAAATTGTGATCGAAACTCCTTGCAAGGCTTGTGTAACGATGGCCGCAATATGAGGACCGACATTATCTTGTTGTAAGATGCGATTTGAATGGTGAACATGAAGGGTATCACAATAAGATGCAGTAGCCCGCAACATAGTGGTGGGCTGTCATTGTTCCATCAACAACAGCCGACGCAGTCATGCATTCAAAACTGATTGCCGCCAAAATAATGACACCGGCGACTGCACTTGTGAGATGTTCTGAATCACAGCAGGTAAGCCGTTTTCCAATACGCCTGCGAACATGTCGTGAATTATCACTTTGCCACAGACAGAATCGAGACTCGTCTCTAAACACAAATGTACGCCATTCACCTGTCCTTTTGTGTTTTGCATTAAGCCAGGTTAGATGATGCTGGCAATGAAATCAGATTAATGGAACACATAGCATAGGGTCAGAGAGTGTACTCCAGCTTCAAGCAATGGTTTTCAATCGTCCGAGGAGGGGGTGACTCTCTCTGTAACCACAGCTTGGATTTGCCCTGCAGTCAACCATTTACCAGCAGCAGCCACCCACACAATTTGGCCGTCTTCACGTGCTGTTATCCATCTGTATAAACCTGGAGTATTAGAGCTTTCTTTTATCACTGCGTAACAAGTCTGTATACTGACAATGCACTACGGCCAATCCTTTGGGAGATTTCACGATATGATGCACCTTTTTAAAACACGTCAATTCTCCGACCTCTCTCACAGTTAGACATTTAGGTGTAGAGGTTGTCACTCTTCGCCTGAGCATACTTAGCCAACAAGAACTCGTGGACAACAAATTGTCATGTTACACACGCTGTACGTCACTAGTACGTTAAAAAATATTAAAAAAATAGCAATTTACATAATAGATAGCACCGTAATTCTCATATTATTACATGTAAACTTCAATTTTAAATCATGTGGGCATACTTGGGGGCAAATTTCATTCATTTGTCTGAGTAGGAAGATGACATGTTTTCTGGTGCAAAAGATCTAAGCCGGCCCCGGAAGAACTCCACTCGTCCGCGTGACGTCCGAAGAGACTCCACTCGTCGGTCGTTAGTTCATTTGGTGGCCGCTAGGGGGGCAGCACACGGCCGCGTTTGCGCAAACGATAGTTCCTGACCGCCCGCCCAGATGGAAGCACAAACCTCAATCTGCGCAGAC
>CM061920.1:257113979-257183385 GCA_031002005.1 Vandiemenella viatica | reverse complement strand
TCCCGAATGAGAGGCCAGAGCGTTGGAGCTCAGCGCTTGTAAAATGAAAATGGCTGAATTTGAACATTGGCCGGTCGGGCAGCCCTTGATGTCATCTGTCACATTAGAAGTGATTAACTGGAAGATTTATGTGTCAAAGCTTCTATTTTAAACAAAACAGTCATAATAAAACCTCCGCATGTTATTCAATCGTTATTTTGTTCATTGTGCCAATTTCCACATCAGTTCTACTACTCCATCACACCTGTCGCCACACTTCTCATTATCCTGCGCCTATTATTCGCTGATCAATGTTTTTCCCAGCTTTCAGATTGCTCCGCTGTTTAATAGTTAACTGGATATAGTGTGTGTTGTTTTGACTGTCGCAGCTACCGGGACAACATGCGGCGGTTCTCGGCCGTGTTCCGGGAGCACCAGTCCGATTCCCTGGAGCGCGCCGTCTGGTGGCTGGAGTACGTGCTGAGGCACCGCGGAGCACCGCACCTGCGACCAGCTGCTGTAAGTCTCCGCTGGTGGCAGCTGCTGCTGCTAGACGTGGCGGCCGCCGTACTCGCCGCAGCACTAGTCGCTGCCCTCCTCGTCTACCTGCTGCTCACGAGGCTACTCGCAGCGATCTGCAGGGGTCGCAAGACCAAGGCCGAATGAACTGTTCATCTGCAATTTTCACTTATACAACACCAGATAAAAAGAAAACACTGTTATAAATACAGATAAAATATTTTTTCTGTAATTAATCTGACGACTGGGCTAATATTCACCTATAACCTAAAAATAATTTATTTCTCTGTCGTCTTAACACTTGTACAACGAGAATACAGAAAGATGAACAGTCTGAAAAGTGTTATAAAACCGCGTCAACAATGAATAACTGAAGTAACGCTACTTATAATATATAGTATAATAGATATCGTGTTTTCAAAAATATGTTATAGGAACAGTGCTATTTCTCTATCTGACCATATATACTTCAGTTGCGCTTTTCATAAAATCTTAGATAGACACAAAGGAAACATACAAAAAAAAAAAAAATATGTAAAAACCATCAGGAATCCCTAGAGATTGTCAAACGTGTCGGAATTTTGATGGAAAAATTCCAAACTTGTATGAATGGTTTGTAAATAGCTATTAGAAATTCCGATATAATAATACAAATTCTTCTACAATACACAAAAACAATTAAACCAATACTGTGCAGAAACATTAAAGCAAGTAATTAGGTGCAACGATACTTCTTCAAAAGACGCGACAGGTGTCTGAACAATAAAGCAAACAAAAACTATTTACTTTTGGCACATAAGTGTATAAACCTTGTTTTACTTAATTAAATATCAGTCTTTTTGCACTGAAATATTTCTTTATTTTCTTTTGTACATTGTTTCATACGTCTTAGAGAAATTTTAGAGATAAATTTTTTGCTAATATGCTTGTATAATCACAAAAAATAGCCATATTTTGATTGGAATCCAAGATAAGCATATTTATTTATTCTTTTTTTATAAAAAATGACATATTTTGATTGATCAGTGAGGGACACCATATTTAACTGTTTCCTACTGAGGTTTCCATATCCCCATCTGTATTTACATTCAGTTTGGATTTATTTTTATTTCTACCTCATAGTTTAATACAATGTCTATTTCTGTCATACCATTGACAATATAGAGTTCTTATTTATAAAAGACAAATTTATATTAAAACAACCAAAAGTTTCAACCGGCTCACAGGACATTCCAAAGGAATTTACAATTTTCTAGCACGCTACGAAGAAAATCAATAACAGCCAAGTCTGTCCAATCCACTTGTCTACAATCATATTACTATGCACATTGGTGAAAGATGTTCCCTAATGTCATTTATCAAAAGAATGCTTAGACAAATATCGCTGGACTATATTTTCATCCTATGAGCTATCACCATTTAATTTGGCATAACTGCTGAAGTGAGAAATTGATCCTTATCTAAATGAAGAACTGTTAGTCTTGACAACACTGCTAATGTCAGAGTCATATAATTTGTAAAGAAGTACCTGAAAATTGTACTAATGGTGGTGTTGTCCGTTGGTATTCGTTTGTTAAGTTAGCGGATTGAGTAAGTGGAGCATTTACAAGAAATGATTTTTAAAAAAATACGAATCAGAAATACAATCTCCGTTGCAGTCTAGTCTCTTTTAGTTTGTGATGTAAGGTTCTTTTACAAAAACTATCAAATTGTCAATGGCTGCTCAATAAACTTTTTAGTTTGAGATTTAATTCTACCTGCATTACACAACATTCGAAATCCCCCTCTGTTCAGGATCTTTTCAGTATCTTGCTCTTTTTCCCTGTGTGTAGCTACACAATTCACTTCATCACTTTCGATAAACGAAATATGTATCCTATCTTGCCGTATATTAAGAGGAAAAATGTTTATTCTACGTTTTAAAAGATATCCCCAATTCAATTTTATTCAGTACGCTTCTAATTTTTTAGCGTAAAAAAATAATAAAAAAATAGAATGGTAACCACCTAGCCAGTCAAAGAGCAGCACCCAGTTTTTGTATTTGCCGAAGCGAGCCAGTGTCCTTATATGAAGTCAGCTTTTAGCTTGCAGTTCGCCATCGAGCACTGCTGCAGCCAGTTACAGCAGCAGCTAGTCAACACATTTGGGAATCATGACCAAGTGCATGACCAAGTCGATTAGACCTGTACGTCACCTTGTATATAGACTAGTATCAGTTGTAATTCATCTCGTAATGGCCTAAGTCATGGTGGGGGACCTTTCTTGTAATTGTCACCCACTGGGGCAGCCTGTGAGTTCAGCTGTAGCTTTCTGGAAAGCTGCCAATGTTATTTTTACCTATTGGTCTTCAGGATGGAAAATTGTCTTTGACCTTCCCTCTGACTTCGTGATGGCGGCCAACAAGATCTAAGAAGACGGCGTCTACTACTAACTCCAGTATCTAAGCTTGACTAACAGATCCATGGATCCAGCTCAGCGGACCAAGAAAAGGCCATTATCAAGATATGACCAATGCTTCCTGTGCCATAAATACGGGCGCGGCGTATCACAATGCACCAGTATATTGAGTTGTGTTGGATGCAGGTTAGTCAGCTGCTGGCTGCCCACGACCAAAGCTGGAAACAACTTACTGCAACTGTTTTGGACCCCACTTAAGTTGTTATGGTGAGTTCCTAACACAAAAGCAACGGACCATGAGACGTCGGCTTCATATGTAACCCGCGACGACTTTTCTCGGACTTCGAGGTGATAGCCAACACGTGCTACAAAGACGGTATTAACTTCGCATTGAAACAGCCACGTACCTTCAAGCTTAATCCAATGGCTTCAACGCAGCCTGTGAGGAAGCCGACATGCATGCATGACCAGTGTTATTACATCCAGGACTCGGGCATTGGTCCCATGAATCCACCGTCACGCAGAGGTGCATTCGTTGTGGGCGTGCCACCCTGTAGCAGACTGCTCACTGCCCAGGCAGAAGGCAAAATGCTGTGGTGGTTTACATGTCGCTTCTTATTGTGGTTGTATAGCACGAAAAACGTACCATCGCCACGACCAAACAAACACGAAAAATAGTCGGCACATTCGTCCAGCTAACGCCGACTGGCAAGCCGACAGCGTCTAGTCATGGAGAGAGAAGAAGAGCCAGACGTGGACGATGTCGAACCAAGAAACCTGTTGAACATTACTAACGGACACTCGACGCCCCTGTTGAGGTAATGTTGCGAGCTCCAAACACTGTTGCAACCACGGCCCAGCAGAGATGCACGGTTCTCGTCAATAATAGAACAGTTAACTCGGCACGTCATTTTCATTTCCACACCGACCGTAAGAGCATTTCAAGGACCCTGCTAATCCAGTGTAGTTGAGAAAATATTTAGCCAAGAAGAAGACCGACTATCAGCAAAACGTTGACAAGTCAAATCGACATAGGAGGAAATGTCGAAAGATAAAGCATCCCATATACTCAGCCCATTGAAGGATGGGCTGTTACTACCCATGCTGTATTTGACCTGAATTACATAAAGCAATCAACAGAGTGCTCGGAGAGACACCATACGCGGTGGGTAGCGCCGCATCAAGCTACTTCGAGATCCTCATCAGCTATCAGTCGGTGCTACCATCACTGGTGGGTGCTGTAACAACTACTGTGATCATGACAGAGTGGCAAATCAACGTGACGCTAAGTTTACAACGATTACCGAAGCGCTCCCTATCCTGACAAAGTGAACATTTTAAGAAAACTGCCTCAACAAGTCCAAAGAAGACAAAAGACTAGCCAACAAGAAGATACATCTTTAGCCAACAATGGAATTTTGGAAATCGACGGAGTAAATGTTGTCAGACAACACACTCCACAATACAATGACAAAATAATGGTTATATTAGGAAATGGCGTCAGTCAACATAGGGCAATGCTGGAAGGTAGGTCTTCAGTCTGCGTCTCATAAATTATACAACTCACTAACAAAAATATAATTATAATACAGAACAAGGATTACACTATTCGCAAACACATTCCAACACTTGAGAAATCACCAAGGCGAGGCGAACAACCCGCATTGATCACTCGGCTCTAAAAGCCATATGCTGAAATAAAATATCACTAACAGTTTAATTCAACTTTTATGACGAATTCGGCATAAAACTATAAAACGTGTTTCTACACTTAAAAAATGTTTATTCCATAATTTACTCCCCGGCATGTCATCGTCTAGGTCCCAGGTCTACGACAGTACAGGACTCTTTAATTATATATATTTTTAATTCCTCCTATTCACAAAAACCACCCACTTTGCTTCGAGATAGTTCACTTTGCCACGGCTAAATATTTTAGCTGTGGCAATTAAGTCCAAAGGCCATAACAAAGCAATGGCTGGAGTTGGAAACGTTGCGTGTTTCTCGCACAGTCAAGTGTACATTACTTGGTGTAAAGCAATTTCACCTTGATTCTTCTTCAAGCGCGCAGCTTAAGGTAAAACTCTGCAACTTGAGCAACAAGAAGTTCAGTCCATCTTTGGTCCCTCCAATAATCCTACTTCCAACTAGATTGTATTTATTTATTTTTAATATGCTTAGAGCGTAAGTACGGTGTCGGTTACGCTACAAGTACTTCATCATTTGCCTCAAACAAATGTGCTGATTTGAACGCATTCCCCACAAATGTCCATTATAATCTCCCAAGTATTGAATCTATTAAGTAACAATTTTGCACTATTCACGAGTAAAATATTTGTGAGAGGCAGTAGATGAATTTCTTATTTTAGTCGGAATTTTATGTGGAGCTATTAGGTAAAAATATCAACACAACAACTACAAGAATTGTGTAAACCTCCTAAAAACGCTTCTGTTGGAAGCAACAAAATTTAGAGAATAGGCTCAATTTTTTTTTAACTGTTACACTTTTTATGACGTAATGATAACGAAATTTTATAGCCTGTAATAACAAAACTCACATCTTTATTAACCTGGTGAATTAGAACATGTTGCATGTTATACGAATCTAAAAATTACTCAGACCTTTCAGTCTCTAGTGTTTTCAAAGGAAGTGGTGGAACTGTTTAAGGCGCCTACGGCCAGCAAATTTGTGTGTACGTTTTGTTTTATTTTTAGCTTTTGGCTGTACACCTCGTCGAGATCATTAGAGTCGGGAAAGGACTGGGGGCAAGGAAGGGGAAGGAATTCGGCCATAGCCTTTCGAAAGAACCATCACGGCGTTGGTCTGGAGTACCACGGAAAACCCTAGTCTGGATGGGAGTCCAACTCACGTCCTCCTGAATGCTCACCCACCACGCTCGGTCTGCTGGCCGTAACATCAAAGGGTTGACGCTAGATTGTTCTTGGGACACCTTCCTGCTGTTGACGCCAAACCAACGTTGGTTCATTATTTTTTTATTTGCCTTGACGAACATGTGTATGTTTCATTACTTAGTTATTTGTCTTGTTGAACGCGAGTGTGTTGTATTAATTCCTTATGATTGTATTGAAAAACACTGGCGTATTGAGTGAAATAATCAGATTACATTTAAACTGTTCGATTTATATCGTGGACGCGAATATTTATGGGAACTGTGAATACAAAAACAAATTGAAGAGATTAAGCACCTGGAGGGAAATAAGTGAACTTTTGGAAGGTCATGTGGAAGACGTGAAGAAGAAAATAGAATCTCTATTAGCGTTTAAAATGTAATTAAAAAGTCACTTATCAATTTATAATATAAAACGCCAATAACTTTGGTGAGTTTTCAGACCCAACTGCGATTCCATTTGCCTCAGTCCCTTAGTTTGAAGAGTGGCCTAACGCCAATGCTTTGGCGACCAACTTTCGTCTAGGAATTCATAGACCTAATACGTACCCACATTTAAATATGTATTACAACGTACCAGCATGTAAGATACGGTGACAACTTTCGGTTTTTTTAAGTAGAGAGCAGTGTGTAAGCTCATAAAATTCATAGAAGACCAGTTGCATGGTGATGTTTACATTGGCGATAGACTATAGAAGCGGATAAAATAATTTAAAAATCTGCGAACAGTAGTTGATGATCTCACCAGACACTCGATCATGGCTGTCAGTGAGGAGAAATTATTTCCAACTGACCCAACTATTAGTTCATTAGAGGCGAGAAAGGTCTGGAGTTCACGGAACGGGATGGAATTCCGCCCTTTTGAAGGACCATCCCGGTATTCGCATGGAGTTATTTCGGGAATCATGGAAAACAGACAACTAGGTTGTGGAATGGGGATATGAAACTCCCGAATGCAAGTCCCAAGTGTTATTGCTCACCCACGAGCTCGGCCAGGAGGAAGAGGTGACGTCAGCTGTACGGAGCCACCTCAGATAAATTCTCTCTGCAGGCCGTCTTCTTGACACGGTCACTGAAATTGTTGACACTCTTTTCAGCCGGAGATTTTCTAACTTCACACAACCCTTATTTTGCTGCTTTTGTTTATCACGAATCTGTCCCCTTTAACGATAATTTAAGACGACAAGTTTTTGGAAGTGGAAGGTATAAAAATGTTCGTTGAATTAATGGTTAACAGCCCATTAAAAAAATAAATAAAGAAAAAAATCTGAAGGTATAAATAAGTTTGAAGAAAGGCTGGAAGACTTATATTGAATAGCAACCAACATTATCGGGAAAGGTGACATACTAGCACCGAGCGTGGTTGTGTAACGGATAGCGTTCTGGCCTCGCATTCGGGAGGACGGCGGTTCGAATCCCCGTCCGGGCATCCAGATTTGGGTTTTCCATGGTTTCCCCAAATCACTCCAGATGAATGCCGGGATGCTTCCTTCAAAAAGGCCATGGCCGAATTCCTTCCCATTCCTTGCCCCCATCCTTTCCCGTCTCTAAAGACCACGTTGTTAAAAAGGGACGTTAAACTGTTTTTAAAAAAAAGACATACTAGCAAATCATAAAATTATATCTGGTAGAATTAAACGAACTATACTGGAACATTACAGCCGCTAAAGAAAATTTTACTAAATTTTAATATCAAATTCTACAAATAAATATCAAATTATTATGTGACATTACACATCCAACACGCACTCACAGACAAATAAAATCAAACCATCGCTCTTAAAAACCAGTCATAACCATTTCTTTGCTCACGGCATCAAGGTCATTAGAGACGGTAAAGGACTGAAGTCATGGAACGAAAATGAACTCGGCCACGGCCTTTTGAAAGAACCATCTAGACATTTGCCTGGAACGATTTCGGGAAATCATGAAAAACAGAAACCTGGACGGCCGAACAGGGATTAGATACATACTGAGTAAACTGGTTGACTGCATAAAATTTTGTGGCAAATTCGAGCTTGCTTTGAGGGGACATAACGAAACGGATAATTCCAAGAATCCAGGGATTTTTCGAGGATTAGTTGATCTAATGTCAGAACTGGACAGCATCTTGAAGCAGCACATTGAGGAATCAGAAAATCGTGTTTTCATGGGCCTGTCCAAAACAATTCAGAATGAATTGCTGGAATCGATTTATGAGGTATGTCTCAATTTTATCAGGAGTGAACTGTTAAAGACAAATTACCTAGCAATCGAAGTTGATGAAACCACTGACTGTTCAAATTTGTCACAACTGGTTCTGATAATTTGATATGAGTTACTCGGTAAAATATATGAAAGATTTATTTCCTTCATACAACCAAAGAGTCACTGTGCAGCTGGTGTAAGTGATGTCATTCTCGGCAAACTACAGAAAATGAAAGTAAATGAGACACCCGAAAAATTAACAGCTCAGTGTTACGACGGTGCTCCTGTCATGAGCGGCAACAAGGGTGGGGTTCAAGTTAAAATCAAAGAGGTGTATAAGAATGTTCACTTTATTCACTGCTATGCACATCAGTTAAATTTAATTGTCGAACGTTGTGTAACAGGCAATAAACAAGTGCGGATCTTTTTTAGCAACTTGGAAGGAATTTCAACTCTTTTTTTTTCTAAGTCTCCTAAACGCACAGCGTTTCTTGACGATTCGAATCTCCGTCCGGGCATCCAGATTTGGGTTTTCCATGGTTTCCACAAATCATTCCAGGCAAATGCCGGGATGCTTCCTTCAAAAAGGCCATGGCCGAATTCCTTCCCATTCCTTGCCTCCATCCTTACCCCCATCCTTTCCCGTCTCTAAAGACCGCGATGTTAAAAAGAGACGTAAAGCAGTTAAAAAAAAAAAAAAAAAAGTTTCTTGACGAGATAATGAAGAAACGTATTCCTACCTGTCCTCAGTCCATCAGATGGAATTTCAAATCGTGGTGCGTATATAAATACAGAAATCAAATTCTTGAGTGTATGGAAAAAATATTGACGAAGATGGTAATGATTACAGGACAATAAATAGAGCTTTGGGACTGAAGGGTTTCCTGCAAGACGATGACTTCCTCTTTTGGTTACAGTTTTTTAACAAAGTCATGCCTCATTGTGACATTCTATTCAATGAACTCCAGCAAAGGAATATTGATGCAGTGAAGACAATGGAATATGTGTCTCACTTTGCAGCAGCTGTTCAACGTATTAGGGCCTCACTTGAACTTGACAACCACTGGGAGCAGGAAGAACCAGCTGTAAAACGTGGACGTTTCACGGGATCACGGAAGGTGTGTGCACTAGACGTCTGTGATCGTATCATAACGCAGGTCAGTGACAGATTCCGATTTAGTGAACACTTGTCAGTTGCACGGTTGTTTGAACCGTCATTGTTTTCTAAACACCACATTGTTTTCCCAGAACAAGAACTAAAAACAGCTGTTAATTTGTTTAAATTAAAATCTCCAGAGTTACGTTGTGAACTAAATGTGTTGTACAGCACGTAAAAATTTCATGAAGCAACAGGTGCTTTGACCTTATTGAACTTTCTTTATGAAAACAACTTGGCACAAGCGTTCCCTGAGAGCGTTAAACTTCTGCAGATAATAGTAACATTCCCAATGACGACTGGAGAGGCAGAACGATGCTTCTCTACACTGAAACGAGTGAAAACATTCGTGCGAAATACTATGAACGAGGACAGACTTTGTGCGCTTGCGATGTGTTCTCTTGAAAAAGAACTTCTGAGTCGACCAAATTTCAATGAAATGGTCATAGACCATTTCGCAGCGCAGAAGGGGAGACGAGCTGATTTCATTTATAAGCAAATTAATTAAGGTAAGCAAAACGTGCATTATTAGATGAAAAGGAGAAAATTCATTTATGTCATTCACCATTTTCATTTACGCCATCAGGCCCAAAGCATCTCGGGCCGCTACAAGAATTCGTCTCCGTTTGGATCTGCCTTCCGCTTTATGCCGCTGGTTGCTTGTCTTCAGCCCTACCTGAAAAACGTCTTCACCAAGTCCATGGCTCCATCTCTCCCGTCACCACCCCACTTCTTCGTGGTGTTAATTTTTTTTATGTAACTATGTAATTTAGCAAATGAAGTCACATAAAAGTTCGATATTCCTCTCATGAATTTGTCATTGACAAATGTACCTGAAATTTCATAAAACACACATTTAAAAATACTTATTTGCATAGATCTTTTCTTGCAGGTAGCATGTGTTTTCTTTTGTTTCTGTTTTCCTTTTTGTTTGTTTATTATTTTAAGTAGTTGATGACGGAAAACAAAGGAAGGAGGCCTACAGTGAAAGCAGCTGCCAAAAATACTATTTTTAGAGGGAATTATAGGGGGCAAAAAAAAAAAATCGGTAGGACTCTTCCCATCGAGACTTTGACCGCAGGGGTAAAAGATTCGCAGCCTTCCCCAGCATCAAAACCACGAGCCGCCACTGGAAATAGGTATGGAATATTTTAACACTCATCGATGGGTAAACAGTGCGTAGTTAGCGCGGGTGTGTTGGCACTCTAAATGCCATATGGTTGTTTCCACAGGCGTTTGTTTACTTATTACGACTATTACTAAACCGCAGGTTGTTGGGCTCATTACGCAACCCATAAGTTTCTAGCATATAAATGTGTTAAGCCAGCTAAATTTTTTCTCATACTGCGTTCACAGTTCAACAATGACACTCTTCCGAAGCGTTAGGTATACAAGTGGCACTAGTTTAGACAATACATTCTAACTTCTCTCAGACGCGTCTTTCCATAACAAACATCAGGTTGAAATTCAAGACATTCTTTAAGAAGATACACGAAAAACAGTTAGTGAAATTAGTAAAGCAACTGGAGCAAATATTGGAAGTGTGCACTGGATCATTAAAAAGAAGTTACATTGTTGAAAAATCAGTTCAGTTTACTTAGAAACAGTTAGAGCTCTTTTTATCAGAAGACTCACTGGTCAATCATAGGAACACCACTACATACCCGAAACATAGAGGTCAAATATGGAACAGAGTGCAAAAAGGGGGGTCATTTCCGGGTAAGACAGAAACCCGATTGTCTGCTAGCAAAATGTTCAAGATCGTCTTTTTTTCGTATAAAAGGAGTTGCGTACATCGAGTTTCTGCTTGAACGCTGCATGTTAGTGTAAATCTATCTATATCTACATATACACTCTGCAATTCACAAAATTGTGGGTGGCAGAGGATGCTCAGCACCAAAGCTAATCTCTTTGCTGTGCATTCCAATCCCTAATGGTACGCATGTTGCGCAACATACGACAAGGCTATCGGACCAAAATACGGAAAAGTCAGATCCTCAGATTCCTGCTTCAGTAATAAAAAGAACGTTATCGAAAGTACCACTTTTTCACAATATGTGATGACGTAATATGTTTTAAAAATGTTATTAAGTGGGGAAATACTGAAGGCATTTTTTAAACACTTTCTTACCACCGTTGCTGATAGCTATAATGCCCTTGCCAAGGACATTAACATTCAATACAACAGACACTACATGCCGGCTGCATTTCATTTTGTAGGTGGCTGCCTACACATGGTTACAGCAATTTAATGAATAGTGTTTGCAGTACCGTGATCGGTATATTAAGGGGAAAGTTCTGTCAGTTTCAGAACAAATTTGATAAAAGTAGAAATCGCAGATTCTGATGGTACAGTTCTGCATGAGAGGTAATTAGATCTAACTAAGAATTAAGTGGACATAAGCAGTATAAAGAAATTCGATGGGGGATTCCATTGGCTAATAAGCGACCTTGAAGCTCAGAGAACAAGGTGCATCACGGGGGACCAGGAGGTCATGGGTTCAAATCGCCCTCTCAAACACAATCTAAACGCGCTCGTAGGGCGGCCTTCACCTCTGGAAAGGCCCATGCATGTTCTGTTGTTCAATTTCGACATAAATTTTTGTACCCGTTAGGATTGAACCACAGCGGAGCAGATATACATAGCGCATAAAAACTTTTTCAATAGATTGCTAGGGCAATAAGTGATCATTTGTACATTAACCATTTAGTTTGTCTGTATGTGTGTATGCAGGGTAAAGCACTGTGTAAATAAATGGGTTATGTATAAACGAGGAGTCACTGCTCCAACATCCGCGTGGTTGCAGGAAGACAGCTTGTTACAGCGCGTATTTCCCCGGCGTTACGTCGGCTCGATGACTTTCTCCGCGGAAGCTTGTGCTGGGCTGTCCCGGACAGGATTTCGCCTGTCAGAAGTTCTCATTGCATAGAATCCGCATGAGCGGTCGCGTAATCGTTAAAAATGAAACCTCGTAGCTCGGATGATGCACAGCTCGTTGGCTTAGATTAACTGGTTTGATTCCTGGTCGTGGAAGAAATTTTTACCATCTGGTATTGGTCGGCGAGATAGAACAGATTATTGTGCATAATTACTAAGCGTCAGATTGTGTACCAAAATCCTTTGTTAAATCCTCAACCTCTCCGCGGTGGGTATGGAGTGTGGGCATACCATCTGTCAGATGGGAAAGTTAAACGTGACGGCCCCTTTATGTTGTATAGAATTGAATGAGCCGGTACCGGATTTTTCCATTTCCCGCACTTCATCTTTAATTTACTCGCAACTGAAACAACACACTGCACTAAACATACACACATCACTGTTGTTCACAGAAAACAGTAACACGAACATCACTTCCAACTCCGGGGGAAATTCGCAAGAAAGCTACCATGGAGGAGCAATTTGCTCCAGTGCAGCCAACAAGGTGGGGTCAGTGGGTTATGGAGACAATAATCATCATCAATTGGGATGACACCTGTTGCCCAAAACTTTAAAGTATTAGACAATCATGTTACTATGTAGCTGCATCATGGCCGAGGTCGTTAAAGTGCACTGTGCTAAACGCTTGCCTTGATGTTATTTGCTCAAAGGCCAAAAGGAACAGATTTTAATGTCCGTATCTGGCAGGCAGGGTCTAGACAGGAAGAACACAGTCACTGATTAGGAAGCGTGCACAAACTACGTGGCTTGGTCCACGGGGGGGGGGGGGGGTTGGGCCGGAAGGCTACGCTGGGTTACGTGGGGGGAGGAGGGGTACCGAGCCAGGCCACGTAGCTTTCCTTTCATAACATTCTTCACAATTAAAAGAGGAACAGAACTCACAACAGCAGCTGATTATTTATTTCCCTCAGTTAATTATCTCCGTATGTAATTTACAATAGTCTGACAAAAGAAAATAGTACAAAATGTCTTCTGGAATCAAAAGGGAGTAAAGCTACGTGCTACGTGGGAAGGGGGGGGAGGGTAGAGGCAAAATCCACTTAGGGATACGTAGGGGGGGAGGAGGGAGGTTCTCAGGAGGCCAAAATGGAGCTACATGGTTTATGTACGCTTCCTTATCAGAATTTCAACCCAAAACAATCCCGAGAACATGTGGATGGCAATTCGCCAGTCCGATGGGAACCTTTTTTTTTTTTTTAATTTATTTGGCCTTTAGCCATGCTGGCCATTTAGCCATTACCAAGTGTACAAGCGTTTATTACATTGTTTGTCTATTACATCTGTAACATTTTGCACATCGTAGCAGTAAATCTTAATATACATTGTCTCTGTAGGTTATCCGTATTTCATAGTACCTTACACACATTAAAAGCCAGAACTAATACATTTACGTAATACGCTGGGTGCATAAGGTAGTAACTTTGTCTGGCACATACATACCTTAAAATGGACGATTTGATATTACATTATACACATTGAAATATTGAGTTTGGCAAAGAATCGATTTACAAGGTTCATATATACATGAAATGTTAGGATATGTTACATCTGATTATACAGTTAATTATTGTTCCTTTGTTTGGCATATAGGCCTACATACATTAAAATAGTCCATTTGATATTACATTATATACATTAAAATATTAAGTTTAGAAAAAAGTAATACAAATTAGTAAAAAATAAAATTATTTACAAAGACTCATATATACATGAAATGTAAGGATATGTTACACTTGATTATACAGTTGATTATTGTTACAGTTCTCGTTTGATTTGCCGTAAAAATGAGTACATGAGGAAGAAGATTTTAAATCTGTTTGTATTTAGTAAGTCTTCAACACTTGCCGGGAGTTGCTGTCCTGCTTGCACAAGTGCTTGATGAGGTTGTCAGAGGCTTGTTTGTTAAATGGGCAACCAAAGAATATGTGATTAGCGTCTTCAACGTGTCCGCACTGGCAGTACGGTTCCTCTACCACACCGATTCTACATAAGTGCTTCTTGAGGCGGCAATGTCCGAATTTAAGCCGAAAAATTGTGATATATAGGCTTCTAGGAAACCGGATGTTCTGAAACCATGGCCGTTTTGTAACTTCAGAATGTATCCTTGCGTAGTGTTTACCTTTCGTAGCAGATGTATATCTCCATTCTACGTCCCAATCTTTGTATAATTTTTCCTTTATTGTCACAATCAGGTCCGAAGTAGGTATCTTACGGTGTATAGTTACCCCGGTCTCAGTTGCTTGTTTTGCCAGCTGGTCGGCTATTTCATTGCCCCTGCACCCATCATGGCCTCTCACCCAGGAAAGTACTACTAATTTATTACTTTGTTCCAGGTCTATGATTGATTTAATAATTTCGTATATGATCTGGTTGTTGCTTTGGTTTATGTGATGATTTTTTAATGACGTTAAGGCAGAGAGTGAATCAGATAGTATGATAATGTTACTATCCGGTAAGCTCCCGGCATATCTAAGTGCTTCTAATATTGCTATAAGTTCTGCTGTCATAATAGAGCATTCTTTAGGCAGTTGGAAAGTGCCCTGTTCCATGCTATCAAGGTTGATGTATGCACAACCAGCATAACTGTTGTTCTTAGACCCATCTGTATATATGATTCCAGCCGGAAGCCATTTGTTCAATTTTTCTAGGTATGTCTGTTTGTAGGGGCTCTGTTGCGTTGTTTGACCAAAAACTGTAATTTCTTTACATGTATGCCATAATGGAGCCTCATAGCAGTATAGTTGTTCACTCTTGTTGGCTTTTTCGTATAGTAATTTGGTTTCCAGATACGCTGAAGCTAGCGGTGGCAGTCGTCTGTTTTTTCCAATATCCTTTTGTTAGGCAGTCTATGGATAAGTTGTGTATGGAATTATATAATTTACTGGTCGTCAACTGACTCTGTTTCAGTAAAAATTTTGAACTTAGGTAGAATCTACGTAGGTGCAGAGGAGGTTCCCCTGCTTCTGCGCATAGTGCATTTGTGGGCGTAGATTTCATTGCCCCTAGGCAGGTGCGTAGTACCATGTATTGTAGTACATCAAGCTTCGCTAAAGGCCGTTGGGAGGCCGCACCATAACAAATACACCCATAGTCAAAATGTGGACGGACTAGGGCTCTATATAGAGTGGACTTGTGGACTTGCTCCCCACTTTAGTCCTGTTACTGCTCTTATTAGGTTGTTCCTTGAGCAGACTTTTTTTTTCTATTTGTTTGATGTGTTCACACCATTTGAGTTTATTATCTATTATCAGGCCTAGATATTTCAAGCTATTCTTAACTGGGAGCTGGTATGGTCCGAGAGTCATGCGGATCATTGGAGGAATCCTGTGTCGTGTAAATATACAGACTGAGCTTTTATCTATTGAGATCTCCTGTCCATTGTCTGACAGCCATTGTACTAGTTTACACATAGCTTCGTTTAATATGGCTTGGCATCTTTCGATGCTTGTGCCTATTGTATACAGGCAGATGTCGTCCGCATATTGAAGTATTATGACGGAAGGTGGCATTATTTTGTGTAGGTCAGTTGTGTATATATTAAAGAGTAACGGAGACAAAACTGATCCTTGAGGTACCCCTTGGCTACACTTTCTTGGACCTAGAGTAATTGTTTTCCACTTGGCTACTAACCATCTATTTGTAATCATAGCTAGCAGCCTCGCTGTAAAGGGGCCCGGCACGCCATTCTCTTTAATTTTTTTCCCAAGGTCGATGGCAGAACTTTATCATAGGCAGGTGTTAGGTCAGTGAAAATGGCCACCATGTATTTATTATCTGTAAGGCACGATTGAATATCTGTAACAAGGTGTGCTAATATGTCATTCGTGCCTTTTCCTC
This sequence comes from Vandiemenella viatica, assembly GCA_031002005.1. Classification (NCBI taxonomy): domain Eukaryota; kingdom Metazoa; phylum Arthropoda; class Insecta; order Orthoptera; family Morabidae; genus Vandiemenella; species Vandiemenella viatica. Next base: position 257,167,463 of record CM061920.1, on the reverse strand, counting down.
TCCGAAAGCCGTATTGAGTATGCGGCAGCAATGCATTATGTTCGAACCACCATTCGAGTCGATGCTTTACCATTCTTTCTAGAATTTTGAACACACAAGATAAGAGGGATATAGGTCTATATGCTGAGGCACATTCAGTTTCCTTTCCTGGCTTTTTTATAATAATTATTCTGGCCGTCTTCAAAGGTGGTATCTCGCTTTTCTCAGCCCAAATACGATTAATGAGGTCGAGCAGGTATGCTTTCCCGTTGGCAGGGAGTAGGCGGAGCATGGGTATATATGTTATCCGGCCCAGGTGCTGATGATTTGCCAAAGGAGAGTGCTCTGCTGAGCTCTTCACTCCTGAAAGGTTGACATAGGAGTGCTGTGTATTTTCCTGTACGTTTAGGGGTTGAGGGTCCACATAAGGTGGTGTTATGTTTTCTAATATCTCAGTCAGAATATTCAGTGGTGGTGTCCGCTCTGGCACCCTCGCTTCCTTATATTTTTCAGCCTTCGTATTTTCATCCACACTTCTTTGGTCGGCGTGTTGAGACTCAGTTTTGAGCAGTAGTCTTCCCAGTTTTTCTTCTTCTTCTTTCTAAGGAGTTTTTTTGTTTTCGCACATGCCCTTTTACATTCAATATAATTGTCCATTGTGAGATGTTGCCTGTAATTTTTGACAGCTTTCTTTCTTTCTTTTATTGCATCGTCACATTCCTGGTCCCACCATTCAACTGGTGTTGTGTTGATTACATAGTTTTGTTTTTGTTTTGGAATGCTGGAACCTGCGGCTTTTTCAATGCAATCTATGAAGGCTTCATAATCATTTTGTATGTCGTCTGTAGGTTTGTAATGAGAAAATGCAGCTTCTGCTTCCTGTTGGTATTTTCCCAGTTGGCCCGCTTGATACTCCATTTATAGTGAGAAAGATAGTTTGCCCTATCAGCTTAGTGCAGGGGAGCTTCAGCAGAATCGGGAAATGATCCGAGCCCAGAGTATCTTCTATTATTTCCCATGTTAGGTGTGGGGCAATAGTCGCCGATGCTAATGATATGTCAACAGATGATTGTTGTTGTGATGGTCTATTGATTCGAGTTGCAGAGCCATCGTTTAGTACAACTAGTTCCTCCATTACTTCCACAATTAGTCGCCCGTTACGATCGTCATATGTACTTCCCCATAAGGAATGATGGGCATTTAAGTCACCAAGGAGCAGAATTGGTTCTTCTAGATGTCTTTTTAGTATTTCCAACTCAGATCTTTTTAATGCTGGTTTGTTTGGTGACCTGTATACAGATACTACCGTCATATATTCGTCTTTAAAGAGGATCCGTGCTGCACAACTTCGAAAGACAGATTAGTAGGCGTAATGTTTACGGGCTGGAATGGGATTGATTTCTGTATCAATAGGGCAGTGCCGCCATAACCGTCCGCTCTGTCTGCTCGCACGATATATAGTTTTGAAAAAGGAAGATTCTCCTGGTTTCAACCAAGTTTCTGAGATCGCACTTACTGAGATTTTATGGGCCAGCATATATTGCATCAGACTTAATTTATTGGCTTTGATTGAGCGCGCATTCCATTGTAAGATTCCGAGTTCTTTGATTGCAATTTTTTCATTCGTTTGGGGATTATTATGTGGTATGTTATTTTGGTACATGGAATCTAAGCCTCCAGTAACGGGTATCGAATGCGTTCTTGTGTTCTCAGTTGAACCCATTGGTGAGTGTTTGTGTATAAGCTGTTTGATACTTGGAGCGAATTGCAGTGGATCGATCTGTTGGTTACCGACATACTGGTTTAAGATATTCATTATGATTTCGATCATTTTGTATGTGAAGATATCAGCTGTGCTTGCGCTTTGTACAGTGCTGTGAGGTTGGGGTGGGTATGGGTTGTACGCAATTGGTTGTATATTCCTGTTGTTAGGGATCCAATAATTTTTGTAAGATAGATCCCTAGAGTTGCTTCCTGCTCTGTAGTGCCTATTATGTCTTTCCGTTAAGGGGGATTCTGCCTGGTTAGTAGGCATTGGATTTATTTGCATGTTTGTTAACATGCCAGGTGGGCTGGTGGCCAACTGTGACGTCTGGGTAGGTAGTTCTTGGTGGAGTTGTTGATGTTGTTGTTGCGATGTCCCTACAGGCACTGTGGCAATATTTAAGTTATCCTGTATGGGGGTTCTTTGCTCGTAACATTCCGAATTTACGACCGTGGTTTGGGTGGTTGCGGCCGGTCTTGCTAGTACACCGGCATACGTACCGGCGTTGATCTTTCTAAGGGCTTGTTTATAGTCTAGGTTCTCGTACGCCATTAACTGTTTGATTCTTCTTTGTTTTTCATATTCAGGACATCTTTTTTCATTAGATGGGTGGCCACTATTACAATAGATACAAATGGGGTTGTTTTGGTTACAACAATCTTTGTCGTCGTGTGCACCAGCACAGAATACACATCTTTTTTTACTTCTGCATTGCTTGCTCAGGTGGCCATAGCGCAGGCAGTTAAAGCATTGCATAACAGGTTTTATGTATGGTTCGACTGGACAGCGGACACCGTGTATGTAAACATAGTTGGGCCGTCTTTGCGATTTGAAAGTGATCAGGCAAACTGGAAGTGGGATTGTTGTAGGTTGACAGTTTGCTACCATTTTCTTAGCAAATCGTTTAAACGTTTATCACCCTGTATTCACATCGCGCTACCGCTTTAATTTCATCTTCTGATAATTCTGTCATTACGTTTCTAATGATGCCTTGTTGTGTGGTGCACGAGTATGGGATATACGCCTGCAAACCGTTCTGCTTCCAGACTGAGCTTTGAATCATAGAATTGGCTGCTATTACCGATTTCACCTCAATTTTGACACGGTTACGGCCTGCTGTAGTTATCTGTAATATTTGATTATTTGTATCACGGCAGAGGGAGTTAATGAGGTGACCTATAGCCATTGGATGTAGTCTACTGATGTTTTTATCGACACTTTCTACAATCACATAATAGGGCCCTAGGTCATAGTTTTCATATATCACTGGCGTTGCGCAATTTACCTGTTGATCATGGCTGACTGTTGTGGTTGTAGTCTGGTTTTGCTGTGTGTTGCTAGCTGGTAACGTCTCCATACTGATGTCTGTAGGTTTCGGCTGTTCTGCTGTTCTTGGTACTTTGTAGTTGCAGTTGTTGCTGATGTCTTCGATTGTTGGTGTGCTGGGGCGTTTCTGGGCTGCGGGTGGGGGCCGTTTCTTCCTCTCCTACAAGTCGTAGTTCCTGTAGTCTCGTTTGGTCAATGGTAAGATTAGCAGCAAAAGATGGTACATTGACGGTTTCGAATGACGATTGTATGATGTTTCTCGTTTCCCTTCCATCTTCACTTGTGTTTTGATGTAGGGATGGCACTTGACTGTCTAAGCTATCTTCTGTTGCAATGTTCACGTTACCTCCATTATATAAAAGTATGTGCGGCGTCGGCTGTACCTGTTCGTAGCCGCCTTCACCACACTGGCCACCATACATGGCGGCCAATGTCACTTAACACTTATATTAGTTGTTTCTTGATTATCAATTCACTTTTCTTGTCCACCACACGAAGTTGAAAACTGTTTATGTTGTTGGCACTTGCCGTCGAGTCAACCCGCGATCGCGCACACTACTTCCTCGTATCGGAGGCGATGTTACCCGTACGACGGTCTGCTCACGACTGAGATGGGAACCTTAAAAATGTTTGCTCACTTTCGAATAGCAGGCATGCTGGCACAGGATTTCGCCGCCTTCCTTATCCGTCTTCATGCAGGAAAGACCACAGTTTAAACGACGCTGGTTACCGTCATCTTTCAGTTTGGTCCCATACCCGCGCACCGGCCGCGGAATGGGTGGCTGTTAACTCGGGAGATTTGATGTTGCCTGTTCCAATGAAGACATGTTCCTAAGTTAAACTGTTTTGTTTGGATCATTGGGAAGTGTATGTGTTCGGTAAAATGTGTGTTCTACATGGTAGTGGCTCTATCAATCTCCTTAGCCCTTAGGTTAAGGGATTCTTGTCAGAAGTACTTGCCGTCTTGGCATTGCCTTCTTTTATTTGCTGTTTCCGTGTGAGAGCTTGTTTTACTTTTATATTTTTCATTACTGTTGAGCCTATTTTTATTTTATTTTATTTATCTTTTTTATTATTTTTTTTAAAAATATTTCTTTTATTTTTTTTTTATTTAATTTAATTTAACAGTGTACGTGCATCCTTTTCGCACTGTATTTGTGGTTTTCTCACTAGTTTTCTTCTACCAGCAGCTGGAGTGGTCTTCTATGTGGACCCTCGTGTATGTCATACTGTGCTAGAGAGCGAATAAGGTGGTCGTCGCTCTCCTCAGTTTTTTGGTAAAAATGTCTTGCTATTTTTTTATACCTATCCCGCTGTCTCGTGGAGGATGTCTGTCGGGAAACTCATTGGCAGGTGGAGTGCTCTCTTCAGCGCCTTGTTTTGCATTCTCTGCAGCTTCTCAATATGCGTTTTTGTGGCATATCCCCATACAGGGGATGCATATCCCATAATCGGGCGCACCAGTGCTTGATATAATTGGAGGCCGCATCTGGGTGGTAGCGTGCTACTGTAATTCAACACTGGATATAGTTGCCCCAGTCGTTGAAGAACTCTGCGACTGACGTCTTCGAAGTGCGGCTTCCATGTTAGTTTCGTATCTAGGGTCACCTCAAGATACTTTGCCGTGGCCACCAAAGGGATTCTCTCTCCGAAGAGCCTCAGCATCGGTCGTGGTGGCTTACGCCTCCGCGTCAACATGATGGTCTGGCTCTTCGATGCTTTGATCTTAATTCTCCACTTGGTGGCCCACTCTTCGACGTCTTTCAGCACTGCTCGGAGGCGGCGTCCCACGAGGATCCGGCAGCGGGACGTAGTGAAGATCGCCGTGTCGTCGGCGAATAATGCCAGCTTGGTTTGTTGCCCCATCGAAATATCCGCTGTGTACAGCGTGTAGAGCACTGGACCTAGCGAACACAATGATTTCATATCTCGGAACATTAGAAATGGTATCGTTTGTTTGACGATCAGCGTCTGAGAATGCAACCAGCTTCCCAGTTGTGTATCAAACTAACTTCAAGAATAGAATGATCATCAAAAAAATCCTCCCTACCATTTTACAGATTGAAAATTACTCATTGGAAAATCATTATCTCGTTGATGTTTGTTATTTAAAGCGAAGTAGTTTGTGTTCTTCCAGAGATGAGTTCTGTGTTTAGAATGAACCCGAGGTTTATCCGAACAAGCTTCGTGAGTGAAATATTTTAGGATAGTTAATTGAAGCACCGTGGAAATTTGTATAAAACTTCTTTCGGAATGTCTAGGAACAAAATCGAAGATCTGGATTAAGGGTAGTGGGGCATAGCCGAATTATTATCTGTGAAAAAATTTATTTTATTTCAAAATCGTGTTTCATAAATATCGAAAAAATATATTTAAGGCATGCTGATTCTTGCACAGAATAATATTTACATCTAGAAAACAATATTGTTGAAAAGACTGGTCTTTTGGTGGGACTTTTTACCTGCCATGTGATCGAGAATATTACGCCTGAGAGCGAGTGAGCAGTATATCTGCGCCCGGCTCCACTACCCATCAGCCAATCTTTGATTTTGTACTTAGATATTTCGAAAGAAGTGTTACACAAATTTTCCAGGTGCTTCAAATACCTACCCAAAAATATCTACTAGCTCTTGAACTATTAGGGAAGACGCGGGTTCAAATCTCCCTCTGGTAATCCAGATTTAAGTTTACCATGGTTTCCCGAAATAACTCCGTCGAATGTCTTGTGTGAATCACTTCAAAACGTCATAGCGCAATTCTTTCCTTTTCCTAGTTCTCCATCCTCTCCTGGCTTTTGTGACCTCGAGGTCGAATAGCCTTAAATCCCTAAGCAAAATAAAGTAACAGCTGCAGCTAAATAGTGCAAATGCGCAGTTCGCGTTATCTGTTCCTGATGTAAACGAATATGAAACATCGCCGTCAACAATACGACGGTTGGAAAGAAGTCCATTTGTAGACAACAGGCCGGGATATGTCAAAAAGAAACAATAAAACTACTGCCAAAGTAACGAACATTCACCAGCCGTTGTAAAAGATGACTGCCAACATCAAGCCACCGCTATACGAGAAATGTAGAAAAGGATCTGGAGACGTGATCAACTCTGCAGACATAACGTTAAAGCATGCACACCAGCTAAGAATTGGAACGACAGCTTTCGCCTCACTCTGCACGTCATCAGAACCCCGATGTTCTTCGGAAGTGGAGTACTAATACCGAAAAATCTCAAATACTTTCTACTTTTCACTACAAACAGTTATCAACAAAATCAGCACATACAAACTGTAAAAAAAAAAAAAACACGGACGAAGGGACTAATAAAATCGGCTTGCAAGTTTAAAATTTTTGCGGTATACTCTAGCCTATTACCACAAAGAATTATTCTATTTTATGGGATAGTCTCACAGTTTGTGTGTAAACAATAACATCGGAACTCCAAACGAAGAAACTTTAACCGTATGTCTCACGATTAGTGTTTGGGCAGACCTCAACGCAGGAGAGGCCAACCAACATAGTTTCACGAACAAACTGATCGTCAAATAATACCTCCTGGCAGTATTAATGGCAGGGCCATTAAAAGTCACGTGTTATAGTTTATATAAAACAACAAGTTATTGTTTTCATTGGAATGTGGTGACACGGAACAATTTAAGATTTCATTTTTAAAATTTTGTGTTACTGAAAATAATTGATTAAAATTTATCAGCAATGCAAAAGTTCAAATACCCACATTTAAACAATACTTATGTAACCGTTGTGTGTTAATTACTTCATTATTTAATTAACTTTTTTAAATGCACGTCAAAAATGACGGGTATCATCTACGATGGTAGCAGGAATTTGTTCTGGGAAAATTTCCGAGGAAAAACGAGTAGCGATTAATCATTATCTTTTTTTTCGTGCAGACGAAAAATTTTTACGCTTGAAAAAGTTTCTAAGTAAAGCGTAATTTCAAAAACGAATAACTATTATTTATTTGACTGATTTATTTCGTGCAAACTTTCTACGAGTTTTAACAAAAATTATATTATTTGTCTGTCGAAAATTTCTTAGATTATGTCGTCACTTAGTTCCAGTAAATGCTGCAGATAATCCAGCGGATGCATTTCTCCTTACATGAATTTCTACATCTAGTCGTCGTAAACAGACAACAAGCAAAACATAAATTTAAACTATCGGCACATTATTATTTTATCATATCTCTGTCCCGCATTGTATCTGTGCTACATAAAAGACAATTACCCTTTAGCTGGCATCACAGTCACAATTTCATTTAACAATATAAGTGCAAAGGATATCAAATTCGTTTATCTATATGAAATTTACACTTCCTTTCAACAATATAACACAAATAAAGTCACTGCAGTTATTCAGTTGAAATATCCTGATTAGCCAAGTAGCGCTGTGGTGGCAGTCAGTGTAACTAAACTTCGGGCATCATCCAGACTCGCCGAAGGTAGCCGAACAATTGAAAATGTGTATTGAGATGAAGCAAGTCTCCAGGTAGGACGCATTTTACTAATGTGGATTCCCAAAAGATCTTGCAGTATTTGAGTAATAATGACCTAAGACATATCCCTTTTCGTTCTCAGCATCCAGCAAACGTTAGTTTATCGAAGTCCAAGAAAAATATAAATATTAATTTTTACTTCAATACGGAATCGAAAATTCCTTCTGTTTTATCAGGTCAATGTATTTTTTTTCTTTCACGCCACAATTATGTACGTAATAACGAAATTTTACTGTCAGCAATAACGAACTACAACGTGTACAAGAGGACAGTACGTTTTGCTGGCTTTGTAACTACTGTAAACATGAATTATTCAGGCAATTTCTGCACAATGTCACCCGATTTCCTCGGAGGTAATTATTAAATCCATTCTGTTTTCTGAAACGTCTTCCTTTGCTTTGGAGACAGGGAAGATAAGAATGTACCAAGTTTCTGATTTTTAAACCAGCTACATTTTGATAATATAGTCGAAAGCGAAAGTAACAGAACTATTTTTTTAGACTTTTATTAAAAGTGATTTAGGATTTCAAAATATTTTCATTGCGTGGATAAGAGCATATACACATATGCTTCGCTCTGATCGCAACAGTCAGAAAATTAATGTGCCTGGCTCGGCCGCAGGCACAAGTGCGAGCTGGGCCATATGTTTCTGTTTTTACGAGTAAGGACATGGCCCTTACCTATAAAAGAAAATCTTTCCGCACCCTTGTTCCTAAAAATTGAGTACCAACTTGTGGTCGTGGTTGGTCATCTTTCCACTTCCACGCATTACTTTACATTCTTACACTAATATTTGACCATGTCTGATCACCAATATACGCCCAGTAAACTCCAAGCACACACTTCACTCTCCTCCTATCTTCCAATGAATCGCATTCCAGCTCTTTTATCATGTGGGTTGCTGATTGTGTTCTGCGTTAATTTCCGGAGACAAATCTAGCAGCTCTTCTTTTCACCCTCTCCAACTCCTGTATTTGATACCCAAAATGTAGGTCCCATACTAAACCCCTATATTTCAGCAATGGTCTAACTAAAGTTTGTGACCCAACTCCTTTACTTCTCTCGTACATCCCCTTATAACTCTCTCCAACAAGCGAAGGACTGAAACCTTTTCCTGCTACCTGTCCAATGTTTCTGGCCCAGTTAAGTTTGTTATCAAATGTAATGCCAAGGTATTTACATTTCGAGCCTTCAATAAGCAATTCCTTTCCCACTTTATAATCATAATCAACCTTTAGATTTTTATCTATGTACCTAATAAGCTGGCTCTTCTTTGTATTTATCTTCATGCCAGTTAGATATCCTATCTAGATCACCCTGCGGCTGTTTACAAACTTCTTTGATCCTATTATATAACATAATGTTATCTGCAAACAATCTAACTTCTGATAGTAAACCATTAATATAATCATTCATTGGAATAACGAATAACAATGGTCCCAATACACTATCCTGTGAAACTCCCTTGTTCACTCCTACTTCTTTTGAGACTGCACTTCCTACCACAACTTTTTGCTTTCTACCTTTTAGGAATTCTTCTAACCAGCAAATAATTTCCTCATCCACGCCAATAGTTTTTACCTTATTTACCAATCTGTAAAAGGCCTTTGGAAGGTTTAGTGCAACACTATTAATTTGGGCTCCCTTGTCCCTCTCATCTAAAATGTCTTGCACATATCCTACAAATCCTATATTCGCGTTAATATCCTTGCCTAAAATCATGTTGCCTACTTGAAAACCACTTACGCTGCTCAAACGTATTTTTTATGAGGTTGCATATCAATCGCTCGATTAATTTACCTACCACTGATGTCAAATCGATGGCCTATAATTTTCGAAACTATTTCTCACCCCTCCTTTATGTACCGGTGCCTCTATCGCATTTTTCCAGTCCTCTGGTAAGCAGCAAGTATCCAGATTCAATTTGAATAATATTGCAAGATAGGTACAACCTCACAGCCCGCTATCTTTAAGACACCTGTAGTAATATTATCTACACAAGCCCCTTTATGTTTTTTTAAAGCTTTCTTAGTTCCTTCATGATATCCTCAGGATTAATTTCAAATTTTTTGGACTGCTCATTTCTGATCATGTTGTTAAGCTCGTTCTCCGATTTAAACACTCCCATTTCTGATTCATTGTCCCTAATGGTCTCACTAAACCAGTTACTTAAAACCCCTGCCTTTTTCAAATCCACAGTAACTTCTTCTTCATCCTTATCTATAATTGTCTCAACACCATTCACTCCCCTAAGTTTTCTAACATAGTTATATAAATTTCTTGATGGATCAGTCACTAGTCCACCTGCACCGATAATACTCTTCATAAACCCATCTTTAGCCATCTTCTTTGCTGTTATTAATTTCTGGGTTAGTTGTTTAAATATTCCCTACTACCCTACTGTCTCTTAATTCTGTTATGTTCTCTTCTTACCAACCTCTTAACCTCGGCATCTCTTTATTATAGTACGTAGGTTCTCTACATTATTTTCTATTTTGGAATAAATATTTCCTCACCATAGTTTATTATCCTCTTGAACTCTTCCCACCCTGACTCTTCTGTACTTGTGCCATCCCTCCATTTGCTAAAACATTCCCTGAGGAATCTCTTCAGGTTCGGAATCTGTGATTTTTTTAAAAATTTTTTTACCTATTTCCCTCTTCAATTTTGGCTACTGGTTCACTGAATCCTCTAATAACCATCAGAACTACTTCGTAATCACTTATTCCTTCCGTTTCTTGACACCCCACCAGGTTATCATTCAGCTTTATTAGGAAGATATCCAACATTTTTTGTCCCCTAGTGTTCCGCTCTACGACTTGTGTAAACCCTCCTTTTTATTATTAAGTTATTTGTAAATCTCTGTTCCATTGTATTCTTAATCTGATTTCCTACCCAGTTTACACCTGGTAAATATAACTCTAGCCAATAATTACCACTCTATTCTCACCCCTGAAATCTGAGTTCTGAGTACGAATTTAATTTCTTCCCAAGAGCCTCATCTTCATCACTCATTCGCCTACAGTGGTAAACAGCCAACACCCTGATTTTTCTTTTTATTACCCCAGAAATCTACCCAAATAACTCATGGTGATGATCAATTCACACCAGTGAACTGTAATAGATTTGTTAACCAGTATGAAAACTCTTCCATCAATTGTTCCTCTATCTCTTCAGTGCACTCTACTCTGTAACTGTCGGGGAAAATCTCATTGTCTAGTATTTCTTTTTTTAACCAATAACTACACCTATAATTAGTTGTAGTTCATGTATCTCTATTAAGTTTGCAAATTGTATCACTTTGTTCACTATATGTTTACAGTTCACCAGTAACACCCTCATTAGTAGCTTCGTAATATTTTCAGCATTAACTTCTTCCTTCCTAGTTATGCCCCAGTCAGTTATTATTTCAACAGCTTCACCGATTTCTATATGATTTGTAATTTTTCCCATAGTGGCTCCACAATCAGTATGATTTTAATAATCTATTTCCATCCCCACGCCAGCAGTCCCAACCACAAAATGCCGCAGTCCTGACCCCATCACTGGAAATGGACTCCATTATATCTTTGCCTAACCACTCAGAAAGTACCCTCCTGTCGCTTCTATTTAGGTGTAGGCCATGCCTAGTGAAACCCTACCGGCCAAAGTGTTCACAGGCACAACCACCAAGACAAAGCTAATGCCTTTTCGAAGTAGCATCTCCGTTTTCTCACAGCATGGCTCAACTGTGGCCGGTCATGGCGACTTAGGACCTGCATGAATTCCCGTCTCACTAGCCTCTTTAACCTTCTCTCCTCCCTATTGTAGAATGTAGATTCTGTACTTTTCTTTATTTTCTGCTTTGAAATAAATATTTCCTCTCCCTATTTATTATCTCCTTAAACTCTTCACATTTTTCCTACACTGTACTTGTGCCATCTTTCCAGTTGTTGAGCCTTTCCCTGAAATATCTCTTCAATTCTAAAGTCTGTGCCTTTTTGTAATTATACCTATTTCCCCCTTCTATTTTGGCCACTGGTTTACTGAATACCCTAATATCCATCAGTACGGCACTGTGATATATTATTTCTTCAGTTACTTGACACTCTACAAGATTTTATCAGGCTTTATACTGGAAAGATATCCAACATGTTTGGTCCCCTCGTATTTTGCTCTACCACTTGTATAAAACCTCCTTCCCTTACTAAGGTATTTGCAAATCTCTGTTCCCTTGTGTTATTTATCTTATTTCCTACCCAGTTAACACCTGGCAAATTTAAATCCCTTCTGATAATAACCATTCTATTGTACATTCACCTATGAACTCTGAATGTGAATTTAGTTTCACCTCAAGAATCTCATCTCCATCATTCATTCTTCCACTATGGTAAGCTGCCAATACCCTGATTTTTTTCTTTTTTGTCACCAAAAGAATCTACCCCTAGTAACCCATGGTCATGATTTATGAACATTAGAGAACTATAGTAATCTTTTCTAACCAGTATGGATTCCCCTTCACCAATTGCTCCTCTGTCTCTGCGGTACACTCTGTAACCTTCAGGGACAAGCTCATTGTCTATTATTCCTTCCTTTAACCTAGACTCTACCTCTATAATCACTTGTGGTTCATGTATTTCTATTATGTTTGTAAATTCTATAACTTGTTCATTATACTTCTACAGTTCACCAATAACACCATTATTTTTGGCTTTGTGGTATTTTCAGTATTAACCTTTGTCTTTCCGGTTGTACCCAATTTTGTTATTATTTCAAAAGCATCATCTGTTTCTTTACCATTCGTTTATTTTTCATGGTGCATGTACAATAAGTATCCCTTTGATCACTTAATTTTATCCCCTCTCGAGCAGCCCCTAACCTAAAAACGGCACAGTCCTGACCCCATCATAATACAACTAAGGTTTAACGTTTTTCCCGATGGACTAATCACTGTCAACATTGTTGTATATCCTTATTCATTAAGCATTGTAAAGTGGTTGGAAATTTAACGAAGGCGTATGGTACACAATTTTTTTATAAGTAATTGCGTGCCTCCATCTGTCCTATTCTAGTGTCCAAGCAACACCAGACGAAGTAAATTTATTCCATCAGCTGAAGTACAATCACGGAGATTTAGCTTCCATTACCACGAAGTCATTTATTTTCAACTTGAAATGGTCGGTTTGATGAAGAAGGGGGGGGGGGGTACCATTACATTGAAATTTTTATCAGGAATATTAATATTAATTTGCTAATTTGGTTAATTTGGTGAACCAGAATCTTAAATGCTGCAAGAATTACAGATAAACAAAAGTATTAAATTAATTTTGTCTTCTGGCTTATGCAATGCCGAGTATATTTAATGTTACGTTAAGCACAAGATATTCATAAAACAAACAAGCAATACCCAGCGTTTACAGTTTGCCGGATAAATGCAAACATTAATAGATTTCAAATATTTCGGAGATTTTGCAAAGTTAATGTACAATAACGTGGCGTCGCAGGCCAACAGATTAAAGTTAAACATTTACAAAAAAAAAATTCCTAGGGGCACCAATTAAAGCGAAAAACATCATTTGAACTACGTTATGATGAGCGAGATGCTTAAAAGTTCAAAGTTGGTGAATATGGAAAGTTAGCTAGCTCAGTAAATATTCTCATGATCAGAGTAGAGAGTCTATTCGCAGGGATCGCTTACGGGTTTCTAAACTATGTCAAAAACCTCATGGAACCATTAACCTTTCTGCGTTGGTACATTACCGTTGTTGCCACTGCTTGAAGAAGTGCGACACAGTGATAACTCAAGTTTTTAATTCCAAAGTGCTGTGTTTATGAATAATTTCACAAAATCTGTCACATTCTTGGAAGTGGTCAACAACCTATGATGGATTATTGAATCTCCAAAAAGTACAAAATGTCTTTAAACTTTTAAAACAGTTTCAGAAGTCATGTACCTGAACTTTCTCCGTTCTGCAAACCAATTATGGTTACCTTAATTAAACGGTGACCTCTCAAATATCTTAAACGAATATCTAATCAGTTGTAACAGCTGAGCTTAGAAATACATTTTGAGTTAGGGGACAAAGTGGAATAACTGCTAGTAAAGTCTGGAAATTCCATCTCCGAAAGTAGCTTCGGTCTTCCTTCAATCATGTGCACCAGCTTACTACTGTCTCCATAAAGAGAATATAATTCACAATGAATAGCTATAAAATTTTCTGTTTTTTTCGCATTCAGTAGGAGGGCGGTTCGAATCCCCCTCCGGGCATCCAGATTTGGGTTTTCCATGGTTTCCCCAAACCACTCCCGGCGAATGCCGGGATGATTCCTTCAAAAGGCCATATCCGAATTCACTCCCGTTCCTTGCCCCAGTCCCATCCCGACTCTAATGACCTCGACGTCGACGCGGCGTAAATCAATAAGTAAAAAAAAAAGTTTTTTTTTATATTGTGCTGAATAGAAACGTTCAAATGGACTTCAAGGTTACTGTCCAGAACAAATAATGAGGTATCATCACGTCGTATTATTCCAGAACCTAATATGCCCGACAGCGCAACACGCTACGCTAATGACTGATTTACAATAGGAGATGTGTGGAAGAGGGGCTATAAATAGGCTGGGCTCAGGGCTGACTGCATCACAAGCTGACAGCCGTAATGAGGACCACAGCTGCGTCTTTTATCGCGCTCTTCGTGGCAGCGCTAGTGCTGCAAGCGAGTACCGAAAACCGTGAGTTTCGATCGCTTTATTTTCACACAAAAATGAATTAATACCAGCACTATACTTTATTGCTAGAACTCTTTGTTCTCAATGTACCAAGATGCTAAACATAAAAATAATCCTGCTCAGTTTCAACTAATGTTCGTAGTTAATCGTTCAGTTTATGAAATCCAAATTACGGAATTCATAGCGTACTTCACATACACAAAGTTAGCTTTATCAGAAGTGAAGTAAATGGTCTGTAAACATTTTCGTCTATAATTTGTACCTAAAACTGTCACTTTAACACAAAGCTATCTGACCAGGACATAAGCAAATAATTAAACACACTTGTCTACATTTCGGCGAAGATAGAGCTGTTAAGAAAATGTATATGGGTAGAGGTTGTGGCGTGATAAAATCGCGACTTTTTATTTAATACAGCTTTCGGGGGAGAAAGATTATATCTTGATTCTTATTTGAATGAATTTATTGCTGCTTACTTCCATGAAGTATAGGTCTTTTACAGTTAAAATTTGTAAAGGGCAAATATAGGTGGGTGCAGAAAAGGGGGAAGATGGGTGTTTAGGGAAATTGCCACCGGAGTGCGCTCCATTGCAATTTAATTAAATATTTAACGTATAATGAGATCTATGAAGAAACATTTCTAATGAAAGATTTATCAGTTCACGTAGCGTCCTGGGTTTTAAGCGCGTATAATTCGAGAAGTCCCAATTTCATTTGGATTTCATTCACTTTACAAATGTATTCATTTATGTCATTGAAGTCGTTCTATAGTTGAATCGGTTTCATGGTGTAGTTCTCCGTAATTTTATTTGAATAACTAAGGACTGAATTAATTCTTGTGATTTACTGATATAAATATCGTTCTGTGGTTTACAGCCAGGATCATAGACCAAATCGTCTGTCAAATTGTTAAGAAGATTATGCATGAGCAGCTGTCGTCTACAGGTAGCAGCATGTAAAAACGGCGCCAATGGCTTGTTCTCAGTATTATCGATTGTTTTTCGTTGGAGATTTTTGGTTTCGTTCCAAACCGAAACCTTTCAAATCTTTCTTGAGATACGCCTCGTAGAAGTATCGGTTCCTAAGGATGTCTCTAAAACGTCCAGCATATCAGCCATTATCACTTCACTCGAGCTTCTCTTTCGCCTGGGAGAAGTGGCACCTTTCTGTGTTTCTCACGATTCGGAAGGTTCAGCGCCATACTCCGGATAAGAAGGCTTGGTATGTGACTTGATTTCTGGTTCCACTTTTTCCAAACATATCGTACCATTTCTAAATTTTGTAGTTTTTTCGTTTCTACGCAGTTTCCACTTACATTGCAGACTGGAAATTTAATAACACTGAATATATTATTTGCTAGATTTTGCATCAACTGACGCACCTAACATCGTGAACAAGCCACGCATCTACGAGCTTCCGCAGTTTCTATTTCAGCGTTCAACTAACGGCGCACACCACATGACGTGGCGGAATTCTAATTTTCGCCATCCAGTGAAAGCAAAATAGCACAAATCGGTTAATTGCGACATAGAAACTTTCGTGATGCAGATTACTACAGGTTTCGTGACGTAAGAGTTTGTAAAATGCTGTATATCCTGTATCGAACTTTAAGCCGTCTTTGTGTCATAAGTTATATTACAATATCTGCTGACATAACGTTATGTAATATTCCCGGCTTCAACCAACAGATGACATTGCTATCGCCGAAATGTTAAACCTAACATTTCGTGGTAAAATTTATGTATCATCACCACTTCTACCTCAAAAAAAAATTAAAAAAAAATTGTAACATGTATAATTCTCATCACTATAGTCACCTAAGATGAATCAGAGTACAAACCATCTTCATGCAATCTGTATAGAAAATTGCTCTCAAAGCAATATTATAAAATCTCAGTCACTAAGGAAGATTGGAGTAATATTTTATGGAAAACAATTTTTGTCGTATAAAAATGAAATCTCTCCCTACTTTACCGACATATATGGACGTGAATGTCGCATAAATACGGTCGAAACAAGTTGCATTCTTTATTACCGTCAATAAGCAACCGAATTCTTGTTACTGGTCAAGATACTGCCTTAGACCTCTTCAAGAAATGGTGACGTGCAAAATTTAACTGACCCACCATCCCGTTCCTTCTTTCTGTAAGACTCTTCTACAAACTTCTTTCCTCAGCAAGGCAACTGTTACCTGATTTCCAAAACACGTTCATTTCATACTTTACCCTATCCTTCACTTAGCTTCTGTAATACCACATTTCAGATATTTCAAGTTTCCTCCGATCTGGTATTCCACGTTCAATTCCATAAAGTTCTGCAACACCATATGCAAATTTTAGAAAGTTCGTTGCCGGGTCCTTTCTCAGTGTTTGAAAATAAAAGATTTTTGTTTTTAATTAAGTTTTTTTCCCCCAATCCTATTCCGCTTTTGAGAACGTACTTGCTTCGGCCATTGACTGTTTTATTTTCTGAATATAGTAAGTCACTATAGTAAGTCTTCTACTAAACTTGACCGTATTTTTAAATTTTACCAACTGTTTTAATTTATGATACATTTCGTGACTTGTGTCTTGCTTTCGTGTATATTTAGTTAAAATTTTTCTCCAAGTATTTTATTGATGCCCTTCAATAATATGTGTTTATTATTATTGCTTCAACAAATCGCATTATAATGATTGTTTCTCCTTGAAACGTTCTGCGAGATTGTAATTTCTTTTTCACTTCCTTCATTGACTGTTAGTGGGTAAAGATGTTGCCTCACAGTCTTTTTTAATTGATACTAAGTTCACTACCCTTGTTACTTCTTTCCAATATTATACTCAATGACGGGATTGCTTCTTTGTACCACCGTACTTGCTCAACGCACCGGGAAGGACATTATAAAACTATGCACGGAACACGTTTTCACCCCGCATGCGTTTGAACTGAAGCGATGGCTTAATGCGCGGTGCGCTGTTGTTTCAGAAATATGCAGACCGGGCGAAATGAAGAAACGAGACTGTAACTTCTGCACCTGTGTTGCAGATGGCACCGACTGGGGCTGTACGAGGAGGCTATGCTTACATTCCACGACAGGTGGAGTAACTGGTAATAGTGATGCTCCGTATTTACTTCTGTTTCTAATAATATCTTCAGCATAATAATGCACTGGATAGTTTTTTTATAAACAACTGCACAAGTATTCAAATATCATGAGCCATTAGGAAGCGACCGCCTCATGTGAACAGCATACTTCAAGCCGATAAGCATAAATTGATGGCCCGTCAAGTTGTATGATGAGACCATTGAGAAGGCCAAGAAAAATGTGGAGCGATGGACTGCGGGAGGATCTGATTCATAACGAAAAAGCCATTGGCTAACTGCAGACAGCAAATAAAGTGGTCAAAAGGAAAGAAAATAGAAGCATGCAGTCCTCTGTGCCTTATCGCCACATGGTATCATTATTGGGCTGGGATAGTTTGGAAGACAGACGACGTCATTTACGTTTAAATTTATTGGAGAATATGCGAAATTCTATGACCTACGAGTGCAGTGAGATACTTCTTCCACCAACCTATTTGGGTCGCAATGACCGGAGGGATAAGATTCGAGAAATAAGATGCCATACTGATGCTTTTATGTATTCTTCCTTTCCTCGTGCTATTCGGGATTGGAATGCGCAGAATTAAGATTGGTGCTTAGCACCCTCTGCCACCCACAATGTTTGTGAATTGCAGAGTATGGATGTAGATGTAGGTACGTTATGATTACGTTGAGAAAATCTATTTTCTGGAATTTCTTGTTTCAGGTACTCGATTGTGCAGGAGTTATTTTAATTGAGAAGTGATTTATTCGGCAATAATGTTTTAACATAGCTCCACGTCCTGAGTGACAGTTGAAGTATTTCTTCATAAGTTGTGATTTTATAATTTGTGAAGTGATTTAAGAAAATATTATTTTATCAAATTAAGTTCCTCGGTGTAAATTGTAATTCCTATAAATTAATTATGTAACTGGATATAATTACACATCAATAATTATGTAAAATGAAAGGGCAATCAACATTATCATATTACAATTTAACCCCCACAAATTTAAAATCGAATATGACGAACGAATATGAAAATATTTATTTACCGTAAATTGAACCAAAAGAAATGGAATTTATTTATGAGTATCCGTGCAGATCCACACTTGAACAATTAAAAGTTATGAATTATAAACAAAAAATCTTAGCAGTTCACAATGGTTGAGCTAAGCGGAGGGTATGAATTTTCTCACAGGCGTTACAGAACTTTCAAAACTGAGTTCGGGCAAAATGTGACAAGAATTTAGTTGTTTACCGTTCACTGGTGAGCGCAGAGAGGCGTCTTAATGCAGTGGCTGTCGGCCATCGCGCAGCCTTGACTGCTGATGTGTCGTAAGTCATCATGTTGGTCAGACACGGAGCCACGTCCCATCCAGCAACACGAGCTGACGTGAGGAGTTTTCATACGTGGGCAGCTACAGATCACGAACCAGTCAAGTGCCGAACCCAGCAGGGCAGGTGAAAGTCAAAACCAAAAGCGTCTCTCTCGCCATTTGTCTTTTCTTCAGGAAACTCGGGTTCTCTTTTCTCCGGTGTCGTCGTCCAGTAAGTCAATCCAGTAAATAAACTCGCCATGCGAAAGGCTAGAATTGTTCAACATTTGTGTTTTTTCAGCCACAGGCTTCCCTTATTTGCTAACCATTTTCTTCACTTTCACTCAGCGTTTCCAAGCATTCGATTCGCTGCTCTCTCACACCCCGATAAGAAGTCACCGAAATTTTTAAAGAATTCTGAAAATACCTGAGCCCCTGCAATAAATTGTTTTTGATGTCCGCCATTAGTATCGTCTTCCATTCAAACTCCTTCCGGGCCGTCCTCCCCCGTCCTCACTTCTCTCTTCGGACTCTCCCACCTGTTACACTCGACACTGTTGTCTGACTCCATGTCCTGTACCTAACGTCCTCAATCCTCATCTCCTCCACGAGCGTACATTACATTCAGGTAATTTTTATTAATTTTTCCCTTGTGGTTTTAATTATCCTAATCACTCGCGTAACAGTCCATTTTAGAGAGATATTTTCTAAGCCATATTATAACAGCCTACACAAAGCCATAATTCAGGAACTCGGGTTAAATTCGAAAATAATGATTTAAAAATCCGCATCTGGTATATCTGTTCCAACAGACTTTCATCACAGTAAAAGTTTCACTGGGAAAGAAAGTAAGTTCCAAAATTCTGAACAATACTGCGCCTACATTGTATGTATAATACTGGAGGCTGGAGAATGGTTATTATATGGCACGCGCTGCTGCTTGCAGGAGCAGCAATGTCTCAGCCTCTACAAACCTTCCGAATATAGCGTTTGCTGTTCAGATTGCCATCAGTACGTAGGAGGCGAGATTTCATGTTATAGCCAATAGCGCCCCAAACCATCAAACTTGGCGTTTGTCCGCTATGACCTCATATTCAGTAGTAGCAAAGCGTTGAAACTATCTGTTCCCCAAAACCTAACTCACGAAATAGGCCAATAATGTGTCAAATATACGCTGTAATTAAACCACAGGGAGTACCTTTTCATAGAAACTGCAACTTTAAAAATGAATATTGGTCAGAATTCTTGGAATATACAATAATCATCTCTACATATAAATATGGATAATTTTGCGAGTAACTTTAATTATGTTCCATATACTGTATTGCGTCAAAATATAAGTGAAAAAAAAAACTTCTGGAGATCAATTGGAAAACCGAATCTAAAGTAATAACTAAAAGAAATGAAAGCTTTTAGATGAAATTTGAATTTTTTTTCTCTCCAAATTAAAATTTTGAACTAGAATGAAAAGGTTCAGGTACACAGAAGTTTTTTTTCCTTTTTGCTATTATTGGTTAAAGTAGGAATTGCTTGTTGAAGACTATAATATTGTTCGTGGTTTAATTAATACGATAATTAAGTAGTCCACAATGTATTTCAGTTTAGACTTGTTTTTATTATCAAAGAAACTCGACGTGAACGATAGTGTTTACATGCATAGACAAAATCCAGAGATTGCATACAACACTCCTTCCACAGATAATTTAGTCGGTGAAAACTTTCCCGAAAACCTAACTAACTACTCTGTCTTGGATGATCGCTTTATATAAACTCTACCGAAATTTCTAGAACACTTCAAAAGCTTCCGCCAGATATTTCTCGAACATTAACAATACTTAAACAATTGAAACATATCAAAAACAATCAGAATTAATACATAATCATTTAACATCATTAAAAAACGGTTAGAAATGGAAATTAAAGATATTTAAACACAAAATTATTCACAGAAATACAACTGTAGCAAATTGTCCTTTATACATCGTAACTTTCATTAATACTTGAAATTATGAACATTTAACCAATTCTCTTGCACAATTCGGTTCTTAAACATATTAAATGGCCTTTAAATAATTTCTTTTCATAAAACAAAGTCTATATATACTGATTTACAGGAAATTGCAAAACAAACATACCAGATCATATTCAACCAAACTCTAGCTTACTATAAGTGCTTCATAAAATACCATTACATTTAATTTTAGGTTTGAGGGCTGTTACATGACCTTGAGGGTAATCATCTTGACATTAAATTGGATTGGGCAGGATGAACTGGGTATGAAGTAAGAAAAAGTTTGAAAACTCTTCAATCATTGGATGGGGTGCTGAGGACACGCGCCAAGGCATTGAAGGAATTATGTTACAAAGCCTTGATCAGACCGATGTTGAGTATGGGACCCATAATATAATATAGGTATCAAATACAGGAGTTCGACAGAGTGCAATGGATGTTACCTTGATTTTTTCGTAGAAACTATCGAGAAAACGCTCAGAAACTAACGTAACGAAAACAGTTGCGTAGGGAGTCACTGCAAGACAGAAAGCGGGTGAAGAAGTGCTGGGTGTCAATATAGCGACTGTGGTGATTATGTTAGATGGATATTGTTAGATGAATTAGCAGTAGAACGTGGAAGGGAAGAAATGACTGAAACGTGATTTCAAACGTAGAAGTGTGAGAAATTTCCTTTATAGTAAATGGTTTCAGGTACTGGAATAAATCACCAAGGGGGAGAGAAGACCATGAAAAGAAATTGTCATTTGATTTCCTTAGCATGTAGGGAAGTCAGGATCTGGAAGAAGATACATAAGGCTGTGCTGAAACTTATAGCTAAAAAAGAGAGAGAATTAAAAACATAAGTACGCTCGGTATATTTATAGAAATTTTCGCTTGACTGACAGCTCCATCGAAATTATGACTATTATGAATTGTGTTTGTTTGATGTCTTACAACCATCAAAATTTTATCTTTGTCCATTGTTTCAGAAAAATGTACGCCGGGAGATACGAAGAAAGAAGACTGTAACACTTGCACTTGTGACGATGAAGGTTCAGGCTGGATCTGCACCAAAAGAGTGTGTGGCCCTCCAATACCCGTCGGAAATGCTGGTGAGGCTCCTTGTCGCAATATTTATCACTTCATAATTATGTCTTCAGTATAATGACAATTGAATGCTTGCTGCCTTATTAAATTTACCTACAAAGAGAGAACCTCTGGGATCGCAATGGTCAAATAAGTAAATTTGTGTATTCGAGTTTCATCTCTTGTCACCCAGACACAAACAATTTTAGCACTGTCTAACTCTTTTTTTTATATTTAATTTAATTGCAATGGAGCACACGCTCCGGTGGCCATTTCCCTACACACCCAACTTCCCGCTATCCTTCACTCACCTACATTTGCCCTCTACAAATTTTAACTTTAAATTCTTTTAACGTTTTCGGTAGGTTATTCATCATTCCCCTTGGTAACTCATTCCAATCCCTGACACCCTTACCTAAAAAAGAAAATCTTCCCACACCCTGAAATCGAGTGCCAGCTTGTGGTCATGGTCATCTGACCACAAGCTGGCACTCGATTTCAGGGTGTGGGAAGATTTTCTTTTTTAGGTAAGGGTGTCAGGGATTGGAATGAGTTACCAAGGGGAATGATGAATAACCTACCGAAAACGTTAAAAGAATATAAAGTTAAAATTTGTAGAGGGCAAATGTAGGTGAGTGAAGGATAGCGGGAAGTTGGGTGTGTAGGGAAATTGCTCCATTGCAATTAAATTAAATTTTAAAAAAAGAGTTAGACAGTGCTAAAATTGTTTGTGTCTGGGTGACAAGAGATGAAATTCGAATACACAAATTTACTTATTTGACCATTGCGATCCCAGAGGTTCTCTCTTTGTAGGTAAATTTAATAAGGCAGCAATCATTCAATTGTCGTTATACTGAAGACATAATTATGAAGTGAGTGCCTTCTCATAAACTAAGAGTAGAAGTTTGTGTTACAACTCTACTGATGCGCAACCTCAACACACCGTCATAACACAATTGGGGCACAAAGCAATAAAAGCTGTGATCATGACTTGAATGGCTAAAGATAATGATGTGTTGATTCCTCGAATACCAATAATTCCGACAGATCGACGGTTCCATTTTAAAAGACTGCGATTCCCTCTAAAATTAGTCATTGCGGCGACTATCAACAAAACCCAGGGACAGACACTGAAAGTTGCAGCGATACACTTAGTAAAGATGTGTTTTTTCCCATGTAAATTTATATCTAGCTAGCCTCTAAAGGCGATATATCTTACTAAAGAACGGTAAAATCATTGTGTACAAAACGGTACTGACATAAGGTGTACCTATGTACCTATGTACATAAGTTAAAAAAAAAAAAAAAAAATTGTCGAAGAAACTGTGGTATGTAATTTCCCTCGGTTAACCCTCCTTCCCCCTTCCTTAGTTTGTTGCTATTTTTAAACATATTGTAAAATTGTTCACTTTACGAGACAGGTTCAATGGTAGAATGGTATGGTGGTGGTCTCCTCTTCAACACATTCCGTCTCCGTGCTTTTTGGGACACCTTTTACCTAACTTATATCTAATTCTAGAAAATAAAATTTTAATTCCAAGAGTGCGAAATTGCGGGTAAAGGAGCGTCCATAAACTACGTAGCTCCATTTTGGCCTCCTGTGAACTCCTCATCTCATCAACGTAGCCCGACGCGGCTTTCCAGCCAACCCCTCCACCGCCCTTTTTTGACCGAGCTACGTAGTTTATGGACGCTCCCTAACAGCTGGTTAGGGGGCGTCCATTAATTACGTTAGGTGAAATAGGAGAGAAGGAGTCCGGTGAAATCTCACGAAACCTCACCAAGGAGCAGAGGTGGTCAACGGAAAATTCATCTGAGGTTTTCAAAAAAAACTAGGAGGTCGATTAGCAAGGGGTTGGGTGTGTCCGTCAAAATATCACGTCATTTTAGAGGGGGAGAGGGGGTCCCGACCAGATCTCACCAAATCTACCAGAGGGGGCAGGGTCCGGATTCCGGGAAAACACCTTACGTAATTAATGGAGGCCCCCTTATGAAATAAGCTGGCCCGAGATCTGTCTTCATGTTGCCGCAAATTGTATCGCACTTTAGTTTACTGCACTAACCTACAGTTTGGCACGATTCCTCTTTTTAATGTTCGTGACATGAAAAGTAGACATACAAAACTGTTGATTGAGATTCGTTCTTCGAATAGTGGCAAAAATAATCTTGGTGGCTCCTAAATGTCTTTCGGAAGAGTAGGTCTGGTTGGGCCTGCACCGAGGTATACCTCTATCCGATGTTTTATCTCTCATCTATAACACACTGCATTGAACATGCACATTGTCACAGACATGCACATATACAGTAACACTTATCATCCTTGTAAAGCAACGGGAAACCACCCACTTACATGTATCGAAACGTAACTATGGGGATCTAACATCCATAATACTTACGGCTTACGCCGAGATTGTGGTTAAGGCAAATTTACTTGTTTATCCCTTGTGTTTGATTAATTTTAAAAATACATTGACGTTAAGGGGATGGTTAAGCTCTGCCAGCTTGTTTTTAAGTTGAATTTCGGGTCGCAAAGACATTACCGACAGGCTAGTAGGTATACAAGTAGTATTTCTCTCTTTCGATTGAAGTGTGTCTGCCACGTTCTAGGCTGTACATGAATACAGAATTCGCAGGTGACTAGGCGTTAGTACAAATATCTGAGTGAAAAATTCACATACTGCAACTGTGTACTAAGAAATGTCATTTTTATATTCAGTTTCTTCTTTCACAAATGGAGATTTTAGTCAGATCCAAATAAAACTGAGTTCATAGTATTTCATTGGGATTATAAGAAATCTCATAGAAATCTATATGTAAACTTTAACTTAGTAAATGTTTCTCCTAACTTTTTCACAAAATTACTTTTGATTGGTCTTGGTAAGTTTAACATCTCCAACAAATTAAGCTCAGCACTAAAACTTCTCATGTTACTATTAGCAGGAAGCAACTGGGGTTAAGATGATATTTGATCATTCTCTTGTTTACTGAATACACGTGTAAATATTAGGCCTATAAATAGGTAGGTGGGTTGCCAGTACTGTTAGTTGTACTCGTGAGTGTCCTATGAAACGTTTAGTAGTGTGACATTTTGTTCTGTTTTCACTTGTCAGACTATTGTAAATTACATACGGAGATAATTAAATGAAGGATCCAACAGCAATATGCTTAAAATCTTGTAAACCACGCTGGTCTTCTGTGTTGGTCATCGTGCCTTTTGATATCACCATCAAACATAAAAATGTCAATAACTTGAAAAAGTGACTGCGGTGGAAGAACTAACGATTGTAATGACCAAGGAAGACTGCCCACTTCGGGTAGATGAACTTCTGGTGCTGAACCTTACTTGCAAGAACTCATACGGTATTATTAATAACGGAAGCTTCTGGTATTGACGGAAAATATCAGCATTAATCCGGAATATATTTGTATGTGCTAGCTAAGAATTGCAATCCTGCAGTGTTTACAATCCCGCGGGATTCGATACAGTTTTTAAACTGTTATCAAATGAAATAATAAACTTTTTACTGAAGTAATAAATCAACTTTAATGTTAAATAATATAAATCAACAGTTAACAATATTTTAATTAGCAAAATAACATTTATTTGAAAATTTCTAGGCTACCATAAATATACTTTGCGGTTTTTCACTTATGTTTAAAATCCCATTCTGACAATTAAGTAAATAATCAAATACGATAAGTATTCAGATCACATTACGTACACCCCCCCCCCCCCAGTAAACCACATCAGCCTGAAAAATAATGTATCAATTAAGCAGTCAAACCACCACTTTACCGTGTATTAGGAAAGAATTACGTACAGTATTTAGCCAGTGGCCGAGAATGCCATTTCTGCCTCCTCGCTCGTTGGTTATTGAAATGATTGTAAATAAAAGACTCCTTGGAAAGCTTAACAACTTTCAGCACTTTTTTGAGATCATTATATCTGGGGACCACTTCAGCAGGTGGATGATCCAGTGTTTCGGTCACGCTTTGTGTTTTGATTGTCCCGCCCAGTCTTTGTCATCTACGTCCGAGTCAGTCATAGTTGTTTCTGTGACTTCGACTTCTCTTTCAGTAGGTTTTTTTTTGTATAATATGTCAGTGGTTAATTGTATATTGTGTGAAAAAGAACGATTGCTGCTACCAAGGCAGAAGTTCTCCACCTTTTGCCATGACACTTGTTCCGTCAGATCTTAAGCCTATAACATGAGTTTAGATATCCAGACCAAAGCATGTCAGCCGTTCTTTGACTAAACTGCACGATCCGAATATTCTAAACAAGCCAACATTAAAAAAAATTTCTTTTCGGTGAACGTAAACATTAAAATATTGGTGATTTTTTGGGAGATCCACTCATCAAAACGAAAATTTTTGTTATTGTTTCTTGAGAAATTCAAACTCAACAATCGTTTCAACTTTTATGGTACTTGAAAAAAAATTCGCTTTAGATCTTATAATATTAGCATTATTAGAAAGTCGAATTCCACTTTTTAAAAATGCATATCTCAAATCTGATAAAGTGCAGAAACAATTTACGGTAAAAACATTTTCTCAAAGCATTCTGTAAGCCAGTTATTCCCTAGATTTTTCATTTTTGAAATAGCTGTCAGTAGTTTTAACCTTATTTTTTAATTATTTCTACTTCATTCTCAGAAACAATTCCAATTGTATCATTTTTTGTGTGTATTGTCCGGGAGTTAGTTTTGCAATAGTATGACATAACTCAATTTGTAGTCATGCATACAACAGGGTTACAGAATCCCTCATTGCTAGAATGCAATCCCTAGTCTGCTATTAGACGCATTTAAACATATTTTAGAATCACTGTGAGTAGTGTGATTAAGACTGTTCGATTCCAGTTTGTTTACATAGGTCAAAGAAGTTTGAACATAGGTGGCGTGAATTTTCCCACTACATCATCCACGGCGGCGCCAATCGAAAGTGCTCCTACACATGTGCGTCATACACATGAGCAACAGCTACTCAGTTTCTCATATTACCGAGCGTGGCGGTGTAACGGTTAGCGTTCTCGCCTCGCATTCGGGAGGACGGCGGTTCGAATCCCCGTCCGGGCATCCAGATTTGGGTTTTCCATGGTTTCCCAAATCACTCCAGGCAAATTCCGGGATGCTTCCTTCAAAAGGCGCTGGCCGAATTCCTTCCCATTCCTTGCGCCCATCCCTGCCCCCCATCCTTTCCCGTCTCTAAAGACCTCGCTGTTGAGAGACGTAAAGCAGTTAAAAAAAAAAAAAGTTTCTCATATTATGTCAACATCCGCAGCCAACGTGCTGTGCTTGCTAACTTCAGTACCACCTCACTGTCAGTGTCTTACGTTTACTATTACCAGTGCTGACATATGTACCATCCTCAGCGACGACATCAAACCTGCACACGTTGCTTACACGCTGGACACACGATTACCTTCCGCCGATTACTTACACTCTATTACGACAGCTAATTACATACTATTGATTACAATTATTACACCCGGCGAATATTTACCACCTGTCAAATTATAACAAATTATAAATAATACTGTTATTAATTATTGACCACGTCTTACTTGGTTTTTATTTCGACAAATATCCGACCACGTTAATGCAACTAAAAGAAGCAGTGTTCAGCCACGACCTTTAGGTTACTTCGTTCACGCTCGAGGGAAGATCGGCTTCGAGTCCCGGGGTTCGGTATTACGGTATTATTGTTTCTTGTCTCGTATTAACAATTGAGGGAGGCGTGTTCGGCCACGATTATCATATGTCCTACATTTAATTCAAGCTCACGTGGTATCAGCTTTTAGTTCCGGCGCGCCCGTTTGGTTTTATTACGCTAGTTTCTAACACTGAATTCAATATGTTTGATTCGCAGTTGTCATGTAAATAGAATCCTGGTAAGTGATGTCAACGAAATTACATAGCTTGTTAAATGGTTCCCAGTAGGTTTCATTATTTATCGGCCTTACGATCAACAAACGACAATATACACTCTTTAAGATACTTCCTGCTTTAAGGAGAAGCCTTGTTTCTGAACAACTGTCTTGACTTCTGTTCTGAAAATATATTTTACTAATAAATTGAAAGTGATGAACTGACTGTAGCCTCGGTATTATGTAGTCTGGATGGGGTCTGAATCCCTATCTTGAATCCAGTTTTTACATTCCTTTAATCTCAATATCAGCCCGCCCCGTTGGCTCACTTGGTTGTGGCTCCGTGATGGTGTCCGGTGCTGACACGGGGGTTAGCTGCTTCGAATTCTGGTTGTGGATGAAATGTTCGTCATCAGGACCTGACCGGCAGGGTAGGAGAGTTAGTGGTGCACTATTCCTAATCACCACACTGTGCACCAGAGTCCTAGGCTAAGCCCCAAACCCTTCCGTAGTACTTATGAAGTGAGGTCATACCACACAATTGAAAGCGATTCGTCCGTCGGAAGGGGACCCTGGTGTCTTTCGGAAGAGTAGGCACAACTCAAACAGTACTATACACTGAACAAATACACTATCGCAGGCATCTACACTTAAAACAACACATACGAACCCTATTACACTGAGCAAGGCAACGGAAAATCACCCCAGTTCCTCTTCCTAGACGTTCTCATGGAGGGGTAAACATCCCCAATGGTAACCGAAGCTGTAGGAACTGGCAGGCCTTGCAGTGATACTTCTGCAGGTTTCAGGCTAATATTAAGTAAAATCTTTCCAAAACACCTAGAGGTAGTTTCAGTAAAGCAGCTTAGCCGCGCACAGTTAGAACATTGTTAAGTAATTTTCATACATCGAGAAACTACACCAGGTTGTGTAACAGAATTTGTATATTTCCATTCACATTTAATCTGGCTGTAGGTTCCCTTTTGATTGCAATATTTATAAGACTGTGAAGAACCAAGACGGTGGCAATATTTTGACACGTTGTAACATAACCTTATTGCATAGAAGAGAATATTGTATGGATAGTCGAAGATTTTCTATTAAGTAACAACTTATTAAAGGACGCAATAAAGCAAGAACAAGTAGAGAACTTTTATGTGTAGATTTAAGTATAAATTACAATTTTCCGAGAGGGGGCATTGTCTTCTTCCACTAATAGGCCCTCGGACACGGAGCTATCGGCACGTTCACAACCCCTAGCACACACTGTGTAGCGAGAAGCCGGTTTCACCCTGCATCAGGGTGAAACAGGCCGAAGAAAGCATTGGTTGCCAATTTTAAAGTCGAAGCGGACTTCCAGTCTTTAAAATTGCCATAAGTGTGTGTGCGTTTGTTTGTTTAACTTAGAACTTACTATCAACTAGACCATCTCAATCGGTACATGGATGGTATGAATTGGAATGCAGAGCTGCATTTACTTCCTGACGCTATGTTGTCAGTCCGTACCATGTTTGTCCCTCCGTCTGTAAAAGGCCTCTAGCTCGTCGATCAAATAAGTTTCAAACTTCAAATTTGCTCATCACAATTGTGTTTCGTTGATCCGAAATCAAGTCACCATCATCATCATCCTTAACAGTTTCAGGCCTCTGGCCGGGTCTGCGTTATGCACAAGCCTCTCCATTAGCTTCTTTCATCCCACCACCTCTCTGTCGCCACTTTGTCCCAGTCCTCTCCTGTCTTCCGTACACCCTCCTCCACTCCTTTCAGCCATCCATCTCTTGGTCTTCCTCTGGGTCGTTTACCATGCATCTTAATTTCATGGATTTTTCTTGGGATTCTCTGAGCCTCCATTCTCTTTACATGTCCATACCATCTCAGTCAGGTCCTCTCTATTAGTCTTGTGTAGTTCATGAACGAACTAGTTCGGAAGAGCGCTCCCACGAGCGAACTACGCGAACTAGTTCACAGATCTCTCGCTCTTTAGTTCGTTAGTTCGTTAGTTCGTTCGATCCTTTCCCGAAGACCAACTTTTGTTATAGTTTATTATCTAAAAGGTAACAGAGTTCGCTGTGGACACATTTCACTGAAGAGACAGATATAAAAAAAAATTTAAAAAATGTAACTGTTAAACATTAATAATTATTGCAGAAGTCAAAAACTGAAATTTAACATGGAATGTGAAAACAAAACACACTTTGATCCCATTAACACTTAAAAGACAACTATCAGTAACCACAACTATTATAACAAAGAAGAGAGCACGTGAAGTAGCGCTAGCAAAGCGAGCGAACGAGCTGTCTTTCTGGAATTCCAGAGCGGAGCGACCTAGTTCGCGAACTAAATTGAGTGCTACCGTTCGTGAACTAAACTGAGCGGTACCGCTCGCGAACTAAACTGAGCATTCCCGGTAGCGAACTATGACCATTCGCCGATAGGATTACCAACATTTTTTCGGTTAATGGTAGAATGTTTTTTTAGAATAACCTATAAAAATATAGTACACTTCAAAAATATAATATTTTAAGAAAGAGTAGAAAAGGACAAAGGAACTGTTTTTTTACTATTTTATTTTTTAAGCTATATTCTTTTGCACTTCTTGCATCTTTAACAATTTTCTGTCTACAGTAAAATTGTAATATGCTTTATCGCTTTCAGTTGTTAAATTAATGTCGATCAAAAGCTCATTTTTACTAATGAAATACTGCTCTTACTTTTACCTAGATTTCGTGTAATATTGTTATTTCAGAGTAAAGTTCTTTCACTTTGATACTCATTTTTTCTCATAAATTTAGAACCTCTAATCTTGTCTCACAGCCATCAAATGAAACCTCGTGTTTTAAATTTAATTTTTGGATTTTCTATAGCCAATTGCTTTAATTAAAATCTAAACTATTTACTAAGATACTCCAGACATTTATCAGCGAATACTGGAGCATTATTTTCAATATTATCACTTTCTGTGGAGAATTTGGCTTCTAAAGGCTTTTTCTTGTTTTCTTAACAAAAAAAACAGTATCTTTTACATTTTTCTAGCGCTGATTTTAAAACTGACATAATATAATACTTATCTCAGTCTGTTGGTTAACAGATTTGTGAAAGTTATGTAAAGAAATGACTTGCGAAATTCAAAAAGATTTTAACTTTTGTGTCTTCATCAGTTTCATTCGTCGCCAAAATATTGTGAATGTGTGTTGGATTATCCTCCCCTACACTAATAAAAAAAAGTAGCTCAATGACTTCCAATTTATTGGAAATTTACGTACTTTCGTTATTGTTACCACTTTCTCATTCAAGGGTCACTGTCATTTTTATATGTCTAATTGTTAAGTATCACATTGGAAGTATTACTGTTACTTTTCTTAATAATATAGGTAATATTGTTTCTGTCATATAGTACTTAACTTGTAGCCAATAGTAGAATTATATTTTGTTCATGATTTTCAAAACTATATTTAAATTTAAAAAAGCCGATTACTAATAAACGGGTATTTTAATTCATCAAAATAAAAGCATTTATAATATTGTAATGTTGCGTTGTTGTTGGGGTTTAATGGCGCGTCGACGTCGGGGTCATTAGCGCCTTTTATAAGTAATGTTTCTTCCATGAACTAATAAATAAATCCATTTAAAAAAATTAATATTCTAGGATTCCACGTTAAGTAAATAGTAAAAACAGCACAGTTATTCAGTTTACCCATTTGTGCAAAGGACAATGAGCACTTTGATTTATCGGCGGCAACTGATCATGCTAATGTCATTTGAAAGGGCTATTATTAAGCAACAACTTTTGTTAAGAAGGTCATATTAAATTCCATTTAGAAACGACAAAAAAATGATTATGTCCTAATAAAACTGACATAACAAACAAAATAGCGCGTGTAGTAGCGGTAACAAGGCGAGCGAACGATCTGTTTCTCTGTATTCGAGACGCGAAATATCGAACTAAAAGAGCGAACTAGTTCGCGAGGGAGCTGCGAACTAAACTGAGCGCTCTTCTTCGCGAATTATAATGCGCAAGTCTACTCTCTATCCTTTCCTGTAGGGGTTCCTCTTTTATCGTGCGTCTAATCACTTCATTCCTTATTCTGTCAATTTTAGTAACGCCCATTCTACCTCTTAAAACTTCATTTCACTTGCTTGTACTCTGCTGATGTCCCGCCTTTTCTTTGTCCACGTTTCAGCAGCATAAGTCAAGATAGGCACATAGTACGTATGATAGATTACTCTCTTGCTTCTTTGCGGCACCTCTTTTTTCCATATATCAGGCTTCTAAGACTCCTTAGAAACGCCTCTGCTTGTCTTCCTCTTTCACTTATCTCGTCATCATTTCCTCCACATTCCCCTAATACACTCCCCAGGTACTTGAACCTGTTCACCTTCTTTAGTTGTTCCCCCTGCCATCACAATTCCCTGGGTTCACCTATTCTTTTTTTCTGGTTGTTACCATGTACTCACATTTATTTACATTAAATTTCAGGCCATACTCCTCCACACTGTCTGCCCATACATCCAACTGCCGCTGCACTTCCTCCTCATCACCTCCCCAGATCATCAGATCGTCCGCAAAAGCCATCACCTTCATGTTTTCCTCTCCCAAAGTCCAAACCCATCCCTCACGTGGTGGGAAATGGGCAACGGCCATAAAGTAGGGGATTGCCTGTGGGGGTGAGGTACAGTGGGACCTAGTGTGCCCCGGGACCGATACGGTAGCTGTGAAGGCCCTACAGAAACCCTGAAAAATGGCTGGTGAAGCTACGACAGGCCTAGCAAGCCGGTAGTGGATACAACCTGCTTACAAAACAAAAACAATCCGAAATCAAGTATCTTCTTTAAAATTTGGAAAATCGTGTTCTAGTGGCGTTACATAGAAACAAAAGAAGACAAAAAAAATTCTACCCCAGACCGTGGTGTACCGATGCTTGTACCTCACCAACTAAATGGACTCAGATAATGTTTTCAAAAATTTTTCACTGGTATGAATTAACGTCCAAGTAGTCAATTTTGGACTATTTTTTTTGAAACCGCTCCATCTCAAACACTTAATTGCCTAGGAACTCGAGTTTTCTTCCCAGTATCGAATATATACTATACGACAAATACTAATTAGCTTTTTAAGTTGTGAGAAAAATAAGCAAGTTGAACTTACTGCGGCGTATTTTAATATAATTTTATTTAAAATGCTATAAATTCAGAGAACACTGAACTCTAAAGTATCTATAAATATTTACGAGCCTTGGTTGCTGTAGACGATCGTCTTCTGCTGTCTCCTATCCAGAAAGGTTTCTCTGTCTGAAGTCGCTTAACGTGATGTTGAATAGTAAGTATTCGAAATATTACTTCGTACTATTATAGAAAAGTAGCCTTCCTCGTTTACCGTGCTATTGGATCCCTTGTTGAGTTGACCATTTAATTGTATTTTACTCGTGGGAATAATAATTAATAATGAAACTACAACTCAAAGAAAAAGAGAGATTGGCGAAGAAAAGCCAACAGTAAGAAACATGCCAACAGTAAGAAACATACTTTTTAAACTATCTGAACTAAAAAGTTAAAAATAAAATTGTAGTTTAAAAAACTAAAATCACGCTTTCGTAGTAATGTGAACTAAAAGGTTAAAAATAATATTTAAATAAAACATTTTGTTTAACAGTGATAGGACGTCCCACAATTCAGGATAAATTAATTTTTTTGAATAAGCTTAAAGTATAAAGTCACTGATTACAAAATTAACTTTAATGTTAAAAAAGCGTGGGGTGCGCTCTACATAACTTTTGACAATGACTGTCTTTACAAACAGCCAACGACAAAAAATATAAGACAACTGAAATAGCACCCCACGCTTTTTTAACATTAAAGTTAATTTTGTAATCAGTGACTTTATACTTTAAGCTTATTCAAAAAAATTAATTTATCCTGAATTGTGGGACGTCCTATCACTGTTAAACAAAATGTTTATATTTAAATATTATTTTTAACCTTTTAGTTCACATTACTACGAAAGCGTGATTTTAGTTTTTTAAACTACAATTTTTAAAATTTGTTTCTGTCAGTCTGTCTGATTGGACGAACGGGATTCACGCGCACTCATTACAGAATGAACCGAAAATACGAGAGGCTCGGCTAGCACTTGCCATGTTTTTATTTAATAACTATTGTATTATTATGCGAGTGTAGATACTCTACATAATATCTTTTCACCTACAAGTGTGTTATTGTCTTGTCCACAGGTCTCGAAGAGCCTTGTGAACCAAATTCCACCTTCAAAGACGGCTGCACCGTTTGCACCTGCAACGGAGAAGGAACATACGCCGCGTGCATGATCAAAATCTGCGTTGCGGATGGCAAAATAGTTTATAATTAGCGCCTAAGCTGAGAGCACACACATACGGGGCTAGCCTAGTTTTTCTAAGAGCACCGAATGGATGCCTCTGAAATTTTCAAGAACTGTTTGTCAGGAGAGCAAAATATTTACAAACAGTTTTGACTAAAACGATGAAAGTTAGAAATTACATACGCTTTTGTGAGATAATTTATGTAAAACATAATATCATAAACAAGAGAATTATATGAATGGCTTTGAAGTCAACAGACGTCAAGCACCAAATTTCTTATGTAATATTTTACAGGCACGCGTATTTCTTGAGCGAGTAGGAGTGTAGCTTTTTGTGTAGCGCGCATTTGTATTTTACGTGCAAATCTGATTAAAAATTTTTATACTGCTAATAATTTTTTATTCCATAACTACGTATCAATATTATTTCATTCCGATCAGTCCCGTAGAAAAGTAATGCTCCCTGTTGCTGCTACTCCTGGTTGCCATCCTACTTTTTGTTTGTGACGATCTGTTAAGAATTGTCCAGAGAAACAGAATGACCTCGTCTCCGGTGGAATTAGCTGAAAAAGGAAAAAGTCACAACGGTGCAAATGCAGAGTATGTTAAAAGCGGCTAAAAACTGTCATTAAGCTGTAGCCTTGAAAGCGTAGTGTTTATGTTTATGCAGCATTCAGGAGCTAACATTTGTAGTATAGTACGAACGTTAGATTTTCAATTGCCTATGAATTTAACGGCCGCCTTGGTTTCATTTGTATTTTCTTCCGTTTTTCATACCAGGCGTCATTCAAACCAAAATGAACAAAAGTGATGTCTGAGGCTTATTCCGTTTCTCGACCCTGCTTGATTTTAGGAGTTCAGTCCGTATAATTTTAGACACGCACTGAAGTGACGTGGGTGACGGGGTAGAACGATACTAATATCCAGGTGGCGGTAGCAACGCGGCAGAAACGTATCAAACGCTATTATGGCTGCACGACGTAAATTAACAGACTTCGAACGCGGACTGTTAGTTGGCGCTAGACGCATTAGGAAATTGTTCGTGAATCGACATTCCCCTATCCACAGTGTCAAGAGTGTACCGTGAACGTGTAATTTCCGACATTAGGCTATGGCCAACCACATCTAATTAGTGACTGAGACCAGTGACGTCTGGTTGACAGACAGGCAACACTTTGTCTGATAATAGCAGCACAGTGCAGCGAAATTTAGCGCTGAAAGTATATGGCTGCAGAAGGCCAACGCGAGTGGCTCTGCTAACAAAACGCCATCGGCTGTAGCGCCTCTCTTGGACTCATGAACTTATCGGTTTGGACCCTAGATGATCGAAAAAAGGTTGCGTTGTCAAATGGGTCGCAATTCCAGTTGGTGAGAGCTGATGGTAGATGCAGAACTCAGATGACACGGAGCGAGGTTGTCAAGAAGGCACTGGGCAAGCTGGTGGTGGCTCCATCCTGGTATGGGCTCTGTTTACATGGCATGGATTAGGACATTTGGTCAAATTATGCCAACCATTTACTGGAAATGGTTATGTACAGCTACTCGGATACTATTTTCAGCCATTCATGGCCTTCATCCTCCCAAACAACGATACAGTTTCCAGGACGACGATGTGCCATGTCACAGAGCCGAAATCGTTTATGTTTGATTCGAGAAAATTCCAGCGAATGATTTGGCCACCTAGATCACCAGACATGAATCCATTGGAACATATCTGGGACATGATCGAAAGGTCAGTTCGTGCTCTACGTCCTGCACCGCCAACACTTTCGCAATTATGGACGGCTGTAGAGGAAGCATGGCTGAATATTTCCGACGACTTTTTGAGTTAACGGAAATTATCCCAGGATGCAATCAGTAACTGATATGCTGAAAGAGCTGGGTTTGCAGTCATTGGAAGACAGAAGAACGGGTGAAAACAGTGTTTGATTTGTTCAAAACTTAAAATAGGGATAATGCGTGGATGGTAGAAGGATTAGGAGCCCTATATGGAGGGGAAGAGAGGATCATAATCATAAGCTGTCCCTCGAATTCTCACGTCTTTTAGCTCAATGTTCACACACCAGGAGATTTTGCCTGGCCAGCGAAATTGTGGAGAAAACTAGCAAACAACAATGGAAGACCAAATGTGTGACGGTATAATTGTGAAGGTTCAGAGGGCAGCGGTTTCTTAAAATGTTTTCATGTTAGGTGTCTAGGAATGGAATTGACAGTTTGTGGAGAGAGATAACCAATATTTCAAGCCTTTATATCCAATGAGAGTAACTGGTTGCAGGGTATTCAAGGAATAATAGATATATTCCGATAAACGCTCGATGGAAACTAAAAATGACCTATAAGAATTGATTTCTGTTTTTTTTTTTTTTTCGGTCAATCAACCGAGAGAGGGTGTAGTCCTGAATGTAGCCTGACAGCATAATTTGGGAAGATAGGACTTAAGAGGGGAACGCACTATCAGTATCTACGACGGGGACTAAATAATTAAAACAATAACAAATAATTAGATTTCACGGTAGCGCTAAGGTTGCGACTCGCTGGCTGTGTTTGTGAAGTATGGTGTTGATAAAAGCATAATAGTAGAGCCATTATTAGGATCGATAATTGGCCGCAGTTGCAGTGTCTTTCTGTGGAAGATTTAAAAAATATATATATATATATTTTTTATTATTTTTAGGGGACAGGGGTGTAAAATGTTCCCTCCTTCGGTCTGATTGACATTACGTACAAATGCTACCGGGAAACATTAGTAATTCACAGATACTTCTCATTATGGTGAGTAAACTCATATGTGTTCATAAAATGGAACTTAATTTCACTGAATTCTGCCCATATCGGACAAAGAATCACTGTTACTTCCTCCGCTAACGTCAAAAGAAATTTTTTCAAAATGTTGATTTAGTATATACAGAAACAACCAGAGAATTCTACTGTTACATTAATGTTTATTATACTGATTTTACTTAAGATTTAAAGCACATTATTTAGTATGGGTTTAAGCCGAGAGGGGATAGTAATTTGTTTACGCTAATCGAATACAAGTGTTAAAATAAAACGCAAGATTCGCTTTGTAGCCAATGATAATAGAGACTAATCTTTAGTGTTACTGAAAGAGAAGAAAAACCGTTATTGTCCTTGGAAGAATTTCACCAAAAAATACCTCTTCTAACAGCACACATATATAGTCGCTACGATTGTTGCTCATAACAATTAAGAGAAATTCGGTCTTCTTGCAACTGTGAAAAGTAAACTGATAAAACAATATTTAATCGAGATACGTGAGCAAATAAAAATATTTGTCTGTATAACACCAACCAGAAGAAGGCCGAGGAATGTACCGGCTTCCAGTTTTAAAGGCCGTATTTAAATGACGTCAGTCAGTAATTATCGAGTAATATGTAATTATCGAGTAGCCTTAAGCAGCCTTGCCCCGATTGCTCCTGTGCTGGAGGCGTCCTGGTGAGCGAATACTAAGCACCTCAGAGGACTGGATCACCTCTGTTGTCAGTGATGAGTCGAATGAAGGGGTCAGCACCCCAGCCCCCGGTGCAGCGCGTTTGGTGCCCAGGGAATTGCGCCCTTGCTTTTTGGTAGCCGTGATTCTTACTGACACAGGTAGATTCACTGTATACGCGACGGATCTGTATGTTTTATTTCATGGAGAATATCATGAATGTGATATTACATACGTGGTGAAAGTACTTTTTAATATTTTTTTTTAAACCACTAGGTGATCAAGCTAGTTGACTGACAAACCACATGACCAAACAACAGACACGAACAATTTCAGTGACTTTCAGAACACGTAGCTTCGTTTTAAACGCAACGACAAGCCTTTCTTCCCCAGTACCAACACTTTTCGATTTATTATTACTTGTACCTTCCCTACTGCACAGTGACATGGTTATATCTATATAAGAAATTAAAATTATTACTAGCTGACCCAGTCACGCGTTGTTGTGTCTCAGCAATGTTTTTTCTAAACTCCCTAATGTTGTCAAATTAATATTCACTAATAAAGAAAAAACGTTTTCAAAATTAATTGGTAAATACTATCGGAGAGTTAAAATTAAGGACAAACGATCGTATTTTTTTTTAATTTACATTTTATTACAAATTACTTAATGGAAAATATCCCCTGAGGGATCAATATAACGTAAAAAAAAGTGTACACCTAGAAACGTATGGAACTATAATAATAATTTCGTGTGGTCGTAATGACCTGGTGGCAGGGTTTCTATTGGCTGCGTATTCCGCCCCTGTCGTAGGCGCCTTAACCTTACCCACTAATCCTGCCGGACACAGGGGACCTACAGTTTAGCGTGGAATACGAACCACGGAAATGTTCTGGCGTATTTCACATTACACAGCAAGCTGTGCCGGAAGTGAAGGCAGGCTTAAGTGCGAATTCATCTCAGACTAACATCGGTTTTTTTTTGTTGTATTTTTCCCCCCCCCCTAGGAGGTGGACTGCTGGAGGGTCTCGAGGACCCTTTTCAGCCTACTAACCTAAAGGGGAGGGAGGGGGGATGGAAGTTGGTCGTGGCCTTGTAGGGAACCATCCCAGCATTCGCCTTGAGTGACTGAGGAAAACCACGGAAAACTTCAGTCAGGATGGCCGAACGAGATTTGACCCTCGTCCTCTCGAATGGCAGTGTGAATACGTACTACTCGAGCCTCAGTGGACAACGTGACGCGAGATTTTTATAAACTGCTACTGTGAATTTTCGACTGCGAAAATTAACTTATGGTCTTTTCCGTTCCTTGTCCTCTCCCTTCCTTCCTTTGTAATTGCAATAATAAATATTTAGGTTAATAATCGAGATAAAAAGTATCCTATCTTTTAAGTTGGACCAAATTACACATAATAATCCAAATTTCATCAAAATCGGTTAAGTAGTTTCGGAGTTCATCTCGGACAAACATCGTGACGCGAGATTTTTATATACATAAGATTTCTCTCTCAACTGTACTACGCGCACTGATTTTTTGAAACGCCGACAATAATTCATAATAACCTGCGGCCATGTCCAAGTGAACCATGTGGTCGTTTTATTGTATTAATGTCCACCGTGTTACTGTGTCGACCCTGTTTAATGATTACTCTTGCTAATGTAGTTTCTCACAATACTCCAAGTTTCCCGCATTGGACCGAATATCCAACGGTTGATAGCGCTGTAAATCGGTTTCTGGGGGTGGATTGGCTGCTTCTAATTCCTGAGCGGTAGGACATCTGAAGGCAGAAAATAGAACCAACATGTGCCGGCAGTTATATATATATATATATATTGGTTCGGAGGGTGGTAGAAAATAATGTACAGGGTTGTGGAGGCCAACTTGCGCGAAGCCGGTGGAGCGCCTAATCTTATATATATATAAAAATAGACGTGTTTTTTCCTATATTTCACTTTTCAGCCACCACTACATGGCACAGATCACTGATGTTTGTGTGTGGAAGTAGCATGGAGTTTCCTGTCGTGCACAACGTTGACCGAATGCCGATTGCTGTTGGGATGTGGGAGATATAATGATTAAAGTTGGTCAGTGCAGGGCGTTTTCATATTTCGACCAAAAATTCGTATCTCCGTATACTTCTCTTTCCTGCCACAACTACGTAACATAGACTTTTTGTGTTTGTGTGTGGTAGTAGAATCGTCTTTCCTGTCGTGCACTATGGTTGTTAGATGTCGGTAGCTATGGGGATGTGGGAGATATGGGGGTTGAAAGTGGTCGACCT
The DNA here is from genome assembly GCA_031002005.1 of Vandiemenella viatica. Taxonomy (NCBI): domain Eukaryota; kingdom Metazoa; phylum Arthropoda; class Insecta; order Orthoptera; family Morabidae; genus Vandiemenella; species Vandiemenella viatica. The sequence continues at coordinate 257,127,787 of CM061920.1, read as the reverse complement.
GTGGCAGTTTCATACTTCTGCCAAAGACAAAAGTGTCATGGTGTATCACTTTTCAGCGAAAACTACAGATCACAGATAACTGGCGTTTATGTGTAGTAGTAGCACAGAGTCACCTTTCGATCACAACAGCGGCCGAATTTCAGAAACTGTGGTACTGTGGTAGATATGGTGGTTGTTAGTGGCCGACCAAGTATATTTTCGTATTTCGACTGTCTCCGCATATGTCACTTTTCTGCCACAACTACATAGCATAGAGCAATGGTGTTTGTGTTAGGTAGTAGAATCGAATCTCATGTAGTGCACTATGGTTGTTAGATGTCGGTAGCTGTGGGGGTGTGGGAGAAATGGGGGTTGAAAGTGGTCGACCTGTGGCAGTTTCATACTTCTGCCAAAGACAAAAGTGTCATGGTGTATCACTTTTCAGCGAAAACTATGGATCACAGATAACTGGCGTTTGTGTGTAGTAGTAGCACAGAGTCACCTTTCGATCACAACAGCGGCCGAATATCAGAAACTGTGGTACTGTGGTAGATATGGTGGTTGTAATTGGAAGACCAAGGATATTTTCGTATTTCGACTGTCTCCGTATTTGTCACTTTTCTGCCACAACTACATAGCATAGAGCAATGGTCTTTGTGTTAGGTAGTAGAATCGTATCTCATGTAGTGCAGTATGGTTGTTAGATGTCGGTAGCTATGGGGGTGTGGGAGAAATGGGGGATGAAAGTGGTCGACCTGTGGCAGTTTCATATTTGTGCCAAAGACAAAAGTGTCATGGTGTATCACTTTTCAGCGAAAACTATAGATCACAGAAAACTGGCGTTTGAGTGTAGTAGTAGCACAGAGTCACCTTTCGATCACAACAGCGGCCGAATTTCAGAAACTGTGGTACTGTGGTAGATATGGTGGTTGTAAGTGGCCGACCAAGGATATTTTCGTATTTCGACTGTCTCCGCATATGTCACTTTTCTGCCACAACTACATAGCATAGAGCATTGGTGTTTGTGTTTGGTAGTAGAATCGTATCTCAAGTAGTGCACTGTGGTTGTTAGATGTCGGTAGCTATGGGGGTGTGGGAGAAATGGGGGATGAAAGTGGTCGACCTGTGGCAGTTTCATACTTGTGCCAAAGACAAAAGTGTCATGGTGTATCACTTTTCAGCGAAAACTATAGATCACAGAAAACTGGCGTTTGAGTGTAGTAGTAGCACAGAGTCACCTTTCGATCACAACAGCGGCCGAATTTCAGAAACTGTGGTACTGTGGTAGATATGGTGGTTGTAAGTGGCCGAACAAGGATATTTTCGTATTTCGACTGTCTCCGCATATGTCACTTTTCTGCCACAACTACATAGCATAGAGCATTGGTGTTTGTGTTTGGTAGTAGAATCGTATCTCATGTAGTGCACTATGGTTGTTAGATGTCGGTAGCTAAGGGGGTGTGTGAGATATGGGGGTTGAGAATGATCGATCTGTGGCAATTTCATACTTCTGCCAAAGACAAAAGTGTCATGGTGTATCACTTTTCAGCGAAATCTATAGATCACAGATAACTGGCGTTTGTGTGTAGTAGTAGCACAGAGTCACCTTTCGATCACAACAGCGGCCGAATTTCAGAAACTGTGGTACTGTGTTAGATATGGTGGTTGTTAGTGGCCGACTAAGTATATTTTCATATTTCGACTGTCTCCGCATATGTCACTTTTCTGCCACAACTACGTAGCATAGAGCATTGGTGTTTGTGTTTGGTAGTAGAATCGTATCTCATGTAGTGCACTATGGTTGTTAGATGTCGGTAGCTATGGGGGTGTGTGAGATATGGGGGTTGAGAATGATCGATCTGTGGAAATTTCATACTTCTGCCAAAGACAAAAGTGTCATGATGTATCACTTTTCAGCGGAAACTACAGATCACAGATAACTGCCGTTTGTGTGTAGTAGTAGCACAGAGTCACCTTTCGATCACAACAGCGGCCGAATTTCAGAAACTGTGGTACTGTGGTAGATATGGTGGTTGTAAGTGGCCGAGCAAGGAGATTTTCGTATTTCGACGAAAGGCATGTGTCTCCGCTGATTTCAATTTTCTACCACTACTACATAGCATAGAGCATTGGTGTTTATGTCTGGTAGTAGAATCGTGTCTCCTGTCGTGCAATATGGTTGTTAGATGTCTGTAGCTATGGGGGTGTGGAAGATATGGGGGATGAAAATGGTCGACCTGCGGCAATTTCATATTTCTGCCAAAGACGCATGTGTCACGGTGTATCACTTTTAAGTGAAAACTATCAATCGCAGATCACTGGCGTTTGTGTGTGGTAGTAACACAGAGTCTCCCATCGATCACAACGTTGGCCGAAATTCGGTAACTGTGGGAGTGTATGAGATATGGTGTTTGAAATTGGTCGATCATGAATATTTTCGTGTTTCATCCAAAGACTGGTGTGTATCCGTAAATTTTACCTTGCTGCCGGAACTACATAGCGCAGAAGACTGGTACTTGTGTGTGGTAATAGTATCGAGTCTCCCATCGTGCACTAGGGTGGTTAGATGTCTATAGCTGTCAATATGAATTATTTACAATCACGAACGAAGTCGTGGGTGCCAGCTAGTTATCATATAAATGGGATTGGGTCCGTCGGGGTCACCTAATTGGCTTTGGCCCGACATTAAATATTAGTCTGGGAATAAAAACTGCTAAGCGATCAAACCTAACGGGGTCGTCTAATTGGCTTTGGGTCAGCAATAAAAATTAATGACATCATAAATCTGGAAACAGAAACTGTCTGTCAAATCTGACAAGAGTTGCCAGTTACCATATAAATAGATCTCGGTTGGCAATAAAAACTAATTGCTCCATAAATCTGACAGGGGTTGCCTAATTGACTTTTGGTCCCACTCGCGTACTCTAATAAGCATAAAAATGCAATATACAGTATATTAATGAACCCATACAGAGACAATTTTTATTGCATTTTATGCTAATTTGGCAAATCCTGTCTCTGTATGTGTGATGACTGTTCAGTCTTAATTTTTATTGCGTTTTTATGCTAATTTGGCAAATCCTAAGGAACCTATAAATCAGATGCTTAGAGGACAGCGTGGGAACCCCGGTTTCCTACTACTGCCAGGACTGGGGGGAACGTGCCCTGTAGTAAGGGCCGCGGACGCTTCGGCCTCCGGCGGGCTTCCATAGTGGGGGCACCGATGGGGTCGCAAGCTTGGCGTAGCTAGCAGAGAGATATGCCATTGTGCTACAGGTCTGTGGGTCTTCGACTCAGTGATGGCGCGGCTTGCACGAAGCACCTCCCATGCACATCTTCAGGGTAGCCAATAGTGCTATGCCGAAGTGGTTGATATAGTTTTACTGTAATGGCGAGTAATTCTGAACAATCTCAATTCTGCGGCGAATGCATAGTGAAGTGGTCATATAGTTCTTGTGACGTTTGCGAGGCCTTCACGTAAATTGTTAATAATGGTAGCCCATTGAGGACGAAGTATGGCCCAAAAATGTCGTCTCGCACGTTTTGCGCTACTGCCTCTCTTCTAGATGTAATAGTATAACTTTAATAATTCAGGATATTTGGTTTTCTCTAAAACCATTACGACAATAACTGCGATTTATTCTCACATAGACCAATTTATACACTGTTTTTCACATTCATTAAAAGCATATATAACAATGCGGCCGATTTACACAAACATTCAAATACAGTACATCGACCATGCGCCATTAAAATAACTATCTCCGCAATTACCATTCTTATTCTCGCGCCCTCTTGTCCACTCGTCTACCTCGCTCAAACAGTATTACCAACTTCAAATAAATAAAATTACCCCGTTTTCTAAACATCCTACTATACTGTGAGGCCTTCTTTAATTATTACGTACACACATATTTACAAACTTATTTACATCAATATTTTTTAATGGCTGGTGAAGAGGGACCTCACACGTTGTACGAGTGGATACTCCGTGTGACAGTTTACAATGTGTTCCGCACGTTGTATTGTGATGGATGCTCGTAGTTCAGGCAGACGACCGGGGTTCGATTTCCGAAGAAGCAAAAGAATAATTTTATAGAAGCTGAACATCCGGAACAACTTCCCTGTCCCGCTGAGCCTGCTATCAAATGAACCCCGCGATGAAGATAAAGTCTGTAGGAGTGTTGAGCTGAACATTCCACCCTTATAACCGCAGGTCGGAGTTGGATAACGGAGTTTTACCTCCAGGGCATGATCGTCTGTATCTGAACGCGACCTCTACTTTACTATGCTCTTGACACACACTCCAATTTATTAACATAATTCTTTTAATCATTGGGAAAGGGGTAGGTTGACTGAAATGGGTCCCTGAGAATCTACACCAGCCATACCTCCCGGTTTTGTTAGGGTGGAATGAATTTTTTTTTTTTAAATGTTTAATCTTGTCTCTTATCACTGAGGGGACTGTTAATTGCTGTGTTGTCCACAGGTTTAGAGCAGTCTTCCAGCGACACCTTCAACGACGGCTACAACGGAGAAGGAACATCAAACTCAAGGGCTACGCGGCCGGCGAAGTATTAAGTACACTAGTCAGTGAATAAGTTAGGGTTACCAGACGTCCCCGTTTGCCGGGGACAGACCCCTATTTAGCTCTCTGTCCCCGGGCAGATTTCGTCCCCGCAATGTCCCCGGATTTTTACTGTTTTCCACATGATTTTTTTTTAATCAAGTGAGAGATCTTTACAAGCGCTGATTTACTAATTCATTCGTTTAAAGCAAGAGATATGAAGCGCCCTTCTTTCATTGTACGTGCCAGGAATAAAAGAAAATTACAAGTATACTGCTTCTTGGACACAACAGCTTTGTGCTGTGTGCAACATGGCTGTCTGTGACACTCAATTAAAATATAAAATATAAATAACATGTGGCTTTTAGGTTAACCCATCCCTTAATCATCTAATCATCTAATTTATAAAAGTACAACGCTTAATGCCGAAATCGTCCCCGGATTTTTGTGAAAAAGTTGTAAAGTGTCCCCAGATTTGGAGAAAAAATTCTGATAACCCTAGAATAAGTTTAAAGCACAAACGTAAGGGACAGACGGTTGAGTCATTTTTCTGAGAGCGCTGAGTACATGCCTCTGAGATATTGAAAGTTGAATTTATGCCCGTTACAAAACAAGTCAGAAAAACAGAACCTTCCAACAAGATGAAAGTTAACATTTATACATGTTTTTAAGAATGACTAGCATTTACCCGCTGCTTTTCATGCGCGAATCTTGGCGTGTAGAGAAATGCTGTACTCTTTTTGTCTAAGTAGCAAATACTAATGTGGTTCATTTTACTTTTTTTAATTTAGTTATTATCTTCTGTTTTCATACCGATGTTCGAAAGCTTTTTTTTTTTTTTTTGCTAGACTTATAGTATAACACAATATAATGTATGAAACATAAGAAATTAAAGCTACGAGTACATGAATCATTATCACCAATGTTTGAATAAAGGCGTACCGAGAATTTATTTATCTTTTTGGTCAGAGATTTTGAACACACTTTCCTGAGGGAATACCTTTCGATGAAAAGTGCATATTAAAGCAAAAAGAAATGTACAGGTACAGTCTTTACCATCAAATCTGGCCGCCGGCGTCAGATTCTTTCACCTTTATTTTGTACAATTTAATAACGATGTCATCCCAACAAACAGTAATGCAATGCTAGTTCTACTCCTTGGCAATCTCATGGGTGGATATTTCATTCAGAGCCATCTATATTTCAGATTATTCATTTCCTTAAGTCAATGCATGAAACAATTAACTAACACGGAGGAATTAAGCTCCTCCCACTGACGATTCTTATTGGCTGGGTAGTTCATCAACCTTCCGCTACATTTCAGTAATTTTTTTCGTAAATTCAGATCGTGAAACATATAATAAAAGTTGTAATTAACAGTAGTGCATTAAAGTGAGGCAAAAATGAGTTATTTGATTATGTTAATCATGAATTAATATTGGATACTATGGTATTAACAGGACCACAGGTAATTGGTTTAATTTGTACATGGAAATCAAATGCAGAAAGTTTTAATTTATTATTCCAAAATCAATGAAGATGCTTCATCAGAATGCAACATGGCATTCTGAATGCTCTATTCTATGACTCATTCTGTTATTACAATACATTAATAATCTTCCTTGAAACTTATCCAACAAGTCTACGAGTGTTTTATTTTTTTATTTTTTTATTTTATTTTATTTGGCCTGAAGCGCCAAATGGCACTATACAGCCATCAGCTATTTATACAGATATTTGGCTTGGTACAAATGAGTAAAGCATTGTACAGATAAACAAATTTACAGGATAATTATAATAAACTAGTAATTTCACATCAGCTGGAATATTTCTCAAAAAAAAAAATGCATGTTTACAAAATTAAGGATTAATAAAACAATTAAATAGAGCACTCTGTACCAACAGTGCACAAACAATAATTACAGTATAATTAAAATATAAAGGAGATTTTTATATACACATTAAATTATTATTTATATACAGGAATTAACACATTATAAAAAGGACTTATTTGCCTAAATCTTAATGTTTGTTGCTTTTATAAAACTGGCTAACAATTTATATACAATCACATTGTTGCCATGCAACAGACAAGAAATACTTGTTGGAAAAGGTATACCAAAGTTGTTAAGATCTTTCAAGAATTTAGGTCTGTGGGCTGTATATCTTGGACAAGCGAAAAATATATGGTTTGTGTCGCCTACTTCCGTATTGCAATATTCACAGATATCTGAATTTATGATGGTTAGACGATGTAGGTGCTGTGCGAATATACCGTGATTGAAACGTATTCTAATTATCGTGGTGATAACTCCCCTATTTTCCAAGGAGCTGGAAAACCAGGGACGGGTAGGAATTCTGGGCTGGATATTGCCATAGTATTGTCCCCTTGTTTTTCTACTGATGTCCCATTCACTCTGCCATTTATTCATTACCTTGATTTTTATTTGTGGTAGATAGTCCGTATATGGTAACCGAGTTTTGAGGGCGACACCTATTCTAGCTGCTTGCTTTGCCAACTCATCTACTTTTTCGTTAAAGACCACCCCTGCATGCGCCTTCACCCAGAGGAAATTGATTGCTCTGTTTCTTCTTGAGCATTCTACTACCTGTTGAACTATATTTACTATAATCTGATTAGTTCTCTTGCCCCAATATTTGGTTTGAATAGAGTTCAACACGCTCTTAGAATCTGAGATGATGAGAAACTTCCTCTCTGGTAGTGTTGAGCAATACCTGACTGCCTCTAAAATAGCTAATGCTTCTGCAGTGTATATAGATGTAGTTGATGGAAGTTTATACATTCCTTGATACTTGGTGCAGGGGCAGAAAAAGGCACATCCTACATTACTTCCTGGGGCAGTTTTAGATCCATCCGTATATATATGCACGGTGTTATTCCAGTTTTCTGTAAGATACTTCTGTACTAATATACTGAGGTTTGGGTATTGCTTATCCTCAAGAGTGATATAAAATACCGGAAGTTGAATCATACTGAAGATGGAATGGTATTCGTATGGTGGAAATAGCTTTGTTGGAATTATTCTGTCCGTTTGTTCTTCCCACTCCGTGTAGCTGTAATAGATCTCTGAGAGTCGCGATCTTCCTCTATTATTCCACAAGCTACTTAGCTCTTTACATTTAAAAATAGTTGGGTGGTTCCGGTATGCTAACCTCTCAACAATGAATTTGTCGGACAGCAATTGTCTTCTAATATGCAGAGGCATCTCCCGGGCTTCCACCAATAGAGCGTTGGTGGGAGTAGATGTCATGGCCCCAAGACAGGTGCGAATACAACTATATTGTAGCTTGTCTAACCTGGACAGGATTCCGGAGCTTGCACTGTTGTACAGAATGCATCCATAGTCAATTTTGGATCTAATTAGCGCTCTGTAGATCATCAAAAGTATACTGGGATTTGCACCCCACCAAACGCGTGTCAAAGATCGAATAATGTTCTGCGCTTGATTACAAGAGTTAATTATTTGATTAATGTGCGGTTTCCAACTGAGTTTGGCATCCATCAACAATCCCAGGAATCTTACGTTAGATTTCACTGAAAATTAGTAGTTCCCTAACCTAACTATTTTGACCACATTAAGTTCAATCCGTTTTCTGGTGAATATAACAACGGAAGATTTCTGTGTTGAAATTTGAAGTCCATTTGATTTCAGCCATTTGTCTATTTCTATCATGGTTGCAGATAGGTTATTTAAAGCCATCTCCAATGAGACCGCCAAAGAGTATATACAGATGTCGTCTGCGTACTGAAGGATTCGGGTGTTAGGACCTATTACTCTTTCCAGATCCCATGTATAGAGGATATATAGTAGCGGACTGAGTATGGCACCTTGGGGTAATCCAGAAGTAAGTATTCTTGGTCCAATAATTTGATCCCCATATCGCACAAAGACCGTTCTTTCCAACAGGAATTTGCTTATGCCATATATAAAAACTTCTGGCAATCCTAGTCTACTTAATTTTTTTAATAAAATAGGAATTTGTACGTTGTCATAAGCTGAGTGGATATCTAAAAACAAGGAGACCGTAAAGTATCTCCTTTTGAAAGAGGTGAAGATGTCCGTTACTAGTGTACTTAGATTATCCATTGCTCCTCTCCCTTTACGAAAACCAAATTGAGTCTGAGGCATCAAGTCATTAGCTTCCAGCCACCATTCGAGACGATTCTTAACTAGTTTCTCCAGGGTCTTCCCCACACACGACGATAGAGCAATTGGTCTATATGAAGAATGGTGTAAAGGATTTTTACCCGATTTTAAAACTGGGAGTATTAACTGGGTTGTCCATTCTACCATTAAGCAATTCCTTGTCCATATTTCGTTAAAGGTGCTAAGAAGTAAATTCAGTGCTTTTAAAGGGAGATTTTTTAGCATTGCATAATGGATGTTGTCTATTCCCGGGGATGTATTCTTGGTTGTAGCGAGTGCGTTTTGTAATTCCAGGATGGTGAAAGGTGTCATGATAGGGTGTGAGTAATCTTCAGCTTCAGGACGTTTCCAAGGGGCGTTCAAACAAGAGGATGGTGCTATTCTGTCAACGAAGTCTTCCAGCCAGACCGGATCAGTGTCGAAGGGTTCAGCTACACTTAATTTTTTTAAAGATCGGACTTTCTTCCAAACATCGGAAAGACTGGCGTCTTTATTCAGGCTGTTGCAGTATTTTACCCATTCCTCCTTTTTTCGATGCTTTTAAAAACTTTTTGTCCGAGCATCCTCACGTTTAAACTCCAGGAATCGTTCAAGAGTCTGCTCTTTCCGATATCTATTCAGCGCTAGTCTGCGTTTCGCCACCGTTTTCGAACACTCTGTATTCCACCAAAAAACTTTCGGTTTTCTACATAAACCAGCTGTTTTACGGCGAGGGATTGACTTGATAGCAGCTTCATTGATTGCTGAGATCAGAGCATTATATCTTTCCCTTATTGTTAAATTTGGGTTCAGTTTGTCTATTTCCTCTGAAATAACAGAACCATAAGTTGACCACGAGGCTTCCTGGATTTTCCATTGGCTATTGGAGTAATATCTTTTAGGCAATCTTGTTTCAATACCAACACTTATGTGTATTGGGAAATGGTCTGAACCCAGTGAATATCTTTTGATCTCCCAATTATCTATTTTGTGGAAATTGGGCCGACGCTATTGATACCGTCCACTGCAGATGGACGTCTCAGAGGAGATGGGATCATCGTAGGGGAGCCATCATTCAGTATTATAAGGGAGAGATCTTCTATAGAATTCAACAATGAGCGACCGTCAGCATTAGAAATCTCATTGCCCCACGCAGAATGATGCGAGTTAAAATCTCCACATATCAGAAAGGGGGAACGAAAGAAGACCACAGATGATTCCATTCATTTTTGCTGATTTTAATTCTTGGAGGTTTGTATAATGACATTATAGAAAATGTACCCATAGGGGTTTTAATCTCAGCTGCTACTGCCTGGAGTTCTTTTACCTCGGAGTTTAAACTGAATTGGTTGAAACCAGATATTTGCCCTAATCAATAAAGCCACGCCTCCTTTGCCGTCATCTCTGTCGTCTCCTTAATACATTGTAACCCCTGAAAAGAATGGGGATATGAGGCTTGAACATGTTTCACTGATAGCGGCTACAGATATGTCCCAATCATATTAGTCTTTTAAAAGGCATTCTCTATTAGCTATTGCAGAACGAGCGTTCCACTGTAAAATTTTAAACGCCATTAGATGAGGAAAGAATTTTAAATAACATTTTTCTTATTTCGTCAGGATCTAGGTTTTCATTCGACCGTGAGCTATCCACAACAAGCAGAATGAGGCTAATAATCTTATCTATGATGGAGTCACCAATTTGATTTTTACCTTTGTCCTCACTATGAGGCCGTGGAGGGTAAGGATTGTTGGGAATAGGTTTCCCCGGCAAACCACGAGGATCAATTTCACATTGGTAACCTGCGTATCTTTTAGATGAAGAGAGTTGACTGATATTTGACGATTGTCTCTGACCATTAGCTCCTCTCTCCATACTTATCCAGCGTGGGGGTGTTGTTTGAAAAGTCCGCGAAACATTAACAAGAGGTTCTAAGGGTTTTGTAGTTCTGATACTTGGAAAGCGACTGTGCTGATGTTCTATACTTCCTTCTACAGGCATATTTCCTTCAGACAGTGGAGGGAATTCCATTATATTTTTTTACTGCAGGTGGGACAGGTGATGGAGGAGGATAACTGGAAAAAGTTTTAGACACAGAATTTGCATAAGACCTTTTCTTCAATAGACCTTCAGCATCTTTAAAGGAAATGTTATGTATAGTAGCCTGTTCGTGGACCCTTTGTCTGAACAAATACTCTGGACAGGACCGATCCGTAGCCACATGTTGGCCTGTACAGTTTACACAAATTGTTTGATTGGGGCGCTAATGACCCCGACGTCGACGCGCCCTTAAACACCAATAACAACAACATGTTTGATTGGATTGACACTGCTGAAGAGAGTGAGAACCTCCACATCTACCGCAACGCTGGTTGCTTCTACACTGTGTACTAATATGATCGAATCGAAGGCATTTATAACATTGTTTGACAGATGGAATATAAGGGCTAACTCACATCTCATGCCATATAAGTAAACAAATTGAGGGACTTGTTGACTGTCAAAAGTTATATACAAGTCTGTAATTTCACAGTTGATGCTGAGTTATCTCTTACCACACGCTTTGTTAGTCTTTTAACATTGGTTACGTTAACTGAAGACTCAATATCGGCCATAATCTCTGCTTCCTTTAAGCTCACGTCTACTCCTCGGATGACACCCTGCTTTTTAACTAGAAACGTAGGAATGTAAGCTTCCAAATTTCTGCTTTTAAATACAGCAGACTGAACTAACTTATTAGCTACTGAAGGGCTGTCTACTTCAATTTTAATTCTATTCTTCCCTGCAGAAGTGATGTTTACAACATGGCCTTTTATTTCAGGGATATTGACATGAACAAACCTACCAATCAATACTCATTGGGTGTAAATTACCTAGGTTACGATCGCTGCTCTCAACATACACATAATAAGGACCTGGATCAGATAGCTTGTAATAATTTGCTGGTCTTGGAAAGACTAGTGGCTTACTCGTAGGTGGTGTTGACTCCGTCTGCTTGGCCGACGCTTGTCGAGGAACTGCAATAATAGGAGAAAGTGTAGCAGCTCTGAGGCTTCCACGGTCCGGGTGGCATCATCTTCAACTACAAATCTTTTCTCTGCTGTTTCAAATGTAGTTTCACAGACTCGTTTTCTAGTAATTCTTATGGCGTTGTCTACTTCCGATATATCATCATCTGCAATGTCCATGGCTGCCGGGACTTCAACAGGCTGATTTGCTGCGACGATGACATCTCCGGCCGCATGCATAACTTCTTGTTTATTCACTGCCTCATCACCCAGTGAAAAGTCTGAACTACCCCCTCCTTCCCCATATATTCCACTGGACATAGTGGAATATGAATATGAATTGTCGTCGATAAGAAACTACCAAAAGCACGAAGAAAGACACAAAATGAATCACAATTATAAATAATGAAAGTTAATGCGGCAGGCTAACAGCACTTCATTCACAATGTGGGGCAAACTTTATACCGCCACAAAGTTTGCCCCAAACAGAAGCTTATTAATTAATATCACCGAAAACAGAAAAAAGTTTAATAATCACTAATGAATAGTTCAACAACAACGCAATAATCTGTTTTTTAAAAACTAAAATAGCGGTGCTAATTTTCTGGTTGCCGCAATAAACAAAGCCAGAGATACTCTCCGAGTGTTTTATTTGAAGACAACATAAACAGACTGTAAAAAAATCAAACAGTAATCTATAATTAAATGAAAATAAATTATCCAGTGAAGTAGAAAACTGGTTTAACTTTGTAATACAACTGAAGAAATTAAACAGTGCCGCCTCTATAATACAAACACTTACTTTAAGAGCAGATCTGAACCAATTTTTATCAGTCATGTGAGGGCACAGTTATTTGGAAAAACTCTTCAAAAAGTTAAAAAAAAATCAGAACAGAAGAGAGTTACTATGATGCTGTAAAGGGTAAAACCAAGAAATTTCTTGCAGACAAAACATTAAAAATCTCAACGTTCTTATGATTTTCAGTACATAAATATTATTTCATGTGTTTTGCCATTGAACATTATAACTTGTTTATAACACAATTCAATGCAAGAAACAAAAAATGACACAGAAATCTGGGAAATACGTATTTAATAAACTTCCCCGAAAATAAATATGTATTTTAAGTAAAACTGAAAGATTATCTTAATGGCAACAACAAGAATTTTTACAAAAAATTTAAGTTATCTGATTTGACTTCTATAAAATAAAAATTAAAATTTCAGTGCTTATTTATTAATTTATCATCCTTAACATGTAATGGTTTTTCAGTATGATTAATATTCTCCTTGTGTGTATATGTATATTATTGACTATTATAAATTCCCAAATAACCAACCATAGTCCAGACCTGGTCACACAACACTTCCCAGGCCCCTTGAAACTAGTCACAGCCCCACTTTCATCGCCCAGTTCTTCCCTCGTCTTGAGCAGTGCCGGATTACAACAGCGTGGGTCCATACCAATGTGAAGAAGGGGACCTTGGTTTTCACCACTCTAGGGCTGTAGTAGAGCTTTAAATAAAAGGTCGCTCATCTGGCCTGATGGGGAGGCTCCCAAGAATCCTAGGTGGTGGGCCCCCCTATAAAAAGCGCAGGACTCCCAGAAGACATGGAGCCCATAGCATTTGCTAACTCCTGCTACGTGGCTAATCCAGTACTGGTCTTGAGTCAATTAACCTAATCCATCGTGGTGGGCATGACTTCCTACCTTCCTTCCCTGGAATGTGCACCATTCTCCGTAAAATCCTACCCACTGCCGTACGCACATGTTTTGGCAGACCACCAAATCTAAAAAATATTTGGCTCACAAGTACTCACCCAGTAATTCCCCAAACTACCACAGGGATCATTCTCATACAACAGACTCTACTGTAAAACATGCAGCATGCATCCAACCACTACCACTTATTCCAATCCTACCACAGATGAAACACTCTCCATCATTGGTCATTTACTGCATTACAACACATCTCATATATCAACTTACATGCCTCCACTGCTCCAGCTCATATATAGGCCTCACTATAAACCCACTTGCTATCAGAATGAATGGCTACATGCAGGCATTGTATATTGAGGATGGTGTTCTCTGAGTAAGTCTTG
>CM061920.1:257052578-257112979 GCA_031002005.1 Vandiemenella viatica | reverse complement strand
AAACAGGTGTGTTGACTTTAGTATTAGGGAGCTGCTTATAGTATCTACTGTAGGGTTGCAGTTTAATGTTGTTAAAGACATTAGTGATAAATTTACGGTCATGTGCTATTTACAGCTGATCTGTAGTAACATAGCCAATTCTGATAGAAGACAAGTAGATTGCAAAATATTTTAATTGCTGTAACTTAAAAAAAATAAAAAATAAAAAATAAATAAATAAAAAAAAAAACCAAGAGAGTTAGTTCAAGAATTGCGCCATGTATGATGAGAAAAATATTATTCAAAATAGTTCTTGTTTGTCTGAATTTAAATTACATATTCCCTATGAAGAATATTGAAGAAGTTCTTAGGATAGTACAGAGTTCGTAAATCTTTGACAATTGGTATGGTGTGGTCCTTGGTAACCGTCCTACAAATATACTAAGGTTTGTGGAGGGGCCTAGAGGGAGGAAAATTACATGAGCTACAAGAGTCACTGACCAAACAAAACATTCTGATACTAACACTCCAAGAAACAAGACTAACAGATGAAAACTTTGGGATTTACAGACTATTTAAAACTAAGAGCAACAAAAATACCCCAGGCTTAGTAGTCGCTTTTGGAATTAAGAAAAACATATTCAACTCGGTAACAAACAAAAATGCATAAATAATAGACTAATGACAACCTACTTCAAATGTGCAAACAAAACATACACACTAATCATTGCAGACATGCCAATCGACGAAGATAATAAAACAGAACGTTGAAAGGTAGTTAAATGCTGGGAAACACTTCAAAAAATGATATACAATATTCCACAAATCCACGTCAAAATCTTTGTAGGAGACTTTAATGCACAAGGAAGAAAAAGAAGATACAAAAAAAAACAGTTGGAAACTCGGCTTATAAATGTACCAAACAAAACGGACAGAGATCAACTTCAAAATAATGTCAGCACATTTTAGAAAGGTACCATCAAAACAGATGACATGGCGAGAACCAAACTGAGCCATCTCATATCTAACCCACGGAGAAATTAAAAATGTACAAGTTGCAAGAGGTGCAAACGTTGACTTCGACCATTACTTAACAAGAATTAAATTAAAGTTGAGACCTCGGAGTCTCATCAAATTCCAAAATTCGATACAAACAAAATCCAACCTTTTTTCACACAAGAATTAGACATTAAATAATCATGAAATTAACAACAACTTAAATCCAAACTGACTGAAACAGTACAGAAGAGATATCCTAGAACACAAAGGCAGAAATCACCCTTGGTGGAACGAGAAATCCTACCAGGCAATCGGAAGGCGACATCAAATGTATGAACATCAATTGGAGCAGCAGAATAACAGTTACAAGCAATAGTCGACAGCTAGAAGAGATATGGAAAAAATAATCACACAAATCGAAAGGAAATATTAAAATGAGCAACTGTTAAACTGGGGAAAGATTTTTTTTAAATCTACAAAACGAAACTTACAGGATATCAACCACAAAAACCGTGCTCTAAAAAGTGTTGGGAGCTAGATATCAATAATCTTACACTTTTTATCGCTAACTGTTCGTAAAGGTAGAGTCATTATGTACAAGAAGAGAGCAAACCACACTTTTTTTTACAGTAAAGCTAAGTTTTTTATAAGTGAGTTTATTGTTATTTTAAGCTTGTTACCGAGCGTGGTGGTTTAACGGTTAGCGTTCTGGCCTCGCATTCGGGAGAGCGCTGGTTCGAATCCCCGTCCGGGCATCCAGATTCTGGTTTTCCATGGTTTCCCAAATCACTCCAGGCAAATGCCGGGATGCTTTCTTCAAAAGGCAATGGCCCTAATTCCTTACCATTCCTCACCCCCCATCCTTTCCCGTCTCTAAAGACCTCGCTGTTAAGAGACTTTAAGCAGTTAAAAAAGTTAAGCTTGTTCAAAAACAATTATAGCGTTGTTGAACAAAATTTTTATATTAAAAAAGTATTTTTAACCTTTTAGTTTACATTGTTACAAATTCGTGAATTTTAGTTTTATAAACTATAATTTTATTCTTAACCTTTAAGTTCACAATGGCAATTTCAGGACATAGATATAAAATTATATTGTCACTGATCTTCATACGTGTGAAAAATTTCAAAAGGATGTAATGTGGTAGGAAAATATTGAATTCAAATATTTTATTGCATTTAACCGCTTTTCTACAGTTACTTTCTAAGTACTTAGAATACCACGACATAGCTATGAAATTATTGTATTGTCACAGGTTCTCAATACAAGTGCAAAATTTCAAACAATTTGAACTTCTAGAATTGGGTTAAAATTGAATAGCAAATTCCATCACATTCAACAATTTTTCATTCGTTACTGCAAAATTTCAAAAAATTCTGACGTCAGGAAGTATGTGAACATTGAAATGAAATATTCTGCTGCATTCAAACGCTTTTCTACTGTATCTTTTAGAATATGTCGCAGTAATAGTGGACGGATTAGCAGCGACTAATACTAGATCAGGTATGTATTAAATAATGACAAGTATGAGTTACTTCTGGATAGTGTTACATGGAAATAAAACAGAAAAAAGATTTTGGTTACTCAAAGTAGTTGAACAAGATGAGGCCCATGGGGATAAACTGTATGCCTATTAGAAGTAAATAACAAGCCGTAGAAAGGTTTATTAAACTAGCGGCTGTTAAGGAAGGCAGCTTCAGATAAAATTATAAACAGGCATGTATGAATGGCTTAGAGAGATATTGTAGTTTGCTGAGTAGGCTTCAGATACGTTTATGAATGACATAAATCAGTGGTAATAGCACGATAATTAGAACATTTACCGTAATATCAGATCCCACAAAAACAATTCTTGTAAAAATAGGCCAAGTCTCGTGTTCGTGCAGTGACAAAAAGTTATGAGATATTTCTCTGAGCCAAGTCTACACTTTTCAGTGTATATTCACTTCACTTTATGAAACAGAATGGTTTCTCTCGGTATCATAGATCGTTTATTTAGGATAAAAAATCTGATGACTTGGCTATTATGCATGCCATATTTTAGTTAACGCACACAAACTTATAAATACGTAAAGGCCAAGATATCCATCGCTCTTTTTCGAATTTGACAAGTATATATATTATGCCATCAATTTAAGTTCAAATTATGACATGCATAATGGCCAAGTCATCAGATATTTTATCCTAAATAAACGATCTATGATACCGAGAGAAACCATTCTGTTTCATAAAGTGAAGTGAATATACACTGAAAAGTGTAGACTTGGCTCAGAGGAAGATCTCATAACTTTTTGTCACTGCACAAACACGAGACTTGGCCTATTTTTACAAGAATTGTTTTTGTGGGATCTCATTTTCTTTTTGTAAGTTTATCGCTTATCCTGAATCGCCACTCAAATGTAATGATTCCACTTGAAAATCGGTTAATAAGAACATTTAAGATTTTAAGACATAAATATACGTTTACCAACAATGCCCCAATCTCTGAAAACAATTGATGTGACGAGTAGCCGTGCAATGCAGATTGCCGCTGGCTTAACTACCACCATAAATAAATTACTAGTAACTTCCAAACTAAGCATAAGACCAAAGTAAAATTTAAGATGTCACTTAAAATTGTTTATCTCTTTGCATTAAAAAATTCTCAGCCATGTAGCTTCATCGGGAGAAAAGCAAATAAGCCTCAAATATGTGTCAGAATTTTTCATATTTGGGAATGTAATTAAATAAAAACGGGAGAAAACTCCAATATTAGACTTTTCTCATGATATTGGTGTGAAATCAGATATGTGTACCAAATTACTTGTTTCTGGGATGGCTGGAGGTACTGTGGGATTTTGATATCGTGGTGTCGTGGTCAAAATAAAATTTTGAATTTCAATAACTTCCAGAATAAGAAAGGCAAATAAGTAACATTTAGCACATTAGTTGAACTTAGTAAGCTCACTCTACAATTGAAATCTGAAGTGTATAAAGTTATCAGGGTAGGAAGCGATTTCACGTTAGGGGTAGATAAGGGGTAGATATATGGAAATTTACGAGTTTGTTGGTATGTGAGTAAAATTTTATGTGTGTAGCAAATTTAAGCTTCCCACGGCTATGGGAAGAATCTTAGAGTTTTGATGAACATCGGTCAGTCAGTGAGTAAGTGAGTGACAAAATCTCTGAAGTTTGCATCCGAATAACATACGAACTAAGAAGAGTAACATAATAAAATTAAGTACGTTTACTAAGATTGCTGATATCTATGCATAACAGAAATTTGAGACCTGTAGCATAAATACGACCGAAGAAATTGAGGTTCAAAAATGGCCCGAATCGCTTCGAGAAAAGGGTAGGCACTGCCGCCTTTGACTCGACATGTCGGGTGCACTGCCGTGCACTCAAATTATAAATGCGGAAGTAGGTCTCTGTCTTTTGTTACGTTTTGACGACTTAGTGGCTATACCAATAATGATGGAATTTGACAAGGAAATACTATGTATCTGTAGGAAGGACACCGGAAATATTTTTTTCGGCATGAATAACAGTTGTAATCACGAAATATATGGAACTTATCGAATGGTGACGTGTGTTAGTTTGTAATGTTACATAGGTTGCTCAAACTGCTTCTCGCGCGATTTGTTAGTGTATGATTTGTTATTAAATTTCGTTCAGAGACAAATCGTATTATTTAATATGGAGTTCGATTTGCTCAGGACTGTACTATTATTTTGTGTTTGCTTGAAAGTTTCTGGCACCAGTTTATTTTGTCTTCTTTTTTGACATGCCTTGCGGGTGTAAACCTAGCCTAAAGTGTAGCTCTAGCAGAGTACGAGCAGCTAAAGTTATTAGAACCCAAGAATTGGATGCTCATGCTAAAGAAAGAAGAAAAGACCAAGCTGAATTAAAGTTGCCATTAGTTAAACAACCTGCCCCCCCCCCCCCCCCCACACACACACACACAACCCCGAATCCCCGCACTTTCTTTTGTTTTTCTGTTTTTAAACATGTTGGAAATTAATTCTCTTCATGAGACAGGTTCGACGGTTTGAGCATACTGATTCATCCAGAACAAAGCAATTAACCTGTAAATATGTACCGGAACGTTTCACGTTTGGGATTCCATTGAATAAATACAAGGAAAATCAGTAATATCATTACCAACATTGCCCCAATCTGTGCAAACAATTAATGTGCGTCGTAGCCTAGCAATGAGCACTGTCGCTGGTTTAACTACCTCCTCAAATAAATAACAAGTAACTTCCAAACTAACCATAGGAACAAAGTAAAATTTAAAGCTTTTGTTAAACTTGTTTGCCTCTATATAGTATAGAAATGTCAGGTTTATAGCTTAATCCGGAGCAAAGTAATTAAGCCGCAAATATGTGCCAGAATTTTTCATGTTTGGGATTATAATTAAACTAGGTGATACTCGCAACGTCGTACGCATGGATTAAGAATTTCTTTGCCAGAATTGAATATAGAAAGTTTTTGGTAACGAAGGATTGGTCCCAAACAACACCGAGTCGGCATAATATGACAGGAAAGCCATCACTATATAATTCTACCGTCGAACCTGTCTCTTGAAGAGAATCAATTCCCAACATATTTAAAAACAAAAAAACAAACGAAGGTGTTGGCATGAGGGGAGGGGGGGGGGGTTGTTAACTAAGGGCAGCTTTATTTCAGATTGGTGGTTTCTTCCTTCTTCTACATAAGCATCCGATTCTTGGGTTCTAATAACTTTAGCTGCTCGTGCTCTGCTAGAGCTACAACATGGCCAGTTTACGCCCGCAAGGCATGTAAAAAAAGAAGACAAAATAAACTGGTGTCAGAAACATTTAAGCAGACGCAAAGTAACAGGACAGAGAAAATCTACATCTATACTAATTAATACGATTTTTTCTCTAAACGAAATTTATTAACAAACTATTCACTAAGATAATGCGCGAGAAGCACACCTTGAGTAACCGACCTAACATTACAGACTAACACACACATCCGTCTCTCCGTCACCATTCCATAAGTTCTCAAAATTTCGTGACTACAACTGTTAATCATACCGAAAAAAAATGTCCTGTACCCTCCCTACAGATTTTCTTGTCAAATTCAGTCAATACCGGTATAGGCATTTAGTCGTCATAACGTAACAAAAGACAGAGACTTACTTTCGCATTTATGGTGTTATTACTGCAGATCACACACACACTGACTGCGAATCACCCCTGAGCGGTCAATATAACGTAAAAAAGTGTACACCTACAGCATTGCAAGACTACTTACGATTTTCCTCACATTGCACCCCTAAATTTGTGATATCTACAGTTTAACATTCAATCCGAATAACCGACGGTCCAGGCGTGACTCTTACGATCAAAAACAATTTTTAAAAATCTTTGCCTCCACTGGGATTTGATCCGGCGATGCAAACATTACTAAGCAAGCGCGTTGGGATTACTGGAGATCGCGATTCCGCCAAGAGTTGGCCTCATAATACTGCAGTGTTCAAATGCAAGACTCCAATATAAATTCTTTCCTAAGTACATTTAACGGTTTCATGCTGGTCCAGGCTGTATTACAACCTAATTTTTGCTTTAAAACAGTGGTCCAGGCTGTATTACAACACAATTACTACTTGAAAATAATACGTCTTGCGACTGAATACAGCTGTATTCCAACGATATTACTGCATGTTATTGTAGCGGTATCGCGATCTCCAGTAGACCCAAAAATCTGATATTGGAGTTTTTCACCGTATTTATCTATATATAAAAAGATGAATATTTGTTTGTTTAATCTTCATACAAATCCACAGTTTTCATCCGATCTCGATTAAACTTTGCACACTTTTCCTTTGAAACATGGAGAAAAATACTGTCTATACTTGGTTGAACAATTTCTCGTCATATTGTCACGTAAATTTGAAAAATTACCGAAACGAACATAGACCGACGTTTAGGATGTAAAGACTCTGAAGTTCTGTCTACTAATATGGGCTGGTGGCCCGTTGGTTAACGCGCTGGGTCTACTGGAGATCGCGATTCCGCTACAATAATATGCAGTAATATCGTTGGAATACTGCTGTATTCAGTCGCAAGACGTATTATTTTCAAGTAGTAATTCTGTTGTAATACAGCCTGGACCACTGTTTTAAAGCAAAAATTAGGTTGTAATACAGCCTGGACCAGCATGAAACCGTTAAATGTACTTAGGAAAGAATTTATATTGGAGTCTTGCATTTGAACACTGCAGTATTATGATGCCAACTCTTGGCGGAATCGCGATCTCCAGTAATCCCAGATTTTTCTTATGATTTAGGGATGAAACCATATATGTGTACCAAATTACTTGTTTCTAGGATTACTGGAAATACTGTGGAATTTTGATGTCGGGGTGTTGGGCCGAAATAAAATTTTGAATTTCAATAACTTCAAAAGTAAGAAAAGGAAAGAAGAATAATTAAACACTTTAGTTAAACATATTTAGCTCACTCAACAATGAAAATCTGAGCTTTATAAAGTAATTAGGATAGAAATCGATTTCACGTTAGGGGTAGGTAAGGGGGTAGGTGTATAAAAATGTACGAGTTTAAGACTTTTCTTATAATATGTGGGTAAAATTTTATCTGTGTAGCAAATTTCAGCTTTCTACGGCTACTGGAAGTGCCTTAGAATTTTGATGATCATCAGTCAGTCAGTGAGTGAGTGACAAAATCTCTGAAGTTTGCATCCGAATAACATACGAACTAAGAACAGTAACATAATAAAATTATGTACGTTTGCTAAGATTGCTGATATCTATGCATAACAGAAATTTGAGACCTGTAGCATAAATACGACCGAAGAAATTGAGGTTCAAAAATGGCACGAATCGCTTCGAGAAAGGGTAGGCAGTGCCGCCGTTGACTCGACTTGGCATTTCATATTCGCGCGGCGTCGCGAAGCAATAGGTTATATCGTATTCTCTTGATAACGGTTGTAAAATACGTTTCCGCCGTCTTCGCATCAGTCAGCAGAAAATGTTCGCCAAATAACCATCTTCGCCTATGAAAACGGTCTGGATGCGCGAACATTTGTGTGTTTGATTGGGTGTCAGTTTGTCACACATGTGTTTGATCCAAGCTATTTCCTGTCTTGCGTAGTCTTTGCGGAGGGGAACACTGGACCATGTGACAGTGCAGGAAGGGTAATATCATCCCCTCCTATCTACGAATCCACGGGATGCACTAGGGATGCGGTGGAAGAAATCTGTCTCTTGGTGATCCTAGACTTTCATTTCTTCTGTTTGCGTAGACCGATATAGTCACCAGGGAGGTTATACCATTCGGCGATGGTTCAAGTGAGCCATCGCCGGCTTCTATGACGAGCAGACAACCCTGTCGTGGCCACAGAGGCTCTAGTCTAGGATACCTGTACGGGAGACTTCATCTAGTGCACTTCTACTTAAACACCTGTTATTTTGATGAGAGGAGTACGGCAACTGTCACCATGACAACACAGCTTCTATGGAGTGCCGCAGGCATCTCACAGACACTGAGAAGCAGATCGTTGCTTCTCATACTGATGAAAAGGATCAATACATCCTTCATGCCTCAACTTTCGCCATGTGTGGCTGTACGCTTCGTCTCAAGTCAAAACCATTTGTGGTGGCGAAATATTGGGAGCAAGGAAAGGGAAGGTGTTCAGAGTGGAGGTTTTCTCGGCGTTGTATACAGATGAAATTTTCAAGAGAAACTAGCCGAGTGACTACATTTGTATAATACGACGATTCGTGGGTCATATTTTCTGCCGCCTATGTCACGTGACTGAGAATATGACCGCTCAAACGTCATGTTATACAAACATACTCATTAGGCTAGTTTCCCGAGAAAATTTCATCTGTAAACACCTATTAAGTTCGTCAGCGCGTTGAGGTGGCTTGTTCTCCACTGATATCATTTATTTATGGATTTCAAAGTTTCATTTTCGTATCGTCGCATTATTTACTATCCCGTTTTAATTATGATTTGTGCATTATTAAATTTTGTTTATGTTAAATAAATATTCAATTTATTTTTCAAATGTAAACGGAAAATAAATACTCTCGCATCTTTGATTGTAATTGTGGGATTCATTTAACGTACTATAGTATCATCTTAAATCTGTTCTTGTGGTTCATATTAATGCTTTAATATTAATTTATGAATGTTAGCTGATTAATACCCAGAAGTAATTCACTGGTTCCAAAATCTGTTATGAAATTATGACATAAAACATAAAGTAACGTACTCAGAGCATAGAAAAAAAACAACACAATACAAGATTATGTTATCAAAAAATGATGGTAAAACAGCCATGTCACATTATTTTCTGTTATGTTGATTTATATGTCACCTACTAGTCTTTAGCTAGTTTATAATGGAGTATAATTAATTTATTGCAGAAGTGGGTGTTTGGAAATTTTTTAATGTCCTGCCTTCCTGGTTTTTAAATAAGATAAATAGAATTTCAGAAAAAAAATATCTACTACAGATGCATAAAACGTCAATTATACCCACAATGAAAACTAAAGCATGTCGGCATTACGGTAGAACGTGGTGCCAACAAACTAATCTTTCAGACAGTGAAAGCATTTGACCACCAATTTAATTCTGATAAAAAGTTGTAAATTAAACCTATTTATTTTTAGTTCTTTTATTATCAACATGAGAAATTATAGTTTTATAGTAAAAATATCCTTCAGTCGAGAATATAATTCTAAATCTTAATTTTTTCGGTATAAATTCTATCATCAGATGCGGAAAGCACAATATAACTTTTTTTAAAATTCTCAGTTACATACTATTGACGATTTATGCGATGCTATATTTTAATATTTTTTTTCTATTTCAGGAATCTTGAGTATTTTCTGTAACAGTCTTTTTATCGAATGCTGTCAAAACTGCACTTAAGCACTAGTATCACTAAAACAGACCACGTAAAAGGTTTTATACTGCAGATTAGCCAATGGGAATAAAACACCTGAACTCCAGCATTGCCGAAAAATGAACGGCCAATGGCAATGCGCTACGTGTTCATTAAGAGGGTTTGTGATGGCTATCTATAACATATAAGAGAGATCCCGACGCTGGTAACTTCACAGTTCACCATGATGAAACCAACAGTTGTTGTGGTACTCGTAATGTTCGTTGTGGCTCTAGCGTTGCTCGCTAGTGCAGATGACGGTGAGTTTCACTCTCTGATTTTTACAATATATAATATATCACACAGTATCAGATCAACAGTGCTTATTTTGTCCTGGAATTTAACTGAATTAAAAAAAAAAAAAAAAAAAAAATCAGTAAATTGGTTAAATATTTAGTTCTATGGCATGGCGTGAGTAATCCTTTTTGTTTTACTATAAACTGTAGAAAAAATTAAAACGACTATGTATTTCCTGCAGTTATTCATATTTTTTTAACATTTTGTTGGGAATCTTAGTATTAGTGTAAAAAATATTTTAAGAAATCTTTGACCAAAAACGTTATTGCTTTGTATTTCAATTTCATGGCAAGTAAAATTTCTTCTTACGTTGAAGAGATCTGGTATAGTAGTGAAATGGTTGGCAGGAAATTATTACCTACTCTTAATTTATGCTACGCTGTAATCTAAACAGTGTATATATCGCTTTCAAAACAAATTATGTAAGTATCGTGTTATAAAAAATTTCCCATTTTCAAAGTTTTAAAAAAAAATCATCTGTTTTTATTTCTTTGAATGCACTAGATTTAAATGATGTTCAATTAAAATGTGAAAAGCTCCGCTGAATTTGCAGACTGTTGTTGCAAATGAGTTTTTAATATGATAGGTAAGTTAAAAGTATTTATTCATATATTAATTTTTCTATGGGCTACAATTATTACTGAATCGTTGCGAATATTCCGCCAATAAAATGCGATGAGTAACGAGATTGGTGGTTTAGTCGGTTGAAAGAACGACCGGCAGTTGTTTTCTGATTTAACCTGATGTACGCTGTCCTGCAGGTTCCACTTTATATCTACATCTAAACTCTGCAATTGACAAACTTGTGAGTGCAAAGGGTGCAGACGTAATCACCTAAAGTTGTCCCTTCCCATAAGCTGAAGTGAACCAAACACATACAGAGTATCAATATCTCTGTGGTATGTAGTGCTGCTGCATAGCAGTAAAGCGATCAGTCATTATCGATACCAACGAACCCTAGTTCTTCGGCTCTGAACTATCTCAAATCCGTGACCTTGATAGTTACTAATTTTGCCCTTCAAAGGTCGAAATTCTAAAAGTTCCTCTCTTAATATATGATGCTACCAATGCGGAGACCTTAATTTATGTATTCGAGATATGTATCAAGGGAGGGAAATGGCTCATATCATAAAAAAAGCACGGTTTAGGAATTGTGATACTTTGCCATTTAAGGATCTAATTCCGAAAAAATGTTTTGATTCCTCACAAAAATCTGTCTTTCAATGCACCCGTGTTAATTTCCCTAAGCGCATATTTCTCATGTATTGTTTTTATCCTAAATTAGTTACCAATTTCACCAACCACCGACTTTTGCACCTAGCAAAATTTAATTTCAAACTCTCTCAATGTTTTTCAGAATTCTTCAGCTCTTCTTTACAATTTATTCCAATCCTTCCCTCCCTTATTTATAAAAAAATTTTTCCTGCTCCCTTCTACCCGAATTCGAGAGTCAGCTCGTGATCATGGTCATCTTATCCTTTCCACTCACTTTTCCCTATTCTTCTACCAACATCCATCCAAGCCTTGTCACCGTTATAAGTGTTACTCAGTCCCAGCATTCTACTCACCCTCCAATGTCTCACAATCCAGCTCTTAACCATATCAATTACGGCCGTGTTCTGCGGTAATTTCCAAAAGAAAATCCAACTGCCCTTCCATGCATTATTTTCAAATCCCGAGTTTCATTCCCAATATATCCAAGCAGTGATCTAGAACTTGATTACTGAATCTCTGTTTGAACATGATATAATCTAGCAGATATCTACCGGTAACCCATAGATGTTTCCAGATGTATATGATTCTTGGATGATTCTTAAATAGCGTGTTTGCCACAACTAGTTTATATATTTCAAAAAAAAACTCTAAAATCTGCTTCCTCGCTCATTTCTTTCACCTAAAGCAAAATTTCTTACAGTATTTCCCATTACAAACAACCATAATTATTAGATTTTCCTCCTTCATCACATATTGGATTAATTCATCAATTTCAGAGTATATTAACTATATATGCTTATAAATCTCCTTCCGGTTTTAATTCAGTAAGTCTTTTCACCAGATGGTGAACCGAGACGCACTAAGTGTTCCCCGGAAGAATTCATACTCAAAATAATCTTCAAGAACACGCGCCTGCGAAGAACTAAGAAATCGTCTCTACATGCATATTTCACGACGCATGGGTTAAGTCATCTCAATACCGATTAAAAAGTCCTCGATTTGAATTCCAACCTTGGCTTCGGTTTTCTCAGGCGTTTAATCCGTCCGACCTTCCTCTCCGACATAGTTTACTGTGAAATTTAAAGTTAGGAAGAACGTTTCCGCGGTTCGGATTCCACGTTAAACTGTTAAGTTCTTTATAGGTGGCAGGTCTACCGGGTTAGGCTAGTCGGTTACGATAGTGCGGAATGCGCAGCTGGTAAGAAGCCCTGTCACCAGGTCATTACGACCACAATTGATAATTATTATTTGAAATATTTCATTAGTTTTTGGAATTTTCATCAGTTCCAAAACAAAACAAAACATTCATAAGTGACTATTCTTCTTTAGCTAATACTCAATATTCTTCCTCTATAACACCAGCCCAATTATTTTTTTTTTTTTTTTTTTTTTTTTTTTTTGTAACAGTTTAACGTCCCTTTTTAACAACGTGGTCTTTAGAGACGGGAAAGGATGGGGGCAAGGAATGGGAAGGAATTCGGCCATGGCCTTTTGAAGGAAGCATCCCGGCATTCACCTGGAGTGATTTGGGGAAACCATGGAAAACCCAAATCTGGATGCCCGGACGGGGCCAGCCCAAAAATCATTGGCGGATCTAGGAATATTCCGAGCCGGGGCAAAAACTGGGGGATTGCGGTCTTTCAAACATTATTTTGCCGCCCCCGTTGTCGCCACCCAACGTGTCATCCAGTCACCCCTATTAAAGTTCACTATCACCAGTAGTGGAACTAAAAGAAAAAGAAAAAAGGTCACCTTGACATAAATTTGCCGCCCTTCAAACACGATTATGTCGCCCCCCAGAAGTTGCCGCCTGGGGCTAGGGCCACGGCTTGACACATGTTATATCCTGCACTACCAAATGATCTATCTGTCTTTCCTTTTTTATTACATTCCTATTTTCTGCAATCAATATAGGTCTTAACCTTATTAATCACAACAAATAAAAGTACTATATCTCTTAATTCTTCCATTAAAAACGTCGATCCTGAACATTAAGTCAGGAAGAAAAGAGAAGATTCAAGCGCGAATATACATCCAGTATGCCGTATTTTCATGCCTGATACGTCAGCATACCACTGATGTCAGTTATCTTTTGAACTAATAAAAAAAGTAAAGACGCAATCTTAATCTGCAACAGCTATAAGTAAATTATTAATCAAGGATACGACTGCATGTCATCATACACCAGAAATTGTAATTCACAATCATTAGCTTCTGAGGCAGTACACAATAATTGTTTTCAGCTGAAATTCATGAGGCCATACGATCAACTGATTTATCATATCAGTTCTAACATCATGCAACACCATGTCTCAATAGTTACTGACATAACATGAACTAATATTAGCATATCCAGTGAAGCAATTTCGTTTGGCACCAAACAATTTTTAGAGCTGATCATAATTAAACACCTTAAAACACTAAATTATCTCTGTGGTAATTTCTATAGTCTTCTTCAAGTGGTTCTTGAATATTATGCATCCTGGCGAGGTAAATACTTTCTTTTGTTTAATATAGCCCGTTAACCATTTAAAAATTTACAGTATTTAGCTAATCAAATGATCTGCAAGTCCAAATTTTCCTATAACAACCAGCACACAGTCTCTTAGATATAGTCAGCGATAATATTCCATAGCTATCCGCACTAATCAGTCAACTTCAATATCTAATACTCTTATGCTGAAATTGTTCCATCATATTTAAATATTATTTACATAAATAATTTTATAATTCACAATATACCTATGATCGCTATCCCACATGCTTCTGATTTGTTTTGTGTGATGCGATTGAGTTATCGATTGTACATTGACTTTTCCAGATTCAACGCTGTATCCGGAGGTAACCTGCGTCCCCGGGACAACGTTCAATTACAAATACAAACTATGCAAGTGCGGTCCTTATGGCAAAATAAGTGCATGCAGCAAGTAACTGGAAGAGACCTCCGACAGTTACGAATAAAACACGGAGCTCAGTTTAAAAATGTAAACAGCTTTGGAAAATAAAGTTGTTGGACAAATTCAACTCATTTATAATTAAACTATGTACAAATAAAATTCCTATTTCTCCTGTTGAATACTACCAATATTTATTCCGTAAAATTTATTTCGGATCCAGTTTAATACCATCGTTAAACTGGTAGTATGATACACTGCAGTGTTGTGCAAATTGTTTCATGTTAGTGGAAATCACGTTAATGTCTATGCGTATATCGTATCATTACTTAATGAGTATTTAATGTCAAAGATGCTATATGTCATCGTCACCATTAAAAAATGTTTCCGTCGCAATCAATCAAGGATACTGAACTCGAGTAAATCTGTTTATTTACAATCTTCGCTTGACGGATAATTCATACACGAATAACGGTGTGAGACGGATCTCCTAGGGACAATCGAAAGTGAGAAGGTCCACGCTAAACACAGTGCCAACTAAGGGAGAGTCTTTTGACTATGTGGATCGGTGTGAAGGGAGAGGGGAAGAGATTGGGTAGAAAGCTAGCTGGACTACATATGGGGGTGGGGGGAGGTCAGAGCCTAGCTTACACTCATTTTCTTTTCCTCAGATAAAATATAAAACAGAAAGTAGATATTTATTTCCGTCATATACACTGATCAGCTAGAAAGTTATAACCGCCTATCTACTAACGATATAAACCCTTCCAGGCGATAACAGTGTCACGTTACGAGGAATTACTGCTAGTCAGACACAATCAGAGTGCATGTAGTATCAGTGAGCGTGCTATCCGTGTTTAAAATGTGGAAGGCATGCAATCTATCTGAGTTTGACCGAGGGCAGATGTGATGGCCTTATCGCAGGGGTGGCCAACCTGTGGCCGACTTGTATATTTTTCCGGCCCGCGAGATTCATCACACTTTTACAAAATATATTTATTTCATAATGGCCAAAGTACTGAAAACCAATGTATTAAAAAAACACTATTTATCCACCCGAATTTTCAAAATTTATTTCATTTATATTTATACATTAGTGTTAAAAATTTCATTACAATGTGCGTTTATTATCATTATTATTATATTATCTACGTTTAAGGATAATAGTAAACACAATTACAATAACTCATTATATTTCAATTTTTGTCTCCAATAAAATATCTATAGTTGGTCTAAATCTAATATGGGAATATAAAATTTAATATGCTGCCCGCGGAGTTATGATGCATTTCCAAAGTGGCCCGCAAAATCATTTGGGTTGGTCACCCCCGGCTTAGACTCGGCGCGAGCATTATCGCGTATTCGAGGAGCGCTGTGTTGTCTTTAAAAAGTGGCGAAACCAAGGTGAAACCACATCCAATGGTCGTGGGGTTGGGCGACCACCGCTCATTACAGAAGACGGAAGTCGTAGGCTGAGCAAACGTAAAACATTGCCGGCGTCGAGCTGTGGCTGAACAAACATCAGACTTTAATGTTGACAGAGTACAAGTGTTTCTGAAAACACAGTTCACCGAACTCTCCTAAAGATGGGCATACGCAGTCGACGACCCATCCATGTGCCAATGTTAAAACCATGACATCGGTAATTACAACTGAAATGGGCACGTCACCATCGTCACTGGACGTTGGTGCAGTGGCAGAGCGTTGCATAATCTGATGAATCCCGATACCTTCTTTATCAAGCCGATGGGAAGGTGCGAATTCGTAGTTTTAAAGGAAAACAGGTTGTTGACACCTATACTGCGAGACGGAGACAAGCTGGTGGCTGCTCAATTATGCTCTGAGGAACATTCACGTGGGCGTCCATGGGTCCAGTAGAGCTCGTGCAAGGCACCATGACGGCCGTATCGTACACTGGTTGCAGACGTATACCCCTTCATGACGACCATGTTTCCCAACGGCAGTGGCATTTTTCAACAACATAATGCCCCATGTCACAACGCCAGGAGTGTGATGCAGTGGTTTGAGTAACACAGTGGAGAGTTGCAATTGATGTGCTGTGCCACCAGTTCGCCGATCCGAAACCGATTGAACGAATCTTGGATGTGATTGAACGTGGCGTCAAAGCTCATGGCCCTTTCCCCGGAATTCACGGGAATTAGATGACTTGAGTGTGCAGATGTGGTGCCAACTCCCTCCGGCGACGTACCAAGGCCTCATTGCTTCCATGCTAAGACGCGTTTCCAATGTTATCCGTGCCAAAGGTGGACATACCGGCTATTAGGTAGGAGGTCATAATGTTCTGACTGATCAGCGTAATTATCTCCGTATTTCAGATACGAACATGCCGCGTGTGTGTGTGACTTGAAGTTATAGTGTTGCAGCGGCTGGTGCATTTGAACTAGTCATCAAGCGACGGCGCATTACGCGCAGAAAATCATTAGGCACACGGCAAATAGGCTCAAATTCGTATAAGCAGCCTATTCATAAAGCTACTTATACAACATTGTTGTTTGACTAACGTCACAATCATTCGCCCATTCAAACTCCAATTAAGGATTCAAGAATTAGTTGCAGTCAGTCGTCTTCACTGGTAATTTTTCGCGACATAGAAATATCCACCTCGCGCATTATTACAATGAAACTAAAAGAAACATGGCAGTATTTTCACTTTTGTGGGTCAAGAGGTATTTCTTGATAGATTTAACTATTTTGACGTGAGGATATTGAACGAAAGAGATAGTGAGGATCATTTAAACTTCTTGAGAATGAACAACACCAGATTCACGTTTTTGTTAGACACAGTTGGTCCATTAATATCACAACGCGATACACTTTAGCGTGAAAAGAACAACGATTGATAACAACATTTCATTTTCTACCTACAGGGAGAACAAGGGAGGATCCGAAATTCAGTTGCAAAATATTTCTTCGTACGCTTGGGAAAGTGATACCTGAAACGGTAAGAGCAAGTTATTAGGTTTTCTGAGGTGAATGTTTGAAGTAAAAAATTGTATAACTTTATATTCACTAATGTGAAAGAAGTGGAGTGTACAGAAAACCTGAATCTTGAAACTTATGAGTTTTAATTCAGTTGAAGTAATTATAACAGAACAATAATGATTTTAAATAGTAAAAAAATTATTTGAAAGCTGTTACAAGTAATTTGAATCCAACCAGCAACTTGTATTACCAGAAAATTAAATGAAATTTATTTGTATTATATAGTTACCCCTCCATAACTAGTTAAATGATTTCAATATGCCTAATCGATAAAAAAAATTCACGTTAATGGACGCTCTGTTGGACGATTCCCCTATTACGGTGCAACGTGGTAGGATGTTGGTCGTGAGGGTTCCATGTGTTCTTGTCCTGAATTCCATCTACATACAACATGTAGTCGAGCACCCCATTCACGGTCCACCAAAAGGAGTCCTATATCGGGAAATCGGATCATCATAGGTCTTACAATTTGAACTGTGAATGACCCGCTTTACAGATGTCACACGTGATTTTTCCTAGTTCATATTGTTTTGAAACAAAGCAGTATTGTTTCAGATCATCCGCGTGTCACCACATCGCTTGTTGAAAGAATAAAATTTGTTCTGTCAAGGGAATTTCAGTACATCTTTAACTAGCTAAAAGCACGGCTTTTTGGTGGCCCTCGAAGATTTGTTATTAAAAAAATTATACACTTGAAAAGAAATTGCTTTCATCAAAATCCGTTATTTTAGTTTGTTGAAAAAGAATTATTCACGTTTATAATAAGACGTAAGCTTTAAATATTTAATTTGTTTTCAATCAGATACAGAATTTCTTATTCAAGTTTCTTCCTGTTCTCATCATTTCAACGTACATGCATTTTTAATATTACTAATTCTGTCATAAGAAAATATTCTATTTAATGCTAGTCTTTCGGAAGATTTTACTGTCTATAATCCAACATGTTAAACTAACAAAAGGTTTTTTTTCCAATATATACACCAACTTTATTTAATGTTAAATCATGAGCTTTATGAATTGTGATTGCGAAAGCTAGTTGTAATAGATTTTTTTTTGTATAATTATATTCCGTATTTTAAAAAATTTAGCTGTCGGTGGAATCGGAACAGAACCACTATTTTCTCAAGTTGATTGAAAATAATTTTCAAAACGAACCATTATCATTCATGGCTTTACCTATATATACTAATAAAAGTAATAAAAATAATGTCTGGTGACACATTTGGAGATGACTGAATCATTAGGGAGAGCTAATTTATGTTCAATTTCACGTCCAGACGTACAGTAGTTGTTTCAAAACATTTACCACAAAAATCTAAAATTTGTCTGCTAGTGTCGTTCGCCCTAATAAGATTTGTGATAGATTCTGACTTTCAAAGTTTGTGGACACATATACCGAGATCGGAAAAATTTTAATGGGACATAATTGATGAATGATATTATATCGGTTTTTCCAGCACAGAAATAGTAATAAAAGATAGAAAGTGTCATCGTTGTACGAGCTTTCATTAGGTATGAATTCATTGTGAGAAATATTTCCTCGTTTTTACGGTCCGAAAAGGAAAGTTTGAATTAATATTTAAGGTATGTACAATCTGTAATTATTTTCATACCAAAATTTTCGTACCTTACTTCCATCTTAAAGGAAAACTCGATTGATCAAAAGAATTAATTTTTCTTTCTCAAAAAATCTCTATTTACTTAAAGCGATGCAAACATGATAGTTAAATTATTGTTAGCCGTTTAAAATACTTTTAACTGAAGGATTACGTATGTTCATTGTAGTACAGAGAACGTTCGCCTGAAAAAAAAAAAAAGAATTGAATTCTGGACTGAGAATCCAACCCGGGTCCTACGTAAGTGGAGAATCATAGAACGTGTGTAATATGAACCTCGAACACAAGGAAAAATGCACCAGATGATAGAAATTTCATCACACCAATTCAACTACTGATAACAATTTAACTTCAATTCTGTTCAGAAATTTCCTAAAGTTTTCAATTCCTTTCACCTTCAAATATTTGTACAGTAGATATGGAACGCGTAACCTTATTATAATGCATATTTATAGACAACGAAATTCCCTATCGAATGATCTATACGATTTCGTCTAGGAAAAATACAGATACCGTACAGTCAACTGAACTAACTGTGGACGAATATTATTTTTCTGCTTTCAGTACACAAATTAAAGTTTTGCTTTAAAGTTTTTCGAAGGTGACTGCTTGAAGTGAGGTTAGGACAGGATATATAAATGTACCTATCAGCTCCGACGGTACAAATTTTGTTCGCCAATTCCTCAAAACGATATGAGCAGCAGTGGCAGATAAAGATGGAAGCCACTGTGCTTGCATTACAAAAAGTCAGCAGACGTGTCTGAAAACTAAATAGTTACCAGCATATTGCACGCATATAACACAGATAAAGCTCCTGCTGAAGAAAATCGCCAAATGAAAATAATCAGCTGTTGTCACTTATATCGATCCAAATCGTTTCATATAACTCGAATAGGTTGATCACAGCTCGCCATTCCACTACACCAAAAAGCTATGACACACAATTCTATAGAAATACCACAGAATAACACCCCTTATTTCACATTGGAGCACGCAGTTGACTGGCTGTGGTTGATTGTAGAACAATTTCAGATAGTTGGACTCCAGCAAGGACTGGGAGCAAATAACGGGAAGGAATTCGGCCAAGGCCCTTTTGAAGGATGCATATCGGCATTTGCCTGGAATGATTTGGTGAAACCATGGAATACCCAAATCTGGATGCGAGGAGGGGATTCGAACATGCGTCCTCCAGAATTCGAGACCAGAGCGTTAGCCGACTGGGAATTCATGGTGAGAGAGGAACAATACAGAAAATTACGGAATATTTTATGAAGACATGGTGATGAAAACAGCTTTCGTTGAGTCACTTCACCGACAGAAACTGGTCGATATGCGATGACAGGTGATCTTGGAGACGTAGGCATTATCTATGAAATGCAGATAGTGTTGAAGCGGATTCCGGGTGACTCTAATGCATTGTAAGACCTCTCGTTTTATTAAACGTTTTATTGTTCTTGTGTATGGCTTCATTAATCTACTGACCTTCATGCATTTTTGGTTTGTTTCAGTTACGTGGAAACATACTTCCCCGTTAAACAGTTCTCAAAATTTCCATGTAGAGTGTGTTTTAATTTTGACTGTCATTAAGCTTTGCATAGTTTATCATTAAAATTATACAGTTATTTAAATAACCGATTAAGGGAGTCAGTGGCATTTCTTTGCATAATTACAAAAACGCAACATCTACATTTACATAAGTCACAGATTTTTTTTACAAAGAACATTCGGCAACGATATATCATCATTAATACAAAACAATAATTAATATCTCCCTCTCTGGAGCATTTTCTCT
Organism: Vandiemenella viatica; assembly: GCA_031002005.1. Taxonomy (NCBI): domain Eukaryota; kingdom Metazoa; phylum Arthropoda; class Insecta; order Orthoptera; family Morabidae; genus Vandiemenella; species Vandiemenella viatica. The sequence goes on along the minus strand of CM061920.1, from coordinate 257,092,260 downwards.
TAATAGTTCAGTTTGCGGCAACATTATTTTCGATTAAAGTTTGAAGCGTACCGATTAGATGTACCTTCCTTTTATTCTTTAATTCTCATTTTGATTACACTTTATATAGTCTGTCAGTAAAATTATATATTTATTCAAATAACAGATTAAGGGAAGGAGCGCGATATTTTTGTATAATTACAAAACCGATGCATCTACATTTAAACAAGTCACAGATGTATCTACCATAGATAATCTTTAATATAAAAAATTAAATTAATATTTCACTTTCTGTAGAATTCGTGACTGTGGAAAGATATCCTTCATAAAATGGTCTTGGGGTTCACGTAATTTTTGTTTCAAATGTTTCTATGATTTACATCATTATTAATTTGTGTATTTCGAGAAGGAGAATAAGTAATTTGGACCCTTTGTTTAAAAACAAATTTAAAATGCTACAAAATCAAACAGCAATAAAAAAAAATTCAAACAGAATAAAAATTCGGGATAGAACCGAGTACCCCCCATTCATCAAGCCACCGTCTCAACACACAAGGCTTTACCGACATTATTAGCAATAGGTCTTCCGTAGCGGTATAAGTCATTTAGGCATAATTTTTCTACTTTTTAACCAACGATTTCTCTTAAACGGAGGCCCACCAGACAGAACTACTTTAGGGCGAGAAACCGCAGGTGACGTACCATTTACCAGACTTGTTCGTTCTACGATAGCGATTTCCGAACTGAAGTACCAGCACGCACGGATAAAAATAATTATAATTTATTTGTTTTTTTGCAAAAATAATGATTGATGGTATATCTAAAAATGACTTTGGATTAGTCTGTTCAATTTCACATGTTTAGATGTGGTAATTTTTTTCAAAAAGTTTACCACTAGATGTGCACAATCCGCCTAGTATAATTAAAGTGCTCGTTGATGTCTTATTTCAAGTTTAAAGTGTGGTGTGAAATGCTGCTGTACAAAAAACTTTACAAGGCTGATTAGAATTTTTTCCTGCGAGTTTTCACTATCCAAAACGGCGTCATTGAGCTATGTAATTCTTTTGACCAGGACGTAGAATTATTCTCTAGTAATGCAGAAAAAAATGCGAGATAATTGCAGTAAACGAAAACCAGAAATCTTCCTAGATTTTTGTCGTCGCAGGTATAGTTTATTCTATTACTAGCAGTTACCCGCGACTTCGTCCGCGTTGAAAAGTGTTGTAATATAAGATATTCTTGAGAGGTCTGGTTGCTCAGTGGTTAGGGCGTCCAACTGGAGATGGAAAAGTCCCCAGCTTGAATTCCAGTCTTGGCGAGGATTTTCAAAGGTCCCTAGCTCGACCTTCACCTCTGGCATAGGTTGGCGTGTGATGTGAATTACGCCAGAATACTCACTTTGTTCTGATTCCGTGTTGAACTGTGGGTCCTCTATGTCCGGTAGGATTACTGGGTTACGTTAAGAGGCTACGAAAGGGACTGATTCCGGAGACGTAAAGAAGTCTTGTCACCAGGTCAATACGACCATACAGTTTATTTAAGAGCTATTTTTATTAGTAATAGTAGTAATAAATGTTGCAATAAAATAACAAAAATCTATTTATGTTCCACAACTACTCACTGAATTGATAAAGCAGTAAAAATATTCAGTTTGTAAGGAGTATTTTCAGTTTAATATATCCGTATATACAATATTGAGGATTTGTCTCCTAGGTTTTGGCTATTTTCATAGCCCTAGTTTTCTTACATTTCTTTGAAAGATTTGAATTTCGTTTACCCAACATCTCTTAAAATTACTAATTTCATCACGCGAATAAAAATGAATATAGTTTTAATTAATGGAAGCTCAAAACGTCAAAATATTAGCAATACATTGATGGAATCGACTAAATATCAACAACAAAAAAATACTAACATCCAAACAGCAAATAAATACTTAAGTGGCCCAAGGACGTTCATTTCCATTAGTAAAATTGCGATACTAAAAATGAATATTTTGATTTGCATTGAGTACTGAAAAAAATCTTTAAAAAAGAAGAACTTAATTTTCTCTTTGAATATTGATTTTTTTTTTAGGATATATTGGTTCCATCAACAGAAATTTACATATTATAGTAGTAAGTATAGTAGTAATTGATTCTTTTATCCATAATAATCAGAGGTATTGCGGTAATGGTTTCTCTATCTCTGGAAACAACTGAATTGCCTATAGAGCAGTTTACTATAGTTCATTCGTTTCGATCCATTAATTCTGGACTAAAATATAAATTTCAATATTAAAGTAGTAATAGATTGTTTCTTCATATTCGGTTTCTTATTCTGCATACAGAATTGAATGACTACCGGCGAATTACCACTCCGCTTTTCCGCCACTCCACTATCTGAACAAAACATTGATAAATTTAGAAAATTTACTTCGGGCAACGCCGCATGGTTCTGCTAAATCGTCCAAGCTTAATATAGATCTTTTGATACAATATCGGTACAAAGCGATACATGATGTCACTAAAATGGCGCTCATGAAAGAAGCTTAATAACTAATAATGTTTAAGTTCTCATTCTGGCCCAGGCTGCGTTTTAAAATTACCGCTAGAAAATCAAAGCTTCTATCACTCGCACATTAATACATTCACTATATTGTATGTTAGTGACGTCATGAATAGCGAAATAAACTTGACTTATTATTAACGCAGTAAATTAAATACTGAATACGTCTAAAACTACATTCAGCCGCATGAACTATGTCGTCAGCTTCATGACAGTTATTGAGGTAACGTAATTAAAAAATTTATGCTAAAATGCTTTTAACTTACAGTGTACAACGGAAAGTCCACAATTCTCTACGATCGTTCATATTGCAGGTCAAATGTACATCGCGATAAAGTGACTTTTATTGCTCGTGATTTAGTAAGGTGTATAATGAAATTAATTGTGATAGTAATTTATGATATACTAATTAGGAATTTTGATATAGAAAATTCTGTTACCACTCGAAATGTAGGTCCAGAGCATTTAATGTGTAGAGATGTGTTCGTATCGTTTGATTTTGTAGCGGCAGTATTAGCAGAAATGTGGTTTGGTTGAAATGCTGCCTGGACCAGAATGTTTTTTGTTACGGCAGAAGGAATTTAGTTGTTATGCTCCGTGCAAATGAGGTGTATTGTGTTGTAAACGACTTTCAGTGTTACTTCATGAAACAATAAGTTTCTACATTAGCCCATTGAATACATTCGTTTTAAGTGTAGCGTTCGATAGATATTTGCAGAATATTGAACAGTAAATAAAAAGCAGTACTATTCGTACAAAAATTCTGAACAAAAAATAAAAAGGGTTAGTTAATTTTTAAATTTCGGCAAAAATAATTTGTAATACACAGACTGTATAGTAACAAAAAAGAAACAGGAAATAACCGAGATAGAATGGAATCCTTTACATTTTTATAAATACGACATTTGGGGCACGACCATTTTGCACTTTCAGTGAACCGACTTTCGTGCTGGTATACTCATAGCATTTTACTTTTTTTCCAAGCTTTGATTTTTTATATTTATTATAACGCATATATTACGAACGAAATTATGGTGTAATATTTGATATGTCATAGTATTTTATGTACGCAAATGAAAACATCTCTTTGCGAACTTGACAACAACCTTTCTTTTTTTAATTTAAGGTTAAGAACAGATTTATATTTCCTGCTTCAAAACTATTATTTGCCATTGCATCAGTTTTATGGCTTTTAAACTAAACACAAACTTGCATTCTGAGAAGTAGTGTTTGCGATTTACTTAAAAAGCAAAGAGTAAACGTGGCACGGCTATCTACGAAGTAGGAAACTCTTTGTTGCTTCCGAATTGATATTAATGGCAATTTCTGAAAGAACTATGCGTTTTTGCGGGATAAAATCTATCCTATTGCACTTCGCACGCAATTAACTGACTTCATGCCAAATTTCATTTAAATATGTTGAGTTATTAAGGCGTGATTGATTGCCAACGTACATCCAAACACACATCCGAACTTTCTCACTTTCTCATTTATAGATATATAGATATCAATTAGTAAACAACCATGATAGAGATGAGGAGAATGTTTTTAGTAACACCTAAAGAAGAAAAGGATCTCTGGCTGCATCAAAGAAAGAAGTTTTCTCAATGATTTGATTGAGATTACAATTATAAAAGAATATATTCGTCGCGTTCATTATAGACTAACATATACGCCATATTTTTTAATACAAAATGTCTGATGAAAATATTATGGAAAAAACGTTCCACAAAGGGGGAAAGTGGGTTGTCAAGCAAAAGCGAGGTCAGGTTAAATAGGGTGAAGGAGGGGTTCAAAAGAGGCCAAAATTGAGCCATGTAGGTTATGGGCACACCCTAATCATGTATGTGAAAATATAATTATATTGGAGAAATTTGGGGTTGCATCAGCAGCACGAAGAATTACTCTTTCGAAATAAAACAGGCGTGTTGTCTGGAGTAATAGGGAGCTACTTATAGTATCTACTGTAGGGTTGCAGTTTAATGTTGTTAAAGACATTAGTGATAAATTTACGGACATGTGATATTAACAACTGTGTTATTTATGACCATAACACTGGTCAGTAGTAACCATCTGCAAAGACTGAAGTCCAGGAAAAGTTTCATAAGAATATCTCAGGAACTTACAACGACAACTGAAGAAGCAAGGTTACAACTATGGGAAGCTAAGGCTCCCCTTCCGCATGGCTGTGGAAGAGTGTCTGAATCTTTGCCACCTGGTTATGACAAGGAATTGTTGACGTGGAAATCTTTGAATAGGCTGAGATCAGGAGTGGGCAGATGCAAAGTGAATTTAGCAAGATGGGGCTATGCTGAGATCAATGATATCAAGTGTGACTGCGGTGAAGACCATACTGGCCAGAACATGCTCCAGTGTCAACTGTGTCCAGCATCCTGCTCGGCAGCTGAACTGTATGATGCCTCAGAAAATGCACTGGAAGTGGCCAAGTTCTGGTCGATTATAATTTGATGATTGTGATTGTGTAACTGTATGTTTCTGATACGAAAATAATAATAATAATAATCTGCAAAGACATATTTAGTCAATTCTGACAGTAAACAAGTAGATTGAAAAATATTTCAATTGCTATAACGTAAAAAAAGCATTAGTGTTCGTTTAAGAATTTCGCCATGTAAGATGAAAAAATTTTATTAAAAATAGTTCTTGTTTGTCTGAATTTAAATTGCATATTCCCTATGAAGAATACTGGAGAAGTTCTTAGAATAACACAGAGTTCGTAAATCTTTGACAATTGGTATGGTGTGGCTGTTGGTAACCGCCCTACAAAGATACTAAGGGTTCTGGAGCGGCCAAGGGGGAAAGCGGTTAGGTAGAAACCTACCAGGGCATACGTGGACGGGAGATGTGAGTACAAGAGAAGCTACATAACTGTTTCCTTCGACCACATAATTACCTACGTATTTTAGACACCATGCGCGTGATGAAATCATAATGTTCGCGTGGCACAGAGTCGGCGCATTTGAACTAGCCTACACGCGACTGCATGGGGCACCTAGAATCCGCTTACAGAAAAAACACTGGATTTCCCCGCCAATCTCACCGCTATCATGGGCAAAACAACCGGACTTCCGTATTTTGGGGCATCTGGTATGACAGGCAAATAGAGGTATCGCAGACATCTGGTCAACTTTTCCCTGAAACCAAAACTTTTTTTGGAACAATGAAAAAAAAAAAACACTCTTACAAGTAGGAAAATTACATGAGCTACAACAGTCACCAACCAAACAAAACATTCTGATACTAACACTCCAAGAAACAAGACTAACAGATGAAAACTTTTGGATTTACCGACTATTTAAAACTAAGAGTAACAAAAATCCCGCATGTTCAGAAGTCGCTTTTGCAATTAAGAAAAACATATTCAACTCGGTATCAAACATAAAATGCATAAATAACGGACTAATGACAATCTACTTCAAATCTGCAAAACAAAACATACACACTAATCAATGCAGACATGCCAATCGATAAAGATAATAAAACAGAACTTTGAAAGGTAGTTAAATGCTGGGCAACACTTCAAAAAATGATATACAATATTCCACAAAAACACGTCAAAATCTCAGTAGGGGAGTTTAATGCACAAGGAAGAAAAACAAGAAACAGAAAAAAAAGTTGGTAACCCGGCTTATAAATGGACCAAACAAAACGGACAGAGATCAACTTCAAAATCATGTCAGCACGTTTTAGAAACAGATGACATGACCAAAACCAAACTCAGCCTTCTCATATCTAACCCACGGAGAAATTATAAATGTTCAAGTTTCAAGGGGTGCAAACGTAGACTTCGACCATTACTTAACAAGAATTAGATTAATATTGAGATCTCAGAGTCTCATAAATTTCCAAAATTCGATACAAGCAAAATCCAACCTTTTTTTACAGAAGAATTAGACATTAAAATATCAGGAGATTAGCAACAGCTCAAATCCAAACTGACAGACACTGCACAAAAGCAGAAATCACACTTGGTGGAACGAGAAATGCGACCAAGCAATCTAAAGACGACATCAACTGGAACAGAAGAAAAACAGCTACAAGCAATACTCGACATCTAGAAAAGAGCTTTGAAATTATTGTTCTAAATAGGCGTGCAAAATTTCAAACAATTCTGACGTCAGGAAGTATGTTGCATTCAAACACTTTTCTACTGTCTCTTTTAGAATCCCCCAGGGGTCTGGACCTCCGTCCGGGGAGGCTTAGATGACGGGTCTGGCGCACCCGCGGGTCCCGAGCCCCCCCCCCCCCCACGATGCTTTTCTTGTATCTCATTGGTGCAAGTTAGAGCGTTGGGGGAAATTTTCTCCCTCTGGAGGGATGTGGTAGGTGGATTTTGCTGGTGGTGTTTGTTAATGCCACTGCTGAACATTGAACTTTGAATCTTGCTGGTTAGATCCTATACTTATTATGCCTATCAATCGAGGGGATATTACTGGGTCCTTGTAGGGGGTGGTTGAAGGAGGTGGTTGCTTCTGGCTCTGCCGCCCCCGGAACTCATGCTTGGCGTCCACAGTCCCATCGTTCCCGGTTTGAGGTTGGGGGTTCAGAGGGGATCGCGTCCCCTGTTGACGAAAGGCTTTTGGATAGTCAAGCTGCATCTAGGTGCACTACGGTGCAGGCCGTAGTTCAAGTCCTGTGAGCAACCTTGCCCTGACTGCTCCAGTGTTGGGGGTGTCCTGGTGAACGAAGACCAGGCACCCCAGAGGCATAGTGCACCTCTCCTGCCAGCGCAGCACAGACCCCGGAGTCAAATGAAGGGGCCAGTACCACGGTCTGGAGGGCTGTTCTTGGTTGCGGCCGCCGCCTCTGGGTTCGGCCTCTGATGCTCAGGATTAGGATCCTTGCTGGTGGGAGCTGTCTCTAATGCTGCCGTAATAGATACTCTACGTAAGTGCCGATCGGAAGTGCGTTGGTTTGCCAAGGATGGGCACCAATGATCCTGTGAGCGTTGTGAAAACTTCGGGCCGCCGCAACGGGATAGTGCACTACGACGGTTTTCTGTGGAGCTGGGACTGGTGCGTGGGAACCTGTTCTCACAGTGGACACATGTGTTGGCGGGTGCGCGGGAAAGCGTACTAGGAGCAACCCCCTAGTGTGGGGAGCCACGAATTCAGGGACGATACGTTCGGTCTGCTGGCCTGGTGGAACATGCGAAGGAGTATTCTTGTGCTACGGCTTCCGCCCAATCCCGCGGGGTTCCGAGGGGGCTGGGATTTTAGGGTAAGAACCACATAGAGGCTCAAGCTATACGGCCAGGTTTTGGAAGGGTCTTCGGCTTGGTTCGGGTGCGCGCCACCCCCGTGCGGTTCCCCGTGGGCACCCATAAGGGGTGGCGAAAGGTGCCTAGCCTTCCCATGCCTGGTGTAATGCAGGTTATTCGGAAGAGCCCAATTCCGCGGCGGGGGCGTAGTGATTGGGGTAGGTATCCGCCGCATGGTTGTTGAGGAGGTAGTGATCAATTTCCGGTAATCCGAAGACGGATCCTAGAGCCTATAAAGCGGCTGCTGGTGAGGCTTGCGCCGATCCAAGAGCATCATAGTCTCTTTTAGAATGTGTCACAGTAATAGAGGACGGTTTAGCAGCGACTAATAGTAGATTAGGATAGTATTAAAAAATGACAAGTATGAATTACTTTGGGATAGAGGTCTATGGAAATAAAAAATAAAAAAGATTTTGTTTACTCAAAGTAGTTGAACAAGATGAAGCCCATGGGGAAAAACTGTATGCCTATTAGAAGTAAATAACAAGCAGTAGAATAGTTTATTAAACTAGCGGCTGTTAAGGAAGGCAGCTTTAGATAAAACTATAAACAGGCATATATGACTGGCGTAGAGTGATATTGTAGTTTGCTGAGTAGGCTTCAGATACGTTTATGAATGACATAAATAAATGGTAATGGTTCGATAATTAAAACATGTACCGTAATATCTGATTTAGCATTTCATATTCACGCGGCGTCGCGAAGCATTAGGTTATATAGAATTCTCTTGATAACGGTTTAGAAGGAAAATACGTTTCCGCCAACTTCGCATCAGTAAGCAGAACGTGGTCGCCAAAAAACACATCTTCGCCTATGAGAAAGGTCTGGATGTGCGCACGTTTGTGTGTTTGATTTGGTTTCACATGTGTTTGATCCAAGCTTTTTCCTGTCTTGCATAGTCTTTGCGGACGGGAACACTGGATCATGTGACATTGCAGGAAGGGTCCTATCATCCCCTCCGATCTAAGAATCCACGGGATGCACTAGGGATGCGGTGGAAGACATCTGTCTCTCGGTGATCCTAGAGCTTCATTTCTTCTGTTTACGTGGACCGATATCTTCGTCGTCATGCCATTAGATGCCCTTTTCTTTTAATAGGCAGTGTATATTGGAGGCTTTGTCTTTCGACATTTACTCCTATTAGTTATGATATTTTGAGACGTCAGTTTTGCTTTGTCTTAGGTTTATGGCGTGATTTGTTCTGGTTTAGATTTGTGGCATGATTAGTTTTGGTTTGAGCAACTGGTGACTGACGTGCGGCCCTGACCAGATGGGATATATCACCAGCGCGTTTATAGGTGGGTTTGATGACTGTTGTGCTGCTTTATAGGATTTCATCTCTAGTTCCCTAAATATGTCTTGGAGCATTGGTAGTTTTGTTGCTGCGTGAATGGCTTTAGTGGAGAATCTGCAGTTTAGGTGTAGGGCTCCCTTCAGGGCTAGGTTCTGGATGATTTGTAGTCTGTTGAGGTTGGTCTTGGCTGTGTGTCCCCAGACGGCGCAGGAATATTCAAGTATTGGCCTTTCCAGTGTACAGTATATTCGTACATCTATGGGCGCGGAGAGCTTGCTGTCCCTGTTTAGCAGGGGGTACAGTGCTTGTAGTCTGGCGCTGGCACGTTTGCGCAGGTCTCCAATGTGCACCCTCCAAGTAAGCCTGGAATCCAGTGTTACTCCAAGGTATCGAACGGAATTACACAAGGGTATTGTGTTGTTATATAGTTTGAGATTCTGGTCTGTCAGTTGACGTAGTCGTGGGCCCTTCCTTCTTAATAGAATTATTGCTTGTGTATTGGCTGAGTTTATTTCTATACGCCACCGTCTTGCCCAGGCCTCTGCCATTTGCAGTATCTCCTGCAGGCGCCGGATGACAATCGCCTTGCTGAAGCTGCGGGTGAAGTAGGCAGTGTCGTCCGCGTATATTGTCCTGAGTTGGTACATTGGCTGTATAGAGGGAATATAACACTGGACCCAGGGCCGATCACTGCGGTACGCCAGCCTGGATTCCTCGTTCGGTCGAGAAGGTGTTTCCGACTCTAACCCTGAAGTAGCGGTCTCCTAGGTAAGATTTCAGCAGTTATTGTCCTGGCAATCCTTGTTTGTAAAGCCGTAGCAGGAATCCGGAGTGCCAAACCGAATCGAAGGCCTTAGAGATATCTAGGAGGACTAGACCGCAGTACTCTCTGTAGCTAAAAGCTCTTGTAGGAGTTTCGGCCACCTTCATCAGTTGTTGGGTGGTCGAGTATCCTCTGCGGAAACCTAGTTGGTGGTTGGGATGAATTTTTTGCCGGTCTATGTGCAGATTCAGACGTTTGTGCGGGAGTCGTTCAAACACCTCGCTTACCGCAGGTAGCAGACTAATAGGCCTGTAGTTTTGTGGTACTAAGGGGTTCTTTCCGCTTTTGTTGATCGGAACTACCTCAGCCTGTATCCACCAGCTGGGAAAAGTCTTGGTGTTGATGATGGTGTAGAAAAGCTTGGCGAGGTGATTGACCACCCCAGGTGGGAGATTGCGCAGGCAGTTGTTGCCTATTTTATCTCAACCCGAGGCGCGCACACGGAAGCACACAACAGCGTTAGCGGTACAGCAACCGAGTACACGCGCGCTGATAGCGAGTGCGTGGACCGATATAGTCACCAGCAAGGCTATACTACTCGACGGTGGTTCATGTGAGCCATCGCCAGCTTCTATGACGAGCTGACAGACCCTGCCGCCACCAACCTAACTAAAGTGAAAGGGCAGTTCGCTATACGTATTCTGCCACGGGCTGTAGTATTTAATAAACTCAGGCTCTTCTTATTCCCAACAAGACACCACCGCGGGCAGGGACGACAGGAATTCTGGTTTCATATTTACACACCTTAGGTGTGTAAATATGAAACCAGAATTTTTTGATAAAAAATACACGTTCATTGCATAAAAATGATACGACATACCTTATTCAAAATATTGTCCATTGCAAGATATTCATTTTCCCCATCTCTCTGGTAATTTATGAATGCCACGCCAAATTTTTTTTCTCTTTTGATGCAAACCAGTCATCAAGCCATTTTCGGACATTTTCGTAAGAAGTGAAGCGCTGCTCAGCGAGTGCGTGTCCCATCGATGCAAAGAGATAGTAATCCGACGGAGCTAGGTCAGGTGAGTAAGCCGCATGCGTCAATATCTCCCAACTAAGTGACTCAATCAGTTGCTTGACTGGTTTTGATGTGTGTGATGGTGCGTTGTCGTGAAGCAAAATCACTTTGTGTTGTCTTTTCTGGTATTCTGGTCGTTTTTTTCCGCAATGCTTGGTTCAAATCGATCATTTGCTGTTGATAACGTTCACTATTAAGTTTCACCAGGTTTTAGCAGCTCGTAATAGATCACACCACTTTGATCCCACCAAACACAGAGCATTGTCTTCTTTCCATAGCGATTTGGCCTTGAAACTGACTTTGACGGTTCACCAAGAGATACCCATGATTTTTTACGCTTAGGATTATCGAAATATATCCACTTTTCATAGCCAGTCCCAATTCTGTGGAGAAACGATTTTCTTTTATATCTGGCGAGCAGCATTTCACAAGTGGTTTTTCGCGTCACATTCAATTGATCTGCAAGTTTTTGTTGCGTTTGAGCATCATCCTCATCCAACAATGCTTGCAACTCATTGTCCTCAAACTTCTTCGGAGGTCATCCACGGTCTTCATTGCTGATGTCAAAATCTCCAATTTTGAATTTTTTTAAACCACTCGAAACATTGTGTTTTACCGAGAGCACGCTCACCGTAAGCTTCAACAGGAATTCGATGTGATTCTGCAGCAGTTTTCTTTAAATGAAAACAGAAAATCAACAATGTCCGCAAATCGTAGTTTGTGGGATCAAAAGTCGACATCTTCAACAGTGTTAAAAACTGCACTGTCGTATGAAACTTGTGTTGTCGGGAGTTGACAGTCACAGTCGGCTGTCGACAAAAGAAACTGGCGACAATGACGCGATCTGGCGGTAACTGCTTTAATAGCTACAGCCATCTATTGGCAAATTCCAGTTTCATATTTACACCCCTAGGTACATTGAATTTTATTTTATAACAGTTCTATTTAGTTAACCAATTGCTAAGAAATTAATTGTCAGAACATTCAAAGAATGGTATGTATTTCGTTTAAATTGGCATATTAATTATCAGGGTTTCTTTTACTGAAATCATTACATGGTTGGAATAAAACAAGTTTCAGATCGATCGCCTAAACCACAATTAAATTTTACGTGGCGTAGTCTAAGATGTTATTTATTTTTAGCACCCATCGTTTTCACTGGGGTCATTATTTCAGCCGATATAAGCCATGTCAGCCGTTAAAACATCGATCTTCATCACAGGTAATAAGAAAGAAAGGTGTAAGAATCTGTGAAGATTTGGGATCAAGTTTATATCGCGATGCATGGTGACACTGTCATGCGATATAAGGAATGTATTAATTCGAGTGTGATTGAAGCTTTGCTTTTCTAGCGACAATATTAGAGGAGATGGGTTTAGGCTAAAATGTATCCTGGACCAAATTGACAACTGAAACTTTTTTACAGCACAAGGGACGATAAATTACAATGAGCTTTATTTTATAATAATTCTATTTAGTTAAGCAACTACAGAGACAGAAATTACCATAACACTCCGTTCAACCCGTCATTGAGGACGGGCTTTGGGGCTATTTAATTATAAAACAAAAGGGCAACTAAACAGCAAGCATTAAAATTAAGTAAAACAGGTAAGTAGTAAGTTCTCTCCACAACGGTACCTTGATTTTAAAAGAGCATTATGGACAGTAAAATGACATGAAATTTATTAAAAGTCGTTTTGACAACTGGAATCATTATTTTGATTAAAAGAAGTAATATTTATTGCGAGTAAATAATACTTCGAAGCCATCTGCCAACTATACAAGTTAGCTTTGATGTGAAGGCAAGGATTTTATTACGTATGTGAAACATGTACCATACAATATTATTGCATTCGCTTGAATCGCTACAGAAGCGGCAAGCGGATGGAATCAATAACAAGAAAACTAAGTATTAACCATAAGTGATATAGATATTCTCCCATCCTTTACTTGGTAACTTGGACCGATCAACATCACATGAGACTACTATATGCTTATGCTTACACGCTGTTGATACTCAATAAAAATTGCTCGATTAGCTCAAATAAAAAAAAACAATTTCAATATTATGAGAAGTTTAAGGAGTGTTGATCCATAAACATTTTCAGTGGTAAAAATGTAATCACCTTATCATTCTCACTTGGTGCTGTATGAGCTAGTACATTGGTGCGCCAAGCAACCGTAGACTTCGTTGAACCGTAGGTTCAACCACTTCACTACTTAGGTGAACGTCCCTCTGAAAATACACTTAGACTCGCCAATCAGGTGTCTCCAGCCGCTGGCCGACCCCCGCCATTCGAACAGCGCCATGCATAGAGAAAACATCTTAACATTCCATCGATAGGTGGCATGAACTGTCTCTCCAATCTTGCCATTGATACGTTGGTTTTGTTTATATAATAAAATATGAGTGACACTGTTCACTACATTACACCCCATCCAAGTAAAATTTTGGGGTGACTGCAACCACTGTTACGATTGAACGAAAATTTTATAATCGTCTTTGTCTCTAACAGCCACAGTATACTATTCCCATGTACCATGTCCCTTTTGTTTCAGTCACTATCCCTGAAGTGTTTATGAATGTTTTTTATTATTATTTGTCTCCCGTGGGTCCCCAAAGTTTTATTTGAATCAAATACAAATTGAAATATAATACGTAAAATAAATAGGAAGTTTTCGCATTTGTCCCATCACCTTGTTACGTTACTGTAAGGTAATAAAAAAATTTTAAGTTTTCAAATCTGTAAGTGTATTTTATTATTATTAGCACTGATGTCACAAATTACACTTCATATGTCAGTCATTCTTTCACTAATGCAATTTTCTCTTAAGTCTAATTAACGACTAACAATCAATATACTAATTTTAAACATATCAAAATATATACATGAAATCTTATCCATCAGACATCCGTCAAATGTCACTGCATAACAATTAATACTAACATGTATTGGACATATAAACTGAAATACATCTTCATTGATACAAGAAAAATTATTATTGAATTATTACCTTGTAGTTAGTGATTTCTTTTTTTTAATAAAAATGGTCACTATACCATCTGTTCCTGCATGGTAATTACTTATTCACAGTGGTATTGAATTGTTCTACCCTACTTCTATCTTAAAACAATTTTATGCTTTCACTTACTTTTTTAACCAACAACTTTGGAACCCTACAAAGAACAATTAATCATTGTTCCTTTATAACTACACATTGCTTGTTCAATCATCTCTAATTCGCAACACGTTATACTGTTTTGTACTCTTTCAAATTTTTGGCATTCTGTGGGCCAAACTGCTGCTTCCCATTTGGTGAGCATATAAGCGTTTGGTGCTACTTTTTGACAAACCTCGGATGGACCATGGTATATGTGAAAAAACTTCGAGATCTTTTTATGTTCAACATCGGACGCACGAATATTCTTGACAAATAATTGTCCTACTTCGTAAGATTTTGTATCTCGCCTATCTTCTCTTTTCTTGCGCTTTCTGGCCCTCTCATTAATGAATTCACGTGCGACCATTTCTCTTTCCGCCGGATCTTCCTTTATATCAGACTTTGGGTGACTAGCGATTTTCTCAGCGAGTGGCTTTATTTGATCCCCTTAGTGTAGTTCCGCCGGTTTACAACCTGTGTTACAATGATGTGTCAGATTAAACAAATTGAGAATGTCCCCTAATTATCTAAACCATGAGTTAAGCTTGTCACCGACCAACAATCTAAAATAAGTACTTAACTGACGCATATACCATTCTGCGGGATTCGTCTGAGGGGTTCTCACTGAACTCATTACAGTTTTAATCCCTGCATCACTTAACATCTGTTTCCATCGCAGACTAGTAAAAACAGTACCGTGGCCTGATAAAATCGTTTCCGCTTTACCACACTCTGACACATACTTTTTTTAGTATAATGTCCAAAGTACTTTTTGTGGTTAGTCTTGATACAGTATAAAGCTTCACATATTTTGTAAAGGCATCGACTACGACAAAAATGAATTAGCGGGCAAACTAACTCTTCGGTATTGGGCCAAATTTATCGACACAAGCAAGTTGTCTTGGCCCGTCGGTAGTTATGGAAGTATATTTACCTGCGAAATGCACATTTGAATACTTTATCCTTTGACATGTGTCACACGTGCGTGTACATTTTGCAACCTCTCTTCTAAATGATGTTCCATACCATTCTCCAGATTTCATATTATATGGTTTTTCTGATCCCTGATGCCCGAATTGTATATGATACAGACGCGCTATTCTCCCAACCATATCTTGCGGTAGCCATATTTTCCAACACTCTTTCGCATTTTCCCTTCGGAAACATACGTTGTCAAACATCGTGCAATGCATCGTTATGTTCCTGGTACGTACATCATGTCCACCAATTCCGTTAGGCACCATATGTAACGGTCCGACCGTCTCTGTGCTTAAATAGCAAAGACAATTATGAAAATTTAATATTTTAACTTCATTTATATATCAAAACTTCTTGCACTGCTATCATATAAGCATTTTAATCTTGGCAGGGATTGAACAAAAGATATATAAACATAACTAAACATTTATTTTCACATATGAAAAACTTAATGCACTTAATTATAAAAAATTTGACAGTCACCTTCTTTTTATATAATGAACAAATATAATACAACACAGTATATTATGGGCGCCACCCTACATGAGACTACTATATGCTTATGCCTACACGCTGTTGATACTCAATACAAATTGTCCGTCTAGCTCAAATAAAAAAAAAAAAAACAATTTTAATATCATGAGAAGTTCTTAACTAGTGAACTTCTCACCCAGGAGCTTTTAAGGAGTGTTGATCCATAAACATTTTCAGAGGTAAAAATATAATCACCTTATCATTCTCACTTGGTGCTGTATGAGCTAGTGCATTGGTGCGCCAAGCAACCATAGACTTTGTCGAACCGTAGGTTGTAAAATTATTATTATTTTTATATATCATCTTTCATTTTTACTTTTATTGCTGCTTCTTTACATTAACCAATACAATTATACTTTCATCCAAACTTCGCCGTTGTACATACCCTCTCTGCTTCTCATCTGTTCTCTATCGTTCAAAGATCTTCCTCCTCCTGTACTGTCCAGAGATTTTCATGTACTTTTCATCTAGTAATAACGCTGCTTGGAACTCTTTGATACAATACTCAAGACACAATAACAACCCGATATAAAACACTTCCCATTGAAACAATATAAAACAAACATTAATTATCAATTATTCAAAACTAAGAGGCTGTGTATTCTTACACATCCCCTCGGCCAATTTGTCACCAAAAATTTGTCAAATTTTTGTGTGATTTATCATCACACCACTCACCCATACATACATTTTCAGCCATAGTTACATTCATTCACACCCCCGGTATATGTTCAGATCACTTTTTTTTTTCTAATCCCAACAATTCCTCTGCTTCAATATTCTCATGTGTCACTCCCTCTTCATTTTCACTTTTCCCTTCGTTGCTTCTTTTTCCTTGTCCTCTCCGCCATCCTTCTTCTTTTCGAATTTTATAATGTTGCGGCCTTCATTATATATATCAAGCCCTCTCTTCTTCTTCACTTTGCCTCTCGTTGATTCTTCTTCTTCACTAACTTCATCACACTTCTTCCTTATTAAGAAACATCTCACCTCGTATTCATCTTCTCTTGCCTCCTTGTCAGCTACAAGTGTACAGTACTCCTCCTCTTCTTCTTCTTCTAACTCTTCTTCGGTATCTTCATAACTCTTCTCGTCTTCAATTTCCTCGTCCTCTTCAGTTCCCAAACCATAATTTCTGTCATCATTTCTAATGGAAACAATAATCGTTTCATCTTTCCTTTCCATCTCTTCTCCTGTATTTTCCACGTTACTGTCCCACTGAACCATTCTCGCCAGGCCAATTACTTGATCTGATGCTATGTCATCTTTCTTAGTATCTCTAACTTTGTCTTTTTCCTCTATCTTTTCTAGACATTCCCACCATTTCACTGGTCCACTATTCTCACACATTGTATTGTTTTCTTCATCGTCATCTCGCCGATTTTCTCCGTTTTCTTCTCTCTCATCCTCCTCAATTTTCATTCCTAACTTGTCTTCGCACGCCCTTCTTACTTCTTTAATCCAGTGATCAGTTTTGTCTTCTGTTCCTTTGTCAATCGCTCCTTCAGAATTTCCAACAGGATGATCGGCTTGATTGTTATTATCTTTAATCAACTTCTCTTGACACTTTCTTCTCGTAAAGTCTTCATCAAAATATGCCGTTACTTCTTCCAAGATTACTTTTTTGTGTCTATCACTAGTAACGGACATTTTAACTTCACCACCAATATCTTTCCCCGTATATCCATCTACGTTATTATAGTCATAATCTGGCTTATCATCCTCACGTTCAACGCTTAGCTGTACATCTTTTCTATTTTTCCAATATTCCATTAATTTAAGACTCATAAACCGTATTTCATTATCGATTTCGTATATGGCAGAAGTGATTTTTGACATATCCAATCTGCCACAGTAATTCTCCATACTCTCTTGATACTTATCCAACTCTAACCCTACTTTGTTTCTACACAGTTCTATATTTTTCACCATACCATACTTCCTTAACTTTTCAGAGTATAATAAATTCACTTCACACTCCCAATTAAAATATGCGATCATCCTCTCAATATTATTTACGTCAACATCAAACTTTTCCACTTCTTTCACATTACATCTCAGAGAAACTATTTTATCCATCCACTGTTTCGTCCTCCCAAACAAATCACATACCTCTATTATTTCCATGTTCAAATGACAATTTTAACCTCTTCTAGCTTCAATCCGAAGATTACAGGATTCTTCTATTACGAGCTAAATAATTAGCTCTGTGTCACGGTCACGATCGCCACTTGTAAAATTAAATTATTATTTTTATATATCATCTTTCATTTTTACTTTTATTGCTGCTTCTTTACATTAACCAATACAATTATACTTTCATCCAAACTTCGCCGTTGTACATACCCTCTCTGCTTCTCATCTGTTCTCTATCGTTCAAAGATCTTCCTCCTCCTGTACTGTCCAGAGATTTTCATGTACTTTTCATCTAGTAATAACGCTGCTTGGAACTCTTTGATACAATACTCAAGACACAATAACAACCCGATATAAAACACTTCCCATTGAAACAATATAAAACAAACATTAATTATCAATTATTCAAAACTAAGAGGCTGTGTATTCTTACAAGGTTCAACCACTTCACTACTTAGGTGAACTTCTTGCTGGAAATACACTTAGACTCGTACCTTTACACTTCATAACACAGCTACTGATCTCCAACCAGCAAGTGGTGACACAGAGGTCTTGCTTGTTCAGCCACCCGTTGGCAAGTGTCTTCTTCCGGCAGCCAGCGCACCCTTTGTCCATTTTGGTAGGCGGACCTTTCCCCAGCCAATCAGGTGTCTCCAGCCGCTGGTCAACCCCTGCCATTCGAACAGTACCATGCACAGAGAAAACATCTTAACACTCCATCGATAGGTGGCATGAACTGTCTCTCCAGCCAACCTTGCCATTCATACATTGGTCTTGTTAATATAATAAAATATGGAGTGACACTGTTCGCTACAAGGCGTAGTACCACATGGTATACAGGCTCCTGATGCCTCTGGGTGTCGAAGGATTGACTGAGTGGGTGTAAGGTCTATTGATGTTACTAAGTCTTTAACTACTTGCGACGACTGCTTGCTTGTTGGAAATCTGATGCCTTTAGTCTCCTGGGTCCTTGCTGTGGGCTGAAATGAGTCCATACTAGTGTTCAATCTGATCTGAGCAGGTAAGGCGTTTCTAAACGAATCAGCTGTGATAAGGGAATTTTCCTATTTATTACAAGCCTGTAGTAAATTCCATTTAAAGGTATGGTAAAGGTCAAGGGACCTCTTCAGCATGTTGCCTGTTTCTCTAAGGCTCGTGGAGGTAGGGCTCCACATCCCGTTCAGAACTACTGTCATTATAAGGATGTGACGGATCAGCGCCTCGCTCCGGCCATCCTCTATCTTCCCGCGGAGTTTACTTCACACTACTCACTGTATAGTAGCCTGTGTGGGCCTGGGGAGCCATTCCAGAGGTTAAACTACGAACAAAATCATTGGTTTCGTCCAAAATCGATCCCCGATCGTCCTGCAGTGGCAAGAAGCACTACCGTCTGACCTACGCGGCCGCACAGTAAATTGATTTTACAGACGAAAAATCATAGAACTGCAGACAACGGATCACGCAGTCTGTTACCAGCAACACAGCTGCTGGTCAGACTTTAGATATCAATGCCGATACTGGGATAGAAGAAGCTGTATTCCCTAACACTGCGACTGCTGTGAGTGCCGTTCTTGCTAAGCTAGTGCCCTCTGGAAACTCATGTTCCTCGCCAGCTTTTTGACCTCTACAGCGCGCTAAAATTCGATAAGACTAAATGCAAATAACACAAATACTGTTTGTTCCGTTAAAGACGGGACCACGGCAGCCATTATTTGCCGTGACCGCTGATGAGAATGTGAAGGAACAACTTAGGAATTAAGTAGGGTCTGTGAATGGCTATTTGAACAATTTCTATTTCTGACCAACAGCAGTGGCAAAGTGAGGATGACCCTGGGGATGTCCCTCATCACTGTAAACATTGTATGTTTAACAAAACGAATTTAAGTCGCATTTCATTAAACGCTCTAAGGCCAAATAACGACCTGTTATATTTGAGTGGAGGTTTTCGTGGCGTTGTTTACACATGAAATTTTTTCGAGAAACTAGCAGAGTGACTACATTTGTAAAGTAATACGACGTTTCGGCGGTCATATTTTTTGCCGCCTATGTCAAGTGACTGAGATTATGACCGCTGAAAAGTACTCACTCAGGTAGTTTCCCGAGAAAATATCATCTATAAACACCTATTATGTTTCTCAACGCATTGAGGTGGCTTATTCTCCAATGTTATTATTTATTTATGGACTTCTAAGTTTCATTTTCGTATCGTCGCATTATTTATTATCTCGTTTTAATCATTATTTGTGCACCATTAAATTCTTTAGATTTTAAATATTTTTTTTATTTTTATTTTTTTATGCTGTCGTCAGTCCTTCGACTGGTTTGATGCAATCCTCCATCCCTTCCTATCCTGTGCTAACCTCTTCATTTCTACATACCCCTTACAGCCCACGTCCTCAATTATCTGTTTCATATATTCTAATCTCTGTCTTCCTCTACAGTTCTTACCTTCGACTCTTCCCTCCACTAACATATTAACCAATCCTGCATGTCTCAAAATATGACCTACCAACCTGTCTCTTCTTTCTGTAAACTTCTTCCACAAACTTCTTTTCTCACTCATCATTTCCAAAACTCGTTCATTTCTTTCTTTGCGTGTCCACTTAATTTTCAGCATTCTTCTGTAGCACCACATTTCAAAAGCTTCAATTTTCTTTCTTTCCGGTATTCCTAAAGTCCATGTTTCGCTACCATAAATTGCTGTGCTCCAAACAAAGAGTTTTAAAAAGTTCTTTCTAATTTCTAGGTTTCTCTTTTTCATGAAGGCTCTTTTTGCCAGTGCTATTCTGCTTTTAACATCATTCCTACTTCGGCCATCGGTTGTAATTTTACTTCCCAAGTAACAGAATTCTCTTACTGCTCCTATTGCATCCGATCCTATTTTTATTGGTATCGTTTCTGCTACATTTCATCATTTTTGTCTTGCTTTTGATTTATATTCAGTCCAAAATCTTCCTTCAGTATTTTGTTCATGCCATTCAGTAACTTCTCAATATCCTCAGCCCTCTCTGCTAACAAGACAATGTCGTCAGCAAATCGTAGCATACTGATTTTTTTCTCCCTGAAAACTTATGCCACATGGAAATTTTTCTTTGACTTTCTTCATTGCTTCTTCTACATACAAGTTGAATATTAACGGGGATAGACTTCAACCTTGTCTCACACCCATTTTAACTGATGCGTGTCTCTCGTGATTCTCTACTTTTATTATAACCACCTGATTCTTATATAGTTTATAGAATATTCTTCTATCTCGACCTCTTTACAATTTTGAACATCTTGTCCACACCTAACATTATCAAATGCTTTTTCTAAATCAACAAATGCCATAAAAGTATCTTTGTTTTTCTTGATCCGCTCTTCAAGTATTAATCTTAATGACAGAATTGCTTCCCTTGTACCGCGATTTTTCCTAAACCCAAACTTCACCTACTATCTCTTCTACTACCCTTTCCATCCTTCTGTATATTATTCTGGTCAATAATTATACCGGGAATAAATATTCAATTTAATTTTCAAATATAAACGGAAAATAAATACTCTTGCATCTTTGATTATAATTGTGGGATTCATTTAACATATTAGACGATAGTATAACCTTAAATATGTTCTTGTGGTTCATATTGATGCTTTAATATTAATTTATCAATGTTAGCTGATTATTACCAAGAATTAATTCACTGGCTCCACAATTTATTATTAAATTATGACTTACGACACAATTCAGAGCATAGAAGAAAACCATACAATACAAGGTTATGTTATCTAAATCTGGGTGCAAAAAAAGCCATGTCACATTATTGTCTGTTATATTGATTTGTTTGTCTCTAACATGTCTTTAGCTACTTTAAATTTGAGCATAATTAATTTATTGTCGAAGTGGGTATTTGGGAATTTGGAAAAGTCGTGTCTTCCTGCATATGAAATAAGATTAATAGCGTTTCAGAAAAAAAAATATCAACTACAATGCGCAAAACGTTAATTATATCCACAAAGAAAACTAAAGCACGT
Organism: Vandiemenella viatica; assembly: GCA_031002005.1. Taxonomy (NCBI): domain Eukaryota; kingdom Metazoa; phylum Arthropoda; class Insecta; order Orthoptera; family Morabidae; genus Vandiemenella; species Vandiemenella viatica. Next base: position 257,070,494 of record CM061920.1, on the reverse strand, counting down.
CGGCATTATAGTAGAACGTGGAGCCAACAATCTAATTACTCCGGCAGCGAAAACATTTAACCACCAATTTAAATCTGATAATAAGTTGTATACTAAACCTATTTATTCTTAGTTCTGTTAATATCAACAAGAGAAATTATAGTTTTCTTGTAAAACTTTCCTTCAGTCGATAATTTAATTCTATATCTTAAATTTATTCGGTATAAATTCTATCTTCAGAGGCGGAAAACATAATATAATATAACAATTCTTATTGCGTAGTAGTAGCGATTTATGTGATACTCTATTTTAATTATATTCTGTATTTAGGATTCTTGATTATTTCCTGTAACAGTCTTTTTATCGCTGTCAAAACTGCACTTAAGCACTAGTAATACGAAAAGAGACAACGTAACTGGTTTTATACCGCAGATTACCCAATGCGAATAAAACACCTGTTCTCCAGCAGTGATGAAAAATGAACGGCTAATGGCAATGCGCGACGTGTTCATTAAGAGGGTTTGTGATGGGTATCTATAAGATATAACAGAGAGCTTGAAGCTGGTAACTTCACAGATCACAATGAAACCAACAGTTGTTGTGGTACTCGTTATGTTCGTTGTGGCTCTAGCGTTGCTCGCTATTGCAGATGACAGTGAGTTTCATTCATTGATTTTTACAATATATAATATATCACACAGTATCAGATTAACAAAACTTTGGTCAGACCATTACTCTTATATGGTAGTGTAGTATGGAACCGTAATTTTGCGTATCAAATACAGGGGGTGCAAAAAAGGGCTGGTAGATTTGTTTCTGGAAATTATCGCAGAATGCAATCGGTGACGGATATATAAAGGAGCTGGAATGGGATTCATTGCAAGACAGGAGGAGGATGAGGAGGGTCATGGGAGTCTACAGGGCGTATACTGGCGATGAGGCATGGAAAGATATTGGAGTAGGAATAAAAAATAGTGCATGGAAGGGAAAAAATGACCATGATCCCAAGCTCGCAATCAATTTCAGGCACATGGGTGTAGGAAGATTCTTTTTTTAGGGAAGGGTGACAGGAATTGGAATGAGTTACCAAGAGAAATGATGAATGATTTACCGAAATCGTTGAAAGAATTTAAAGGTTTAAAGATAAAATTTGTAGAGGGCAAATGTAGGTGGGTACAGGATAGGGGGAAGGCGGGGGTGTAGGGAAATTGCCACCGGAGCCTGTGCTCCATTGCAATTAATTTTTTTTTTTTAAATGCATGTTTTGTATTGGAATTTAACTAAATTGAAAATTGAAAAATAAAAAATCCGTAAATCGTGTTAAATATTTAGTTCTATGGCTTGGCCCGAGTAATCCTTATGATTTTACTATAATCTCTAGAAAAAATTAAAACGAATATGTTATTCATATTTTTTAAACATTTTGTTGGGAATCACGGTGAAGAGATCTGGTATAATAACGAAATGGTCGGCAGGAAGTTATTAACTACTCTTACTTAATGCTATGCTGTAATCTTAACAGTGTGGATATCTCTTTCAAAACAAATGATGTAACTATCCTTTTATAAAAAAATATCCCATTTTATACTTTTTTTTTAAAAAAATCTGGTTTTATTTCTTTGAATGCGCTAGATTAAAATGACGTTCAATTCAAATGTGAAAAGCTCCGTTGTATGAGTTTTGCTGCTGTATTTGCAGACTGTGTTGCAAGTGTTTTTTCGAATGGTATGTAAGTTAAAAGTATTTATATTTGTACACAATGCTAAATAATTTTTAATCCTTGTTCTAGCAGAATGATAATTTTTCCTCATCTCAGCAAATAAATATGAAAAACGCAGAACGTTAATCATCATCATTTATTTTATTTATTTATATATTCATTTTTTCTGTGGGCTACAACGTTTATTGAACCTGTGCGAATGTTTCGCCGGTAAAATACGATGAATAACGAGATTGGTGGTTTTTAGTCGGTCGAAAGAACAACCGGCAATAGTTTTCTGATTTCACCTGGTGTATGCTATCCTGCAGGTTCCACTTTAAATCTACGTCTAAACTCTGCAATTCACAAAGTTGTGAGTGCAAAGGATGATTGACCTAATCACCTTCCCATAAGCTGAAGTGAACAAAACATATACAGTATATCAATATCTCTGTAACATGTAGTGCTGCTGCCTAGCAGTAATCAATCGTTATCAACACCTGCGAACCTTAGCTCTTCGGCTCTGAACTGTCTCATATACGTGCCCTTGATAGTTAATAATTTTGCCCTTCAAGGGTCGAAATTCTAAAAGTTCCTTTCTTAATATATGGTGTTACCAAAGCATAGACCTTAATCTATTAAACGATCCCTATCGATTCCGGTTATGTTTTAAGGGAGATAAATGGTTCGTAACAAGCAAACAAAAACACACACGTTTTAGAAATAGTGATACTTTTGCCATTTAAGGATCTAATTCCGAAAAAATCCTTTCTAGAAGTATGATCTTACAGAGCGGAGACCAAAATCTTTAAAGTGATACCACATTTATTGATTGCGATTAGGTATATAGGGAGATGGCTAATCTAAAAAAAAAAAAAAAAAAAATTTGGGGAAACCATGGAAAACCCAAAAAAAAAATTGTTCCTTAAGAGTAGAATTCAGGAAAAAATTTATTTTTTAAATATTGTGTTACCAAAGCAGAGACCATAATATTTAAAAAGTTTCCTAACAAAAATCTGTCTTTTAATTTTAATGCTAAGGGGCATATGCACCGCTGGTAATATCCCTAAGCACCTTTTTTCATTTCTTGCTTTTTCTTTGTTTTTATCCTAAATTAGTTACGTGCAATTGGCCCAAGCACCGACTTTTACACTTTTAATTTTCAAACTCGCTCAATGTTTTTCCAAATTTTTCAGCTCTTCTTTGCAATTTATTCTAGTGCTTGCCTCCCCCCTACTTATAAAGCAAATTTTACTGGCTCCATTCTGCCCGGATTCAAGAGCCAACTCGTGGTCATGGTCATCTTTTCCTATCCATGCACTACTCTCGATTCTTCTACTAATATTCATCCAAACCTCTTCAGCAATATACGTCTTGTTCACTCCCAGAATTCTCCTCTCCCTCCTCCTGTCTTCTAGTGCCTCACAATTCAGCTCTTAACCATATCAATTACAGAAGTGTTCTGGGGTAATTTCCACAAGAAAATCTAACTGCCACTATTTGATTCCCAGTATATGCAAACAGTGATCTGGAAATTTATTATTGATTCTCTGTTTGAACATGATATAATCTAGCCGATTTCTAACTGTATTCCCTGGACGTTTCTTGTATGATACTTAAATAGAGTGTTTGCCTCGACTCGTATATATCTTTCACAAAAATCTAACAACCTCCTTCCTCGCTCATTTCTTACAGCTATACCAAAACTTCCTACAGTATTTCCCTCTTTTCATTTTCCCACTACCGCATTCCAAACAACCATGATTATTAGATTTTCCTCCCCCTTCAAATATTGGATTAATTCTTCAGTTTCAGAGTATATTAACTATATATGCGTGTAAATCTTCTTCCAGTTTTAATAGAATAAGTTTCTTCACCAGATAGTGGACCGAGACGCGTTAAGCGTTCCCCAGAAGAATTCATACGCAACACGATCTTCAAGAACACGCGCCTGCGAAGAGGTAAGAAATCATCTCTACATGCATGTTTCACAACGCAACCGAATGGTCTGGTGTATCAGTGGTTAAGTAATCTCAATACGGAATAAAAAGTCCTCGGTTCGATTCCAACCTCTGCTTCGATTTTCTAAGGCCTTTAACCCGACCTTCCCCTTGACACAGTTCGCTGTGAAACGTACTGTATGCATATCGTGATTCTCATTCCACGTTAAACTCTAAGTTCCCTATAGGCGGTAGGTCTACCGGGATAGACTAGGCGTTGCGATAGGGCGGATTGCGCAGCTGGTAAGAAACCCTGTCACCAGGCCATTACGGTCACAAGTGATAATTATTATTTTAAATATTTAAATAGTTTTTGGAATTTTCATCAGTTGCAAAACAAAACAAAACTTTCATAAGTGACTATTCTACTTTAGCTAACCCTCAATATTCTTCCTCTATAACACCAGCCCAACAATCATTCCCGGATCTAGGAATATTCCGAGCCGGGGCAAAAACTGGCGGATTGCCGTCTTTCAAACATTATTTTGCCGCCCCCGCTGTCGCCACGCCACGTGTCGCTAGTCGCCCCTATTATAATTCACTATCGCCAGTAGTGGAACTTAAATAAAAACAAAAAAGGTCGCCGGGACGTAAAGTTGCCGCCCTTCAAACACGATTATGTCGCCCCCAGAAGTTGCCACCTGTGGCTAGCACCCCGGTTTGACACGCTCTATATCCGACACTGCCAAAAAAATATATCTGTCTTTCCTTTTTTTACATTACCATTGTCTGTAATCCATACCTTATTAATCACAACAAATAAAAGAGGCTACAATAACCAATGATATTGTGCATTCTTTTCAGTTTGATAAGATTTTTTGCATGACTAAATTTTGTACGATTTTTAATTTTGATTTCAATTCCTGCATTGAAAGAGAGATAATTTTTCGGAAAATGGCGGGAAGATAAACACAAAACATTTTACATTACATGCTTGGTAGGTAACTACTTCCCTTTTTAGTTTAATATACCTTGTTAAAAGCATTTACAAACTTAAAGTATTTTATCAAATGATCTGCAAGTCTAAATTTTTCTATAACAACCAGCACACAGTCTCTTAGATAATATTGCATAGCTATTCGTACTGGTCAGTCAACTTAAATATTTGATACTCTTATGCTGAAACTGTTACATAATATTATTTTAACATTATTTACACAAATAATTTCATGATTTAATATCCCTATGATTATTATCCCACATGCTTCTGCTTTGTTTTGTGTGATGCGAATGCCGCTATGGAAGTTATGGATTGTACATTGACTTTTCCAGATTCAAAGGTTTATCCGGAGGTATATTGCCTCCCCGGGACAACGTTCAAGTACAAATACAGAATATGCAAGTGCGGCCCTAATGGTAAAATAATTGCATGCAGCCAATAACTGGAAGAGATCTCCGACAGTTACGAATAAAACACGGAGCTCAGTGTAAAAATGTAAACAGCTTTGAAAATTAAAGTTGTTGGACAAAGTAATCTCATTTATAATTAAACTATGTACTGATAATATTCCTATTGCTCCTGCTGAATACTACCAATATTTATTCCGTAAAATTTATTTCGGAACCAGTTTAATACCTTCATTAAACTGGTAGTAAGACATACTGCAGTATTGTGTTAATTGTTTCATGTTAGTGGAAATCATTTATTTACTTCACTGCACAGACGTCAATGTCTATGCGTATGCCGTATTATTAATGTAGACTAGTACTTAATGAGTATTTAATGTTAAAGATACTATATGTCATCGTCACCATTGAAAAATGTTTACGTCGCAGTCAATCGAGGATACTGAACCTCGAGTAGGTCTGTTGATTTACAATCTTCGCTTGACGGATAGTTCATACTCGAAGAACGGTGTGAGATGGATCTCCTAGGAGATATTAAAAAATGAGAAGGTCCACGCTAAACACAGTGCCTAATGAGCGAGAGTCCATTAACTACGTGGATCGTTCGTGGGAGGGAAGGGGGAAGAGATTGGATACAAACTAACTGGACTACCTACATACGGGGGTGGAGGGAGGTCAGAGCCAAGCTTTCATTCATTTTATTTTCTATAGTTAAAATACAAAACAGCATGTAGATATTTATTTCAGTGATGTACACTGATCAGCTAGAACATTATGACCACCTACCTACTACAGGCGATAGCAGTGTCACGTTACGAGGAACGACAGCTAGTCAGAGACATGGAGAGTGCCTGTAGTATCAGTGAGCGTGCTATCCGTGTTTAGAACGTGGAAGGCACTCGATCTCTCTGAGTTTGGCCAAGGGCAGATTGTGATGGCCTAGAGCAGGGGTGGCCAACCCGCGGCCTGCCTTGTATATTTTTCCAACCCGCGAGATTCATCACACTCCTACAAAATATATTTATTTTGTAAAGGCCAAAGTAGTGAAAACCAATGTATTAAAAAAATACACTATTTGTGCATCCGTATATTCAAAATTTATTTCATTCATTTTTTAACTTTTTTGTATTTCGTTTTAGCGTTATATATTTCATTACAATGTGGGTTTAGTATCATTATTATTATATTACCTATGTTTAAATTTAAGAATAATACTAAACACAATAATAATAATTCAATATATTTACATTTTTCACTTCAAAAAAATGTCTATAGTGAGTCTAAATCTAATATGGGGATATATCCTCTTATATAAAATGCTAATCTGGAAACTGCGTACGTCGTCTATAGCTATTGGCTAGAGAACGATCACGTGCCAGCCTTCACTCGCCAATCGTCCACCTCCATATTACATTCGTTCCTTCATATTGCTTTTTGTTTATTTCCGACAAATAGATGCAGAAACTCATGTAAGGAGAATGGTGTTCGATGTTTATGTTATATTATCAGTATCAGTTATAAGAATTAGGTTAAAACATTAAGAATTTTTTTGGCAGAAGATAAGAAACAATGAAGTATATTAAAATTTCAGAGAAAGTTTACACGACAGGTACGTAATCGCGAAATGTATCAGTCAAATAAATGACAATTTTTGGTTTTTGATATTATGCTTTCCGGCATTTAAAGTAAAATGCATTTATTTGAATAATTCATAGCCAAATACTCCGATAATCTAACCACAGTATGGTACTCATATCACGAAAAATATAATTAAAAATGATTTTTATTCGTTTTTCCTTACAAGCTTTTCCAGGATAAATTCCTTTTACCACCATAGAAGATATTCGTCGTTATTCATACGAGGGTAATAAAAAAACTATGATTTTAGAACGCCAATATTAGTGGAAGTTGTGGTTAAGTTGACCAGAATCGCAACTGACACTTTTTTTTTCTTCTTACAGCATAATTCACTCTGAAATCAGTTTTTAAACAATTTAAACTGCTTTCATAAGCGCTATCTATGTTACTAAAGGTATTAAATTCATGCGGATGGAAGGAGTTCTATATTTATAGTGCTGAATTGTGCATGGACCAGGAATAAAACTGATATTACATGGTATACCAAATGTTTTTTGGGATTCCGAATTTATTTTTAATTTTTTTCTATACTTCCGTCGCCAGGAGACCTAATTCAGTTGAAGTTATTAGTGTATTGGTATGTGCTAGGGCGCTAATGACCCCGCTGTCGACGTGCCCTAAAGCAACAACAACAACAGGTATGTGCACTGCAAACAAAATATGTAGAATGTAATAAAATTAAGGTTATGAGCAATATGTATTAACAATTAACTCAAATAAATGACAGTTATCCGTTATTGATATTATACTTTCCGTCATTCAAAGTAAAATGCATTTATATAAATAAATCCGGATTATCGGAGATCGCGATTCCGCCAGGAATTGGCGTCATAAAACAGCCGTGGTCAAACAAAATACTCCTCTAGAAATACTTCCCGAAGTACATTTAACTGTGTTATGCTGGTCTAGGCTGTATTACAACATAATTTCTGCTTGAAAATAATGGTCCTGGCTGTATTACAACGGAATTACTGCTTGAAATTAATGTCTTGCGATTGACTACAGCAATATTACGACGTCATTACGGGATGTTATTTTGGCGGAATCGCGATCTCCAGTAGACCCGATCGTTATTCGTTTTTCCGCACAAGCTTCTCCAAAATAAATCCCTACTACCACCATAAGTGATGCCCGTCGTTATTCATACGAGGCTTATAGAAGCAATGATTTCCTAATGCAATATTAGTGGAATATTAGGAATTGGCGTCATAACACTACCGTGGACGAACACAAGACTCTCTAGAAATACTTTCCGAAGTACGTTTAACTGTATTATGCTGGTCCAGGCAGTATTAAAACCTAATTTCTCCTTGAAAATAATGGTCCAGGCTGAATTACAACGGAATTACTGCTTGAAAATAATGTCTTACGATTGACTACAGCAGTATTATGACGACATTACCGAATGTTATTTTGGAGGAATCGCGATCTCCAGTAGATCCGATCGTTATTCGTTTTTCCTTACAAGCTATTCCAGATTAAATTCCTACTACCACCATAGGTGATGCCCGTCGTTAGTCATATGAGGGTAATAGAAGCTATGATTTCCGAATGCAATATTAGTGGATGTTATGGTTAAGTTGACCAGAATCGCAACTGACACATTTTAAACAAAGTAAACTGCTATCTTGAACACCATGACACTAAAGGTATTAATTAATGCGGGTCGAGTACCTCCAATTTTTAACGTGCAGAATTGTGCCTGGACCAGGAATAAAACTGATATTACATGGATAGTAAACGTTTTTAGGATTCCATTTTTTTTAATTTCACTGGTTCTATACTTCCGTCGTCGATAATTCAGTAGAAGTTACTACTGTATTGTTATGTGAACTGAAAATGAAATATTTAGAATATTACAAAATCAAGACCATGTAATACCAATTCCGTATAATTAACCATCTGCAAAAATACTAACTGCCAGAATATTGAATTCAAACCTTCATTTTTGACGGGCTCGAAGCTACTAATTTAATATGCGACCCGCGGATTTATGATGCATTTCCAAAGTGGCCCGCAACATCATCTGGATTGGCCAACCCTGGCCTAGAGGCTCGGCGAGAGGATTATCGGGTGTTCGAGGAGTGCTGCGGTGAGTGTCTTCAAGTGGCGAAACCAAAGTGTAACCACGTCCAAACGTCGAGCGGTTGGGCGGCCACTCCTCATTACAGATGTTGGAAGTCGAAGGCTGGACAGACTGGTAAAACAGGACATGCGGCTAGCTGCGGCGAAACAAACATCAGACTGGGAGAGTAAAAGTGTATCTGAAAACACAGTGCACCGACACTCCTTTTTTTTAACTGCTTTACGTCTCTCACCAGCGAGGTCTTTAGAGACGGGAAAGGATGGGAGCAAGGAATGGGAAGGAATTTGGCCATGGCCTTTTTAAGGAAGCATCCCGGCATTTGCCTGGAGTGATTTGGGAAACCATGGTCGAACACTCCTAACTATGGGTCTCCGCAGTCGACGACCCATGTATGCGCCAATGTTAAAACCACGACGTCGGCAACTACGACTAAAATGGGCACGTGACCATCGTCACTGGACGTTGGTGCAGTGGCAGAGCGTTGCATAGTCTGATGAATCCCGATAGCTTCTTCATCAAGCCAATGGAAAAGAGCGAATTCGTCGTTTTCCTGGGAAACAGCTTCTTGACACCTATACTGCGGGACGGAGACAATCTGGTGGCGGCTCAATTATGCTCTGGGGAACATTCACTTGGGCTTCCATGGGTCCACAAAGCCAGGAGTGTGATGGAGTGGTTTGAGGAACACGGTAACGAGTTGTAATTGACGTGCTGGGCCCCCAGCTCGCCGATATGAACCCGATTGAACACATCTTGGATGTGAATGAACGTGGCGTCAGAGCTCATCGCCCCTCTTCCGCGAATTTACCGGCATTAGATGACTTGAGTGTGCAGATGTGGTTCCCACTCCCTCCAGCGACCTACCAAGACCTCATTGCTTCCATGCCAAGACGTGTCGCTGCTGTTATCCGTGCCAAAGGCAGAGATACCGACTATTAGGTAGGTGGTCATAATGTTCTTGCTGATCAGCGTAATTATCTCCGTATTTCAGATACGAACATTGCCGCGTGTGTGTGTGACTTGTTATAGTGTTTAGGTTGCAGCGGCCGGTGCATTTGAACTGGTCGTCACGCGACGGCGCATTACAAGCAGAAAAACATTAGGCACACGGCAAAAACGCTAAAATTCGCATAAGCAGCCAATTCGAAAACCTACTTACACAACATTTCTGTATGACTAACGTCAGAACCACTCGCCCATTCAAACTTCAACAAAGGATTCAAGGATATGTTGCAGTCAGTCCTCTTCACTGGTAATTTTTCGCGACACAGAAATATCCAGATCGCGCATTATTATAAGAAAACTAAAAGAAACATGGCAGTACTTTCACTTTTGTGGATCAAGACTTAACTACTTTGACGTGAGGATATTGAACGAAAGAGTAGTGCGGATCTTAGAAACTTCTTGAGATTGAACAATCCCAGATTCACGTTTTTGTTAAACACAGTTGGTCCACAACGCGATACACTCTTGCGTGAAAAGAACAACGACTCATAACAACATTGCAATTTCTAGCTAGGAGGATCTGAAATTCAGTTGCTAAATATTTCTTCGCACGCATGGGAAATTAATACCTGAAACGGTAAGAGCAAGTTATTAGGGTTTCCGAGGTCAATACCTAAAGGTAAGTAAAAAATTGTACTACTGTGAAACAAGTAGAGTGTAAAGAAAAATTGAGTCTTGCTACTTATAAGTTTTAATTCAGTTGAAGGTTTTATAATAGAACAATAATGATATTAAATACTAAAAAAATTATTTCAAAGCTTTTATAAGCAGTTTGAATCCAAACAGCAACTTGTATTACCAGAAAATTAAATGCAATTTCCTTGTATTATATGCCTAATCGAGATAAAAAAAATAATAATAAGAGAGAATTTGCTATAATGGTGCCTATTCACGGTGAAGTATTGAAGGATGTTGGACGTGAGGATTCCGTGTTAGCTGGCCCGGAATTCCTTTTACATTCAACATGCCCAACATGTAGTCGAGCACCCCATTCACGGTCCAGCAAAAAGAGTCCTACATCGGGAAATCGGATCATCATTGGTCTTACAATTTGTATTGTGAATGGCCCGCTTTACAGATGTCACACGTGATTTTCCTAGCCAATGGCAGTTCATATTGTTTTGAAACAAAGCTGTTTTGTTTTGGATCATCCGCGAGTCACCACACCGCTTGTTGATAGAATGAAATTTGTTCTGTCAAGCGAATTCAGTACATATTTAATTATAGTGCTCGTTGATGTCTTATTTCAAGTGCAAAGTGTGGTGTGAAATGCTGCTGTACAACCAACTTTACAAGGCTTATTAGAATTTTTTTCCAGCGAATTTTCAATATCCGAAACTGCGTCATTCAGCTATGTAATTCTTTTGAGCAGAACATAGAATTATTCTCTGGTAATGTAGAAAAAAAGGCGACAGAACTGCAGCAAACGAAAACAGGAAATCCTAGTGTTCCTCGGTTTTTTTCTTTTTTTTCCGCTGCAGGTATAGTTCTATTTCTCAATTAGTAAACAACGATGACAGAAATGAGGAGAATGTTTTTAGTAACATCTAAAGAAGAAAAGGATCTCCGGCTGCATCTAAGAATGATTGATAAATTGCCTTTGATTTAGAATATTTACAATTACAAAAAAATATAAAATAAAATATCGATAGCGTTCATTATAACATATACGCCATATTTTTAACGGTAGTCTGCTAAAAGAAAAACATCACAAAATGTCTGCTGGAAATAATATTTAAAAAAAACGTTTTTACACAGGGGTGAGGGTGATTTGTCAAGGCAAAAGCGACGTCAGGGTACGAGGGGTGAAGGAGGCCACTAAGGTTATGGACGTGTCCTAATCATATATGTGAAAATTTAATTATATCGGAGAAATTTGATGTTGTATCTGCGGCAGACAGAATTACACTTTCGAAATTAAACAGGCGTGTTTACTGCAGTAATAGGGAGCTACTGATAGTATCTACTGTACGGTTGCATTTTAACTTTTTTGGAACACTGAAAACAAATACACTCTTAGAAGCAGGAATATTACATAAGCTACAAGAGTCACCAACCCAACAAAACATTCTGATATTAGCAGTCCAAGAAACAAGACTAACAGATGAAAATGTTGGGATTTATAGACTACTAGCTGACCCGGTCACGCGTTGCTGTGACTTACTAATTATAGTACGTTGGATTAATGTTATTCTAAACTTCCTCAAGTAGTCAAATTAATATTCACTAATAAAGACAAAAACATTGTAGTCGATTTGGAAATTCAAATGTAATTGGTAAAGAGTTATGGAGAGTTGAAATTAAGGACAAACGATCATAAAAAAATTTAATTTACATTTCATTACAAATTACTTAATTGAAATTATATAAAAATTGATATTTATAAAATAAATAAATAAATTATTTTTTATTTATTTATATAAACTGAAATTTCAGTTATATCTTCAGTCATACTGTTTTTATATTTTTCCACACACTCGAAGATTGTGTTAGATAACATGTTGTCAAAATAATTGCAAACAGTTTGACGAATACTATTCGGCGTGGCTGTCAACGTTGCATCAGAAAGTGTCAGGTCCCAATAATTGTCGTCTACCAGCAGCTGCAACTCGCGACATTCATCTTGACATGTATTGAACACTCGACATGTATTGAACACTCGACCATTAACTGTTCGTAAACATTCGAAAGAAGCTGTTCCGGGAACATTCACCAATAAGAAACGCTGAAAGAAACATTCACGTTGTTTTGGATGCACTGTGTAAATGGCTTGCTTTGAATATGCCTGCGATAGAAGGATGTGGTTCTCCTTGTTTACGTGGCTACCATTTTTTACCTAATTTGTTCCATTAAAAATAGCTTGGAACATCGGTATATAATAATGATTTTGCGAATTGGCGGAACACATCAGATTTTTGACACAATGTGAAAAATTCAGTTTGTGGTTTGTCGTTTTTGGTGGCTCAAGTATTCTTTGGAAAATATTTTCTTCGGTGAAATATACACGTTGACCGTTTTCAAGATGTATTGCAAGATGCTGGATGGAAGGGTCTCTTTCATGGATGCGATAACTAAAAATATGCCAGATAGCTTTGTTGCTGCTGATGTATCTACCTATTTGGTATCGTGTTATTTCGTAATTTTTATTTACATTTTGAACTTCAAATACGGACAAATCACTGCCTTTATTAACATATTTGCAAACGTACTTAATGGATTTTACAGAACTGAAAAACTCTACATTAATATGAGCCTTGGTACCAACCACTGATTGTCAATTTCAACTTGGTTTCTAGAATTTGACATTCGCATTGTAAATGTTTGGCCACCGTTCTCAGCGTTTCTGCGGCGATAAAAGGGATAACCATCGATATCCGTAATAGTATCATTCGTATATTCCTTTGGAAAACGCTTCTTACATTTTCCACCTTCAATGCATGGCGATGTCATGTTAAAAGCACCGCACGGTCCGTGGATCGAGTGACTGGTAACAATATCAAACAATTCTTGATCAATTAATGGGACCGGAATTTCGGCTGAAATTATTTGATCAATTTTTTCTGGACGGATTTTAACTTCAAGCCAAATAAAAATGTGAGAATGAGGCAAACCTCACTTTTGCCACTCAGTCAAATACAGATAGCAACGTGTGTAACCGAAAACCGAATGTTTTACGATTAAATCAATCAATCATTTTAATTTTTGTTTGAACACACGTGCCGTGACATCATGACGATGCATTGATTGATGGCCTGGTAATAGCAAAGTTTGTATTTCCTCCCAATTCGGATTACATGTAAATGTAATAAACAATCTCGACGACCATAATGACGTACGTAAGTCATCGCATCTTGTATATATTCCTGCATGTTCCGTGGACTGCCGATGTAGCTTGAAGGTAAAATAAATGCATTACCGATATCATTGGCGTTTAAATTTTCATAAATATTGCCGATAACAGTATCTCGTAAGAGCATGTTTCCTCCGATCGTAATTTAGCCTGGTTGTATCGAATAAATCGCAAATGCTTGTTTTCAACCTTGGCGTACAATATCCACGAAGTATTGAAGGCACAGTTGACGATATCGAAGTATATAGTTATGCTAATTACGTCTAATCATCAATCGGGGCGTAGTACTTCATTGAAGTAACTTTTTTATTTGTTTTATTACCTGAAAAAATAATAAATTAAATAGTAAAAAAAAAAGAATAAGAAATCAATATAGTGGGGCCCGCTATAATCCGGCCCCTGGTCGGAATACCGCGGGTCTACTGTACTAATAAAATAACGAATTAAATAGTTGAATATTAAATTTACCAGCAACTGGATCACGCTGTTTGATGTTGATGTGATATTCATTCTGCCCTTGCCAGAATAACACTGGATACTGGAATGCGTCGTACGAACGGTGTAGATTCCGAAATTATATTGTACTAACAGTTCTATCTTGACGTTGTAACTTTAATCAACTGAGTCACCAACCATAACAACTGCAACGTCATCTACGGTTGGCGCTTTGAATCTGCCAGCGTGTTCTCCTGATGGTAATTTGTCAGCTTGATGACAATTGATAGTTGTCATTTTTTTAATTGTGGTGACACAATTGAATAAGTTGATTATTATTTTCCAAACAATTTTCCAACAATACCACAATTGCTCTCTCTTCTGCTGTTCGATGAAATTCTACTGGCACCTAATTTTCAAGCGTTCCTCACAATTTCCAATAGATTTGGAGAAACTTCGGGTCATCGTTTGGCATCGGTATCAACGACCCAATCTTATGGTACACCTGGCCTTGTATTTTGAATTTAGTTTCAAAATGACGTCCATCAGATGTAAGATCGCAAATTTTTGTTGCCCCAAAAGACGTCATCTGGAAGCAAGAATTGAATTTGCGTGTCTTGCGCAGAAACAATTTCGAATCGTTTGATTCGCCAGCAAGAAGGATTGTAAATGTTCTGGCGGATTGGGTAGTGGTAATAATACATCTTTTCCTGATGCACAACACATGCCGGCTGCTTCATTGCGGAATTTCAACGCCTGATAATACTGGCATATTTTGCTCATTGCACCGATTGCAGTTTTAGAATGTGCAGAGTAATCAATGGCTGGTGCATATTGGAACGCAAGACGAACAAATGATACACGTGTTAAAGCACGGCTGATTTACTGTCTCTCTCGTTCTCTTTCTCTAAATGTAGCTATGTGCTGTTCTCGTGCCGCTCTTGTTCTCGATATATTCTGTCACAGACGTTCATCACGCTGTTCTTGAGATTCTTGCATACGACGCTCAGCTGTCCTGATTCTTTGAACTTCCTTACTTGCCGCGATTTGTGTTGCTGATTGATGAGCTCTCTCGTCGTCGTCTTGCCTCTCTGCTACACGCATTGTCGAGGTTAGATTCTTTGGCGACATTTCACTGAAAAATATTTGAATTACAACAAAAAGTGCCTTTCTGAAAGCCTTAAAATAAGACACTATAATACAGTGGTGAAACCGGAATTTTTGGGTCCATTGAAAAATACAGTAAAATGGAAGTTAAGAGAAATATAAAATAACATTGAAAAAAAACAGAAAAAGAAGAATGATATTTTTTTGATACATTTATAGCATGGATGACACCAGGCTTTCAAGAGGTTTAGAAAGATTTGAAACGAAATAATACCAGTGAACTGTATGGAAAGAAAATTTTTTCGATAGCAGACTTTGAATATGGCAGGATTCAAAGGTAGAGAGGAGTGCAATAATGAAGGAGTACTGGGGAGGAAAGAAAAAACAACAGGAGAGGAATTGAAATTGACACGTGGTCCTAGCTGACCATAACAAAAAGAAGAAGAAAAATGATAAGCTAGCGAGAAATGCTTACACGATTCGAATTTATCGTAACGTTTTCTTCAATGTTATATTCATGTGTGTAATTACTTTGTCGTTAGGTATAAAGACACACAAACGATGAACAACAATACAGTATAATTATAACACAATACACAGCACAATTAAAATTGAAGAAAACCATATGGCGTGGAATAGACCGTAGCATAAATAAATCGAAATACAACGCCATCTACTGGATGGTTCGATAAATTAACACACCGCCATCTGTTAGGAATAAACTGTAGCATAAATAAATTGAAACAGAACGTGATCTACTGGATGATTACCCAACCTAGCTAACCAAGTGTTGTATAGATAAGTTAACACATCGCCATCTGTTAGAAACTTATGGAACTATAATAATAATTACGTGTGGTCGTAATGACCTGGTGACATGGTTTCTACTGGCTGGGCATTCTGCCCCTGTCGTAGCCGCCTTTACCTAGCCCGCCCATCCTGCCTGGTACAGGGGACCTACATTTTAACGTCGAATCCGAACCACAGTACCGTCCTGGCGTATTTCACCTCATACAGCATGCTGCGCCGGGGGTTAATGCCGGGTTAAGTGTCTATAAAAATCCTCGCCGAGACAGGGACTCGAACCGGGACCTTTCCATCTCCAGTCAGACGCCCTAACCACTTAGCCAGCAGACCGCTTAGCCTTGGTGGCTTACAAATAATTACAAACCATTGTCCTATGACAAACATTTAATGAACATTTATTTCGCAAATAATAAATATTGAGGTCTATAATCCAGATAAAAACTATCCTATCTTTTAAGTTGGACTAAATTACACACATTAAGCCAAATTTCATCTAAATCGGTTATGTAGTTTCGGAGTTCATCCCGGACGAACATCGTGACACGAGATTTTATATATATAAAGATTTGAAACCAATCGTAACAAAAGTACCCCATGTTTAGAAGTCGCTTTTGCAATTAAGAAAAACATATGCAACTGAGTAGCAAACATAAAATCCATAAATAACAGACTAATGACAATCTGCTTCAAATGTGCAAACAAATATACACACTCTCAATACAGACGTGTCAATCAACAAAGATAATAAACAGAGCGTGAAAGGTAGTTAAAGCTGGGAAACTCTAGAAAAAAATGGTATACATATTCCTAAAAACCACGTTAGAATCTTAGTAGGGGAGTTTAATGCACAAGGAAGAAAAAGAAGACACAGAAATAACAGTGGCAGCCCGGCTTATAAATGGACAAACAAACTTCAAAATCATGTCAGCACATTTTGAAAGGGACCATCAAACAAGACATGGCGAACCAAACTCAGTCATCTCAATCTAATCCACGGAGAAATTATAATGTTTCAAGTTGCAAGGGGTGCAATGTAGACTTCGTCCTTTGCTTGACAAGAGTTAAAGTTGAGGCCTCAGAATCTCATCAAATTCGAAAATTCGAAAACAGCAAAATCTAACCTTTTTTCACAGAAGAATCAGACAAATCCAAACTGACAGACAAAGATAGAAGAGATATCCTACAGCACCAAAGTAAAAAATCACCCATGTTGGAACGAGAAATGCGACCAAGCAATCGAAGACAACATCAAATGTACAGCAACTGGAACAGCAGAATAACAGCAATACTTGACAGCTAGAAAGAGATGGAAAAAATTAATCAGACAAATCGAAAGGAATGAAGCAATGTTAAACTGAGAAGACTGTTACTGTGCAAAGTACGGCCAGTAGAAAAAACTGTTAATTCGGGTTGTAAATACGACTAGCTGCTTCCTGGGCGCTTACTCTTTAAGGGAAAAGTGTACCGAAAGCCATAAAATATGTAAACAAAGTGTAATCCGAGCCGAAACATCGTTTACACACGTTACAGACTTGCGTTAATAGAGGTCTTGAGTCGCCTAGGACATAATTATAGTCAGAATTTGACGTAGCCGTTGTTTTCTTCATTCAAAATCCACTAACACCACTGAATATTAGTAGGCATCCTGTTCCAGGCCTAAACACAACACGGTTACGCATATTACCGAATTGTCGGCAATGGAAGTTCGTTCCACCTGTGACGTCATTATATTCCACAATTCGCATGGCGGCCACCTTATTCGTTTAAAATCCAGTATACACCACGGAATATTAGTCGTATTCTAGTCCAGCTGCATTACAACCTAACCACACAATCCACTAATACAGCTCATTAAAAATCACATGTGTACAGCTTTAGGAAGAGCACATTCGCGGCAAAGATGGCTGCTGCAAATCGGCAACACGCACGTACCCGACGATTTTCACTATATTACTTCTTTCTA
>CM061920.1:256732142-257051578 GCA_031002005.1 Vandiemenella viatica | reverse complement strand
TGCGAAATATACCACACACACTAATAACTCAAATGAAACCTAACAAGGAGCAATTGTCTCATTTAAGCGATAAAGCAGTTACTCTATTGCAAAGCGTTTTAGTCCATACAAGAAGAAAATAACACTTTTTTAAGATCAATCATTTGCGATGCCGAACTCGAACCGTCTACCGTCGGAGCGCAAGAGCTAGGCGCTAGCTCTCTACATCCGGGTCCGCATATGAGACCTCTAACCGAACTCTGAAAGAAGCGCCAGGACGTGAGAACTGTCAAGATGGAAGCTAACAGCCACACATATGGCTGTATAGCATTTCCTTTTCCTCATTCACCAATTTTCTGTTTATTAATTTAAATTTTAAGTCTTACAGACAACAGTACCCGTGAAGAATAAAATGGACATGAATAATCATTATCATTAATAGTCAGTTCAATCATTTTCTGATGTGGTCTCTATATTTAGGACGACCTGTGTGATTTAAAGAGTTATTTCCAGTTTTTAGAGTACTTAGTTTTAATTGTTTCAACAAATACCAAAATCCTAATTTCAGCGATAAGAATGAAGGTGTCTCACAATTCATAATTAGGAAATTCGTCAGTCCTGTATTAGTAATGTCCAAGAGTCTGTTCAACTAGTAACTTATCCCGAGGAATGATTAAATGCTAGGTCACTAGCTAATCTTTCCGCTTTGCGGAAATAAGAACTTCCTTCTTCCCGTTTCTATAAATAACTTGTTTTCACTTTCCTGAAACTCTGTTACCAGACATAAGTCACACGTTACTTCACTCAAATATTCAACTCTATCTTTGAATGAGAAACAAGTGCTGGAATGTTTATCAGTCGTCACCTATTTTAAAGCTTATTGTCGGGATTGTGTATAAAATAAACCCATAAATTCCATACAAATATTCTTTCTGTCTGAGAATGTAAGAAAGGTACTGAAAATTATTTGAAGCTACAGTGTAACCGAGCAAAAAATAGACTCATTCAAGCTACGACAGGTTGGCTGTAACGTTAGGATGTGATAAATAGAAGAGTAAAAGTTTGTCGTAGTTGTCAATATACACTGATAAGGTATGGTCGCGATCTCTGGCAAACCACTTTCTACATATTGGAAGGAACCACGCAACAGAGTTCTCTAAACAGAAAAATATTCAAGTCTAGGCTTATAGCTCTGAATCTCTTTCGGCGGTCTAGCAGGAATGGAAAAAAACAAAAAATGAGTAATTTTCTGGATTGTCAATAGGATCCTAATATTGATAGTTTTAGAGGAACAACAGAAAAGAGGATTTTTGGTAGAGGTTAAGCTTCTTGGAATATGCTCTGTAGTCTATTGCTCGAGTCCTTTGTATTGATCTTTCATTTTTCAGTTAAATATACTTCTTAAAGAACACACATTTGCTGTGGTCTATATTACTGTAAACATATTTATGTGAGGAACCGTTGGTAATGACTAATGAAAAGTATATATTTTCAATAATAAACATTAAGCAAAATGTTAAAGGAGGGAAAAAATGAATTTGTGCAGATTCGAACTCGGTACCACTCGATCGCTCCCACCTGACTACGGATCTCTTATCTATCATCTGAAGGTATTTTGGAATGCAAGGCTTCTCCTGAAAATCATGTGTCTTGTTCTTTCTCAAATAACCGTGAGCTTACGGGCACTATTTATAGTTTTAAAATTAATGATTTTTTTTCATTCTTTATCTAGTCCGAGAGTGATACGGCGGCATAACTATTGACTCTGTTTTGAGTGATTCTCTGTATGATTCCATTTGCTCAAAACAATAATTATATTGAGACTGTAACCCACCTGGTCTAACACTACATTGGAAGAAGAAGAACAACAACAAGAATGATCTCAAAATCAGGGAAGCTTCAAAATGTGAAACCTTTTAGTATCACACATCAACTCATATGTAACGTCGACGTCGAGGTCATTATAGACGGGAAAGTACTTATTGCAAGGATGAAGTTCGCTCATGGCCTTTTGATTAAACCATCCCGACATTAACCTGGAGTGATTTGGTGAAATCATACATAGCAAAAATCTCGATGACCGAACAGGGATTGGAATTTGCGTCCTCCCGAATGTAAGGCCAGAACGTTACCGCTCACCTATCACGCTCCGGCATTGCAATATACCGTCAAATAATTGTGGTGGATAATTTCTGGTGACATAAAATATGCTTGGCTTGAGAAGGTTTTAAAACAGACTGCAAGCCACGTTTTAAAATATTTAATGGAACACTGCAACTGTAAGTAGGAATGTAAACCGTTTTACTGCTTAAATATCTGAGTCTAACTGTCGTAGTTGCACCGCGAAAAATCCACATAACAGAAATGAGATTACAGTGCAGCTACTGAGAAATCACTCAGAATTATTGACTATATAATATAACTATGCAAACATCGAAAAACAATTATTAATCATATTACGTAGCTATCAGTCATCATCATGTTGCTACAGTAATTACAAAATTCAATCGTTTGTCCTCGGTTATCAAATTTTTCACTACTCTTAGCTACTAGTTTTATTCGAAACTAGCGCAGAGACATAATGATGATACTCTCAGCAATAGTATCATAACAAACACGCAGTTCCATGAGATAAAACACTGCGAGTTGTTAAAGCAGCTAGAATGTCGTCGCAGGAAACGAATTTCGGACGAGGAAACACTGAGTGGTTTAATGCTCCATACAAACAACAAAATATCTGCTTTCGATGACAATTTCCATTTCACACACCACTTGTAGAGAGTAAGAGTGATACATTATAAAATTGTATTACAGTTTATTGCTCTTCTCATCTGGCACATAATCTTTACTGGATTACACAATATTTCTTTTTCTATCCAAAACTTCAAATAAAGCAAGACTCATTGTTTTAGCAAGTTCTTTTACAATTGTTTTTTTGCCTTGGGACGAAATCTTTTTGTAATTTGGTAACTGACAAAAATTTGCTCCAAATAAATTGAACGTAAGATTCGTATACAAGCGCTCCTCTTTTTTCCAAATGTTTATTGGTTAATATGACTACGGTGTATTAATTTTCGATCTTCTGAGACAGTGGAAAACAAATCTTTTAGTGGTTAGTTTAGATAAATGAATACCAATCAATAATTTACTTCCAGTCTGAAGCGTACTTCTTTCAGTGTTTAAAATAAATATAAAACAGATGATCACTGACACTACAAACCTTTACAAGCTGATTTTTATGAAAAGTTTAAAAGTTTTACAAATTCCATGGTGATGTAATTAATTAGGTTTATAATTCAGGCTTTAACGATACATCACCATACACAGGATTCAGTGTATCAAAATCTACAGATACAAAGAGGTCTTAATTGCATTACATTCAACAACTGCTAAGCAGAGGAGTTTGAAATTGTATCAAAACATTTCCAGCATTCCTCAGTTAAAAGACTGAGTTATGCCTTCGATGGAATCATTCTGTGTTTTTATGGTTTTATTATCATAAAAAATTCAGAGCTCCACTTTCAAACTAAATACAGGAATGAAAATCCCAACCGTATTAGGTGATTCATAACTATTTGCATCGAAGTTAGGTAGTAACCATTTTAAATTCACGGTTCAGCCATCGAGATTTCGGTTTTCGTAGAGTTCCCAGAATGACTTTAGCGAACGTGGAATCGATCCTACTTACATAGTGTTCTTACACAGCTAATATTTCCCGTGTCATTAGAAAAGACATATTAAAGACTCTACTGAAAAAATAACGACGAAAAGGAATTTGGATTAGTTAATCTGTTCAGGCAACAAATCTGTTATTTTAACTTCCCAATCAGTGAGTGAATCATGTGCTGTTAGTCTCCCGATGTACGGGCAACACGAGGAGAACGTAACACTTCATTAAACCACTCGTGCCCGAAGCCCGACTCGAACCGCACCGTTCTTCCGCGAGACAGGGCGCATCCTAGCAACAAATCTTCCTGCTCGGCATCGGCCAATCTGAGCAACCCATAGCGTTAGAGACTTACCAGCTCATAACTACTCGTTCGGCAACATTTATCCGCGTCGCAGAACTGTCCTGTTACTTCCTTGAAGCATTAAATTCAATAAACAACATCTACACGTTAACATCATTAAACTAGATGTTAGAATCAATTTGTGAAATTTCACCCATCCACTATTGATGTTTTTTTTCTTTTTATCTTTTGCTCCGGATTGTAGTTTTATTTTTTTACTTCAGTGAGAATTTTTTACCGTCTACCTGTGGCAGGAGTAATATTAGCATTAGATCGGACTAAGAGGTTGGCCTACAAGAATAACTTGATGCCACAAATAGAACATAATACATGATATACATCATTAACTCCACTCGTGACCACCAATAGCCACACAATATTGTTAATTACGGAAACTTCCAGTCCATCATTTTTTGATATACCTTCCACCTTTACAACAGCAGTCGAATACGGAAGTGAAATGTGTAATATTTTTCTATATTCACTTATGAAGTTGATTTTCAATCAAATACTGAAAAAGCTGGATTTTTTATAACAATTTTTTTTCTTATTTTTGAAAAAAGAAAGTAGGAATTTTCAGTGTTTTAAGGAGCTTTTATTAGTTGCAGTGAGAGAAAATCAGTTTTCTTTCCCTAAAATACATAATTCTTTATGTTTTTTTTTTGTTTTGTCGATTCAAAAACAGACTTATGAGTAGAACCGGATAACAGAACGCTAGGGCAAGCAGATTGGTTTAATTAATGCTAAAGTAATTCATTTTGTAATGTATTATGTATTCGGGAGGACGTAGTTTTCGGAATCCCCGTCCGGGCATCCAGATTTGCAGATTTGGGTTTTCCATGGTTTCCCCAAATCACTCCAGGCGAATGCCGGGATGCTTCCTTCAAAACGCTATGGCCGAATTCCATCCCGTTACTTGTCCCCAATCCCATTACTCCTCTAATGACCTCGACGTCGACGAGGCGTAAAGCCAAAAGTAAAAAAAAAAGGTCCACTTAGTTTTCAGCATCCTTCTATAGCATCCTATTTCGAATACTTCTATTTTCCTTCTTTCTGGCATTCCTGAAGACCATGCTTCGCTACCATAATGTTCAGTACTCCATACATAGAGTTTAAAAAGTTATTTCTGATTCTTAGACCAATATTTGCAACTAAAAGATTTCTCTTTTTCGTGAAGTTTCTTTTTGCTAGTGCCATTTTGCATTTAACATCATTCCTGCTTCGGCCATCAGTTGTAATTTTAGTTCCTAAATAATACAGTTTATTTACTTCTACTATTTCCTCCGATCCCATTTGTATATTTAATCGACTATTATTCTATACCAGTGAAGACTTCGTAACCATTATTCCTGATATTTCTTTTACACTTTAGTCTTGCTTGGATTTGTATTTATTACAGAATACTCCATCAGTATTTTTTTTTTTTTTATGTCTTACAGTAATTCTTGCTAACAGGTCATCAGCAAATCCAATTAATCTGGGTTTGTTTTGTGAACATCTAAGCCAAATTCAAATTTTTCTTTTGCTTCTTTATTGCTTCCTCCACATATAAGTTGAAAATTAGTGGGGATGAATGACAACCATGTATGACACACTTTTCGACTGATGCGTGTCTCTCATGATTCTCTACTTATATTATAGTCACTTGATTCTTTTATAGATTATAAAGTATTCTTCTATCTCGATATTTTAGACTTGATTTTTTTTTTTTTTTTTTTTTTTTTTTTTTTTTTTTTTTTTTTTTTTTTTGTGAATATTTTGTCGCCTCTAACATTATCAAAGGCTTTTTTCTAAATCAACAAACGCCATAAAAGTATCGTTGTTTTTATTGGTTGGTAAGGACAGAATTGATTCTCTTACAGCACGGTTTTCCCTAAACCCAAACTGTAGCTGCTGTTTACATTATAATGCATGTCTCGGAATAATCAGCAACAATTTATTTTGCAAGTTTAAATATTTCGAAGTCTTATAGGCATTCAATGAAAACATGAGGAAAACTGAGGCTTAAAATAGAAGTTCAGTGCAGGAATGTCAATGTGGCAAGACCTGTGTCAACAAGGAAATCCGTATTAAACGCTTTGTGAACATGCTATGTTCCTTTCTACGACGATATTAGTTGCGGAGAGTAATAGAGCTGATTTATAAAATTTTGTAACAATTAGCCGTGTTATTGCTCAGCGTGATAATTTCATTTCAAAAAATTCTTAATCTTTACTGAAAGACATACGTGAGAAAAAAAAAAATGTGAAAACATTATTGAGAATTAGTTCACATCCATATTGAAATTTCTTATTTTACAACATTTTAGTGAGGCAGCAAATTACTGTTAGCAATTTTTTAAATTCTACGAATAGATTAAAATGTAACCTATTTGGTTACAAGGAAACGGATCAATTTTGCTCGTCACTTTTGGTTTAATACAACTTCATTAAACAACGGGTTTAATATAATAATTTCTCCCAGAAACGAGGGGCTTACATTCACTTTGTATTTGATAACTGCTAAAAATAAAAAAAAGGGAGAGAGGTGCTAAAAGAGAGAGAGTAAATTAAATTTGGATTGGGTTTCTGATTTCAGAGACTGTTTTACGAATGATGAAAAACTGAAACTATTGGGTGAGTTGTAACACTGCGGCTCCGCATTCGAGAGGACGCGGGTTTGAATCCCCATTCCCTAACTTGATCCAAAATCTTCACAGTTTCTTACAACTTTCTTATTGTCTATGATGAAGATCGATGTTTTAACGCCTGGCACAGCTTACATTCGGCTGAAATAATGACCCCAGTGAAAACGAAGGATGCTAAAAATAAATCTTAACTTCTTACGTCATGTAATATTAGTTTCAATTGTGGTATAGGTTGCATAGATCGCGAACAATTTGGAACTTCTTTCATTCAAACAAGTAATCATATCACTAAAAAAAAAAAGCAACTAATAATCAATATGATAATTTAAACAAATTCATACTTTTCTTTCAGTATTGTAGCAATTCCTTTCTTAGCAATTGTTGAAATAAATTGAATTACTATAAAATAAATGCAATTCCTATTGCCTGGCGCTATGACAAAAGGTTTCGGTTGCTATCCTGGTCCAGGTTGCATTTTAAAACTAACCACATACGGGAGTAGTTTACATCGTGATTCATGATATCAAAACGTGATTTAACCAGATGGTGCACGAAAGTACTGGGTTAAATCCCAAACCTCTCTGTAGCCCGTATGGAGTGAAAGTATAACATCCTTTTGACAGTGACTCGTTCGCCGGATTTGGACGTTAAACTGGCGGCCCCATCTATGTGATTCGGAAGAGCAGGTCTCAATGGGCCGGCACTGTGTTTCACCCTCTCGCTTATTTCATCTCTCATCTCTTATTTTACTGTCGTCAGTCGATTGGTTTGATACAATCCTTCATCCCTTCTTATTTTGCACTAACCTCTTCATCTCAAAACACCCCTCTCGAAACACGTCATCCGTTATCTGCTTCATACATAATCAATCCCGCATGTCTAAAAAAAATCACCCACGATCCTGTTCGTCTTTGTGTAAGATTCTTCCACAAACTTCTTTCGTCAGCCATCATTCCCAAAAAAATTTCATTTCGTTGTTTAACTGTCCACCAAATTTTCAGCATCCTTCTATAGCACCACATTTCGAATGCTTCAATTTTCTTTCTTTCCGGCATTCCTGAAGTCCATGCTTCGTTACCATAAAATGCTGTACTCCATACATAGAAATTAAAAAAGTTCCTTGGTCAATATTTGAAACTACTTTTCATTAATGTTATTTTTACTAGTGCTATTCAGTTTTTAACACCATTCATGTTTGGGCCATCAGTTGTAATTTTACTTCATAAGTAACAGAATTTATTATTTCTAATTTTGAATTCAATCCCTCTTTTATATATTTAACCTACTACTATTTCTTTTATACTTTTGTCTTGCTTCGATCTGTATTTATTACAGAGTCTTCCGTCATTATTTTGTTCATGTCATTCAATAACTCCGCCATATACTCAGTCCGTCCTGCTCTCAGGACAATGTCATCAGCAAATCCAATTATTCCGGTTACTGGCTTTGTGAACACTTAAACCACATTCAAATTCCTCTTTTACTTCTTTTATTGCTTCTTCTTTTGAAAGTTTAAATCTAGGCTTCAATCAGAACATTGTAAGAGGAAAACTGAGGCTTAAAATTGAAGTTCAGTGCGCGCAAGGTCAGTGTCAAACAAGGAAACCAGAATTAAACTCTTTCCGTCTAATACGACATTTGAGAATTACACTCTAGCTGCGGAGAGTAATAGAGCTGATTTATAAAATTTTGTATCAATTGGCAGTGTTATTGCCCAGCGTGATAATTTCATTCCAACTAACTCTTAATCTTTACTGAAAGACATACCTGAAAAAATGAGAAAACATTATAGAGAATTAGTTCATATCCATATTGAAATTTCTTATTTTACCACATTTTATTGAGACAGCAAATTTTTGTAGTTTAGCAATCGATTGAGGTCTTTGCTCAAGTAGAATGTGAAGTGGATTCAATTTTTAACATTTCTACGAAAGATTGAAATAATAACTTGTTTGGTTACTAGCAAACCGATCAATTTCGCTCATCATTCTTAGAACTTTATTAAACAGATAAGAGGGAGCTTATATTCAGTTAGTATTTGATTGCTGCTAAAAATTGAAAAAAGAGAGAGAGGGGCGAAAAGAAGAGAGAGAAAATGAAATTTGAATTGCGTTTCTGATTTCAGAGATTGTTTTGAAACCTCCTCTCTCATCAGATCAAATCACTTCTGCACATATATTTTCATTTACAATGTTTAACTTTGTTTTAAGTAAATTATTTTTAAATAATTTTATGGATGTCATCATAGACCAAATACGAAAAATATTGAAAAAGTGAACCTAATGGCTGAGCGTTAACGCTATGGTTCCGCATTCGGGAGGACGCGGGTTTGAATCCCCATCCGGCTATCCAGATTTGGATTTTCCTTCGTTTCTCCAAGTCACTCGGGTGAATGGCGGGATTATTTCTTCGAAAATCCGTGCTCCGAATTCCTTTCCGTTCCTTGTCTCCATTCCCTTCCCATCTTTAACGACTTAGAAGTAGACGAGTGTTAAAGCCAGAGGAATAATAAGAAATTGCTACAGTAATATTATTTAGTATTTCTTCTCGTTGACGACTGTGCGATCTCGTTGTAGTCCACCTAACGTCACCAGATGATGCGATTTCGACGAGGTTGAAACCCGAGGTTTCTTCCAGTGTCACCTCCATGAATGCTTTCATAGTTACGTGTGCTGTTTGTTAAGAACACTCAGTTCTGAGTCCTTTCCTTAGGTATACTATTCCCTGATGCAAGTAGGTAAGAGTCGACGTTATATTTTACGGATAAGTCATTGGTAGTTTCGACTTGTTTAAAATAAATGCAAAAAAAATAATCGGAACGCCTGGAACCGAACCCGAGGACCTACCGTTCAGAAGACTAGAGCGTTAACCACAAGCCAACTGAGCTCGTGTAAATAGACAGCTCGTGCAGTGTGTAAACAACCCTATCCTGTCTCGGAAATCAGTTACATTCAACTGGTCTCAGACAATTTTCCGAAATAATCTCTTTATAATCATTTCTATAGTTTTGTAGACCTAAAAAATTCTGGATCTATGAACATTTCCACACAATGCTTGGCCCACACATCTCATTACGTGTAGTATTATTGGAAGGAATTAGCCAAATCAATATATAAATAAACATCGTTATAGTTTTACGCAAATCATTTGGAATAAAATAATAATCTGAACCTCATGTTTTGCGGCGCCTTATTGCCAATTTTGTTCATTGCAATTTTAGCGACATGTTTCACGATCGGAATTAAACAAAAGTATAGCTGGAACCGAATTTCGTTCGATTCGATGGTCGGCCCATATCTTGCCGAATATGATAGCCAATCCCGGGACTGGAAAATGCATTACTTGACTCAGGATTGGTCAGTAGCCTTTTACTGAAATGTAGGGGAAGATTGACGATCTACCCTGCCAATAAGAATCTTCGATGGGCGGAGTCTTCCTGTTATGTTACAGGCATTGATTTAAGGAAATGAATTGCAGATGGCGCTGAATTGAATACCCGCCAATGGGATGGTTTGATGGGCGGAGCTAGTAGATGCGCTAAGTTTCCTGGGAAGACAAACTCTCCATTGATGCCACATTGTGCAAAATAAGAGACTTAGACGCAGGCGCGCACAGTCAATTTTTTTGCCAAAGAGTGTACCTTTCCGTAGTTCAAGACGACTCTCCCGTAGGGGGGAGATGGACTGAGATATAGCCCTACTTAACGCCACAACTCCTAAATACCCAACTACATTTCAAGACCGGTAGGGTTGTCAACACTAATTTTGGTCGTTATACTATACACCTTTTCCTACCAATATAGTATGCGAAAATACTTTATTTGGAATGATGAATACATGGAAAAGAACGTTCTTGTGCTAGTTCCACAATTTCGTGCTAAAGAGAGAGCCTATCTGCCAGTGATTTTTTTTGTCCAGTCTCGTTCTTTGATCGTTATAGTTAACCACTTCGAAGCCTAGGCAACAGTGCGGACCTTCCACATTGTTGCATTCGTGTCGACTCATCTGCTCGCCGTTATTTCTGAACGGAACGGTGGATGTCATATTATTGACAAGCGAAGAATTCGCAGTTCTCCTGTTTCTCGTCGGTTTGACGAGGATGAAGTTTTCGGATATGTGAAAACTGCGACCAGTGAAATTTGCGGCCAACCTAAAATCTGCGAAATCTGCGGCCAATACCTCTTCTCTTTGTGTCATGCCGCGCCGTAAACGCCCCTTTAGACGACCCGTCCTGGTCTCACTAAATCGTGGCCTGGAAGTTTTTACGTGAACAAATCATTTTACATTACACGCCCGAAACAGCCAAGTTAATTTCTATTTTTTTTTTTAATAGACACGCAAATGTTTCACAGGTTAAGTATTCTTTCTTAGACTTTTTTCGCACTCGTTACTGAAAGCTGAATTTTTTGCTGATCTGCAACACTGTTCGGAAAATCCAGTGCGGTACTAACTAGATCGGAGTGGCCGAGGTCGTCTAGAGGCGGCCATACACGATCGCTCCATCCGTCCAAATGGAGCAATGTCACTCCATTATCGTGTCGTCTGTGGGGAAATTTGATGTGGATGACGTTAACCCACAACTGCTGATGGTAGAATATTTTTTCCTACACTAGTTTCTTATCTGCTTAACGTTTCTCTAACAGCGAGGTCTTTAGAGACGGGAAAGGATGGGGGGCAAGGAATGGGAAGGAATTCGGCCATGGCCTTTTAAAGGAAGCATCCCGGAATTTGCCTGGAGTGATTTGGGAAACCACGGAAAACCCAAATCTGGATGCCCGGACAGGGATTCGAACCACCGTCCTCCCGAATGCGAGGCCTCCTGCACTAGTAATGTGAGGCAAAGGGAGATTTTGCATGAAATCTACTACGATTCTGTAAGTATCTGCCTCGTTATCACAATTCTTTTCTACGTCTTTTAAGCAAGAATAAAACTTGTATTTTAATAACAGTTATAAACTATAAAACATCTGTAGTGTCAACCTGCTGTTTAGAAACATTGGCTACAAACGTAGCAATCCGCTCAGAGCGCCGGCGGGGCGGCTTTTAACAATACAACCAGTTTGATCCTATTCTATAATAAACATACCGCTACAGCATTGTTGAGAATTCTGGCCGCAGATTTCACTGGCCGCAAATTTCACTGGGCACAGTTTTCGCGACACCGAAGTTTTCAACTGCATTATTTTTTTTACATTGTTTAAAACTGCAAGTAATTCATATATTCTTTGTGACAGTGATAGACCCTACACCTGTAACTCCAAAGAATCCAAATTTGAAGAAACCTAAACAATTACAAAAATAAAAATATTTGTGGGAGAAACCATACAACTGGATAAAAACGGATCCTCAAAATAAATTCATTGCGAATTCTTATGCACTGCAAATTTTTCCTTTGCTTCAGCTGGACTATAGTGGTAAGTCAGTCAATATCGATTTTTAATTATTTTCAGAATATTGTGAGCATGATATTTTGTTGAATAAATTGTAGGCATAATTTAATATGAAATTTTGCCGCACTGGCCAGAAGCATAGGACGGCTACGTTAATATAAAATATTATACGTTAATTTTTGGCTGTATACTTTATGCTAACCATAAAGTATGTGAAATACTTTATTTCTGGCAATCTATAAAATTCAAGGAACGTTATAAATTTCCAAACAACATATTAGTTCTTATGGTGAAACGAAATAAATGCAAAATGCGGAAAGGGAGAAACAGAGCATCCTAAAATTTAATTAAAAATGGGTTGTTCATTTATTTATTACTCTAAATTTAGAATGCAGTACCAGCTATAACACTTTGAAATAAAACTAAAAATTAATAGCTCTTCTCGTAAGCGCGAAAAAATATGTATTTAAGACAGTAAATACCTAAATTTAAAAATCCTTTTTCTTCCTTTCATATACTTTATAGATTTCCTCCTCGAATGGCAAATATACTTTATTTACTTCTTAACAAGTTGGGAACCCTATTCTATGGATGGACTGTTATGCAGACTTGCCTTTAGTCTGTGTAAAACTCCATCAATGCCTGACAAGCCTTGCTCCTGTTGACAGGTTTATCCTCGGCTGGAACTTCCACAAACTGAAGCGCAAATATGGCGGAGTTTGCAGCATGGTCACCGTTTGGATTTCTTAATCGAGACACATCTGGGGTCCAAATAACACTTTCTCATATAAAGTAGCCGGAGTTATTAACGCTAAATATTCTATTTCACGGTGTCACAACTCTGAAACTATTCGACCATTCACATTATCTTATACTGGGGGACAAAAATAAATAAATAAAAAAATAAAAAATCAACTTTTGTACCCCACGATCAGGTAAAATCCCAACGTACTAGATACAGCACTACTCCAGAGTATAACCTGTACTCACGACTGGCAGGTCGTAGATTCAGAGTTCAGACCAACTTCCATTCAATTACTTTAAACTGTACTTAGGAAGCTTTCAAACATTTTCATTAGCCACTATTTGTATTTATTAGGTACAGAATAGATCATTTTTATCTGTTTTTTAGTCTTAGTTTCTGATAAAAGTTATGTAAGAATATATTTATTTTCTGTTGTGTACTGTCCATAATTGTTTATAAATGGTTTCGTGTTATTAGTTGAAAGCAGTTGCTTTGAAATGCTATCACCTGTTAGTTTATTTTAACTCTATTAATAAATAAAATGGGTGGCAATCAATACAGATTTGAATTCAACTACCTTTAAGAAGTCTTAACTTATAGCAGTACAGCGCTATAGGACTGCTAACATTATACAGGGTGTTGCAAAAAGGTACGGCCAAACTTTCAGGAAACATTCCTCACACACAAACAAAGAAAATATGCTATGTGGACATGTGTCCGGAAACGCTTACTTTCCATGTTAGAGCTCATTTTATTACTTCTCTTCAAATCACATTAAACATGGAATGGAAACACACAGCAACAGAACGTACCAGAGTGACTTCAAACACTTTGTTACAGGAAATGTTCAAAATGTCCTCCGTTAGCGAGGATACATGCATCCACCCTCCGTCGCATGGAATCCCTGATGCGCTGATGCAGCCCTGGAGAAAGACGTATTGTATCATAGCCGTCCACAATACGAGCACGAAGAGTCTCTACCTTCCTGTAATTGGGCCAACTGGCGGTGAATCGAGGAAGTACAGTACATACTAACGAAACTAAAATGAGCTCTAACATGGAAAGTAAGCGTTTCCGGACACATGTCCACATAATATATTTTCTTTGTTTGTGTGTGAGGAATGTTTCCTGAAAGTTTGGCCGTACCTTTTTGTAACACCCTGTATAACAAACAAAACAATAGTATGCTCTCTATGATATAGAACCACAGCATTTCAGGTATTTTTTTTTATTCCTGCTGCGCTTATTGTGATGGTTTGAGACTCACCATTCAGGCTGACAGCCTCAGAACATATTTTCGTGTGGGTGGCGTTGGAGCGGTCACTGTTGCTGTGGTTCTGATGAACTGTCGAGTTGGCCTCAGTAACAGGCGAAGTCTGCGTATCGCACTTCTCCTTATTCACCCCTTTATCTGTTGACAAGGTAGAGGACTAGCTTCTAAGTATTGACTGTAAGTGACAGTAATCTTAAAGAATAATACAACTAGTAAGAGAGAGGTGTATAACATGGAGGTACCTTCCTCCATGGTGTATAATCGCTGTGAGACAAAAGAGAGCACGGACTGTGTTAAGCTTGCCAGAGATTTTGTTATTTTGGCTATCTGGTTTTGAATAAATGTTTCATGTTATTGGTGTACCATATATGTGTGGTTTTTCTTGTTTTATTAAATATTATGTTCAATTAAATGCATTACATTAATATGCACAACTGCTGAAACAAATAAAAGGCATCATCGGCAGTTTATAACCTGGCTTTCCTGGTAAGGTTGGAGAGAATATAGCCGGGGTTATAAGGTGTTAGGAAACTCCATCATAATAGTAATTGGTGTCACATAGAAGATAGTGGGAGCCAGGTTGAGCGATAAGTCAGAAAAGAATAGTTTTTATTCTAAACCATAATTACCTATTGAGAAACATAAATGTCTTGTTTGTGAATGTGATGTACGGTTAAGAAGATAAAAAGCTTAAAGATAATTTTTATTTTTAAAGTACGCTGCAATTTATATGGCTGGCTAAAGTGATAACGTCATTTGTGCTGTTCACTGCTTTTCCCACTTGAAAATTGTCGTTCAGTGTAGTTTTTTAATGTATTTTTTGAATTATATTTTGCAGTCAAAAAGTTTCGAGATATCGAGCCAAATCTTATATCAAGGTTGAAGCTATCAGCCAGAAAATTAAAGGTCACACTGGATTAGACTTAAATGAGCTTCGGCCTGAATAGGGTACACATTTTTTCTTAATGTTATTAATTCCCTTAAAATAATAATAATAAAACCTGTTGTCGTGGTGGCAACTACGAAATAATGGCAGATACTCAATGAATTACGCTGTTAACTCTCGCTTATTATTGTAAATTCACAAATCATTATTCTGAAGAGCACTTAATCAATTGGAAGACTAAAACCCCTGGCGACTAGACAGTAGCAACTACTTCAAAATCACTCAGAGTTACTTTGAAATATTACATATGTCCTGCTTTTTTTTTCAAATTTTGTTTTGACAGAATAATGCACGGTTGACTTAAAACCTTTAAAAAAACGACGCATAGATTGTCGACAGACATTTAACAAAGAGAAAAACTGGTGGGTACTGAGACGTTACGTTAATTACTATGATTGGTGTTTCGCATCACATGACTTTATTGCATTTTTATTTTATTAAAAATAATAGGTATTAGCTCTTATCAAACAAATAAAGATAATTTTCGGTATTCATACAACTTACGCTATAATTTTCCAATATTTTTAGTTTCAGATATCCTATTACATTGCCAACAGAAATTTATTACAGATATACGGATACAATTTTAAGTAGCAAACTATGTTTCGAGTGGTCGCTAAATACGAAGTGTCATTGAAGTCTCTAAACCTGAAATATCATGAGATGGTAAAAGTATTAATACATGCGGGATGTACCACACTATTAAAGACTGGTACAACTTTTTCATAGTTGGGTGCGTTCCGGTATGTCCCTGAAAAATTCGAAATGACGAATAGAATTTATCGACAACATGAAAAAGGCAGAAATATTAAGTACTAGTTCAGTGAACGTATTAGGGACTATCATTCAGAGGTGGTAGGACAATAATCAGAACAAGGATAATTCGAAACAGATTCCGAGAATATTATCCGGTTACTAAGTAAACTAAAGGAATCTAAAGGGACTGGTATGAGGAATATTATTATAGTTGTATTAAAGATAAGGGAAATTGTCGTTGCACCATACACTGAAATATTATTTAGACTGAGTCTGAAGACACGCTACTTACCAGAGGACTGTGTTATAATGATAGAGGTCCATGCAGGAGCGGAGACAAGCACCGTATAAAACACAGGATGTTTACTTCGAATTTACAGGTAGGATATAGACAGCTTGTTATGCTGCCATATCACAAATTTTTGTGGTCGTGCGTTTTAAATTAGTAACATGGGTTTAGGAATTCACATTCATGTAAATCTCAGTTAGTGGGCTACACTCAAGATGAGTCTGATGAAACTGACCGGGGAGGCCAAGCTAAAGGTATAACAATTAATCTCTTCAAGGTATTTGAAGCGAGCAATAGACCAGTGGTAAAAACCCCTGTCCTGAGAGGAATTTTTAAAAGCTAAGACGGAAGGAGTTTAGTAGGAAAAGAGGTGGAACTGAATATAGGAGTGAAGCAGGGTTGTGTATTGGGATCATTATTGTTCATTTCTCTGATTAATGTTTTTGTGTGTGGTTTGCAGTAAGAATCTAGGGTGTTAGTGGATGACATAATGTCGTCTAGTAACATTAAAAACGAAAGATGATCTGACAGGGTATCTACATGGGTAGATGCAGAATGAATTAAGATTTTTTTTTTTAAAATCCTTGATTTATTCGAGAGGATGATGAGGGGATGCACCAGGAAAGTGCGGTTTTTGGGTTAGAAAAGCTTGGTCAGACCAATGCTTGGGTGCAGTGGGGTAATAAGGCATCGAGTTTAAGGGTATCAAATACACTAACTGGAGGGGTTAAAAAGGAGAAAAGCTACATTTGTTCGTGGAAATTACCGCTCAACACAACCAGTAACTGAGGCATTAAATGAACTAGATTGGGAATAATTGGAAGACAGGAGGAGGGCGAAGAGAGTGCTGGTAGTTTATATGGCGCATATTGGCGTTGAGGCTTGGTAAGATATTGGTAGAAGAATTGGGATTTGAGATTTTGGAGTAAAGAAGTTGTGAATTTTCTTTTGTGGGTACTGCCAAGTAGTTTGTTCGTATCCTTCTTGACACTGTACATAACAAGAGACCGGACTTGCGGGCAACTTGGCGTCTCCATCATGACGACCCACCAGTCCATTCCTCACGCATGAATTAAGTTTCCCTGGCCAAAAAACAGTACTAATGTGGTTTTTCAACCACCTTATTTCCTCAACGTAACTCATTTGATTTATGGCTTCTGCCTAGGTGCCGCGTAAAGCTACTATATTTCAATCACCAAACTCGATTATGTGCTCCATTCCAAATATGGTGTATCAGAAATGCTTTAAAAAATGGGGAGATCGTTGGTAGAAGCGTATAAAGTTCCAATAAGCCTGCTGTTAAGGTTCCCGACTTCTATGTACCTACTTTTATTTATTACAGGCAAAGGTCGGGCACTTTTAGAAAGGCCTCGTATTGCCGAACAAATCATTATGTTTGATAAACTGCGATTTGAATATAATCGATGTGATATACGTCTGGTTGTTAAAGAGAGATGACTATGTAACTTTATGGAATTTCTGGAAGAAGTTTACACAAATCCATATGATATCTATTTTGCTTCTATAATAAACTATGCATGCGAGAAACTAAATGAAAATTTCATACATTAAAAAAAAAGTGTAGATGCCCAGAGTGGTTTGCAAACGGGCTGGTTCGAAACTAACTACTTCAACCCAGTAGGCCGACTCACCAGGGCATATCACGGGAACGCAGTGCCAGCGATGGTCCATAGGGCAACAGTGGTGGTAGCAGTTCGCCTTCTTCTCGTCTCCTGGAACACAACCTAATATAAGAAAATAAAGATAGCAACCATAGTCTTCACTTCCTGCAAATCTGCATTTAACTATAGGATTGTAACATTGTTCCTGTACAGATTTACGTAAATAAATACTATCGAACACTACTTCTTACCATACAGGAGTTGAGATTGTTTGTGCGACATCTTAATTTTTTTTTTATTTGCTTATTAACCTTGATGGCACTTGCGTTTAAAAGTCAATCTTATACATTTTGGTACGTCCAGTAATTATTAGGCGTCTATCTTTGACCACACAAGATGCGGCAAGAAGCTCCTTGGTTCGTATTCTACGTTGTGACTTTAGGTCCGGCCACGTCAAAGATGAAACGCGTGGAAAACCGAAACTCTGTGAGCTAGGCGGTCAAACTAGCTTTTGTGGTCGCCAGGCTAGTAATATGATTTTTTTTTTTTTGTAACTGCTTTACGTCTCTTTTTAACATCGAGGTCCTTAGAGACGGGAAAGGATGGGGGGCAAGGATGGGGGCAAGGAATGGGAAGGAATTGGGCCATGGCCTTTTTGAAGGAAGCATCCCGGCATTTGCCTGGAGTGATTTGGGGAAACCATGGAAAACCCAAATCTGGATGCCCGGACGGGGATTCGAACCGCCGTCCTCCCGAATGCGAGGCGAGAACGCTAACCGTTACACCGCCCCGCTCGTTTAGTAATAAGAAATGCATTTACTTACTAACTGTGACAGATCATATTTCAATATGACAATTTTCCTACATTCTTATTTTTGCTATATGCGAATTCCAGTCCCTTACTCCCTTAGCTACAATTGAAATCCCCTCTTATACCAGAAATCAAGAGTGGTCATGGTCGTCTCTTCCCTTCCACATACCTACAACTCCCAATTCTTCTTCTATGATCCTTTCAGGCCACTGTTTATGAAAGGAAAGAAGATTTCAGAGTTGTCTGAAAACATTTCCGAAAATGAAACAAGTATTTACAAACGAAATCTTTAACAGTAAAGAATATATAAGCTACCTGAAGGTTTCCACCAATTAGTTTTAAAGAAGGTAGGCAATTTTGGAAAGTAAATCTATGTTAACTGGTTATTTTATGTTACATTTTGAACAGTTTATTATTTAATTTGGAGCTACAGTTGCAGTTATGGACAGACGGCTGGCTAGACCCTAGATGCTCCGGAATATAGTCATAATATCCTAGGCACTGGGTCGCAAGCTTTCTACAGCAAATATAACTAAACAATATCTCACAGTACCGAAATTATGGAAAAGGTATTTCAAATTCCCTTCACTACTACAATTGCTTGAAGTTCCTTGAGGAGCGTCGACACTATGCAACCTGTAAGGCCAATTGCAATACCGCAAGGCAAAATCAGTTGGCTCCATTACAAATACACTGCGTCAACATAGGAAATAGCAATCGGTCACTAAGTACTTACTTCCCTTGAAGCTATAATATATTTTCAACAAGGCCGATGGCAAAAACTGAACTTAATTGCTAAAATAATTTAGTAATATTTTTTGAGATGTGTAGGCTACACATGTTTGAGATATATAAGTATAGTTTAAAAATATAAAAAATAAGCATTGTTATAGAATTGCATCCTGCATTGAATTTAGAAATTTTTCTTTTTTAATATCTCATTAAAATGGCAAAGCATTTTAATTTAATTTAATTTATTATTATTATTTGCGATTACTCCCCTTTAGGAGAGCGATCAAACTTGAGATCACGATTTAATCTTCAGCTGTTTTTCCTTTTTTCGTCCCAAAATCGCTTCATTCTCTCGTAGTGCTCTCATTTCCGTTTATCTGTCCATTTCTTTCCAGGTTGTCGTGTTGTTCTTTGCTCCGAATTAGCATTTGTGATCTTCTTATGACACTGAATGCGGTCTTAGAGATTTTCTATGTTGATCCGTTGTAGGTCCCTCTGGACCTCTTTCAGCCATTCCGTACCGCATTTACTCTTTGTTATGATGTCAAGTAATGTCTTTACTATTTTAGTGTTTTCCATCCTGTAGATGTGAGTGTTGAACTTAGCTCGACGCTTTCTGATTTATTCTGTTATTGTGTTAATCTTTTGATAGAGTTCATTCCGTGGCCTCTTCATCCAAATGCCATTTATATTTATTGCCCCATATATCTTCCTCAGAATTTTTCGTTCCTGTTTTTCTATTTCTTTAATTTTGGAATGACCATTAATTACAATTGTTTCGGCTGCATAGGTTGCTTCTGGAAGAATCACTGTTTTATAATGCCTTAATTTTGCATCTACTGAAATGCATTTCTTGTCGTAGTAGTTACACGTTAGCCTGTAGGCCCTTTGAAGCTTGGTGACTTTTTGTTCTTTGGCGATTCGGTTTAGTCCTGAGGATTGTATAATTTCGCCCAGATATTTAAAATGGGCGACTTGAGCAAATTTGCCGTATTTAGTGATTAAGGAGATTTATTTTCTGGTCGTCTTTCCAAACACTGTTTTGTTTTGTAAGATATTTGCAATCCAACTTTTTGTGCTATTTCATGTAGTTTTTCCACTGCGTGAATAGCTTCAGTTCTGTTGTCTGTGATTATTGCAATATCGTCTGGGAATGCAAGGCACTTAAGTCAAATTCGGTTTTCTTTCTTGATACCAATTTGGATTCCTTTCACATGAGTTTCCCATTCCCTGATAATCTTTTCCAGAACCATATTGAAGAGGATTGGGGATGGCCATCCCCCTGTCGGACTCCAGTTTCGAAGGGCTCTGAGACTTCGCCCATGAATTTCACTTTGGACGTTGTTCCTGTAAGTGTCTGCTCTATTATTTTTCGGGTCTTGCGGTCAGTCCCGAATTCTTCCATGATTTTTAAGAGGTTTTCACGGTCTATTGAATCATATGATTTTTTGAAGTCGGTGAATGTAATTACTGTATTTCTGCACTTTCTCATTTGTAATATTGTCTTCAAGCTCCAGATCTGTTCAGCAAATGATCGACTTTTCCTGAATCCGGCCTGGTATTCACCAATTAGTGGATCCGCTTGAGGTTCTAATCCATTGGTCGTCAGACTGCGGCCCGCGGGCCGCATGCGGCCCGAATGAAGTTTTCGTGCGGCCCGCGGCCCTCCTCGGCTTCGCACGGCAGCATTAGTTATCTACTTGTCTGGCGTAGCCGTGTTTTGTTTGCGGAAACTGCGTAGAATTGTGATTAAAGTCGGGGCCACTTGCGGCGTTCCGCAGCGCTCAGAGGCGTTTGCGCACTGCTAGCCAACAATGTAAGCCGTGCATCAAACGCGCCGCGCCCCTACGGCCGCTCGTTTGTCGGCGGGTTTGTCCCGCAGCCGCCTCAGTGTTAGCTTTGTCGTGTCAATCGTGCAGTAAGTTTCGGTGCTCCTGAGCGTTCGTCGCGTCTTGAGTGTATTTGTGCTCATATTTTGTGCTATCATTAGTAGTGGAATAAATAATGTCTGGTGTACCCTCAAAAACAGTGACTAAGAGGAAAATAAGTGAAGAGAAAAGAAGTTTCCAAGAAATATGGGAAGAAGAGTTTTGTTTTATAAGTGGGCACAACGAAGGTACTGCTACTTGCTTAATATGCCGGGATACCATCGTGGGACTGAAGAGATACAATTTATTTCGCCACTACACAAGTAAGCACAGTTCATTTACAGTAGCTTTTCCTTTGAATTCAAATGAAAGAAAGGAAAAAATTGCTCATCTAAAATCTACCATTCGTCGTCAACAAAATGTTATGTTAGCAGCAGTCGGGCAAAGTGAGGCTGTCACAAAACATCATACCAAGTATGTAATATTCTAGCAAAAAATATGAAACCTTTCACTGATGCTGAATTAGTGAAGAAATGTATGATGACTGTTTCTGACACTTTGTTTCAAAATTTCTCTAACAGTAAGCAAATATTAGCTGAAATAAATAAGCTCACACTTTCAGAATTTACCTGTCGACGCCGTATAGAAGATATTTCAAAATATATGTTTCAGGAAGTAATTAATAAAGTAAAACTATGCAAATACTTCAGTCTTGCATGTGATTCCAGTACAGATTTAGCTTCAATGGCTCAGTTTTCATTATTTGTGCGTTACTGCACATATGATGGGGTAATAGAGGAAGATTTTTTAGCAATTATAACCATGAAAGGTCACACAAAAGGTTCTGATTTTATGGATGCAATTAAAGAGTTTGTAGAAAAAATGACTTACCTATGAGTAAATTAATATCAGTATGTACAGATGGCTGTCCATCAATGATGGGCGTCAACAATGGTTTGGTAGCACTGATTAAGAAGGAATGGAATTTGGCACATTTACTCTCCATTCACTGCTTACTGCATCAAGAAAGTCTGGCATGTCAAATACCAAATTGAAGAATGTTATGAAAACGGTTATAAGCGTTATAAATTTCATTCGTGCCCGTGAACTTAATCACCGTAAATTTAAAGAACTTCTGGAAGAATTGCAGGCTTGTTACAGTATGTTATCCTACATACTGCTGTCAGATGGTTAAGCAAAGGAAAAGTGCTGGAACGATTTGTCAATTTGAAATCAGAAATTATTTTATTCTTACAGCAAAGTGGCAAAAATTATCCTGAACTTGATGATGATGAATGGTGGATACTTACAGCTTTCTTGACCGATATTACACAAAAATTCAACACACTTAACTTGGAATTACAAGGACCAAACAAGATAATTGGGCAAATGACTAACAAAATATTAGCATTTGAAGCCAAACTGCAATTATATATAAATGAACTCGGAGAAAAAGATCTGTCTAATTTTCCAACTGTTGCTATGCTAAGATCAGACTTAGCTATCGCCGAAACTATTTACCAAGACATGAAAGAACATTTGGAAGCCTATTTGGAAGGTATACAAAACAGATTTGCAGATGTTAGAAATATTCGAAGCTGTTTCATTCTCGTAGAGAACCCTTGGCATGTTGAACATGATGATCTCAAATTATTCTGCCAATTTGGATTTCCTAAAACTAACTTGCTAAATGAAATAATCGAACTTCAACATGACACACGGCTTAAAGCTCTGTTTATAGAACATCGTGAAACCCAACAGTACACTCAATTTTGGAAATGTGTGCCTAACAATTATAAAAATTTACGAGACTGTGCACAGTTCATTTTAACACTATTTCCTTCAACTTACCTTTGTAAAGCTTCATTTTCAAAAATATCGTAATCGGTTGTCCAGTCATTTAGAAGACGCAATGAGGATTGCATGCAGCCCAAACGACGCAGATATAGATGAGATAGCCAAAAACGTTCAACATCACAAATCACATTAATGAAAAATTTTATATTTGTACTTTGTTTTGCAATTTTAATGAATAAAAAACCACATTCAAGAACAGACCTGTTGCTTTCTTATATAGCCCTTTGCATGTGCAGTGTATCTGTCGTTTTCTTATTTTTTAAATTAGTTATTTATTTATATATTCTTTTGAAAGTTTGAGATTAACAAAATTATAATAAAGTTTTTGTGGCCATTTGAATAATGTAATATAATATTTTTAAAATACGTCTAGTTCATCTTGCGTGAAAGTACTTTAAAATCAATGTAAGGAACAAAACACACTGATCCCAGACTTGTTTTTGGTAGTGACAAAATTACTAATGATTCTCTTCCTTGCCTTCACCCTTCTTATGCTCCTGCTTAGCTACATGAATATTGTAACATTACGCAAGTCATGTGAATTTTCACAGGGATAATTAGACTGGAATCAATTAGTCAGGTGCACTATATGCTTTTTTTCAGTTTATTGAAAATTGATCAGCAGCATTTTATGCTATTTTAAACGCTTGTAAAATGGTGACAGCCATTTTGTGAAAATCTGAATGGCGCATGTCATCAATGACTCGTGCTCCAATGAATATTCCAGTCGGTCTCAATACTTGACTCTTGTGAAGACTGAGTAAAAATGTAATTGTTGTCAACAAGACAACTATCGCCTCCCACAAATACGTCCCTCAAAATCTAATAGTTGTCAAACTGGCGGATGGGGATTTAAAAATATTATTCCTTGTGTTGCAGGATTTCAGTGTCATAAACATGGCTTATTGTTGTCAGCAACTGCACAGCAGTGTTATTTGGCGAAGGAGTCACATACATCCAACAGTTGCAAATGGTCTGTTTTCGAAAGTACTATTTCATTTTAACAGGTTCTAACGTTCACAGCTTCTGAAGAATGATAAATGATGTATATCCTAATCCGATAAAGAATAAATGGTTTGCAGCTGTCGGCTTTACCTGTCTCCTTCTTCAAATGAAAAATATAATGGAAGAATTATAAGTAGGAGCGTGTAAAGTTGTTCAGTCGCCTTTACAGGTGCCACTTGGTACAGAGGCAGATAGATTTGTCGTTGCTGTGTGAGGGGATGTAATAATGGAAATGTTTTGTTGTTTGTTTCTCAGTGCTGACAACTCATGGGCGTGTGTGCCTCGTACAAATTATCTGCAGTTGTATAAATCTTAAATGAAAGTGCCTTGGATTCATGAATGCGCTTATAGAGGCGGTCAGCTTCATATGTGGTAAATATTTGGAAAAAGGAATCATTAGTCATTAGCTCTTAAAAAAATGTGTGTGTGTGTGTTTTGGTGTGTGTTTATCCTCCACACCTGTGAAGAAATATTGTGGGGTAGCAAAGGCAACGTCTTATTGGGATTGGGGGGGATGGGGGTGGTAATGTGGATGGAGAAGGGGAAGGAGGAGATGGACGCATACAGGGGGAAGTGCGAAATGGACAGAGAAAGGGATGAAGAGATGGTGAGTGAGGGGAAGGACGACATGGGCGACAGAGAGTGAGGGGAGGAAGAGACAAAATAACATTAGATTGAAATAAATACATATCTAGTCAATGCCAGCTAGTATGAAAGAAATTAAGGCTGTTGTAGTTTAGTCCACTGAGTTGAAGAAATAATAGTTGTGATTGTGTCTCATGTTACATAATACATTTAAATGTAAGTACAGTTGTCGTTATTAACCATCTGCTCACCAAGACAACGCAGCAATATTTCGTTGGGCAATTACAGTGTTACTATTTAGGGGTCGCTGAGGGTGGCAGCAATCTGAAACAGAACACTCTACACAAAGTGTTCCGAATGGTCTCGACTTTAACGATTAGTGCTAGAAAGACAGTGGTACTATAGCTAGTCTACTGGAGGTTCAAAACACACCATTTACATGCGTTGCCAACTAATAAAGATACATGTAAATCTGTGGCCCGAGGTGCCACATCATACTGTTAGTTTTGGCCCTTGAGCAGAAAAGTTTGACGACCACTGTTCTAATCTGTTTAAGAGTGCTTTAGAGAGTATTTTATAAGCAACTGGGAGCAGAGAGATTCCTCTGTAGTTGTTGATTTCCATCTTGTCGCCCTTTTTGTGTAACGGGTGGATCATAGCGCATTTACAGTCATCTGGTATTTGTTCTGTTTTCCATATGTCTGAAATTAAACGGTGAAGTTTCTGCGTTAATGTAGGATCATTCAGTTTCCTGAGTTCAGCAATGATCCCATCTTCTCCTGGTGTTTTGTTGTTTTTGATCTGTTTGATTAACTCAGTAATTTCTTTAAGATCTGCGGCTTTCGAGTCCGGGTGTGTGAATAGCGGAACGATGACATCTAGTTTTTCTTGGAGTGACTCGCAATTAAGAAGGGTGTTGAAATATTGAGCTAAAAGTTTGCATTTATTATTTGTGTTGGTTTCCAGTAAGTCATCAGACCTTTTAAAGCACAACGTTGGCGCTTGTTATCCCTGTAGGTTTTCGCTAAAGGGATCTAAAATCTCTTGTATTATTTTTGGTGAAATCCTGCCGGATTTCGTGTATTTTTTTGTTGTCATAACTCCTTTTTTCTTTCCTAATTATTTTTGAAGTCTGTTTTTTAGTTTCAAGGAACTTCCTCTATTCTCCTCATTTTTGTTACTGTAAATTGTTTTCAAGGCCGCTATTCGGTTGTCGACTGCTTGATCGCACATCGCATTCCACCAGCGATGTTTCCTGATGCGAGGGGGTTGTCCTAATTTCATGGCTTCCTGAATTTCTTGTGTTAGTCCCTTCCAGTCTGTTGATTTCCCCTGATTAATTTGCATAATGATTTTGTCCTTGTTGAGTTTTAGGTATTCCGGATATGGTATAATATTCCTTGGTGGACGCTTTTGCCTTTTATTGGGTTGGAATTTCGTTTTTATTTGGAGAAGATGGTGGTCAGATTCAAAGGCCCCTTTCCGATTTCTGACGTTAAGAATATATCTTTTGCGTTTTTCTTGGAAATTGCGCCATGGTCGATTTGATATTCACCCTGTATAAGATCGGGTGATTTCCACGTGGTTAATTTGTGTGTGGTTTTTTTTTTTTTTTTAAATTGTGTACTCATAACCTTAAGTCGAAATTTCTGCAGAAGTCGATTAGTCTTTCACTATCCCTGTTGGTACGTTTGTGTTTGGTATGGAGGTCTGTGATATCTCTGAATTTCCTTTATTTATCAAATAGTGCATTAAAGTTACCTAATAATATTTTCACATGGTGTCTTGGTATTTTATTGGTTGTTTCTTCCAGAGTTTCCCAGAAAGTGTCCACAGTTTCAGGGTAGGTTCTGTTGTATTGATTTGTAGGGGCGTTCACGTTGATAAGGGTGTAAGCTTTATTAGCTGATTTTATTGAAAGCAGGGAGACTCTCTCTTTGGGAGAAGTGAACTCAATGATTGAGTCGAGTACGGAATTGTGTACGGCGAAACCAGTTCCCAGAAGTGGTAGTTTGTCATTAATTTTTTAATGGCAGGTTTGCCCTTGTAGATTCTGAAATTCTCTGTGTCAAAGTGTCCTTCATCCGTGAATCTTGTCTCTTGGAGTGCTCTGACTATCAAGTCAAACCCTTCCAGGGTGTTGGTGAGTTGTTTTAATTTACCTGTTTTGGTAAGGGTGTTCACATTTATTGTACCAATAAAGTTTTTCCGTTTAGTTTTGAGAGTATGAAGAGTTTTTGAGAAGCTCCGATTCTTCTCCGAATGGTGTCCCTGATCCCATGATTTAATTAATATTAATGAG
This sequence comes from Vandiemenella viatica, assembly GCA_031002005.1. Lineage (NCBI taxonomy): Eukaryota > Metazoa > Arthropoda > Insecta > Orthoptera > Morabidae > Vandiemenella > Vandiemenella viatica. The sequence continues at coordinate 257,024,783 of CM061920.1, read as the reverse complement.
AAAATATATTAATTTTCTCCTTATCAACACGAAATCTGATTGCTATTTCCGTGAGCGCATCATGTGGTTTATTACAATCTTTGTAGTCTTCTAATCTACAACCCCACAAACCAGAACGATTGTGGTATAGCTCTATTAATTCAACATCTTTCTCCTTAGTCCACTCCATTTTTAGTGTCGAGTATCAGCTAAGCCGCTCAGGGCTAATCAGAGCATCCCTATTACCTGCTCTCTTCAGAAATTACGGGGCTTCCTTTGAAGTGAATCGACAGTTGTTTAGTTTTAGTGGGAAGGCCGGTTGGTACCGCTTTACAATGTGATAAGAGGCCAGCGCATACGTCCACACTCCAGAGTGTCTTGCTATGCCATCTGTCAAGGTCAATTGACATAGCGCGGCATATTGTGGATTTATCCATTATTACTGGTTTCATCATACAAACAATAAGCTGTCGCAACTAGATGAAAAGACGAGTAACGTACGTCATGCAAGCAATAGTCAAAATAGGTTCAGGGAATAGCTAAAGTTAAAAAAAACTTAACATAGTTCACAACCCAAAGGTTGGTTGAATACTCCCGAAGGAGGCATACTAAGCCAATTTGTCAGAGGTAGGACGGCCAGTTCCTTTCCTCTGGGACCTACAGTTTAACGTGGAATCCGAATCACGGAGCAGCCTGTCGTAGGTATAGTTCAACGAGTTTAAATCTGGAAGTTGGAATTTTACGCGATTTCCGTAACCTATTTTTTCAGCACTATAATATTTGGGAAGAGTAACAATGTTTAATACATGTTCCAAGGTGCCACTAGTAAATAAAGTCATACGAGAGAATTAGTTGTTTTTGTGTCACTTACCTCGTAAATCCCGTTTATCTTTGACGGGACAAGGGTTTGGCTCGCAAATCCACCTGCCACACTGGTCGCACCGGCAGCTGTTGCATTCCAGCCACCGTTTCTGTTCAGGCGCACACTCTGTACAAGCCATAGAACACCGACAATCAAAACACAACGGGTTGTATCACATTCAGTGTCACGAAACACTGATTACTTTAGAGAAACAAACATAAAAGTGCATTAATTGACGATTGCGATCTATATCGTGTACTAAACGTTCGCTATAGTCATAATATGCAAAGAAACGGTGAAACAGGATTCATCAACTAACGATAGTGTAAGGTGATGGAAGACTGTTAAAGACAGCCAAACGATAAAATCATATGAACATGTTTGGAAAATGGTTGTAAATATTCTCAGTATTCACTATATGGGTTTATTGGGTACCAAATCACCACTGTGACTGCCATCACATTGGATCTGGGAGATAAAATGGGACTAGGATCAAGCATTACCGGATCTAGAGGGGGGGGGGAGGAGCATATCGGGGCGCATTACCTGGGTGGCGACTTCAGGGGGCGACGAAAATTCGAATCCCCGTCCGGGCATCCAGATTTTTGGGTTTTCCATGGCTTCCCAAATCACTCCACGCAAATTCCGGGATGCTCCCTTTAAAAGGCCATGGCCGAATGACTTCCCATTCCTTGCCCCCCATCCTTTCACGTCTCTACAGACCTCGCTGCTAAGAGATGTTAAGCAATTAAAAAAAAATCGTGTTTTTTTTCTTTCTTTTTTTCTTTAGCGTTACTTTCACCCTGAGTAGTATTAGAATGGCGCAATCGGGGCCCGAACAACGACGGTCGGGGCCCGGGCGGCGATATTCGGGGCGTCAATACTCGGGGTTGTCGACAATAGGTGGGAAAAATACTGTTTGAAGGGGAAGCAGTATCACATTTTTTGACCCAGCTCGGCAAATTCATCCGCCACCGGGATCGCGTACTATACCGACCGTCCTCATAGTAATTCTTAGGCGGTTTTCCTCAATAATTAACCTCTAGAGTCCTGAAGGCAAGTTTTAAGTCTGATTCAGTTGAGGCTCATATGCACAATTAGTATTGACACAAATAAAGCAAAAATACACTATAAAATTTTATTTTCATTTTCAGACATTTTTTACAGATGGTATCATATGTGATACCTACGGTCTATGTTAATACAAAGTCATCCATGTAACATTAATAACAAAAATGTTCTAAGCATTAAAATTAATGCTGTTTTAGTAAAAGATACATAACTATACTACTTATGAAAAAGAGCAAAACAATTTCTTTCAGTTGTGAGGCACAAGAACATTTTACAAGTAGAACATCGGACAAAAGTTAGGCCCCTACAACCTTCTAACCTGCATTTTGATCTATTTTTCTGTTTACTGTTCATCATCTCAGGCATGTGTTTAGCATTTAACACCCTGAATTGTCGAGATGGCAAAGCCTTTGGTGCTCTTGCCCGTTTTGCTGGTGGACAATCATCATCATCATCATCATCATCCGAGCTTGAGTCTGAGCTTTGCTCATTTTCTGGAGCTCCATAAAAAATAAGGTATTGAGCAACATCAAGTTTGAATGCTTGATATTGCATAATGTCTTTTCTCACAAATTTATTAATTTTTATTGTTTGCCTATATTCTAGCCATGCTGCTGCAACAGCGAAATCTATGAAGTGATGGATCACGCGCACTGTCCACTTGTTTGTTCTGGCTCTCATTGGGTATTTTCCTACAACTCTATCCAGGAGATCCACACCACCCATATATGTGTTATACTTTGTAACTGCATTTGGTCTATGGATCTGTACATAAATCTTATCTTTTTTTGACCAACGTTGAATTTGAATGGTTGGGTGTACACCAAATGCAGAAGATGCAACATAAATAGGTTTGTTATCAAACCATTTGATTACAGTAATTTTTTTTCATCAGTCCTTACAACTTGATCAAATGAACCTCTACCCTCCCTTTTCAAATCTAAATCTCTTTTGAAATTTACAGCTTTTGGGAGACGACTGGCCATGATAGTCCCTGTTGCTAAGATTCCCCCATGTGTTAGGAGACTGTCTAGTAAGGGCACAGATGTGAAGTATCTGTCAATGTATAAAAGTGATCTAGGTGGCAAGGAGTCTGAAAGTCTTAGCACAACGCGACCTCCAACATCTAGACTGTAAGGTACTGGAATTTTTTCAGATGTGATATCTTTACCCTTTCCTTGGTATACCATAAAGTCAAGTGGTATACCATCAGATGTAGCTAACACAAAGTTTTTCAAACCAACAGGGTGAGGTTTGCCCCTGACATATTGCCTTGTTCTTACTTGACCTGTGAACGGTATCATTTGCTCATCTATGCATACATGAGTTGGTCGGGAATGATTTAGACATGCTTTTCTTACACTTTCAAGAAGTGGACGTACCTTTCAATAACTGTCACTTCGCTTGGTTTCCACTGACACAGCATTGTCATCAACCAATTTGAGGTTATTTCTTAACAAGTAAAATCGATCCCTGCTAATAGTGTCTGCAATCAATGGATAACGGGTTCGCCTTTCCCAACACATTCTCAGTCTAGGGAATCCCAGTAATGAAATTAACATACTGACCCCCCAAAATTTTCTTAATTCCGCTCCACTACAATCCATAGATTTCCCAGTAAGTTGAACATGGCGTATATTCATAAAATAAGCCATATCATCAAAAAGTTCTTGGGAAATATACTGCGTGAAATACTGAAATGGTGACTTCACAGTTGGGATGTCATCTGTTGTTGTTTCTGGTGCTTCAGAATTAAACCTGGAAATAAAAGTAAAATATAATAATGTTTTGCCAACTATACCTTCAATAAGACACCTGTTTGCCCTTAGCAACTGCTTACTCAGTCTTGTGTCTCCATTTAGCACCTCTGTGTTGCATCTCACTCAAAGGCACTTCATCGTCCTCTGAATCAGATGATGACTCATCAGCTGCAGGTGTTGGTGATCTGACAGCTATATCTACCTCATCTTCTTCTTCTTCAGATATTTCCAACTCTGAAATATTGGGGTCCTCCACCGCCAATAGATCCGCTATTTCTTCATCAGTTAGGCCTACAGCAGGAAAATGTGATTACTATAAACATTTTCGTCTATTCTCGAAATAAAACAAAAGCCTAATACAGTTACATGCAGGGAAACATCGTAATTTAATGCTGGATAACAAAAGCTTACAAAAGAATATTTAGTAACAATATGCCACTACAACATATGAAACAAAGAAGGGTGATTTGTAGTAACAGAGTCCTGAGGTATCACTGGTGATACCTCCTGAATATTGGAACATTTTGATGACTAAGAACTATTCCTGAGTAAAGATATTTATTTACATAAAAAATGAAACATTTGTGAATATAAATCCGTAAAATTGCAACAGAACATAAAACTTACCTTTCTTACGTCCCGACATGGTGCACGCCTTTGTAACAGCCACTTTACAACTGCTGCTGTCACATGTCGGTGGCGCGAAGAGGTTCCAAAAAATGACAACAGAATGCGCTGAACGTATACTTTGTGATACCTCCAGGCGCTCTCGCTTCGGAGGTTAGCAAACGAGCCTACAAATTTTTGACTGCAGGTATCATATATGATACCTACGGACGCTAGAGGTTAATGCAAACGTTGGGGTGGACCTTAATTTCTGCCTCATGACCAACACTTTTCACAAACAACAATTTACGCTTATCTCAAACAGAAGATAGTTACACATAGTTCGTAGACACATGGCAACACAACGGCCCTCCAATAAATGTGGAATGCTACGGGATACTCCCACATTATTATTTTCCTAGTTGTGCATGTTTTGACTCACCATGTTGAAGTGAGCATAGAGAGCTTCCCTATAAAACCTTGCCTTCGGGACAGCAGCGATGATAATGAGAAGAGTTCACTTTGTGCTGGTCTCGTTAATCGTCTTTTATATAAAAAAATTACCTTATAATGCTTTGGGTTTTGGTTCTGAATAGTCTATAACTGTTAGTCAATAATTACATCTTTTTACATGACTAATTACTTCAAATTTTTATTAAATGTTAGTTTAATTTAACTTTTTCAGTTAGAAAAATGCATGACAGTACCTTATGGATGAAGATTTGAGATTATTACCACTGAGAAGTTTTAACTTGCTGATTCTTGTTTACTTTAGTATAATTACAACGGAACACAATTTCGATAAAGACCCATTTGCCGCCTTTCTTTTACCCGACTACTTTTGCCCTCCACGAGTGTTAATTTTCAGCCTTTTTAGTAAATTGTTCATTATTTCCCTTGACTATTTATTCCAGTCCCTGACCCCTTATCTACAAAAGAAAGTATCCCATCACCATCATACCTGAAATAGAATGACAGCTTGTGATCATTCTCATCTTTACCCTTCAATGGACCTCACTTAATACTTCCACGAATATCTTTCAAGACGTCATCATCAACATATGTCTTGTATCCATCTCTCACCCTCCTTATGTTTCCCAATGAATCCATTAGATAATGGTTGTGTTCTGCATTAATTTCCAGAGGCAAATCAAGCAGTTCTTCGGTTCATGTCGTTCAACTCCCGCATTTGATACCCAAATCTTGGGTTCCAGGTAACAACACCAAAGTTTTGTAACCCAATTTTGTCACGTCTTTGGTAGATCACGCATCGCTTTCGCCAATAAGTGAAGTATATTAAAACCTGGTGCAAAGCTCTAGCACAACTAATATTCTGTAACTAACAAAATATTAATATACTCGGCCGCTATCCTTCTATATGGAATTAAGAAGCTTCAGGTGCGGTTTTTCAATGTTGCAACTCTTCAGTGGTTTGATGACTCACCTTCGGAGTTGACTGCCTCAGAACACTTATTTTTCTTGCAGGTGGCGTTGGAGCAGTTACTGTTGCTGTGGTTCTGATGATCTGTCGAGTTGGCTTCAGTAACATGCGAAGCCTGCGTGTCACGCTTCGCTTTATTCACTCCTTTATCTGTTGACAATGTAGAGGCCAGAGGTTAATACTCTATCATAATTGTCAATAGTATGGCTTATATGAGTTGAATGCTGTGTTGGAGTTACTTTGAAAAGCTACCGCATGTTAGTTTATTTTAGCTCTATTAATAAGAAAAATGGGTGGCAATACTTTATCAATACAGATTTGAATCCAACTACCTTTAAGAAGTCTTAACTTACAGGAGTGCATCGCTCTAGGACTGCTAACATTATGTAACAAACAAAACATTAATATGTTCTCTATGATATGGAAACACAGCGTTTCAGGTATTTTATCTTCTTCTTGTAGCACTTATAGTGATGGTTTGAGACTCACCATTCTGGCTGACAGCCTCAGAACATTTATTTTTCGTGTGGTTGGCGTTGCTGTGGTTCTGATGAACTGTTGAGTTGGCCTCAGAAACCTGCGATGCCTGCGTATCGCGCTTCTTTTTATTCACCTCTTTATCTGTTGACAAGGTAGAGGTAAGAGGTGTTAGGAAACTCCATCATAATGGTAATTGGTATCACCTAGAACAGCGGTTCCCAATTTCCTTTTGGCCACGGAACCCTAATTGATCATACATTTTTTGGCGGATCCCCATTTTTATAAGCGTAAGCTGAAAAACCAGTCTCGCATCGGTAATTCGTCACAAACGGAAGCAGAACCACGATACGCTTCTCATGGCGCGGTTAAGATTCTTTTCAAATAATATTTTATTTAATTCTCGGACGGAACACGGAACCCTTGTGACCCTTCCACGGAACCCCAGGGTTCCGCGGACCACCATTTGGGAACCACTGATCTAGAAGATAAAGCCTGCCGAGTTGAGAGGTATGTCAGAAAAGAATGGTTTTTATTCTGAACTATACTAACCTTTTGTGAATCAGAAATGTATTGTTTGTGAATGTGATTTACGAATAAGAAGAGAAATGGCTTTAACAGAATTTTATTTTTAAAGTAGGCTGTACTTTATATGTTTACTTGACGTCTTCTTAACATTTGTGATTGCGTCATTAGTGCTGTTCAACGCTTTGCCCTCTTGAGAGGGCAAAGCGTTGAACAGTCGTTTACTATAGTTTTTATTTTTTTTTTTTAATAATCTTTGAATTAGTGATGGCGATTCTTTCCGAAAAAGATCGATTCTTGAATCGATTCAAATCGAAACTTGATAAATCGATTCACAAAAAAATCGATGTCTAAAAGATCAATTTTCTAAAAATCGATATTTTTTCGATTTGCTTTTGGTGTTCGTATTTTCAATATAATTCCAATCATGAAAAACAAAGAGGATACCATAATAATCGATCTTTTATCATTTTTAAACTAATTAGAGTTGTTTTACAACAAAATCGAATCATCAGGTAAACAAAAAGACATTTATTTCACAAATTTGTTGGTTACATAAAACAGTTTTGAAATGATATAGCTTACAGTTCCCAGTGCTTAGTGTCCAAGCTTTTCAGGAACAACATTCTGTGCTCTACTAGGATCCAAGCGGTTCTGCTCATCATTTGCGATGAGTCAACTTGTTCTTGTCAGTAAAGTATAGGACCATACTTCAGGTGCACAACTGCTTGCGATAAATAGAGTAAATAATTCGTTTAAATTTTTAGTTTAAACCCTGACTTTCATTTGCAAGTGCAATACATGTAGAAAGTGTTTTTTCACATTCGATTTTCACGAGTGAAATATCGATTCACCGGATCGATTCAGTACTATTAATCGATTTTAAAAATCGATTTTTGGGTCCAAATGATCGATTCTTTGATTAATCGATCTCAGATCGCCATCCCTAATTTGAATTATATTGTGTAGTTAAAAAGTTTCAAGATAGCGAGCCAAATCTTACATCTAGGTTGAAGCTAGCAGCAAGAAAATCTTTTGAAACTGGTAAGTATGGGTGCTGTTTTAAATCATTTAAAGGTCACACTGGATACGACTTCAATGAGCTTTGGCCTGAATAGGGCGCGAAAAAGTTTCAATGTTATTCTTTCCATATATATATATAACCGGTTGTCGTGGTGACGAAATGGAATCTTGTTAATGGTTACATAAGGATTACTACGAAATAATGGCTGATACTCAATGAAATACGCTGTTAACTCTCGGTTATTATTGTAAATTCACTTTTAAATGACCACAAATCATTATTCTGAAGAAGAACACTTAATCAATTGGAAGATTAAAACCCCTGGCGACTAGACAGTACCGACTACTTCAAAATCACTCATAGTTACTTTGAAATATTACATATAACTAGCTTTTTTTTCAAATTTTGTTTTGACCAGCGGCGACCTTAACCATTGCGAGGCCCCGGGCGGCAGGTCTTTTGCGAGGCCCTTGTCCTTTGTGCAAAGTATGTGAATCGAAAGTACTTATTTCTTATAATTTCTGGTAAATGGAAAAATTATAAACAAATAAATTTTGAGTTTTAAAATGTCATATTAGAAGATTTATAAATCTTAAAAACCATAAAGATGACAAATTATTAATGATGATAAACTAAGGTACATAAATGCTTTAAATATAATACGCAGGGATTTAAAAATGTTTGCAGATTTTCAAAAGACTAAAATCTTTAATTAAAGTACAATATTCTAATGAATGAGCTGCATCATTTTCAACTGAAAGCATAACAAGGACTGAAAGGAGATCTTACGTCATTTTACCCTTCAAATATGTTTTGATAATTTTTAACCTCGAAAAACTCCGTTCTGCAGACGGAGCTGTCACATGTGTGGCTCGACCTTACAATTGTTAGCAAAATAATGGTAAAGTGACAATAATTAATGAACGAAATGAAACACGAGGATTCGCCGAGCGTAAATCGTAAACACGATGAAAGTAACAAAATCAAAAGTTGGTAATTTAATGCGCGGGATTTAAATTGTAATGAATTTTTCAATAATATGTTTAACAGTAAAATTACAAATTCCCTTAAAATAATAATAATAAAACCTGTTGTCGTGGTGGCGAAATGGAAATAAGGGCTACTACGAAATAATGGCAGATACTCAATGAATTACGCTGTTAACTCTCGCTTATTATTGTAAATTCACAAATCATTATTCTGAAGAAGAGCACTTAATCAATTGGAAGACTAAAACCCCTGGCGACTAGACAGTAGCAACTACTTCAAAATCACTCAGAGTTACTTTGAAATATTACATATGTCCTGCTTTTTTTCAAATTTTGTTTTGACAGAATAATGCACGGTTGACTTAAAACCTTTAAAAAAACGACGCATAGATTGTCGACAGACATTTAACAAAGAGAAAAACTGGTGGGTACTGAGACGTTACGTTAATCACTATGATTGGTGTTTCGCATCACATGACTTTATTGCATTTTTATTTTATTAAAAATAATAGGTATTAGCTCTTATCAAACAAATAAAGATAATTTTCGGTATTCATACAACTTACGCTATAATTTTCCAATATTTTTAGTTTCAGATATCCTATTACATTGCCAACAGAAATTTATTACAGATATACGGATACAATTTTAAGTAGCAAACTATGTTTCGAGTGGTCGCTAAATACGAAGTGTCATTGAAGTCTCTAAACCTGAAATATCATGAGATGGTAAAAGTATTAACACATGCGGGATGTACCACACATATTAAAGACTGGTACAACTTTTTCATAGTTGGCCGCATGCGTTCCGGTATGTCCCTGAAAAATTCGAAATGACGAATAGAATTTATTGACAACATGAAAAAGGCAGAAATATTAAGTGCTAGTTCAGTGAACGTATTAGGGACTATCATTCAGAGGTGGTAGGACAATAATCAGAACAAGGATAATTCGAAACAGATTCCGAGAATATTATCCGGTTACTAAGTAAACTAAAGGAATCTAAAGGGACTGGTATGAGGAATATTATTATAGTTGTATTAAAGATAAGGGAAATTGTCGTTGCACCATACACTGAAATATTATTTAGACTGAGTCTGAAGACACGCTACTTACCAGAGGACTGTGTTATAATGATAGAGGTCCATGCAGGAGCGGAGACAAGCACCGTATAAAACACAGGATGTTTACTTCGAATTTACAGGTAGGATATAGACAGCTTGTTATGCTGCCATATCACAAATTTTTGTGGTCGTGCGTTTTAAATTAGTAACATGGGTTTAGGAATTCATATTCATGTAAATCTCAGTTAGTGGGCTACACTCAAGATGATTCTGATGAAACTGACCGGGGAGGCCAAGCTAAAGGTATAGCAATTAATCTCTTCAAGCAATAGACCAGTGGTAAAAACCCCTGTCCTGGGAAAAAATAGTGTGTTGCTCGGAGAGGAATTCCTAAAAGCTAAGACGGAAGGAGTTTAGTAGGAAAAATAGTATCCAAAAGAGGTGGAACTGAATACAGGAGTGAAGCAGGGTTGTGTATTGGGATCATTATTGTTCATTACTCTGATGAATGTTTGTGTGTGTGGTTTACGGTAACAAGCTAGGCTGTTTGTATATGAAATAATGTTTTGTAGTAAGATTAAAAACGAAAGATGATCTGATAGGGTATCTAGATGGGTAGATGAACAATGAATTAAGATAAATGCTAAAACGATTCAGCACAGATAAAACAAATGTTGTTTAGTGATTATACTGTGGATTAGTAATTGCTTGTTTTTTTCTTGGTATAACATTTGATACCAAACTTAATTTAACAACATGCCTTGAGCAGATCGTAGGATGAAATTTTTAAAAAATCCTTGAGTTATTCGAGAGGGTGATGAGGGAATGAACTAGGAAAGTGAGGGTTTTGAGTTACAAAAGCTTTTTCAGACCAATGCTTGAGTACAGTGGGGTAATAAGGCATCGACATTACGGGTATCAAATCCAGTAACTGGGGGGGGGGGGTTAAAAAGGAGATAACCTAGATTCGTTCTTGGAAATTACCGCACAACACAACCAGTAACTGATGCATTAAAGGATCAAGGTTGGGAGTAATTGGAAGACAGGAGGAGGGCGAAGAGAGTGCTGATAGTTTATAGTGCGTATATTGGCGATGAGGTTTGGTAAGATATTGGTAGAAGAATTGGTATTTTGGGAGTAAAGAAGTGGTGAATTTTCTTTTGTGGGTAAGGGTGTCAGGGACTGGAATAAATTAAAGTTGGGAATGTTGAATAATCTACCCCTAACAATGAAATGGTTTAAAATTAAAATTCACAAAAGTCAAAAGTAGGTGGTTGATAAAATTATCTTCACAGAATTTAAAAAAAAAAAAAATTCAGTAGCTAGTACGTCGAGAAATAGTAACACGGGAATATGTCCATCCCAATCAATTTAAATTAAAATTGGGTGATAGTGCGGGCCTTGGTCGAGAAATAATGGTTACAGTGGAGACGTTCAACATTTCCACGAGAAAAAGATGTTAGCAAAATATGGTTGTAAGCGTTTTATTTTACTCCAAAAAATTACCAAAAAGTACTCTCAAGTAGTTTCTTCGTAGACTTCTTGACTCTGTACTTAACAAGAGACCGGAATTGCGGGCAACTTGACGCCTGCATCATGACGACCCTCCAGTCCATTCCTCACGCATGAATCAAGTTTCCTTGGCCAAAAGCAGCACTAAGATGGTTTATCAACCTCCTTATTGCCTCAACGTAACTCATTTGATTTTTGGTTTCTCCCTAGGTGCCGCTGAAAGCTAGTATATTTGAATCACCAAACTCGATTATGTGGAACGTATCGGCTCCCTCCATTCCAAATATGGTTTATCAGAAATGCTTTAAAAAATGGGGAGATCGTTGGTAGAAGCGTATAAAGTTCCAATAAGCCTGCTGTGAAGAGCGTTAAGGTTCCCGACTTCTATGTACCTACTTTTATTTATTACAGGCAAAGGTCGGGCACTTTTAGAACATGCCTAGTATTGTAGGACAAATCATTACGTTTGTTAAATTGCGGTTTGTACGAAATCATGTAATATACATCTGGTTGTTAAAGAGAGATGGCTACGTAACATTAACTCATTTCTGGAAGAAGTTTACACAGATCCGATGCCTTTTTTAGTTCTACAGTAAACTTATGCATGTGAAAAACCAAGTGAAAATAACATTAATAGAAAAAAGTGTAAATGCCCAGAACGGTTTACAAACGGGCAGGTACTTCAACTCACCAGGGCATCTGACCGGAACACAGTGCCAGCGAAGGTCCAAAGGGCACCAGCAGTAATAGCAGTTCTCCTTCTTCTCGTCTCCTGGGAGACAACCTCATAAAAAAAATAAATAAAATAAAATAGTAAACACAGTCTTAACTTCCTGAAAATTCACATTTAACTAGAGTACATATCATTCATGTACTGCTATGCTAAAATGAATACTATCCAACACAACCTCTTACCATACAGGGGTCTTTTAACTATTATTTTTTTTTTTTTTTTAAATATGCAGTAATAGTACTCGTCAACAGACTTTACATTGGTTAAACTTATTCTATAGTTAAAGAATGTTATTGAAATGCTTTGATATTTAATGTAGGTTTTATACAGTTTCCCTTAATAATAGCAATTATTTGGTTCTTACTAAATTTAACAACATTTGAGATTGTTGGTGTAACATCTTTTTTTTTTTTTTTTTTGAATTGTTCTTTTTAACCTCCAAGGCACTTGCGTTTGAAACTCAGTATTCTACATTCAACCGGTACGTCCTAATTATTACGCGTTTATCTTTGTTCGTACAAGATCAGGCTAGAAGCTCCTTGGTTCGGATTCTACGTTTATCTTTATGTCCGGTCACGACAAAGAGGAAACGCGCGGAAAACCGAAACTCTGTCAGCTAGAATTCAAACTACCTTTTTGTGGTCGCCAGGATAACAATATGAAATGCATTTACTTACTTACTTATTTCCCAATGACAATTTTCCTAAATTCTTATTTTTGCTTTATGCGAGTTCCAGTCCCTGATTCCCTTACCTACAATTGATATCTCCTCTCTCCTTTACACCCGAAATCCAGTGTGGTCATGGTCGTCTCTTCCCTTTCACATACCTACAACTCCTAATTTTTTTTTCTAGTATCTTTTCAGGCCAGTGTCTATGAACGGAATGAAGCTATCAGAGTGGTCTGAGAACATTTCCGAAAATGATCCATGCCTTTATAAACGTAATCTTTAACAGCAAAGAATAAATAAGCTACCTGAAAGTTTCCGCCAGTTAATTTGAAAGAAGGAAGATAATTTTGGAATCTAAATGAATGTGAACTGGTTATTTTATGTTACATTTTGAACAGTTTATAATTTAATTTGGAGCTACATTTGCAGTTATGGAGGGACGGATGACCGTACCCTGGATGCTCCCGAATATCCTCATATCAATGGCAGAGCATCGCCAGCTTACTATAGAAAAAGAATCTGAAAAATGTCTCATAATACCAAAATTATGGAAAAGGTCTTTCAAAGCCCCTTAATTACTACAATTGCTTGACGTTCCTTGAGGAGCGTAAGGCCAGTTGCAATACCACAAGTAAAAGTCAGTTGGCTCCTTTACAAATACACTGCGTCCATATAGGAAATGTTTAATTACCCAGAAGGTATGATATATTTTCAACATGGGTGGTGATAAAAACTGAAAATAATTGTTAAACTAATTGAGTAATATTTTTTGAATTGTGAGTTATATAAGCATAGTTTAAAAATATAGGCGTCTGGTTATCACCGTTCAGTAATTTTTCGAAATTATAAGACTACATGTATTATTTATACAGAAAATTTTTCAACCAAATGTAGACAGTATTTTTCTCCTTGTTTCAAAGGATAAGTGTGCAAACTTTCATCAAAATCGGATGAAAACTGTGGATTTGTATGAAGAACAAACAAACATACATACATTCATATTTAGATATATAGATTATTGCATGTCTCACACACACACTGACTGCGAATCACTCCTGAGGGATGAATATAACGTAAAAAAGTGTACACCTACAGCATTGCAAGACTATCTACGATTTTCGTCGCATTGCAGTGCTAACTTTATGATATCTACAGTTTAACATTCAATCCGAATAACCGACTGCCCCGGCGTGACTCTTACGATCAAAAACAATATTTAAAAAACTTAGCCACCGAGGTGAATAGAACTGGACACCACGACCCACACATTAGTTAGCAAGCACTTTAACCACTGAGCTACCTAATCGCTACATGGAAGAACGGTACAGAGACCTCCATATCCAACGCTTCTGTCTATCGCCGTTCAGTAATTTTTCGAACTTATAAGACAAGATGTATCATTTATACAGAGAATTTTTCAACCAAATGTAGACAGAATTTTTCAACCAAACGTAGACAGTATCTTTCTCCTTGTTTCAAAGGATAAGTGTGCAAAGTTTCGTCGAGATCGGATGATAACTGTGGATTTGTATGAAGAACAAACAAACCAACAAACAAACACACATACCTTCATCTTTATAATATATAGACATGCATTGGTAGAGATTTGCATCCTGCATTGAATTTAGCACTATATCTTTCTTTTTTAATATCTCATTAAAATGGCAAAGTATATTAATTTAATTAATATTAATGGAAAATATTTTATTTTTCTCCTTATTAACACGAAATCTGATGGCTACTTCCGTGAGCGCATCATGTCGCTTATTACGATCTTTAGAGTCTTTTAATCTACAACCCCACAAACCAGATAGATTGTGGTAAAGCTCCGTTAATGCGACAACTTTCTCCTTAGTCCACACCATTTTTTGTGTCGAGTGTCAGCTTACAGCTTAAGCCGCTCTGGTCTAATCAATGCATCTCTATTGCCTGCTCTCTTCAGAAATTACGGGGCTTCCTTTGAAGTAAATCGACAGTTGTTTGGTTTTAGTTGGAAGGCCGGTTGGTACGGTTTTACCATGTGATAGAGGCCAGCGCATACGTCCACACTTCAGTGTGTCATTCTATGCCATTTGTGAAGGTCAATTGACATAGCACAGCATATTGTGGGTTTATCCATTATTACTGGATTCGCCGTGCAAACAATAAGCTGTCGCAACTAGATGAAAAGACGAGTAACATACGCCATGCAAGCAACAGACAAAACGGGTTTAGAGAATACCTAAAGTTACAACCAGTTTAAATCTCGAAGCTGGAATTTTAAGCGATTTCTGTAATATACTTTTTCAGTAGTATTATATTTGGTAATATTAAGGTTCCAATAGTAAATAAAGTCGTAGGAGATAAATAGTTTTTGTGACACTTACCGCGTAAATCCCGTTTATCTTTGACGGGACAAGGGTTTGGTTCGCAAATCCACCTGCCATACTTGTCGCACCGGCAGCTGCTGCATTCCAGCCACTTTTTCTGTCCAGACTCACACTCTGTACAAATCATAGAACACTAACAGTCAACACACACAACTGGTTGTGTTACAGTTTGTTTACTTTAGAGCAGTGGTTCCCAATTATTTTTTCCCGAGTACCACTGCAATAAGGAGCTCAACCGCGCGTACCCCTTACAACTGAAATGATAAATAAATGAATTGGTTCATCCCAGTAGAGTGCTTCTCACAACCACAGAATTACAATAATATAATTGACACAAACACAGTTTATCTTAAAATATATTTGGGTGATAGTAATGTTTATTTTGGCTGATAAAAGTGGACTTTTTTTCAATTATTTTAGTGATCACCTTAGCCAAGAGACTACCGCGCGTACCCCCGAAGAAACCTCACGTACCCCTGGGGGTACGCTTACCACTAATTAGGAACCACTGGTTTAGAGAAACAAACATAAACGTGCATTCATTAAGGTTTGCAATCTATATCGTGTACTAGACGTTCGCTTTATTGATATTCTGGGCACTTGTTTCTTTGTAGTCCGGCAACGCCGTGGCCTCGTGTGAAATGCCGCCGTTTCGATCGATGTCTTACGGCCTCCTTCCAAGTCAGAGGTGTTTTGCACCCTTTTACTAACAAAATGTTTTCTTTTCTTTTAAACGAGCAATGCAATTCTTTTACACGATGAAAATGAGCAACTAGAGATTTTTTTTGGATCTGAATGTCTCATATATCAGTTAACTCGATCATTACCTGTGAACTTAGAGAATATTGTGTGTGGTTTTCCATTGCCGGATCTAGAGAGGGGGAAGAAGCAAAACTGGGTGCTGGGAGATGGCCCCGGGCGGCAAAATCTTGTTTGAAGGGGGCAAATGTATGTCACGCATTGGGGGCGCTTTTTGGAACACACAGTTTTTATCCGATCTGGATGGTATTTTGCATACGCATAGTATAATACAAATAGAAAAAACATTGATTACGTTTTATTTACAAAATCCTTCTGCTTAATTTCTGTCAACGTAGTTCATACAAACTAATAGTTTTTAATCCGATTTTAATAGTACTAAGCACACACTACAAAACCAGGTGGTCTGGTAGTCTAGCGGTTTAGGCGCTTACTTCCGAAAGTTTCTTTTTTCGGTCCCGAGTTCAAATCCCACTGTCAGGAGAAATTGATTATATGGGCTAAGCCGAGATTTTCTGTGGCTCCGATTCCACGTTAAATTGTAGGCCCTTGAAGAAAGAAAATGGCTTTCCTGCCTCTGACGCAAATAACCTGGAACATCTCCTTCTGGAAGATTGGACTGACCTTCGGGTAGTGGTTTAAGTTAGATTTTTAGTTTTTGAAGTGGAAACTTCTTTATTTGCGTTTGGCAATTTTTGAATGGGTAAAATCTTATGAGTTCGCGTCAGCGATACTCTAATGTTAACAGTATTTCTGTAGCGGTCTGGTGGCTCAGTGGTCAAGGAGTCTGACCGGGAACAAAAGGTCCGTTTCGAGTCCCTGTCTCGCCGAGGATTTTCATAGAACCCTACTTTCACCGGTGCCAAAGCCTGATGTGTGATGTGAGGTACATCAGAACACTTCCATGGTTCGGGTTCCACGTTAAACTGTAAACCCTCTGTACTTGGTAGGACTACCGTGTTAGGTTAAGGCGGCTAAGACAGGGACGGAATGCGCAGCCACTAGAAACTCTGTCATCAGTTCATTACAACCACAATATTTATTATTATTTAGTATATCTGAAGCTAGAAGTGTGACGTGTTGTGCGTATGATATTGATAGTTTCAAGTTTTCACTTCTATCGGCAGTCCCCAATCATTGCAAACTGTTTGCCAACTCGGAGCGGATACACTTTGGGTGGCGACACTTGTGGTGGTGGCAACGGGGACTGCAGTCTAAGGGCGTTTTCACACACACCGGCATAGCCGGAGCCGGCGCCGGAGCATGTTCCGGCGCCGGCGAGGGGGTATTTTCACACACACCGGCAAAACCGGAGACGGCGCCGGTCTTTACCAGCACCGAGCACAGTATATTCCTAGCTTTGGTACAGGAAAGATGTGTGCGGCATTTAACGAACGCTACTTCATTGGATTATTGTGCCTCAGAAGGAAATATAGAAAACATTTAATTGACAGACGTTACTGGATACATCCTATTTTGAGTGTGAGATACCTGGAAGGGAGCTTTTATACGCTCTTCGAAAAACTTAGAAAAGATGAAAGCAAATTTTTCAATTACTTTCGTATGAGTACAAATACTTTTGATTTCCTGGTTGAACGGTTGGAAGACAGTATCAAGCATCAAAATTTTGTCAGCTCTGAGGGGACATTACCATGGCATAGGAACAAAATATAATGTATAAACTGTTCTGTATTGTAATTGCTAACAATAAATGCACAACTTACCAATTTTCAGTTGTTCTTTCTTTTCTTTAGCTTCAAAATCTTCTTCCAAAAATTTATACACCTCTCTCCACGCATTCTGTTTTTCTGTTCTACCCTTGAAACAGTCTGCTGTTTTGTCCCACAAACATGGTTTGCTCTCTACCAACTCAATAAATTTAAAAATATCGTGACTCATTATCACAAAATTATGGGCTGATATTAAACTGTACAAAAGCCGTCTGTCACTAGCACCAGTGTGCATAACAAACAATGAAATCAAAGGGCCGGCGGCTGTGCCGGTCCGATTGTCGAGGTCACCGCCGGCTGCATTCGCCGGCGCCGGATGCCGGACCGGCGACCGTGCCGGACCGGTCATCGTGTGAAAGCTCTCATTTGATTACATTGTATCCGGAGCCGGTGCCGGAGCCGGCGCCGGTTTTGCCGGTGTGTGTGAAAACGCCCTAACAGTTTTTGCCCCGGCTCGGAAAATTCCTAGAACAGCCACTGTAGTTTTCATCGTTGTAAAATCTCTATCTTTACTGCATCTAAATCCCTTCAAACTAATCAGAAGTTTTTCAGTTTTGCAGAGCGAACCCTTAAGATGAAATAAATGACCAGTTCGTATTTCAACCAGAACAGATCACACGGACATGACCTTAAAGCCTTTTTATTCTTATATGCTTTAATATGATAGTATAGTTTAGGCCCCTTATCAAATACAGTGGTTAGAGTGCTCGCAAAGGAGAGCAGCTAAATTTGTTTATGGAAATCACTGCAGGACCCAGTCTGTAACTGATATGATAGAGGTGTAAGACTGGGAGTCATTTGAACACAGGAGCAGAGTAAAGAGAGTGTTGGTAGTGTATGAGGAGTATGATGATAACAGGCCTTGAAGGGTTATTGGTCAGGGAATTAGTAGTAGTGTTTGGAAAGGAAAAGATCACCATGGGTACAAGCTGGCACTAGATGTCATGCATAAGGGATTTGGGAAATTTTCTTTTGTGGATAAGGAAGTCAGGGATTGGAGTAAATTACCAGGGGAAGTGATGAATAATAATTTACCATAATTTAAAGTTAAAATGGCGAAAGTAGATAGGTGGAGGAATTTAACGGATCAAGTTTACATCTCGATACTGTGACTGTGTCATTGCGCGTTCTTCAGTCCAGTTGCAGTTCATACTGAAGATGTATGATGAAATTGTGGTAAATTATGCTACTCTAATTTGGGATCAAATTTATAAAATTGTGCTACTACCCGAAATGCTGTTGGTATGAATTTAATGTGTTAAGGTGTGCCTCTATCGTTGATCTTGTAGCGGCAATATTATGGTTAAACTGAAATTCAGCCCGGATCAGAATATTATTATTCCAGCGTAAGGCAGGAGGAATTTAGTTATTATTAGTAATAAATAAGCTGCTTTCGTAAGTGCCGTGTTAGTGACAACGTGTACCGCGATATAAATTACTCCAGAATTAAACACTCAAAGAATATAAGATAATAATAAAAAATAGGAAAGTTTTAATAATATGATTAGGAAGGTTGCCATCGGCGCTTGCACTCCATAGCAATTCAATTCAAGAGCCGCAGTTAAGTTGCTAAGCCAAATGATAATCTTGGTAATCGCTTACGTACGCAGCATTAATTGATTGATTCTACGAAATCAATGTATCAAAAGAACAAATTGAAAACAAAAAATCTTACGAATAAAGATACTCACCAAAATAGAATGCCACCAGTTGTTTGATCAAACACGCAGCACACAGTGCAGTGAATACTTTTAACGACACCTTCATGAATTAAATTTATAATATTTCGTATGTTTGTATCTATCGAAGTTTACTTTAGATCCCGCAATTTTATTTATTTGTCACTGATAAAAATTCATCTCTGAAATGACTAAGAATTTCCAAGATTTTAATGGTAATAATTTCCTAACCCTTCACGTTTCGCCATTGATACTCTAGTACTATAACGATAACAGTTAAAATCTCTGTATTAATTTCAATTATCCATATCTTTGGATACATGAGTACAAATTTTGATCTTTGGATTCACACCCTTTATGAAACTTCGATCATAACACACAAAGTCCCTTGAACAGCAATCGCTGGTCATTTCCGTTTGATTATAATGCACATTCAGTTTTATTTTCTTGTGAAATAGTGTGGGAATTGTATACCTTTGCTTTCCGTTTTTAAAAACTACGGGCATATTTGTAAAATATTTTTGAGTTAGTTATAAGTAATTTTCCGGCTGATATTTTACCGGTACTCAGTTTTATACAATTAGTCGCTCTCCTCATAGTTTGACGATTTCGCGTTCGAAATGTTTCTCATTTGAATTACTTTTGACTAAAAAATCCAAAACCCGTAAGACAGAAACCCTAAAATATTTTTACTCTTTTGGCAGGCGGCATAAGATTCGCAGAACAAATTAAAATTCTTCCTGAATGCTGTAAATCTTTTACAATCGAAAAATGTTAGATAAAATTACTCAAGACACAACCTAAAAAGCTGCATTTCTTAAATGGAGACGCCAAATTCGCTGATACTCTTAAAATCAAGGTATATGCTAGAATATAGTTTTTTTTGGTGTTTTTCAAACAAACAGACGTAAGTTGGGAGGAGTTTCGTTTTACTGAGAAATCTGGGTTAGGAATGCTTCGTCTAATTATAAATATTAGATTTCTTCTTCACTTGGTTCAATTTAACGGATGAAGGAATCAAAAAGAAAAAGAAAAGAAAAAAAAAATCTACCGCTGTTCGTGTAATTTTAGCAGTTTTTCATAAAGTTTGTAAAAAAGTTTTCCTCTTTGATAAAATGTTACCATACCCTATAAACCAAATAAATGTGGATTAAGGATTCATTAATAGATGCAGAGATTTCTTACATGAGTTGTCTGGAAATACATCCGGAATTCGTGTCACGTAAGATGAGTTTCATTTAATCGTGTTGTAAAAGAGACTTTATTAACAGTGGTCAGTGGGATTACTTTTAAGGTTCCAGTCAGTAATTTTTCCACCTTGTGGCTGCATCTGCTAAGGTTCAATAACTGTTTCCGGCCCTCGATGTGAGGTTAGCTGGTTCGAGTTCTGCTGATGGGAGAAGTTTTCACGTTTCGGTACGATCCTCAGCGAGGGATATGGGGGTTAGGGTACCGGACAAATTTTCAGAAAGTGTTTTAAATTGTCCCTTGTGGATATATTTAGCCAAGAAAAATAGTACTTAAATAAAGCTTTATAAGTACATAAAACCATGTGTAAGTGATTTTAAGCGTTTCGTGCAGTCATAGCCGTAATGAAACGAAAGACATATCGATGGTGCGTAGTACGAATACTTCTATATCTTCTCCAGACAAATTGCTTGTTGATGTACAACGAAAAGCAGAAATACGAATTAGTGGTTGCAACTAGCAATGCGACCGAATTTCAATGGATAAGAATTCGAACGAATTTTGTGTTCCGGGCACATCTCGCACTTGATAGTACCCGAATCACGACGAAGTTGTGCATATCCTATGGCATCATCACCATAGATAGGATTGTCTCGGCGATCTAAAAATAAGAGAAATCAAAATTTTTAGTGTATAATTTAATTTAATTGCAATGGAGCACAGGCACCCCCATCTTCCCCCTAATCTTCACACACCTACATTTGCCCTCTACAAATTTTATCTTTAAATTATTTCAACGTTTTCGGTAAATTATTCATCATTTCTCTTAGTAACTCATCCCAGTCCCTGAAACCCTTAAGGAAAAAAAAAAAAAAAAAAAAAAAAAAAAAAAAAAAAAAAAAAAAAATCTCACGACATCCATAACAAAGATTGAATTTGCACTCGGTAGAGGTTATATTTTCTTTTACTTCAAAATTCAATTAATTAGGCAAATAGTTGTAATACAGGATGTTCGCCGGGAAACGCACTACAACTAAGAAAGTGCTCGCGGCGAGCGAGCGACCAGCTTCCCACATAGTTCGTCCGTCAACCGCGGAACTACTTAGAAATAATTAAGTATCATATACATGTATAAGTATGTGAAAGCATATAAATATTACATAATTAATTAACTTACCTTAAAAAAGATGCTGGAAGTGTCAACCGTCTTGCGTAATGCGCATTTGACATCTTTTAAACATGTTTCGAGACACACGCTACATTTCATCTCTCTCCATGGACATTATTACTTGACAGATTTTGTTTTCAAGTTCTTCGAACGTGTGAGGATTTCTTTCATATACATTTCCCTTAAGCTTTCTCCAAATATAGAAGTCACAAAGGCTTAAACCGGGTGATCTGGCGCCACAAACCACGGCTGATTACACGTTTTTCTTAATTTTTTTTAACTTAACGTGGAATTATTGTTTTAGCTGGCAGTAAAGCGCCATGATATTTGCGACTTAATTTACTGCGACACCTTTTAACGGACTTTTTCTTCACATACGTATCATACAGGAATATTTTTTGTTCCAAACTGCTGTGTAACATACAACGTATTCAACTCGCGCTCACACACGGTACAGATTAGTAAGAGACTGAAGTCACGAAATAGTTAAACCGCAAAGAAATCGATCTAAACAATGGAAAAGTTCGAATTGTATTGCGTGATTTGACTGTTGGTGGAGGGCTATTGTTTAATCTCGCCGGTAATTCACTCTGCTGTTTGGCGCGGGCTGGCCTTTCGCAGTGAGATGCCGTCGGCAAGACAGTAGGGGGATAGCGTTTCCTGCCAAACAACCTGCACTTACAAAAATGTTATCACACTTCGAAACTCAGCAGTACTACACTACAATACAAATTAGTGGCAAAGAAATTCCAAATCATTATTATATTGAAACGAAGTCTTCACGGGTGTACCGCCGGATAGTGTTTTGAAAACACGATATTTCGACGACTAGCTCCGTCGTCTTCATCAGGTGTTGAGACATCTGCACAGGTCGGCTGATCGTCGGATACTGATTATTATATTCACTCTCGAGAGATTTCGACTGTCTGCTTTAGTAAATTCTGGATTCATGATCAATGGTCTAAAGTATCTGCAACAACGTCTACTTGGAAGATCGTTACCATGTCTCTTATAACTAATGATTATAACAGTCCTGTGACAAAACATTCAAATAAACGTAGAAACAGTTAAAAAAATACAAGTTAACGCAGCACCGTATCACTTGTTTCCTTACGGATGACGTCACGCGCTTTGATTGGTTTTTCGTTTGACGGTGAGGAATAGGCTAAAAATCAGATGTTATTTATTGATTTAAAAATATAAATCATTATTGTTTCACGAAAAAATATATTGGATGATGTTTCTAAATTTATAAATATTATTATTAACTACATTTCCGATTTTTTTTTTTTGAAGTACCTGCCCGGTCCCACAATCTGTCACAGAAACTTGGGCTTAATCCTAAACCTCTTCGCAGCGTACAGGAATGAGGGCGTACGATACTGTTGATTCGTCAGTCAGATGTGGGTAAGAGAGTTGACTATCGTTGTCTTTTTCGTAGGTGTCATCCTTTCCCTTTGTGTAAGTCCATAGTTTACCTACAATTCTAATAAACATTTTAAAAAACTTTATTTAACAAAGGGACAATTAATGAAAGTGCGTTGTTATAATATTTACTTTAATAAAATCTGTGCTGTAATGAAAATTATTACAGTTGTGCACGGAGAGTTTCTTGAAAGATTCGACAATATGGCCTCTTAATAATAGGCGTGGGCTAAGTAATGTCTGTATGTACTGGGCCACACCGATTAGCCATCTCAGGCCACAACGAAAGGGGGTGGATGACACTCCTGGCCGGAGCCGATCCAAGAATTCTTCACAGGGGTAGAATACGGACTTTGCCGTTAGCGGATACCGTGGCGCAACGATGCCGAAATTTTAAAATTTCACTTAGACTCTGAAATTGCAGATAGCCAATAAGACGTGAGTAAATGATTATTTCTATCTTAGACTGTGGAAGGCGAATAAATGGATGCTTTAACGAGTTGAAGACTTTTCTAATCTGCTATGTGCATCGGCCATATTCATTGTATGCTCGAGCATAGAATGAAGTAATTCTGTGTTTTCTGTAGCGGGTGAGATGAGAAGCACTCAGATGTGAACATGCCGAGCATAGCAATTCGTGGATGAAGTGTTGACGCAGATAGCTTTTTTTTTCAATGAGTGCTGCTACACTGCCAAATCTCGATACAATTTCATGCCATCACGCAGAAAGTGGTAAAATACGAATAATTATTATTCGATCTGTCCATGGACAGTTGTTAGGGACCTTTCAATGCCAGAAATATCTAATTAGATTTCAATGCTCATGTAAAACCAAGCCCTAGTGAGTATTTAATGTATTTACTTAGGTAACCGGATTTTCAGTGAATGTAACTTTGTTGGATACGTTTAAATTGTCAATTTAAAATTGTTAAAATGTTTAGTAATTTGAGACACTTTCATGTTTCTTGTGATCTCTGCGAATTAACGGTAATCTTATGATGTTGTATGGTAACTTTAGCAAAAATAAATAATCCACATTGGAGAACAAAAACCCTTATATCTGCTTACGTAAACATTAATATTTACATTGAAGGGTGCTTAATTTTAATGAATGTTGATAAAAACATTTCTTTTGCTATGAGAACGAAGTTAATGTTTCCACATGTGATGGATCTTTCGTTTCAGAATAATCTGTAAGTCACTAATAAAATTTAACGGTTAAACAAAGTAAATACACAATTATTAAAATTAATTGAAATACTTTACGAATAGCAAGTGGCTTTTACACCTTTCTTAATCTTCTTATACCATACATTTACAGCAATCCACAAATGCCTAGTAGAATTGGACATATGGCCAATAGAAAGAGAAGTTAACCCAGAGCCATATCTACTTGTGATTTAATTTTGAAAACACTCTTTCCAAAGGACGGAGTTGAACCGTGATATTACTGGCACTATATTTTTCTCTAAATCTTTCGAAACTTTTTTTTTTTTTAATTCTGGTATGATTTAAGAATTACTTAATTGCTACCTAATTTTCTGTGTGGAAGAGTTAAGATATCTAGTTCAGAATTGTATATACGAATGTGTTGAATTGTTCCCTATTTGAGGGAAATGATTTCTTGACTATACTGTAAAGACTATTAAAACGAAATCCAGATTGAAAATTATTAGTAATCATGTCCTAAATTAGTCACCTGACATATTACTCGATTTCGTAGGACCAAAAAAAAAAAAAAAAAAAGATTATACACTTTATTAAGTTTATAATATCTTGAGAATGATTAATTTTAACCAAACATAAAGAGTATATTATTGAGCTTTGTAATGATTACAGTTTGTCTTTGATTTTTAAAACAGTCAGAGCGATTTGAGACTTCTCAGAGTTCGTTCACTTGATGCAACTGATTGCTTAAGTTTTCATCACGAAGGAAGTTTTACCATTGTCAGCGCAAACCAGAACCGCGCCGTAGGTGGTTATCTGGTGTTGTCTGCGACTGTGTTCTTAACTTGCCAAGACATGGTGAACTGTTCGCCGTGCCAGCATCGCTCATTCATCTGTCATACTGTCGGGATGGAGTACAGCTGTCTCAAGGTGGTTTCCCACAGACCGTGATACTGGCGGCCGCTCAACAACGTGTCGTGGGAAGAGAGCGGCCTGTGCTGGGGGCAGTGTTACCACCTTATGAAAACAAAAGTCGCTAGACCTGGTCTAAAATCTCACTAGATTACGGGATATTTAGAACTAAAAGATTCGCTAGAAATCACTAAATAAAATAAAGGAAGATGGTAAAGTAAGCAATATAAAACTATTTTAATAATTAGTAATTTCATTAAATTCAACATAATATTCTATTAAAAACCAACAATTTTTTCAGTTGGTATTTATTATTTATCATCTTGGTCCTGTTGGAGTTGTAGAACTTGCAGATGTGGAAAAATGAGATGAATCGTCAGTCTTAGTTTTAAGAGAATTTTTATCATCTTTACCAATTACAGTAATCACTTCAGCTGGAAGCTCGTAACTGTAGTGATCTTTTCACAATTTTTGACTGATTCCTTATAAAAAGAATGCTGTTAAGAATATTTGCAGCCATCCTATTCCTCAATTTGTTTTTAACAATGTTCATTGTACTAAAAATCCTCTCTACTGCGGCATTCGGGTGAGGAAGTGATAAAGCGGATATGGCTTAATCAGATAACTCCAAAACAGTATTTATTCCAGCAGCATAATATTCAGCCCAAAATTAGAGTTATAGAGTGAGCCCAAAATTCAATGAAATTGTAGCGTTCCATTGAACATAATACAATGTCATTGCTGTAGATGTTTGCCAATTTTATCGTCATCAAATCTGAGTTCTGAGGGAAGATCTACTATTTTGTTAAATTTGCCCTGGCGAAGACTATTTTACACACTCAAAAGACACATTTTCTCCAAAATAATGTAGTTAAAAGAAAGCGAGTATATTTTTCGAAACTGCAAGATTTAATATCACTAAAAATCACCAAATAACGTTTTAGCTATAACACATTTAAGAATATCGCTGTCGAACTTCAAAATTCACTAAATTTAGCGACAAAATCGCTAAGGTGGCAACATTGCTGGGGGAATGATGCGGCTCCATCCTCCATCCGTCGCCCAGTCAGTAAGGGCCTTATTACACTAGGCGACTTGGCGGCGCAACCATCCGGGCCACTGGCGGCTCTGCTCGTCGCTGGGCACAGAGTCTTATGGAGCTTATTACACTAGGGCAGCCAGTGGCGCCGCCAGAAACTGGCGGCCGGCTGGCTGCCCTGCCCGGCGACCAGGCGGGCAACCACTGGTGGCCGAGAGTCGTGGCGGGGCATTGTATCTTACGTAGCTTATTACACTAGGCCACCTGGCGGCGCCGCCAGACTCGCCACCACGCGTTCAGTCTACTGTTCATATGCCCCTTCCTACTTTACAATTTTAAAATTGCAGAGATACTGAGTGTCAGGTTTGGTGAGACAACTGGGAACAGTCATCCTGTGATGGGAGGGAATGAATCAGAGGAGATTATAAATGACGAACCTACAAAATTTGAAATAAATTTTCAGGAAATTGCGAAGTAACTCAGAAAGCTAAAACTGGTGTAGGTAATATTACTACATATTTATTAAAGATTGTGGGATAGGATATTGTACCTTACCTTAAAATTTTGTTTAAAATGAGTTTGGAGACTTGCTGCTTACCAAAGGATTGGAAAAGACCGATAGTAGTACCAGTTCATAAAGGAAGGGTTAAAAGTATGGTGAAAATTCCTGGCCAATTACTTTGTCATCAGTGATGGGCAGAATGATTGAGAGATTGATATGCAACTATATAAGAAATGTATGTGAAGAACGAAACTAGTTTTCAGATCGACAACATAGCTTTAGGCAAGGATACTCATTTGAATCTCAGATAGTGGGCTATATGCAAGATATTTCAAATGAATTTGAAATGGGAGGCCAAGTTGATAGTGTGGCACTAGATCTTTCGAAGGCGTTTGACAGAGTGAGCCATAAAATGGTTTTAAATAAACTGAAATGTATTGAATTGAATGAAAAAGTTACTTGCTGGGCACAGAAATTCTTAAAAGTCAGAAAGCAAAGGGTTAGAGTAGGAAATACATTATCAAGAGAAGTGGAAGTAAATATGGGAGTTGCTGTTCATTATTCTAATGAATGACTGTGTTACGGTCAGAATTTAGGCATTTTTCAAATGATACAATGGTATACAATAGGATAAAAACAGGTGAAGACTGAACAGTTGCAGGATGATCTGGATAGAGTATCTAAATGGGTAGGTCAGCATGGAATGAAGATAAATGCCAAGAAGAGTCGGCTTATAAGATACAAAGATAAATAGATCTAAAGGTTAATTATGATTACAGAGTGGGGTCAGATTTGTTTGATGAAGTGTAAATTCTTTGCATAACGTTTGATAAACTCAATTGGGCAGGTGGTAGAAAAAGGTTACAAAATCCTTCATTTGCTGAAGAGGGTGATGAGAGGATGTAACAGAGAAGTTAGGGAGTTGGGTTACAAAACTTTGGTCAGATCATTTGTTGAATATGGTGGTGTAGTTTGGGACCACATTTTGGAGATCAAATACAGGAGTTGGAAGGTGTGCAAAGAAGAGCTGCTAGATTTGTTTGTGGAAATTATCGCAGGACCCAGTCAGTAACTGATATGATACAGGAGCTGGATTGGGACTCATTGGAGGAAAGGAGGAGGGTGAAGAGAGTGCTGTAAATGTGCAAATTGCTACCGGAGTGTTAGCTCCAACGCAATT
The DNA here is from genome assembly GCA_031002005.1 of Vandiemenella viatica. Classification (NCBI taxonomy): domain Eukaryota; kingdom Metazoa; phylum Arthropoda; class Insecta; order Orthoptera; family Morabidae; genus Vandiemenella; species Vandiemenella viatica. Next base: position 256,996,953 of record CM061920.1, on the reverse strand, counting down.
AAACTGTATTCACACGACAACAAGTTTTTTAATTACTTAAGAATGTCTAAATCGTCTTTCTTTTAATCATTGTACTTAGTAAAGGTTGATATTACCGGGAAAGATACGAAAATGAGAAATTCTTCTTGCTTTACCCCTTTGTCTTCTCTACACTTTCACTTCCCGTCATTTCCAAAGTGACATTCTGTAGTTCACTGGACAGATTCAGCTACACAATTCGCGTACAATGCGAGGATAACAGCAAAGTGACTGCTCGGTTGTGCGAGTGGCTGGCTGGCGGCGCCACCAAAATCCTGGTTGCGTCGCCAACAGAGACACCAATGCCGCGGCTGGTTGCGCCGCCAAGTCGCCTAAAGGCACGGGTGGTCGTGCGTTGTTGCCATCTGTTTGCAGCATAGGCGTGCACCCCTCCACTCTTGCTGTACACTAGGCACTATGCAACATGATGGCGAGGGCTCGCATGGGCCAGCTGGTCCGTACAATTCGGCTGATCTGGCACGGCATACAAAGCTACGGGTCATTGGAATGGCGCATGTGTCTCTCAGCGAATCGCATCTCCTTCTGGGAAGGTAGGTTCAACAGAAAAAAAAAATCCTAAACTAATGACATTGTAAGAGTAGTCAGTGGTTGAATTCTTCACCCTATTCTTCGCGTATGCCCCTTTACTGGGAATCCGCAAGAAACACTTTGTCGGTCGCCTGTCATGGCATCTGTCTGGTGACTCTTTAAGTATCTGAATTTTACGAAAGTAACCGTATACAATCTTATAAAATGCTACAACAGCACGTAGAAAATATTAAGAAGAATGTCGGGAAAAGCGAGCTGGGATTTAGTTTAATGAAAGTTGTAATTTCTTGTTAAACTGGAATGCATAAGTTTATTTCTGCTGATTGTACATAATCAACCACCAACTTCAACTGATATGACCGCTTACTACACATCATTTAATTTGACCGTGGATAAGGATAATACAGACTGGTCGCCAAAGATACAGATCCGACTACGATAACGTAGACCCAGGCTTGAGCAATATGTTTTCCCGATCTAAGTCAGCGCTTCATTTAAACAGTTCAACTTCATGTATAGTTCTCCAAATTGCTTAAAACCTTCACTACTCATCAACTATAACAGTAAAGTTACTCTACTTGTCTTTCAGGAGCTTAAATTACCGTCCCACGTGCATTACGCTACATACACAAATTCGCATGCTTACTTCGTACATCATGCGCCGATCGGTCTCCACTGACTCTATATGCTCACTGCCGCCAGGCCTCCTTCTACCGAACCCTCTCATTGTCGCTAGACTAAGTCTTATTGTTACAATTACGCTTTGGCATTTTGATGCCCAATTAATTCTTATGCACTAGCCTTTCCACTCTACTCTTTTAGTACCAAATTACTGTCTCATCACAAGAAGACATATACTCTCCATTCTTTAATTTTTCAGTAACGTACTTCATTCTTCGATTTAGCGATTTTAAGACTTCGATGTAGTTCGTTGCCGTTCTGATTATACCGGTCGAGTACCAGCGTTGCATCGTCCACACGCAGCGCGTGAATAACAGACCAAAGTTCACCAAACCTACTGTCAGTCTCAAGCTTGCGTCCAGACTTGGTCCTCTGCATTGTATTTCCGGCATTTGGCCGGCAGAGGTGGCGCTGGCAACGACAAACCGAGCGAGCCGAGACAGCCGTTTATATTGCCTATATTAACTTCCCTATTGTATGAAAAGTTCTCGGGCCTCCTATCGAGGCAGCGGCTTAATCTGATACGACTTCTTGAATCCGATTTCTGGCGAAGATGGAATCAGAGAGTGGTTCCGAAACGCCGCATCAGATTGAGACCAGAGAACTTTTCGTACGGTTGATACACCGATAAAGCCTCCAGTCTTTCATCAACTTTCTTACTATTTAACAACTCTACAGGAAAACAATTTAACATCAATTGTTTCATCTATGAAGTAGGTTACTTTTTTTTTGAAAATGAATTGTATGTTCCAGTTTGCTGCCATAATCTCACCACACTGATTGCCACATTAAACATTAAAACTTTGTTCTTCTTGCTGTCTAAAATACCGGGAAAAATCCCTTCCACAATGTCGATTTGAATAGTTAAATCCATTTCACAGAATAAATGACGTTCGTCGGGATTCTTTTATTTCCGGAAGAAAATGTAAAATGAGCAACTAGTCAAAACACATTTCTTCCATATTACAAAATTATGCGAGAGTCATAAAGCAAATTTTTTATTATAAGATGCCATTAAATCAACGTAGGCTATTGCAACCGGCCTTAAATATTAAATGTAATTGACTCTTATCTTACTCACAAAAACTGGCAATTAAGGTAAAAGCTATTCTTTCGATAAAAGTTTTATGCCCACGAAAAGCCACGTCTAAGGAGAGGTTATTTCAGAGTTGTTATGAAACGAAGATGATAAATTCTTTTATTTTATCAGAACTTCTCGTAGACTTGAGGGTAACTATAGCCAAAAAAGCATTATGGTCAAAGAACGGGTAGAAATTGGCTATGGCTTGTTAAACGTAACACGCTGGAATTTACTGATGTGATTTTGCAAATCAAAGCAAAACAGACGTCAGGATGGCCGGACTGAGGATTGAACCGGTAACCTCCATAATTCAAAGTCCTAACGTTTACTGATAGTCCACCAGTTTCGATTTTTGTATAAATTGGATACATTAGTTGAAATGTTCTACAGAGAAATACAACATTGAAGATAGATTCAAAAGTACAAGGATGTAGAAGTGTGAAGCATTTACCAGAACTACAAATCGGTGAACGCGAAAGACTCTCTCAGCATACCGCTAATTTTAACACATTTTAGAATTTCACAGAGGAAGACCACACTTTGTCCACTGGAAAACCGGGGTCAATAAAACGAATATAAAAGGTTTGCAGTTCTTGCCGAAGTGCGGTTAACTGTAGTGATCAGCGTCTAATGATGTATTCCTGTCGTCCCTGCCCGCGGTGGTGTCTTGTTGGGAATAAGAAGAGCCTGAGTTTATTAAATACTACTGCCAGTGGCAGGATACGTATAGCGAACTGCCCTTTCACTTTAGTTAGGTTGGTGGCGGCGGGGTTTGTCTGCTCGCCATAGAAGCTGGCGATGACTCACATGAACCCTCGCCGAGTAGTGTAGCCTTGCTGGTGACTATATCAGTCCACACAAACAGAAGAAATGAAGCTCTAGGATCACCGAGAGGCAGATGTCTCCACCGCATCCCTAGTGTATCCCGTGGATTCGTAGATGGAGGGGATGATAGGACCCTTCTTGCACTGTCACAAGGTCCAGTGTTCCCGTCCGCAAAGACTATGCAAGACAGGAAAAAGCTTGTACAAAACACATGGTGTGACAAACTGACACCCATTCCAACACACAAACGTGCGCACATCCAGACCGTTCTCACAGACGAAGATGGTTTCTTTGGCAACCACGTTTTGTTGACTGATGCGAAATTGGTGGAAACGTATTTTCCAATTAAACCATTGCCAAGAGCATCCTACTGAACCTATTGCCTCGCGACTCCGCCCCAATATAAAAATGCTAAATCAGATATTACGGTAAACGTCCTAATTCTCGAGCACACGTATTTAGAACAATAATTTCATTGCTGTGACCTGATATTCTAATAACTTTGACAGTAACAATAGAAAAATGGTTGAATGTGATAGAAATTGCAATTGAATTTTAACCCAATTTCAGATATCCGAATTATTTGATAGTTTACACATGTATTGACAAGCGATGACAATACAATAATTTCATAGCAATGACCTGATATTCTAATTACTTTGACCGTAACGATAGAAATATAATTGAATGTGATGGAATTTTCAATTGAATTTTAAACCAATTTCAGATGTCCGAATTGTTTGAAATTTTGCGCATGTATTGAAAATCGATGACGATAATTTCATAGCTGTGTTCTGATACCTCATTACTTTGACAGTAACAATAGAGTGGTGTTTGAATGTAATTGAATCTTGCAGCCGAATTTTAATCCATTTCCACATGTCCAATTACACATGTATTGAGAAGCGATGACAATACAATAATTTCATAGATATGTTTGATATTCTAATTACTTTGACTGTAACGATAGAAAAATTGTTGAATGTGATGGATTTTTCAATTCAATTTGAACCAAATTCCAGATGTCTGAATTGTTTGAAATTTTGCGTATAAATTGAGAACCGATGACAAAACAATAATTTCATAGCTATGTACTGATACTCGTAATTTCTTTGACATTAACAATAGAAAAATTGTTGGATGTGATGGAATTTGCTATTGAATTGTAATTCTATTCCAGAGGTCCAAATTGTTTGAAATTTTGCATATGTGGTGACAACCTGTGACATTTCATAGCTATGTCCTGGTTGAATGCAATGAAATATTTCATTTCAATGTTCTCCTACCTCATTACATCCGTTTGAAATTTTGCACACGTATTAAGATCAGTGACAATAGAATAATTTTATATATATGTCCTGAAATTCCCATCGTGAACTAAAAAGTTAAGAATAAAGTTACAATTTAAAAAACTAAAATACACGATTTTGCAACAATCTAAACTAAAAGGTTAAAAATAATCTTTAAATATAAAAATTTTGTTCAACAGCGCTAGGATGTCGCACAATCCAGTACAATTGTTTTTGAATAAGCTTAAAATAACAATAAAGTCACTGATAAAAAAGTTATCTTTAATGAAAAAAAGTGTAGTTAGCTCTCTGCTTTTACATAATGACTCTATCTTTGTGAACAACTAGCGATAAAAAAATGTAAGATTATTGATACCTAGAATTCCACACTTTTTAAAGCACGGTTTTTGAGGTTGATATCCTGTAAGTTTAGAAAGTCTTTCGGGTGCTGTGCATAGTACGGCCAGTAGAAGAAACTGTTATTTCATGATGAAAACGTGATTAACGCATTCCTTAGGCATTTCTATTTAAGAAAAAGTGTACGCGAAGACGATAAAACAGGTAGAAAAGAAGTAATATAGTGAAAATCGTCGGGTTACGTGCGGTATTGCCGATTTGCAGCAGCCATCATTGCCGCGAATGTGCTCTTCCTAAAGCTGTACACATGTTGATTTTTAATGAGCTGTATTAGTGGATTGTGTGGTTAGGTTGTAATGCAGCCTGGACTAGAATTACGACTAATATTCCGTGGTGTATACTGGATTTTAAACGAATAAGGTGGCCGCCATGCCGAATAGTGAATATAATGACGTCACAGGTGGAACGAGACTTCCATTGCCGACAATTCGGTAATATGCGTAACCGTGTTGTGTTTAGGCCTGGAACAGACTGACTACTAATATTCAGTGGTGCTTAGTGGATTTTGAATGAAGAAAACAACGGCTACGTCACATTCTGACTATAATTATGTCATAGGCGACTCAAGACCTCTATTAACGCAAAGTCTGTAACATGTGTAAACGTATGTTTCGGCTCGGATTACACCTTTGTTACATATTTTATGGCTTTCGGGTACACTTTTCCTTAAAGAGTAAGCGCCAAGGAAGCAGCTAGTCGTATTTACAACCCGAATTAACAGTTTTTTCTACTGGCCGTACTTTGCACAGTAACCAGTCTTTCTCAAGTTTAACAGTTGCTTCATTCCTTTCGATTTGTCTGATTAATTTTTCCATCTCTTTTCTAGCTGTCAAGTATTGCTTGTAGCTGTTATTCTGCTGTTCCAGTTGCTGTACATTTGATGTTGTCTTTCGATTGCTTGGTCGCATTTCTCGTTCCAACATGGGTGATTTTTACTTTTGTGCTGTAGGATATCTCTTCTATGCTTTGTCTGTCAGTTTGGATTTGTCTGATTCTTCTGTGAAAAAAGGTTATATTTTGCTTGTTTCGAATTTTCGAATTTGATGAGATTCTGAGGCCTCAACTTTAACTCTTGTCAAGCAAAGGACGAAGTCTACATTTGCACCCCTTGCAACTTGAACATTTATAATTTCTCCGTGGATTAGATTTGAGATGACTGAGTTTGGTTCCCGCCATGTCTTGTGTTTTGATGGTCCCCTTTCAAAAATGTGCTGACATGATTTTGAAATTTGTTTGTCCATTTATAAGCCGGGCTGCCAACTGTTATTTTCTGTGTCTTCTTTTTCTTCCTTGTGCATTAAACTCCCCTACTAAGATTCTAACGTGGTTTTTAGGAATATTGTATACCATTTTTTTCTAGAGTTTCCCAGCTTTTAACTACCTTTCAACGCTCTGTTTTATTATTTTTGTTGATTGACACGTCTGTATTGAGTAGTGTGTATATTTTGTTTGCACATTTGAAGCAGATTGTCATTAGTCTGTTATTTATGGATTTTATGTTTGCTACCCAGTTGAATATGTTTTTCTTAATTGCAAAAGCGACTTCTAAACATGGGGTACTTTTGTTACGATTGGTTTCAAATAGTCTATAAATCCCAACATTTTCATCTGTTAGTCTTGTTTCTTGGACTGCTAATATCAGAATGTTTTGTTGGGTTGGTGACTCTTGTAGCTTATGTAATATTCCTGCTTCTAAGAGTGTATTTGTTTTCAGTGTTCCAAAAAAGTTAAAATGGAACCGTACAGTAGATACTATCAGTAGCTCCCTATTACTGCAGTAAACACGCCTGTTTAATTTCGAAAGTGTAATTCTGGCTGCCGCAGATACAACATCAAATTTCTCCGATATAATTAAATTTTCACATATATGATTAGGACACGTCCATAACCTTAGTGGCCTCCTTCACCCCTCGTACCCAGACGTCGCTTTTGCCTTGACAAATCACCCTCACCCCTGTGTAAATACGTTTTTTTTAATATTATTTCCAGCAGACATTTTGTGATGTTTTTCTTTTACCAGACTACCGTTAAAAATATGGCGTATATGTTATAATGAACGCTATCGATATTTTATTTTATATTTTTTTGTAATTGTAAATATTCTCAATCAAAGGCAATTTATGAATCATTCTTAGATGCAGCCGGAGATCCTTTTCTTCTTTAGATGTTACTGAAAACATTCTCCTCATTTCTGTCATCGTTGTTTACTAATTGAGAAATAGAACTATACCTGCAGCGAAAAAAACAAGAAGAAAAAAACCGAGGAACATTAGGATTTCCTGTTTTCGTTTGCTGCAGTTCTGTCGCCTTTTTTTCTACATTACCAGAGAATAATTCTATGTTCTGCTCAAAACAATTACATAGCTGAATGACGCCGTTTCGGATACTGAAAATTCGCTGGAAAAAAATTCTAATAAGCCTTGTAAAGTTGGTTGTACAGCAGCATTTCACACCACACTTTGCACTTGAAATAAGACATCAACGAGCACTATAATTAAATATGTACTGAAATTCGCTTGACAGAACAAATTTCATTCTATCAACAAGCGGTGTGGTGACACGCGGATGATCCAAAACAAAACAGCTTTGTTTCAAAACAATATGAACTGCCATTGGCTAGGAAAATCACGTGTGACATCTGTAAAGCGGGTCATTCACAATACAAATTGTAAGACCAATGATGATCCGATTTCCCGATGTAGGACTCTTTTAGCTGGACCGTGAATGGGGTGCTCGACTACATGTTGGGCATGTTGAATGTAAAAGGAATTCCGGACCAGCTCACACGGAATCCTCACGTCCAACATCCTTCAATACTTCACCGTGAATAGGCACCATTATAGCAAATTCTCTCTTATTATTATTTTTTTTATCTCGATTAGGCATATAATACAAGGAAATTGCATTTAATTTTCTGGTAATACAAGTTGCTGTTTGGATTCAAACTGCTTATAAAAGCTTTGAAATAATTTTTTAGTATTTAATATCATTCTATTATAAAACCTTCAACTGAATTAAAACTTATAAGTAGCAAGACTCAATTTTTCTTTACACTCTACTTGTTTCACATTAGTACAATTTTTTACTTACCTTTAGGTATTGACCTCGGAAACCCTAATAACTTGCTCTTACCGTTTCAGGTATCAATTTCCCATGCGTACGAAGAAATATTTAGCAACTGAATTTCAGATCCTCCTAGCTAGAAATTGCAATGTTGTTATGAGTCGTTGTTCTTTTCACGCAAGAATGTATCGCGTTGTGGACCAACTGTGTTTAACAAAAACGTGAATCTGGGATTGTTCAATCTCAAGAAGTTTCTATGATCCGCACTACTCTTTCGTTCAATATCCTCACGTCAAAGTAGTTAAGTCTTGATCCACAAAAGTGAAAGTACTGCCATGTTTCTTTTAGTTTTCTTATAATAATGCACGATCTGGATATTTCTGTGTCGCGAAAAATTACCAGTGAAGAGGACTGACTGCAACATATCCTTGAATCCTCTGTTGAAGTTTGAATGGGCGAGTGGTTCTGACGTTAGTCATACAGAAATGTTGTGTAAGTAGGTTTTCGAATTGGCTGCTTATGCGAATTTTAGCGTTTTTGCCGTGTGCCTAATGTTTTTCTGCGCGTAATGCGCCGTCGCGTGACGACCAGTTCAAATGCACCGGCCGCTGCAACCTAAACACTATAACAAGTCACACACACACGCGGCAATGTTCGTATCTGAAATACGGAGATAATTACGCTGATCAGCAAGAACATTATGACCGCCTACCTAATAGTCGGTATGTCCACCTTTGGCACGGATAACAGCAGCGACACGTCTTGGCATGGAAGCAATGAGGCTTTGGTAGGTCGCTGGAGGGAGTGGGAACCACATCTGCACACTCAAGTCATCTAATGCCGGTAAATTCGGCGGAAGGGGGCGACGAGCTCTGACGCCATGTTCATTCACATCCAAGATGTGTTCAATCGGGTTCATATCTGGCGAGCTGGGGGCCCAGCACATCAATTACTACTTGTCACCGTGTTCCTCAAACTACTCCATCACACTCCTGGCTTTGTGGACCCATGGAAGCCCAAGTGAATTTTCCCCAGAGCATAATTGAGCAACCACCAGCTAGTCTCCGTTCCGCAGTATAGGTGTCAAGAAGCTGTTTTCCAGGAAAACGACGAATTCGTTCTTTTCCATTGGCTTGATGAAGAAGCTATCGGGATTTATCAGACTATGCAACGCTCTGCTACTGCACCAACGTCCAGTGACGATGGTCACGTGCCCATTTTAGTCGTAGTTGCCGACGTCGTGGTTTTAACATTGGCACATGCATGGGTCGTCGACTGCGGAGACCCATAGTTAGGAGTGTTCGACCAATTCGCACAATTCAGCACTATAAATATAGAACTACTTCCATCCGCATGAATTTAATACCTTCAGTAACATAGATAGCGCTTATGAAAGCAGATAAATTGTTTAAAAACTGATTGTTTTAAAAACTGATTATTCTGAAAAAAAAAACCACAACTTCCACTAATATCGGCGTTCTAAAATCATACTTTTTTATTACCCTCATATGAATAACGACGAATATCTTCTATGGTGGTAGAAGGAATTTATCCTGGAAAAGCTTGTAAGGAAAAACGAATAAAAATCATTTTTAATGATATTTTTCGTGATATGAGTACCATACTGTGGTTAGATTATCGGAGTATTTGGCTATGAATTATTCAAATAAATGCATTTTACTTTGCATGCCGGAAAGTATAATATCAAAAACAAAAAATTGTCATTTATTTGACTGATACATTTCGCGATTACGTACCTGTCGTGTAAACTTTCTCTGAAATTTTAATATACTTCATTGTTTCTTATCTTCTGCCAAAAAAAATCTTAATTTTTTAACCTAATTCTTATAACTGATACAGATAATATAACATAAACATCGAACACCATGAGTTTCTGCATCTATTTGTCGTAAATAAACAAAAAGCAATATGAAGGAACGAATGTAATATGGAGGTGGACGACTGGCGAGTGAAGGCCGGCACGTGATCGTTCTCTAGCCAATAGCTATAGACGACGTACGCAGTTTCCAGATTAGCATTTTATATAAGAGGATATATCCCCATATTAGATTTAGACTCACTATAGACATTTTTTTGAATCGAAAAATTGAAATATATTGAATTATTATTATTGTGTTTAGTATTATTCTTAAATTTAAACATAGGTAATATAATAATAATGATACTAAACCCACATTGTAATGAAATATATAACGCTAAAATGAAATACAAAAACGTATAAAAATAAATGAAATAAATTTTGAATATACGGATGCACAAATAGTATATTTTTTTAATACATTGGTTTTCACTACTTCGGCCTTTACAAAATAAATATATTTTGTAGGAGTGTGATGAATCTCGCGGGTCGGAAAAATATACAAGGCGATCTCTCGGTCAAACTCAGAGAGATCGCGTGCATTCCACGTTCTAAACACGGATAGCACGCTCACTGATACTACAGGCACTCTCCATGTCTCTGAGTAGCAGTAATTCCTCGTAACGTGACACTGCTATCGCCTGTAGTAGGTAGGTGGTCATAATGTTCTAGGTGATCAGTGTACATCACTGAAATAAATATCTACATGCTGTTTTGTATTTTAACTATAGAAAATAAAATGAATGAAAGCTTGGCTCTGACCTCCCTCCACCCCCGTATGTAGGTAGTCCAGTTAGTTTGTATCCAATCTCTTCCCCCTTCCCTCCCACGAACCATCCACGTAGTTTATGGACTCTCCCTCATTAGGCACTGTGTTTAGCGTGGACCTTCTCATTTTTTAACATCTCCTAGGAGATCCATCTCACACCGTTCTTCGAGTATGAACTATCCGTCAAGCGAAGATTGTAAATCAACAGACCTACTCGAGGTTCAGTATCCTCGATTGACTGCGACGTAAACATTTTTCAATGGTGACGATGACATATAGTATCTTTAACATTAAATACTCATTAAGTACTAGTCTACATTAATAATACGGAATACGCATAGACATTGACGTCTGTGCAGTGAAGTAAATAAACGATTTCCACTAACATGAAACAATTAACACAATACTGCAGTATGTCATACTACCAGTTTAATGATGGTATTAAACTGGTTCCGAAATAAATTTTACGGAATAAATATTGGTAGTATTCATCAGGAGCAATAGGAATATTATCAGTACATAGTTTAATTATAAATGAGATTACTTTGTCCAACAACTTTAATAATTTCATAAGCTGTTTACATTTTTACACTGAGCTCCGTGTTTTTTCGTAACTGTCGGAGATCTCTTCCAGTTATTGGCTGCATGCAATTATTTTACCATTAGGGCCGCACTTGCATATTCTGTATTTGTACTTGAACGTTGTCCCGGGGAGGCAATATACCTCCGGATAAACCTTTGAATCTGGAAAAGTCAATGTACAATCCATAACTTCCATAGCGGCATTCGCATCACACAAAACAAAGCAGAAGCATGTGGGATAATAATCATAGGGATATTAAATCATGAAATTATTTGTGTAAATAATGTTAAATAATATTATGTAACAGTTTCAGCATAAGAGTATTAAATATTTAAGTTGACTGACCAGTACGAATAGCTATGCAATATTATCTAAGAGACTGTGTGCTGGTTGTTATAGAAAAATTTGGACTTGCAGATCATTTGATAAAATACTTTAAGTTTGTAAATGCTTTTAACAAGGTATATTAAACTAAAAAGGGAAGTAGTTACCTACCAAGCATGTAATGTAAAATGTTTTGTCTTTATCTTCCCGCCATTTGCCGAAAAATTATCTCTCTTCCAATGCAGGAATTGAAATCAAAATTAAAAATCGTACAAAATTTAGTCATGCAAAAAATCTTATCCAACTGAAAAGAATGCACAATATCACTGGTTATTGTAGCCTCTTTTATTTGTTGTGATTAATAAGGTATGGATTACAGACAATGGTAATGTAAAAAAATGAAAGACAGATATATTTTTTTGGCAGTGTCGGATATAGAGCGCGTCAAACCACAGGTGGCAACTTCTGGGGGCGACATAATCGTGTTTGAAGGACGGCAAATTTACGTCAAGGTGACCTTTTTTCTTTTTATTTTAGTTCCACTACTGGCGATAGTGAACCATAATAGGGGCGACTAGCGACACGTGGCGTGGCGACAGCCAGGGCCGGCGCTAGGAATTTCGGGCCAGGGGTAAAATGGGTGAACTTTTTTTTTAGCTCTACAAACTGGCCGGCCATTTCGGGCCCGGGGTAAAATGGGTGAACTTTTTTTTTTAGCTCTACAAACTGGCCGGCCGACAATGGGCGGATTCTTGGCTTCATGGCCTGAGGGCCCCAACAGTCGGTGATGGGGCCCCCCATCAGCCGGTGGGCCCGGGTACTTTTGACCCGCTTACCCCTCCCTAACGCCGGCCCTGGCGACAGCGGGGCCGGCAAAATAATGTTTGAATGGGCGGCAATCCCCCAGGTTTTGCCCCGGCTCGGAATATTCCCAGATCCGGCAATGATTGTTGGGCTGGTGTTATAGAGGAAGAATATTGAGGGTTAGCTAAAGTAGAATAGTCACTTATGAAAGTTTTGTTTTGTTTTGCAACTGATGAAAATTCCAAAAATTATTTAAATATTTAAAATAATAATTATCACTTGTGACCGTAATGGCCTGGTGACAGGGTTTCTTACCAGCTGCGCAATCCGCCCTATCACAACGCCTAGTCTATCCCGGTAGACCTACCGCCTATAGTGAACTTAAAGATTAACGTGGAATGAGTATCACGATATGCATACAGTACGTTTCACAGCGAACTGTGTCAAGGGGAAGGTCGGGTTAAAGGCCTTAGAAAATCGAAGCCGAGGTTGGAATCGAACCGAGGACTTTTTATTCCGTATTGAGATTACTTAACCAGTGACACACCAGACCATTCGGTTGCGTTGTGAAACATGCATGTAGAGATGATTTCTTACCTCTTCGCAGGCGCGTGTTCTTGAAGATCGTGTTGCGTATGAATTCTTCTGGGGAACGCTTAACGCGTCTCGGTCCACTATCTGGTGAAGAAACTTATTGTATTAAAACTGGAAGAAGATTTACACGCATATATAGTTAATATATTCTGAAATTGAAGAATTAATCCAATATTTGAAGGGGGAGGAAAATCTAATAATCATGGTTGTTTGGAATGCGGTAGTGGGAAAATGAAAAGAGGGAAATACTATAGGAAGTTTTGCTATAGCTGTAAGAAATGAGCGAGGAAGGAGGTTGTTAGATTTTTGTGAAAGATATATACGAGTCGAGGCAAACACTCTATTTAAGAATCATACAAGAAGGATATACACCTGAAAACGTCCAGGGAATACAGGTAGAAATCGGCTAGATTATATCATGTTCAAACAGAGAATCAGTAATCAATTTCCAGATCACTGTTTGCATATACTGGGAATCAAATAGTGCAAGGATGGGCAGTTAGATTTTCTTGTGGAAATTACCCCAGAACACTTCTGTAATTGATATGGTTAAGAGCTGAATTGTGAGGCAGTGGAAAACAGGAGGGAGAGGAGAATGCTGGGAGTGAACAAGACGTATAATGCTGAAGAGGTTTGGATGAATATTAATAGAAGAATCGAGAGTAGTGCATGGATAGGAAAAGATGACCATGACCACGAGATGGCTCTTGAATCCGGGCAGAATGGAGCCGGTAAAATTTGCTTTATAAGTAGGGGAGACAAGCACAAGAATAAATTGCAAAGAAGAGCTGAAAAATTTGGAAAAACATTGAGCGAGTTTGAAAATTAAAAGTGTAAAAGTCGGTGCTTGGGCCAATTGCACGTAACTAATTTAGGATAAAAACAAAGAAAAAGCAAGAAATGAAAAAAGGTGCTTAGGGATATTACCAGCGGTGCATATGCCCCTTAGCATTAAAATTAAAAGACATATTTTTGTGAGGAAACTTTTTAAATATTATGGTCTCTGCTTTGATAACACAATATTTTTTATTTTATTTTCCCTGAATTCTACTCTTAAAGAACAAATTTATCTTTTTTGTGATTAGCCATCTCCCTTTATACCTAACCGCAATCAATAAATGTGGTATCACTTTAAAGATTTTGGTCTCCGCTCTGTAAGATCATACTTCTAGAAAGGATTTTTTCGGAATTAGATCCTTAAATGGCAAAAGTATCACTATTTCTAAAACGTGTGTGTTTTTGTTTGTTTGTTACGAACCATTTATCTCCCTTAATACATGACCGGAATCCATAGGGATCGTTTAATAGATTAAGGTCTCTGCTTTGGTAACATCATATATTAAGAAAGGAACTTTTAGAATTTCGACCCTTGAAGGGCAAAATTATTAACTATCAAGGGCACGTATATGAAACAGCTAAGAGCCGAAGAGCTAAGGTTCGCAGGTGTTGATAACGATTGATTACTGCTAGGCAGCAGCACTACATGTTACAGAGATATTGATATACTGTATATGTTTTGTTCACTTCGGCTTATGGGAAGGTGATTAGGTCAATCATCCTTTGCACTCACAACTTTGTGAATTGCAGAGTTTAGACCAGTGGCGGCTCTAGACGTAGTGCCACTGTGACATGTCACTACCTCTAATCATGAATAAATAAATTAAAAAATAAATGCAGTGAAAGAAAAATAAATATTTATAAATGCGGCATTCTCTACTCTACAGCTAGGGAAAGTAATGAACTCCATCTGTTGTCCACATCAGTGAACTGTTTCGCTGTCGTGGAGACAAATCTTGGTTGGCACATATCGCGCATGCGCTCTAGCGTTTTCGTGGAAATATTCAAGGTCGGGGGTTCATGGGGAATGGAGACAACTTCGTTCTGTCACATGCTGCAGCTCGATAATACTGCCGGCAGAGAGCAGCAGCTGCCATTTTTGTAGCATTCAACTAAATATCCGCTGGTGGAACAGTGCTTCAGTCTGTTCGCTGATTACTGGTGGTCCGCGAACATAGTTCAGGAGTTCTACAGGCATAATATCATAAATTCTGGTACCATATTCGTACTGTTTAAGGCTGTATGCTCAACATTTAAAAGCCTTGAATATTTCAATGACCCGGCAAAAATGTGGCATTTCCAGGATGAGATAGAACAGCATTGTTTCTACAACAGTCTATTCACTTCCATGTGGCGTCTAGAGATTAAGTAAATGACGGTTTACTAAGGGTTTTAAATGGGTATGAGGAACCGCGGTAGTTGATAAGATTGGTAACGCGAGTGGTGAAGTAAATAAAAATAAAAGGCATACGGTCTAGCTTCTTTTATTTTGGTTTATGTATGTAGGCCGGTGGTATAGTGTAGCGCCCATCTTGTAGTAACATTATTATTTATCTAGTTTGGTCTGATTACAGGGCCCGCTCTAGCGGTTTTGCCGCCCCGGACAAATAGACAAATTGCCGCCCCTTGTAGAATTATATATTAAAAAAAAATTAATCGAATATAATATTTTATTTAAATTTTAATAAAATCGCATATTCATAAATAAACTTATTTAATTTTGATCTAGCGGCACAAAATAGAGAAATTAATTATGAAATATCTGTACATAACCACAAATTACCATAACCATATTTTTTACATTTTTAAATGCTATTACAGATGGATATTATCACACAAGCAATCTAAATGCCATTATTTTGAAAATAAAACGAGATTACATCAAATATGCTAAAATCACAAAAAAACTTTTTTTCTTACTTTCAGTTTGCGAAATTTTTATTACATCTTTAAATTTACTTCATAGCAATTTCATACTCAATTGTCAAAATGGCTAAATCATTAAATTATTAATTATTTTGTTTTCGTAAATGCTTAGCAAGGCGTCGTATACATCTCCCAAATGAAATTTTAAAGGGTTTAGTGCCTCTACCCTACTCTCCCATCTATTGTCACTCCTTGTTTTTAAAGTTGAACTCTGAACATGCTTTAAAAGTATTGCCCATCGAAAAGTAGATGCCGAAAAGAATAAATATATTTTTTGGACCATGTTGAAGAAATTAGCGGCTTCCAAGGATGCTTTTGCCATTAATAACAAGATTGAGAGAATGGCTACTACACGGAACATTGAATGCTCGTGAATTATATTGTTTAATTCTAGATTGCACTCCTGCTTTATTGTCCCTCATATTGGACCCGTTTTCAGTCACTACCCTCTGATATCCTGCAAATTTAAACCCAAGTCATTAAGCTCTCCAACTATAATATCAGACATTTGTTTTCCTGTGGATCTTTCGGCTGGTAAGAAGCCTTAAAAGCTTTCATTTATTTTAATTTCAACATCAGGATTAAAGTTATTGGTTAGAACATATCTGATTACAAGAGTAATTTGCTGTATCTTACTAAAGTCAGGAGTACAGTTTTAAAATTATGGAAAAATATTTGAAATTTTTATTTCATTAATAACATGAGACTTTACACTTTGATGCAGCAGATCAACTATCCCGGTTTGCATATTTTTCCCAAGCTACTGAGATTTAGTCTCTACTTTTTAGAGCACTCAACGGACGTGCTCTTCCATAATGGGATCGTATTCAGACAGTAACTCAACTATTTTCAAGAAATTACCGTTATTATGCTCAAACAACTTGTCGCTTGTACCTTAAAAACCCAGACAACTTTTATCAAGCATTTTGGTAATTGCAACGATTCTTAGAAGCACCTCGTTACAATTATTTATTTCGGCATTAATAACTCTTTGAGTGGCAGCATCTACAGTTTTACAACAATTTAATCTTTCGTTCGTTTCTAGCCATGATTTTTGTGCCTGAATTTCATGCTCTTTTAAAGTTTCGCCGAGGTGCTTCCAATTTTTAAAACCCTCCTTTGAGAGGGAACTAACTAAACAGCCGAAAATTTTGCAACAGAAGCAGTAAACGCAGTTTTGTGAAAGATAGTATCTAATCTCGCAATATTTGCGCTCCGTTGTTTAAAATTCGTACGTAATATTTTGCGCTAAAATGTCGACCTGTGTCATTGGAAGGAAATTTGTAATTATGCAATAGTTTAAGTGGACCTTGCCTTACTGAAAGCTTCTTACGCCGTCTCGTAAAATTCTTGGCCACAAAGCTTTAGAACGCCTTCTGTGAGTTTCACGTTTTTTTTTTTTTTTTTTTTTTTTTTTTTTTTTTTTTTTTTTATTTATTTATTTGACCTTAGGTCTTGAAAGACCATACAGTCAGCCTGGTAACAAGTAACAAGGTAATAATATTAATAGTATGTAAAAATATGCATATATATAAATACATTAAATATGTAGGTCACTGTCTTTGATATAATCCTTGATGATACAATATATTCTGTTATTATTTGTAGCGAGTAGTACTGCAATGTTAGTTGGAAATGGCTGCTGTGCTCGCACAAGAGACTTGATGAATGTTGATTGCTGTTGTTGAAAATTGGAACAGTTGAAGAATAAGTGATTAAGGTCCTGTATTTCCTGTCCGTTGCATGTGCAGTAAGGTGTATTTACCGCCTTGATGCGAAAAAGATGACTACGGAAGGCGCCGTGGTGGAATCTCATACGAATAATAGAAGTAATGTACCGTCGTTGAGTATTCCATCTTGAAAACCAAGGTTTTCGTGGAGGGTAGGTCTGAACTAGAGCGTACTGTCGGCCTCTGTTTTGTTTAGATTCATTCCAGCTCCTCGTCCATTGGTGGTATGCATTGCTGACCATTGTTGCATGATAATCAGTTGTATTGCTGGGTGTTATTAAGCTTCGGCCCGAGCTACATGCCTCCTTGGCTAACATATCTACGTACTGGTTATGCCTAATTCCAGAGTGCGCGGGTATCCAGATATAATTAACAGTGCAACCGCGTTGATTAAGTTCTACAGTCTGTTGAACAATGCTTATGTTGTGTGCATTAGTTCGCTGGAGTATAAGGGGTACGGCCAAGGAGC
This sequence comes from Vandiemenella viatica, assembly GCA_031002005.1. Taxonomy (NCBI): domain Eukaryota; kingdom Metazoa; phylum Arthropoda; class Insecta; order Orthoptera; family Morabidae; genus Vandiemenella; species Vandiemenella viatica. The sequence continues at coordinate 256,979,115 of CM061920.1, read as the reverse complement.
GAATAACACTAAGTGAATCAGTGAGTATTAGTACACTTCGCCGTAAAAATCTTCTGGCGTATATAAGAGCCTGATTGATGGCAATGGCTTCCGCCGAGTAGATTGGTAGGTGACCTGGTAGGCGGAACCTCTGAGCGTGTTGTGTCTCGGGGCAGTAGAATGCACAGCCTACCCTACCTGTCAAAGGTATCTTTGACCCATCGGTGTATATCTGAACTGAAGATGGCCATCTAACAGATAAATATTCCTGACAAAGTTGTTGAACTGGTTGACAAGCTTGTGAATACACCGGTAGGCAGCTTACTGCCAAAGGGGTCACACATTGTTGGTAAGGTATGTCGTATATAGTCGTCATTTCCTGTTGCTGGAGGTCAGGGAGGAGTGTTGATAGGTACTCAAGACTTTGCAGCAGTGGATACCTTTGGACAAATAGACACCGACCTCTCTTTTTCACTAGCTGTTGTAGGTTGATAAGATGCCGGAGAACTGGTGAATTTATGGAATAAGCACGTGTCAATAAAAATTTATTTGACAGGAGTTGTGAGCGAACATTAAAGGGCATTTCTGCTGCTTCCAAAAGAAGCGCATTCGTAGGTGTGGATGTCATAGCTCCCAGGCAAATACGAATGCTCTGATACTGAATGCGATCCAGTTTATTTAGTAGACGTTTACTGCCACTGAAATAGAATGTGCTTCCATAATCCAGTTTTGATCTGAGAAGGGTGCGATAGAGTATCAACAATGTAGATGGATGAGCTCCCCACCAAACTCGAGTCAGCGTACGTAAAATATTAAGCCCTTGTTCCAATTTTGGGACAAGTTGCTGTATGTGAGCTGACCAGGTGAGACGAGAATCATATACCAGCCCAAGGAATTTCACGTGAGATTGAACAAGCACATTAAGGGGACCCAAAATGAAGTTGTAGATAGGGGGGTGGATTCTCTTTCTCGTAAATATCACTGCTGAGGATTTACTTGTAGAGAAGTCCAGGCCATGTTCGAAGAGCCACTGGATTAAGCTGAGTATAGCTTGTAGAAGAAGACACTTAGTTGCCGTAACCGATGTCGCTGAGGTGAATATGCAAACGTCGTCAGCGTACTGAATAATGCTCACGGCAAGAGGCAGAATGCTCTCCAGTTCCCGCACGTAAATTGTATACAGGAGGGGACTGAGCACTGCGCCTTGAGGAAGACCTTGGTGGGTGCATCGAGGTCCAATCAGGACGTGTTTGAACCGAAAATATAAACTGTCTTTTTTGCAGAAGTTGATAGATGCGAGACACAAGATATTGAGGAAGACCTAGTGCGATGAGTTTGTCCATCAGGATCGGTATTCGTACATTATCATAAGCCGCAGATATGTCCAAAAACAATGCAGTGAGATACTTATTTTCCAGATAGGATGCTTGGATCGCCGTGACTAACGTGGCGTGGTTGTCGTAGGTACCTCGGCCCTTGCGGAATCCGTTTTGTGAGTTGGGTAATAAGGATCGTGATTCTAGCCACCATTCTAGTCGATGTTTAATCATTCTTTCGACCGTCTTACCAATGCATGTAGAAAGGGCGATAGCGCGATAGGATGCGGCATCACCTGGTTCTTTTCCAGACTTCAGAAGAGGAACTATTATTTGTGTCGTCCAGGCTTCAGGAATGCATTTCTTAGACCACAGCTCATTGACGATACTAAGGAGAAGTTTGAGGGCTTCGTCTGGAAGGTGCTGTAGCATAGGGTAGCGGAACATCATCTATGCCTGGTGATGTATTGGCAGAGTTCTTGAGTGCCGTTCGGAATTCATTGAAGGTGAAAAATGTGCACAGGAAATGGTTAGAATCTTCTTCCGTAAAATTATATGGGGGAGGACATGGAGAAGGTGGAGCTATTCTATCAGCCAAAATCCTCCAGCCAAGTGGTATCGTCGGAGCATTCGCGCGGACTGTAGTTTCTGTTGCGAAGTACTTTTATACGTTTCCATACATCTGGTTATCTTGGTCTGTCTGTTCAAGGAGGAACAGAATTTCTTTCCAGTTATGTCTCTTAGTCGCCTTTAGAAACCGCTTAGCACGAGCAGATGCTTGCTGATATCGAAGATACGAGTCCTGGGATGGGTGGTTACGAAATTCCCGGAGAGCCGCACGTCGAAAGGGCGACTTGTCGAGAACAATCTGGTTTCCACCAAATAGTTGGAGCATTCTTCCTCTGAACGGAGGTCTTCCTCAAAGGGATGGAAGTGAGGGCTGCGCGTTCCAGAGCTTCTATGAAAAGGTTATAATTATCGAGTGCTGAACTGCGGTACTGAAAGTTTCGTACTTCGTGGATCATTGTGTCCGCGAATAGTGATCAATTAGCAGCGTTAATGTTCCACTTACTTGACGGAATGGGGCGTGGGCCACTTGATGGAAGATGATCTATACTTATAAGTATTGGGTAGTGATTGGAACCCAGAGAGTCTTTTGAAGTGCTCCAATGTGAAATGGTGGCTATAGATGGAGAGCATAGTGTGATGTCGACTGCCGATGGACGGTGGTATAGTGACGGGACTAGTGTATGTGACCCGTCATTAAGAATAGATAGGCCATGCTCATCACAGATCTCTAAGACAGAATGTCCTTGTCTGTCGGTGAAGGCACATCCCCATGCAGTACTGTGAGCATTAAGATCTCCACATATTAGCAAAGGCGGGTCTAGGGATTTAATAGATTATTCCACATCTCCTGTGTTATGATCTTACAAGGCTTGCAGTAAATAGAAACATACGTGAACTCGAATGCAGAGGCCTGGATTCTTGCGGCGGCAACTTGGATATCGTGATCTAACCCCACTGTAACATTTAAGACCTTGAATGAAAGTGTATGGTGGACAAGAATCGCTGCTTCCACCTTTTCCATCCGATCGATCAGATCGGGACAGTGGCGTAGTTCTTAAAAACGCACTCTTGATGTTTCCTTAAACCACGTCTCAGAAATTGCTGCTATCTTGATATCTTTTTCACGGAAGTTCATGTTCTAGGCTTTCTTTATTGGCGATGGCCGATCTAGCATTCCACTGCAGAATTCGAAAAGCCATTGAACTTATTTAATAGCTGGATTAATGACTCACGGATGATGAGTGGATTTCCCATAAAAGATGATTGAGACGAAGAAATAGTGGACATGATGAGCTGCAATATTTCTTCAATAAGTAAGTCAGTTCGTGTCGAAATGTGAGTGGGAGTGTTATGTGGGCTCGGTGGGTACGGGTTATGAGTGATGGGAGAAATAGGAATCTGCTGAGGAACGAACAACCGTTGGTGAACGGGGGGAAAAGCTGGGGTGGGAGGGGATGCCTCCTGCTGCCGAGCGAGACGTCCTCTGGGCTGAGAGGCAGCACCCAGAAACATTGGTTGCTGTGGTGATGGAATAAGTTGCTGCTTCTGCTGCACTATATGTTGTTGCTGAACTTGCATTCGGGGGGTAGTTCCATATTGTGATGACAACAGTGTTGTTGGATTTTGTGGTTTTCGTGCCGATAAGGGAGGAAATTCCGTATGACTGTTTAATTGTGGTTGACTTGAAGCCACCTGGGAATAGCCCGAGTTTGTTGTTCTCTGTCAGGGAACGTCGCACTTGTTCCGCGCGCTTTTGTTAATTTTACTTGACGGTGTCTTAGATATATCGGACAATTCCTATCAGTAGCATAATGTTGACCACCACAAAGAGCACAACACACAGATGTAGGATTGTTGCAGTTGACCTCCAAATGCGAGCCAGCACATCTGCTGCATCGGGCCTCACGTGACCTACATTGTCCCTCACGGTGTCCCAAGCGTAAACACACACCACACTGAATTACAGGGGGAACATATGGTTCCACAGTACAGCGAGTTCCAAGTATCGTTACGTGGGAAGGTAAATTCTGCGACCGAAAAGATACCAAGCAGACAGGAATAGGTATCACATTCTCTTGGTTCTTCTGCGACCTTTTGGTGAATCGTTTAATACGAATAACTGGGAAGGGGGATACTATTTCTGCTAAAAGTTCTTCCTCACTCAAGGTAGTATCGACATTTCTTATGATACCCTGTTTATGAATTAAGAAACTTGGAATATAGGCTTCTAACTTCTTTGATTTGAAAACGTCCAGTTGCGCTATTAGATTAGCAGATTCTGCAGTATTAGTTTCTATTCTAAGACGATTTTTCCCGGTACCAGTGATGTTGATAACATCCCTCTTGAAGGCATTGTTTGTACTGAAATATTAGTTTACCTACTGACATTGGATGTAAATTACCCACGTTTCTGTCCAGGCTCTCTACAAAAACATAATATGGCCCACAATCTGTGTGGCTATATCTGTTGTCTTTGCTTCTACCGGTATAGGTTAGAATGTTTGTGTCAGACTGCACTGTACTAGAATTGAGTTGATTTGCTACCTGTACTGAAGGAAAATTAATCTCATTAGACCCTGAGTTATCGAGCATGTCAACATCCTCCGTCTGTTCTATTTGTATTGGTACTACCCCTGCCTGCCCTACTTCTCGTACCTGTACGCACAGTCGTTTAGCTGGCTGGTTCAACTCACTTGTAATTGCTGGTATCTCTCTTCTAATAGCTGTGTGATGCAAAGCAGTACCTGTAGAAATATTTGGATCCTGTGGTGAAATGCTGCTTGATCCTTCATCCATCTCTAGAAATTGTTGTTGCTGCTGCTGTTGCTGTTGTTTCTTCTGCTGTTGTTTCTTTTGCTGTTGTTGCTTCTTCTGCTGTTGCTGTTGTGGTTGCAAATTAGGCTGATACTGTTGCAACGTTTCTGAAACACATGTTTTGTGTCGCTGCTCACTCGCAAAAGTTGATTCTTGGAGCTGCGAAGCTTCACTCGAAATATAATTCACTGATGCTGAGATAATGTTATTAGCACAGCATGCATCTAGTGCCGTCGTAATCGTCTGCCCCGTATCTAGGGGATCAGCCATAGCTCGACTATAGCTAATAGCTGATTATCCACTAAACGCACTAGATGCGCTAACAGTATCGGGACTACCGTTACTATGCTAACGCATAATATCTTTCCACTGAATGAACTGTAATTAAATTTAATTACTCAAAGGCTATAAAAAGTTCACTGTAGCAAATTATTTCACTCACTAAAACGTGTATAATCAAATAAATATAAAGTTTTGGAGCGACGGAATACAAAGCGTGTTGCCACGTAAACAACCAGAGATAACTGAGTTTCACGTTGGTGTGAGTTCCAATTGGTTTAGAAACTTCGTTCATTTGTTTGCTATTATTCTCTGACGATTCCGTACTTCTTTTGTATCCCGATCTGATATTGGATTATAAAATTTGTTTTGGTAAACCTTGAATACAGTATATTTTTTTAACGCGTCAGACTGATTCTGCCTTTCCACTTCCTTTCCCAACCTTTTTTTTTTTTTTTTTTGACTGGTAGCCAGATAGTTTTCTTTGACGTCAGACATTTTGAAAGAGGCACGCAGGTAACTCAAACAAAGTACACTATGAAATAATATAAAAAGTAAATATTTATCCTTGTTTCTAAATAAGCTAAAACCATAACTAAAATAAATTATTCTCAGTCGATATAAAAAAAATATTTATGCACAACACAAAATATTTTCCATACCCCTTTATGAAAGTCTAGTGTTACTACACAAAGCTTATTCGCGGAGGATACGATCCGTAAATTTGCTGCAAATACAGAAACCGTGTATACAGAATGACAATTTCTATAGGCTTCAACGGAATACGTTCCATGTTCACAAAAAAAATTATATATCAATTTAAAAAAAAAAAAAATGATGTGGAGTGATTGCCGCGCAATGCGCTTATTAAACCAACTGACAAAGTTATTCACATTCACTAAAATAGTTAATTAATTTATTTTTGTTGAAACGGTTTACAAATGCAGCAATTAGAGTAGGCCTATCTGGAAACCACATTCGTATATTTAATAAGCATCATAGGTAATTATATATATTAGTAGTTAACATTCGAAATTGAATATACTCATGGAATGTGAAGTAACTAATTGGTAATCAGCAGCTGGTAATATTATTTATTTATTAATGATTGTAAGTACTGTCCCACACCCACTAAATTACAGTATTTTCACAAGAGATCAAAGCTAGCGTATGTAATTTAACCCAACCATAACACTTTCAATGCCTATATCTATTTTGTACAACAAATCTGTTAGGCCCGTATTACGAGAAGAAATTATTATGCAAATTATTCCACTTCTATTTCCAATAACTGAGATCCATGTTGATTTGATTAATCAATTCAATAAAATAAATACTCAGCATCTCCCACCAAGCACTGTCGATTCCATGTATTAGAGGCTAACTGCAATTGCGTAAAACACTCCTTTTCGCCGTGTCTAGTAACTTGTGGCAGTATAACTTCGGAATCAGTGCAGGTAGCCGAGAACAGGTGTAACAGCTTCCAGCTACCGCGCTTCTATTGTACGCTTCTGTCGTTGTGCGCTTTTGCCATTGTACGCTTTTGTCGTTGTGCGCTTATGTCGTATATCGAACTAAATAACAGTTTAATCATAGATGTACTTACCTTTAGAAATTATGAAATCCTGAAGTAAATTTTATGAACTTCCACTTATCACTAATAACTTAATAGTAAGACTAATGCTGTTGTGTAATGAAACCACTTTTATGATTAGCAATAATAAGCAAGGTGAGACAACAAAAGTCGAAACAGCGTTCTACTCGTGTGCTAAGGCCCAATTCACACAGAAGAGACGTGGCGCGGACTTCCGGTTGAGACTTGGCGCGGACGCGGCGCATTTTGAAGTTGCTCCTATGACGCAATTCACACAGAGGCGTTTGGGCAACGGCGCACCCCTTTGAGATCCGCGCTCCGTCTCTTCGAAGTCTCTAGGGGCGCACCCAAATAGCTAAGAACTGTAAGTTTTTAACGAACGAAAAAATCGGTATGTGGATTTTTTTTTAATTATTATTAATTGGGTATTTAACACATTAATATTTTTCTCACACTTACAGCCGAAATGGCGCCCCTAAATTTTAGCGCCCCGGGCAAATGCCCGGTTTGCCCCCCCCCCCCCCTAGAGCGGGCCCTGCTGATTAACATGTAATTTACTTTTAATAGTTCACGTCCAGTTTTATATCTGCGTTTTCATAGGATTCAAAACGTTGTTTTAGATTTATTATGTCATAATGGTACATTTTAATAACAACAAAATAAAATTAGGCCCGGGGTGGAAGACATTAAAAAAGACAGAGGAAAAAATTGCGGAGGTGACTGGCGACAGAGGAAGGAAACTCAGAAGAGGAAAATGAAGTTGCGCAATCGTCGTCCATAGTCGGCTGAAAAGAAAAGGAGCACTTCCGTGTGAGCAGCGGACGAGAACGGTCGTGTACTTCCTCCACTACAGTGCTCGCTTCGCTATCGGAAAGTTCTACTGACGCAACGTGTTCGCGAATTACTTTGAACAATAAGTGTAAATATATTATATCGTTTAACGTGAGCTACCAAACTTTCTACCGATGTGACCCCACAAACTGTTTAGTGGCCCATCGGTGGAAGACTGCAACCGAACGTTCTGAGCGACCGGTTACTTGTGATGTCTATAAACACGGACTTGGCTTCGGCCATTCGCAACTCAATGATCAGCGAGACCTCTGATATAAGTGCCGTAAATCCATCTGATATCACCAATGAGATGATTTCTGAAGACAACGCAGCCCAACCATCTAGATTAGCAGTCCCAGAGCAGCAGCCATGTCAAGCAGCCCATCACCAGCAGGTCACAGCCTACCTGCAGCATGATCTTCAACAGCAGCAACAACAATCAGCTCAGCAGCTCCATCTCCACCAGCAACAGCATTACCACCACCACCACCAGCAGCAGCAGCAGCAGCAGCAGCAGCAGCAACAGCAGCAGATGCTTCAATATCAACAGCATCAACTCCAATCCTCACAACCGATGGGGACAACACAACATTCCACGATGCCCGACGCATTGCTGAACCAAATGTATGTACAGTATACCGCAGGCGCCAATATGCCTCAGCCTCCCCAGTGCCCAAATAATACAAGTAGTTTCATGTCGCCCATGGATGTTATTAACGAACAAAAAAGAACCGGTCAAAAGCGCCCGCGCACAAATAGTGGAAATAACTTGCAACAACCTCCAAGGGCCTTATCTCCTGATAATGGACCACCAGAAATGAGATACGTTATTGATATACCGACGCAAAATAGATTCCAAATCTTGCATTGCGAAGAACCAGTAGAAGAGACAACCGAAATCACAGAAGTAGTTAAAACACCACCAATTTTTCTACATGACGTAAACAATCATCAAAGACTTACTCGAGATCTCAAAAATTTACTAAGTAATGACTTTTCAACCGAACTTAAAGGAAAAGTGATTAAAATAAATACAACCTCTATTCAGGATTTTAGAACTGTGACAAAACATTTTGATACCATTAAGCAGAAATACCACACTTTTCGTGCCCCAGACTCAAAACAGTTATCGGTTATCGTGCGTAACTTACCATATTCACTAACAGAAGATGAAATAAAAGAGGAACTAATAAGACTAAAATTCCCAGTGACCAAGGTAACAAGACTTTTAAATAAAGATAAGAACCCTATACCACTCTGCGCGGTTGAGCTTGAAGAAAATCGCGATTGTGCTAATATCTTTGATCTAGACAGATTGTTCCACTGCATTATTAAAGTAGAACCACGCAGAAAGTCAAAAGACATACCTCAATGTACAAATTGTCAATTCTATGGTCACACAAAAAACTATTGCAAACTTGATCCGCGATGTGTTCGTTGTGATGGAAATCACCATTACTCCTTATGTAACCACCCGCGTACTGCAAAACCTAAATGTGTAAATTGCGGCGGGGAACATCCAGCTAATTTTAAAGGATGTAAATATTACGAAGAAGTGAAACTTAGAAGTTCTAAAAAACCTTTACATCAAAACAAACTTAGCTTCTCAGACAAACAGCTGACTGGGACACACATACCGCCCAATCCGGCCTCACCGGAATTTCCGTCTTTACCAACCATAGTGCCGCCTCCACCCCGCTATAAATACATAGCTAACCAAATGATACAAAACAAAGAGAAACCTAATTTACAGCATAATCCGCAAAACAAATCTCAACCCTCTTACAGTAATATATTACAAGGAAACCGTATCACATCACCTCACGACACAAACATACCACATAACGAGCACAACACTGGGCAAGGTACTGCATGGACAAGCCTAATAAATGAACTAATCTCCGGATTAATCACAGCTTTCCTCCCCATGATAAAAGAGATCATCATGTCGTCAGTAGCTAGTCTTCTCCAAAATGGCAAATAATACGGTCAATGTTTCTAAGTTAACACTCGTAAACTGGAACGCAAATGGTGTACGAAATAAGAAATCAACACTTGCCGAATTTATGAGCCGCCACAATATTGACATTGCATGCATAACTGAGACACACCTCACTTCGAATGACACTTTTAAAATTACTGGCTATAAAATTTATAGATCAGATCGTGATGCAGCTATAGCCTCCGGCGGGGTAGCTATATTGGTTAAAAATAATATCAATCATCATTCGATCTATATGCCCGCCAATGATCTTGAAACAGTTGGAATACAAATCCAAACTAAAACAAACTCCAAAATAACAATAGTTCCTGCCTACAAACAACCTAATCGGAGGCTTACACAACAACAGCTGATACCAATATTTGATCAAAATCAGTCTACCTTACTAATGGGGGATCTCAACAGCAAGCACGAAGCTTGGGGATGCAGAACAACAACACCGAACGGTAGGAAACTGCTCGACGCAGCAGGTAACCTTGGTTTACATATAATCGCACCACACGGGCCGACCTATTTCTCTAATAATCCAAATGTTACCCCTGACATACTTGACATTGCGCTTGCTAAAAATACACCACTACCAATACATATGGAAGCAATCTCTGAATTAGACTCAGACCACATTCCAGTGTTAGCAAAATTTGGTACAAATCCAGAAATATCAGAACAAACACCAAAGATATTAACCGGACAAGTAAACTGGAATCTGTTTGAAATTAATCTTAGTCAGATATTACCATCATTCTCTAGGCAAGATAATAAAGATACTATTGATGAAGGCGTACGACAACTAACGACCGCAATTCACCAGGTGATAGAAGTATCGACCAAGAAATCACAAACAAGATCGTTTAGATCATTTCATGAAAAAATACCGCAAAGAATCATAGAATTAATCAACTATAAAAATCAAACTCGCAGACAGTGGCAAAGGCAGCGACTCCCACACCAACGCCGACTACTAAACCAATTAATTAGACAGGTAAAAACAGAACTTGACTCATTTCGTTACGAATCATACCAAAAGTTTCTATCGGAAATGGAACCTGGCGACAGGTCTCTATGGAAAACCACAAAACGTATTCTCAAGGAACCCACTATCTTACCACCTTTAAAATGGAATGGTACATACATATCCAGCGCCTCAGAGAAATGCGAAATCTTAGCAGATCACTTCGAAAATACCTTCAAACCAAACCCTGTAGTAGATCATGAGTTTAACACAGCAATAGAAAATTCTAATCAGCATGTTACTATTGGCGCGGAGAATTACGTCAGATTCACTACTCCAAAAGAACTGCGACAAATAATTAAGAACTTACCTGTACGAAAATCCCCAGGCCACGATAACATACCTAACATAGCGCTAAAATCATTACCCCCAAAGGCAGTAATCTACCTCACGTCACTTTTCAACAGCATTCTCTGTACCGGGTATTTCCCAAGAGAGTGGAAACATGCAAATATCATAGTTTTCAACAAACCTAACAAACCAGCATCCCTGCCCTCTAGTTACAGACCCATAAGTTTACTCCCTACTTTGTCAAAACTGCTAGAAAAAATAATACGGAAGCGACTAACTTCCTTCCTTGATACTACGGGAACTATTCCGCCTCATCAATTTGGTTTCCGCCCTATGCACTCAACCTCACACCAAATACTACGCCTGGTAGAAGATATTGCAAAGGGCTTTGAGCTCAAACATCACACATTGGCTGCTTTTCTAGATGTTGCCCAGGCATTTGACAAAGTATGGCACACTGGCCTACTATACAAACTTAAAAACACAGGAATGCCTCTATATTTGTATAAAATTATAGAAAGCTTTTTACAGAATCGAACTTTCAGTGTAAGAATAGACACAAAAATATCCACAGTACGATCAATAACTGCAGGAGTCCCACAGGGATCTGTCTTAGGGCCAACGCTATTCAACATATACACCTCAGATATACCAACTCCTCAAAATACCTCAACTGCTCAGTACGCTGATGACACAATCATATACTCTTCGCACAATGACATCCATATCGCACGCAATAACCTTCAGGAAACAATAACGCAATTAACTAAATGGCTCAATCACTGGCGAATATCTCTCAATCCCGGAAAATGTCAAGCCAAAATCTTCACTCTGAGACGCCCACCAAACCCCCCGGAGATAAACATCATGGGAAGTAACATAGCATGGAATCCAAATGATCAATCTATTAAATACCTAGGAGTCGATCTTGACAGGCGCTTAACATGGAACATACACATTAACAATAAACTAAACCAAGCCTATGCCAGATTACACAAATTGTATCCTGTGTTAAACAAAAAATCATCATTAAAAACAGAGTGCTGCCTGCTAATTTACAAAATGGTATTACGGCCACTAATAACATATGCATGTCCTATATGGGGATGCGCTAGCCGTAGCAAATTACATAGAATACAAATATTTCAAAACAAACTACTCAGACTAGCAGTAAACGCACCATGGTATGTACGAAATAGTCAGATACACAGAGAGTTAAATGTTGCGTACATTTATGAGTTTATAAAACAACAAACCGTAAACTTCATCAAACGAATGAGTGCAGTACCTGGTGCGCAATTTTACAATCTAGGGAAAAGAACCGGCCAAACTAGGCTTAAAAAACGCCTTCCCCAAGATATATTTCTATCAGGCAGTGATTCCGAAGAAGAAGTGAACCAGCAAATAAATTAAATACCGTGTGGCCTGTCATCTTCTATTTGACATCTCGTTTGTTAAGTATATATCAGACTTTTGTCAGCGCTCGAAACAAAATGTATATATATATATATATATAAAAAAAGAATGTAACTATTTTAAACCAATTTCATTTTAACTATTTTGATTACTGCTCTAATTCTGATAACTGTTTTTACTACTTTAATACTGACATTCATATTGCTAACATTGTTATAAGAATTTATTGTATCACTGTATTGTAGTCACTGAGGGGCCCTGTGGGTTGACCTCAAACATGACAATATGCAAGTTATGTTTTTTGTAAAATTCACATCGTCCTGTATAGCAATGCTTGCTGAACGGACAATAAATTCATTAAACAAAAAAAAGAAAAGGAGTGAAAAAAAGGCCTGTGTGAGTTAGTGGCCTACAGCATTATTTTTGAAAATTTACTGGTGCTCGGGTTGAAAAAGGTGTGGATACGCTGCCCTAGAAGCTTTGTCAATGGGAGCAGGCAATATTGTTTTTTTTCTTAGATTCTCTGAAGGAGAATTACATAAGTTTATGAATGCACCTAACAGGAAACGATTCTCAAGAGAAATGTGTTCCACTGACGTCGTGGTCATCGAAGACAGTGCCGGATAAGAAAGTATGGGGTCCTAAGCACTCTCAAAAATTTTGAATCCCTCTGTTTTTGAAATTAATTATATGTATTTTATAAGTTCAAAGAAAAGGTTTTGTAGATGACTAATAGAATTTATCATATTTTTATTCAATTAACAAACGAATTTTACAATTTATCATATTTTGAAAATTACTTTTATTACACTACAATGAAAAAAAATTCCATGCTTTTCATATAATTTTGATTGTTTTATTCTGGATGATTTTATTTTTTATTATTTTTATTTAGTGAACTTTCAGGGAGCTTTCAAAGATCAGAGGCTTCAGGCTACTGCCTAGTCATGCCCATTACCTTTTGGGTAATCCAACACTGCTTGTAGATCAACTCCTCGGTTTCTGGTTAATCACTAAATGTTTACCGTTTGGTCAATTAAAAAAAAAAATTTATAATTGATTAATTTCAAAATCATTTAATTAATCCGGCAGTAATTGCAGGTAATGAGACTTTCACACGTTACAAATCTTTATATAGCGAGATTCTTGGTCTGAGCTGTTTTTCACCTTTCACTTCAATGATGATCAGTAAGCCGCGGAAACATTCAGTGGCGCCCCCCACCACCAAAAGCACCAAGGTCGCCCCCGACGACATGGAATTTGGGAACCTTTTTTATGCTGTTCTTATAAGGGCGGCATTCTGGAGTAATGAGCCCCCCAAACCTAATCCTAGTCCCCCCCCCAATCAAACAAAAATCCTGGATCCGCCACTAGAAACATTTTGTTGTTGTCACTACCCGAGGAAATCACTTCGGCCGCCACTGGTTTAGACGTTGATTTAAAGTGGAACCTGCAGGATACCGACTAAAAACCACCAATCTCGTTATTCATCGTATTTTGCTGGCGAAATATTCGCACAGGTTCAATAAACATTGTAGCCCACAGAAAAAATTAATACATAAATAAATACAATAAATTATGATGACTAACGTTCTGCGTTTTTCATATTTATTTGCTGAGATGAGGAAAAATTATCATCCTGCTAGAACAAGGATTTAAAATTATTTAGCATTGTGTACAAATATAAATACTTTTAACTTACATATCATTCGAAAAAATCACTTGCAACACTGTCTGCAAATACAGCAGCAGAACTCATACAATGGAGCTTTTCACATTTGAATTGAACGTCATTTTAATCTAGTACATTCAAAGAAATAAAACCAGATTATTTTTTTGAAGTATAAAATGGGATTTTTTTTTATAAAAGGATAGTTACATAATTTGTTTTGAAAGAGATATCTACACTGTTAAGATTACAGCATAGCATTAAGTAAGAGTAGTTAATAACTTCCTGCGACCATTTCGCTATTATACCAGATCTCTTCACCGTGATTCCCAACAAAATGTTTAAAAAATATGAATAACTGCAGAAAATACATATTCGTTTTAATTTTTTCTAGAGATTATAGTAGAAGCATAAGGATTACTCGGGCCAAGTCATAGAACTAAATATTTAACACGATTTACGGATTTTTTTTTCAATTTTCAATTTAGTTAAATTCCAATACAAAACATGCATTTTTTTAAAATTAATTTAATTGCAATGGAGCACAGGCTCCGATGGCAATTTCCCTACACCCCCGTCTTCCCCCTATCCTGTACCCACCTACATTTGCCCTCTACAAATTTTATCTTTAAATCTTTAAATTCTTTCAACGATTTCGGTAAATCATTCATCATTTCTCTTGGTAACTCATTCCAATCCCTGACACCCTTACCTAAAAAAAGAATCTTCCTACACCCTGGTGCCTGAAATCTAGTGCGAGCTTGTGGTCATGGTCATCTTTTCCCTTCCATGCACTACTTTTCATTCCTACTCCAATATCTTTCCACGCCTCATCGCCAGTATACGCCATGTACAATCCCATGACCCTCCTCATCCTCCTCCTGTCTTGCAACGAATCCCATTCCAGCTCCTTTATCATATCCGTCACCGATTGCATTCTGCGATAATTTCCAGAAAAAAATCTGCAGCACTTTTTGCACCCCCGTATTTAATACGCAAAATGACGGTTCCATACTACACTACCATATAAGAGTAATGGTCTGACCACAGTTTTGTTAATCTGATACTGTGGGACATATTATATACTGTAAAAATCAATGAATGAAACTCACTGTCATCTGCAGTAGCGAGCAACGCTAGAACCACAACGAATATAACGAGTACCACAACAACTGTTGGTTTCATTGTGATCTGTGAAGTTACCAGCTTCAAGCTCTCTGTTATATCTTATAGATACCCATCACAAACCCTCTTAATGAACACGTCGCGCATTGCCATTAGCCGTTCATTTTTCAGCACTGCTGGAGAACAGGTGTTTTATTCGCATTGGCTAATCTGCGGTATAAAACCAGTTATGTGGTTTCTTTTCGTATTACTAGTGCTTAAGTGCAGTTTTGACAGCATTTGATAAAAAGACTGTTACAGGAAATAATCAAGAATGCTAAATACAGAATATAATTAAAATAGAGGATCACATAAATCGTTACTACTACGCAATAAGAATTGTTATAAGTTATATTATGTTTTCCGCCTCTGATGATAGAATTTATACCGTATAAATTTAAGATATAGAATTAAATTATCGACTGAAGGAAAGTTTTACAAGAAAACTATAATTTCTCTTGTTGATATTAACAGAACTAAGAATAAATAGGTTTAATATACAACTTATTATCAGAATTAAATTGGTGGTTAAATGTTTTCGCTGCCGGAGAAATTAGTTTGTTGACTCCACGTTCTACTATAATGCCGACGTGCTTTAGTTTTCTTTGTGGATATAATTGATGTTTTGCGCATTGTAGTTGATATTTTTTTTCTGAAACGCTATTAATCTTTTTTCGTATCCAGGAAGACACGACCTTTCCAAATTCCCAAATACCCACTTCGACAATAAATTAATTATGCTCAAATTTAAAGTAGCTAAAGACATGTTGGAGACAAACAAATCAATATAACAGAAAATAATGTGACATGGCTTTTTTTTGCCGCCAGATTTAGATAACATAACCTTGTATTGTATTGTTTTCTTCTATGCTCTGAATTGTGTCGTAAGTCATAATTTAATAATAAATTTTGGAGCCAGTGAATTAATTCTTGGTAATAATCAGCTAACATTGATAAATTAATATTAAAGCATCGATATGAAGCACAAGAGCAGATTTAAGGTTATACTATCGTATAATACGTTAAATGAATCCCACAATTATAATCAAAGATGCAAGAGTATTTATTTTCCGTTTACATTTGAAAATTAAATTGAATATTTATTCCCGGTATAATTATTGACCAGAATAATATACAGAAGGACGGAAAGGGTAGTAGAAGAGACAGTAGGTGAAGATCAGTTTGGGTTTAGGAAAAATCGCGGGACAAGGGAAGCAATTCTGTCTTTAAGATTAATACTTGAAGGGTGGATCAAGAAAAACAAAGATACTTTTATGTCATTTGTTGATTTAGAAAAATCTTTTGATAATGTTAGGTGGGACAAGATGTTCAAAATTGTAAAGAAGTCGAGATGGAAGAATATTCTATAAACTATATAAGAATCAGGTGGCTATAATAAAAGTAGAGAATCACGAGAGACACGCATCAGTTAAAAAGGGTGTGAGACAAGGCTGTAGTCTATCCCCGTTAATATTCAACTTGTATGTAGAAGAAGCAATGAAGAAAGTCAAAGAAAAATTTCCATGTGGCATAAGTTTTCAGGGAGAAAAAATCAGTATGCTACGATTTGCTGACAACATTGTCTTGTTAGCAGAGAGGGCTGAGGATATTGAGAAGTTACTGAATGGCATGAACAAAATACTGAAGGAAGATTTTGGACTGAATATAAATCAAAGCAAGACAAAAATGATGAAATGTAGCAGAAATGATACCAATACTAGTAGATTAAATATAAAAATAGGATCGGATGCAATAGGAGTAGTAAGAGAATTCTGTTACTTGGGAAGTAAAATTAAAACCGATGGCCGAAGCAGGAATGATGTTAAAAGCAGAATAGCACTGGCTAAAAGAGCCTTCATGAAAAAGAGAAACCTAGGAATTAGAAAGAACTTTTTAAAACTCTTTGTGTGGAGCACATCACTTTATGGTAACGAAACATGGACTTCAGGAATACCGGAAAGAAAGAAAATTGAAGCATTTGAAATGTGGTGCTACAGAAGAATGCTGAAAATTAAGTGGACAGACAAAGAAAGAAATGAACGAGTTTTGGAAATGATGAGTGAGAAAAGAAGTTTGTGGAAGAAGTTTACAGAAAGAAGAGACAGGCTGGTAGGTCATATTTTGAGACATGCAGGATTGGTTAATTTGTTAGTGGAGGGAAGAGTCGAAGGTAAGAACTGTAGAGGAAGACAGAGATTAGAATATATTAAACAGATAATTGAGGACGTGGGTTGTAAGGGGTATGTAGAAATGAAGAGGTTAGCACAGGATAGGAAGGGATGGAGGATTGCATCAAACCAGTCGAAGGACTGAAGACAGCAAAAAAAAAAATAAAAATAAAAAAATATTATTTAACATCTACAGAATTTAATGGTGCACAAATAATTATTAAAACGAGATAATAAATAATGCGAAGATACGAAAATAAAACTTAGAAGTCCATAAATAAATAATAACATTGGAGAATAAGCCACCTCAATGCGTTGAGAAACATAATAGGTGTTTAGAGATGATATTTTCTCGGGAAACTACCTGAGTGAGTATGTGTGTATAACATGACTTTTCAGCGGTCATAATCTCAGTCACTTGACATAGGCGGCAAAAAATATGACCGCCGAAACGTCGTATTACTTTACAAATGTAGTCACTCTGCTAGTTTCTCGAGAAAATTTCATGTGTAAACAACGCCACGAAAACCTCCACTCAAATATAACAGGTCGTTATTTGGCCTTAGAGCGTTTAATGAAATGCGACTTAAATTCGTTTTGTTAAACATACAATGTTTACAGTGATGAGGGACATCCCCACGGTCATCCTGACTTTGCCACTGCTGTTGGTCAGAAATAGAAATTATTCAAATAGCCATTCACAGACCTTACTTAATTCCTAAGTTGTTCCTTCACATTCTCATCAGCGGTCACGGCAAATAATGGCTGCCGTGGTCCAGTCTTTAACGGAACAAACAGTATTTGTGTTATTTGCATTTAGTCTTATCGAATTTTAGCGGGCTGTAGAGGTCAAAAAGCTGGCGAAGAACATGAGTTTCCAGAGGGCACTAGCTTAGCAAGAGCGACACTCACAGCAGTCGCAGTGTTAGGGAATACAGCTTCTTCTATCCCAGTATCGGCATTGATATCTAAAGTCTGACCAGTAGCTGTGTTGCTGGTAACAGACTGCGTGATCCGTTGTCTGCAGTTCTATGATTTTTCGTCTGTAAAATGAATCTACTGTGCGGCCGCCTAGGTCAGACGGTAGTGCTTCTGGCCTCTGCAGAACAATCGTGGATCGATTTTGGACGAAACCAATGATTTTGTTCGTAGTTTAACCTCTGGAATGGCTCCCCAGGCCCACACAGGCTACTATACAGTGAGTAGTGTGAAGTAAACTCCGCGGGAAGATAGAGGATGGCCGGAGCGAGGCGCTGATCCGTCACATCCTCATAATGACAATAGTTGTGAACGGGATGTGGAGCCCTACCTCCACGAGCCTTAGAGAAACAGGCAACATGCTGAAGAAGTCCCTTGACTTTTACCATACCTTTAAATGGAATTTACTACAGGTTTGTAATAAATAGGAACATTCCCTTATCACATCTGATTCGTTTAGAAACGCCTTACCTGCTCAGATAAGATTGAACACTAGTATGGACTCATTTCAGCCCACAGCAAGGGCCCAGGAGACTAAAGGCTTCAGATTTCCATCAAGCAAGCGGTCGTCGCAAGTAGTTAAAGAGTAACATCAATAGACCTTACACCCACTCAGTCAATCCTTCGACACCCAGAGGCATCAGCAGCCTGTATACCATGTGGTACTACGCCTTGTAGCGAACAGTGTCACTCCATATTTTATTATATTAACAAGACCAATGTATGAATGGCAAGGTTGGCTTGAGAGACAGTTCATGCCACCTATCGATGGAGTGTTAAGATGTTTTCTCTGTGCATGGTGCTGTTCGAATGGCAGGGGTTGACCAGCGGCTGGAGACACCTGATTGGCTGGGGAAATGTTCGCCTACCAAAATGGACAAAGGGTGCGCTGGCTGCCGGAAGAAGACACTTGACAACGGGTGGCTGAACAAGCAAGACCTCTGTGTCACCACTTGCTGGTTGGAGATCAGAAGCTGTGTTATGAAGTGTAAAGGTACGAGTCTAAGTGTATTTCCAGCGGGAAGTTCACCTAAGTAGTGAAGTGGTTGAACCTACGGTTCAACGAAGTCTACGGTTGCTTGGCGCACCAATGTACTAGCTCATACAGCACCAAGTGAGAATGATAAGGTGATTACATTTTTTACCACTGAAAATGTTTATGGATCAACACTCCTTAAACTTCTCATAATATTAATTTTTTGTTGGTTTGAGCTAATCGGGAAATTTTTATTGAGTATCAACAGCGTGTAAGCATGAGCATATAGTAGTCTCATGTGATATTGATCGGTCCAAGTTACCAAGTAAAGGATGGGAGAATCTCTATATCACTTATGGTTAATACTTAGTTTTCTTGTTATTGATTCCACCCGCTTGCCGCTTCTGTAGCGATTCAAGCGAATGCAAAAATATTTTACGGTACATGTTTCACATACGTAATAAAATCCTTGCCTTCACATCAAAGCTAACTTGCATAGTTGGCAGATGGCTTCGTAGTATTATTTACTCGCAATAAATATTACTTCTTGTAATCAAAATAATGATTCCAGTTGTCAAAAGAACTTTTAATAAATTTCATGTCATTTTACTGTCCATAATGCTCTTTTAAAATCAAGGTACCGCTGTGGAGAGAACTTACTACTTACCTGTTTTACTTAATTTTAATGCTTGCTGTTTAGTTGCCCTTTTGTTTTATAATTAAATAGCCCCAAAGCCCGTCATCAATGACGGGTTGAACGGAGTGTTATAGTAATTTCTGTCTCTGCAGTTGCTTAACTAAAAGAATTATTATAAAATAAAGCTCATTGTTATTTATCGTCCCTTGTGCTGTAAAAAAACTTCAGTCTTCAATTTGGTCCAGGATACATTTTAGCCTAAACCCATCTCCTCTAATATTGTCGCTAGAAAAGCAAAGCTTCAATCACACTCGAATTAATACATTCCTTGTATCGCATGTCAGTGTCACCATGCATCGCGATATAAACTTGATCCCAAATCTTCACAGATTCTTACACCTTTCTTTCTTATTACCTGTGATGAAGATCGATATTTTAACGGCTGACATGGCTTACATCGGCTGAGATAATGACCCCAGTGAAAACGATGGGTGCTAAAAATAAATAACATCTTACACTACGCCACGTAAAATTTAATTGTGGTTTAGGCGATTGATCTGAAACTTGTTTTATTCCAACCACGTAATGATTTCAGTAAAAGAAACCTCTGATAATTAATATGCCAATTTAAACGAAATACATACTATTCTTTAAATGTTCTGACAATTAATTTCTTAGCAATTGGTTAACTAAATAGAACTGTTATAAAATAAAATTCTATGTACCTAGGGGTGTAAATATGAAACCGGAATTTGCCGATAGATGGCTGTAGCTATCAAAGCAGTTACCGCCAGATCGCGTCATTGTCGCCAGTTTCTTTTGCCGAGAGCCGACTGTGATTGTCAACTCCCGACAATACAAGTTTCATACGACAGTGCAGTTTTTAACACTGTTGAAGATGTTGACTTTTGATCCCACAAACTACGATTTGCGAACATCGTTGATTTTCTGTTTTCATTTAAAGAAACTGCTGCAGAATCACATCGAATGCCTGTTGAAGCTTACGGTGAGCGTGCTCTCGGTAAAACACAATGTTTCGAGTAGTTTAAAAAAATTCAAAAGTGGAGATTTTGACATCAGCAATGAAGACCATGGATGACCTCCGAAGAAGATTGAAGACAATGAGTTGCAAGCAATGTTGGATGAGGATGATGCTCAAACGCAACAACAACTTGCAGATCAATTGAATGTGACGCGGGAAGCTCTTTTCATACATTTAAAAGTGATGGGAAAAATCTAGAAGATGGGAAAATGACTTCCGCATGAACTGACTGACAGGCAGCAAGAAAACCGAAAAACCACTTTTGAAATGCTGCTCGCCGATATAGAAGAAAATCATTTCTCCATAGAATTGTGACTGGTGATGAAAAGTGGATATATTTCGATAATCCTAAGCGTAAAAAATCATGGGTATCTCCTAGTGAACCGTCAAAGTCGTTTCAAGGCCAAATCGCTATGGAAAGAAGACAATGCTCTGTGTTTGGTGGGATCAAAGTGGTGTGATCTATTACGAGCTTCTAAAACCTGGTGAAACTTAATAGTGAACGTTATCAACAACAAATGATCTGAATCTGCACATAGACCGGCAAAAAATTCATCCCAACCACCAACTAGGTTTCCGCAGAGGATACTCGACCACCCAACAACTGATGAGGGTGGCCGAAACACCTACAAGAGTCTTTAGTTACAGAGAGTACTGCGGTCTAGTCCTCCTAGATATCTCTAAGGCCTTCGATTCGGTTTGGCATTCCGGATTCCTGCTACGGCTTTACGAACAAGGATTGCCAGGACAATAACTGCTGAAATCTTACCTAGAACACCGCTACTTCAGGGTTAGAGTCGGAAACACCGTCTCGACCAAACGAAGAATCCAGGCTGGAGTACCGCAGGGATCGGCCCTGGGTCCAGTGTTATATTCCCTCTATACGGCCAATGTACCAACTCAGGACAATATACGCGGACGACACTGCCTACTTCACCCGCAGCTTCAGCAAGGCGATTGTCATCCGGCGCCTGCAGGAGATACTGCAAAAGGCAGATGCCTGGGCAAGACGGTGGCGTATAGAAATAAACTCAGCCAATACACAAGCAATAATTCTATTAAGAAGGAAGGGCCCACGACTACGTCAACTGACAGACCAGAATCTCAAACTATATAACAACACAATACCCTGATGTAATTCCGTACGATACCTTGGAGTAACACTGGATTCCAGGCTTACTTGGAGGGTGCACATTGGAGACCTGCGCAAACGTGCCAGCGCCAGACTACAAGCACTGTACCCCCTGCTAAACAGGGACAGCAAGCTCTCCGCGCCCATAGGTGTACGAATATACTGTACACTGGAAAGGCCAATACTTGAATATTCCTGCGCCGTCTGGGGACACACAGCCAGGACCAACCTCAACAGACTACAAATCATCCAGCACCCGAGCTCTGAAGAGAGCCTTACACCTAAACTGCAGATTCTCCATTAAAGCCATTCACAAATCAACAAAGCTACCAATGCTCCAAGACATATTAAGGGAACTTGAGATGAAATCCTATAAAGCAGCACAACAGTCCTCAAACCCACTTATAAACGAGCTGGAGATATATCCTATCTGGTCATGGCCGTACGTCGGACACCAGTTGCTCAAACCAAAACTAATCATGCCACAAATCTAAACCAGAACAAATCACGCCATAAACCTAAGACAAACCAAAACCGACGTCTCAAAACATCATAACTAATAGAAGTAAATGTCAAAAGACAAAGCCTCCAATATACACTGCCTATTAAAAGAAAAGGGCAGTTAATGGCATGACGACGAAGATATCGGTCCACGTAAACAGAAGAAATGAAGCTCTAGGATCACCGAGAGACAGATGTCTTCCACCGCATCCCTAGTGCATCCCGTGGATTCTTAGATCGGAGGGGATGATAGGACCCTTCCTGCAATGTCACATGATCCAGTGTTCCCGTCCGCAAAGACTATGCAAGACAGGAAAAAGCTTGGATCAAACACATGTGACACCAAATCAAACACACAAACGTGCGCACATCCAGACCTTTCTCATAGGCGAAGATGTGTTTTTTGGCGACCACGTTCTGCTTACTGATGCGAAGTTGGCGGAAACGTATTTTCCTTCTAAACCGTTATCAAGAGAATTCTATATAACCTAATGCTTCGCGACGCCGCGTGAATATGAAATGCTAAATCAGATATTACGGTACATGTTTTAATTATCGAACCATTACCATTTATTTATGTCATTCATAAACGTATCTGAAGCCTACTCAGCAAACTACAATATCACTCTACGCCAGTCATATATGCCTGTTTATAGTTTTATCTAAAGCTGCCTTCCTTAACAGCCGCTAGTTTAATAAACTATTCTACTGCTTGTTATTTACTTCTAATAGGCATACAGTTTTTCCCCATGGGCTTCATCTTGTTCAACTACTTTGAGTAAACAAAATCTTTTTTATTTTTTATTTCCATAGACCTCTATCCAAAAGTAATTCATACTTGTCATTTTTTAATACTATCCTAATCTACTATTAGTCGCTGCTAAACCGTCCTCTATTACTGTGACACATTCTAAAAGAGACTATGATGCTCTTGGATCGGCGCAAGCCTCACCAGCAGCCGCTTTATAGGCTCTAGGATCCGTCTTCGGATTACCGGAAATTGATCACTACCTCCTCAACAACCATGCGGCGGATACCTACCACAATCACTACGCCCCCGCCGCGGAATTGGGCTCTTCCGAATTAACCTGCATTACACCAGGCATGGGAAGGCTAGGCACCTTTCGCCACCCCTTATGGGTGCCCACGGGGAACTGCACGGGGGGTGGCGCGCACCCGAACCAAGCCGAAGACCCTTCCAAAACCTGGCCGTATAGCTTGAGCCTCTATGTGGTTCTTACCCTAAAATCCCAGCCCCCTCGGAACCCCGCGGGATTGGGCGGAAGCCGTAGCACAAGAATACTCCTTCGCATGTTCCACCAGACCAGCAGACCGAACGTATCGTCCCTGAATTCGTGGCTCCCCACACTAGGGGGTTGCTCCTAGTACGCTTTCCCGCGCACCCGCCAACACATGTGTCCACTGTGAGAACAGGTTCCCACGCACCAGTCCCAGCTCCACAGAAAACCGTCGTAGTGCACGATCCCGTTGCGGCGGCCCGAAGTTTTCACAACGCTCACAGGATCATTGGTGCCCATCCTTGGCAAACCAGCGCACTTCCGATCCGCACTTACGTAGAGTATCTATTACGGCAGCATAGAGACAGCTCCCACCAGCAAGGATGCTAATCCTGAGCATCAGGGGCCGAACCATGAGGCGGCGGCCTCAACCAAGAATAGCCCCCGAGACCGCGGTACTGGCCCCTTCATTTGACTCCGGGGTCTGTGCTGCGCTGGCAGGAGAGGTGCACTATGCCTCTGGGGTGCCTGGTCTTCGTTCACCAGGACACCCCCAACACTGGAGCAGTCAGGGCAAGGTTGATCACAGGACTTGAGCTACGGCCTGCACCATAGTGCGCCTAGATGCAGCTTGACCTACCAAAAGCCTTTCATCAACAGGGGACGCGATCCCCTCTGAACCCCTAACCTCAAACCGGGAACGATGGGACTGTGGACTCTAAGCATGAGTTCTGGGGGCGACAGAGCCGGAAGCAACCACCTCCTTCAACCACCCCCTACAAGACCCAATTCCGACGCCCAGTAATATCCCCTCGATTGATAGGCACAATAAGTATAGGATCTAACCAGCAGGTTCCAAAGTTCACTGTTCAGCAGGGGCATTAACAAACACCAACAGCACAATCCACCTACCACATCCCTCCAGAGGGAGAAAATTTCCCCCAACGCTCTAACTTGCACCAATGAGATACAAGAAAAGCATCGGGGGGGGGGGGGGTTACGGAACCCCGGGTGCGCCAGACCCGTAATCTAAGCCTCCCCGGACGGAGGCCCAGACCCCTGGGGGATTCTAAAAGAGACAGTAGAAAAGTGTTTGAATGCAACATACTTCCTGACGTCGGAATTGTTTGAAATTTTGCACGCCTATTTAGAACAATAATTTCAAAGCTGTGTCCTGATATTCTAATGACTTTGACAGTAACGGTACAAAAATTGTTGAATGTGATGGAACTTTCAATTGAATTTTAACAAATCCGAATTGTTTGAAATTTTTCGCATGTATTGAGAACCGATGACAATACATTAATTTCAAAGCTATGTCCTGATATTCTAATTACTGTACTTACACAAAAATTGTAGAAATTTTGAATGCAATGAAAAAATTCATTTCAATGTTCTCCTACCCCATTACATCCGTTTGAAATTTTGCACACATATTAAGATCAGTGACAATACAATAATTTTATATCTATGTCCTGAAATTCGCAATGTGAACTAAAAATTTAAGAATAAAGTTATAGTTTTAAAAAACTAAAATTCACGATTTTGTAACAATAACTAAAAATAATCTTCAAATATATAAATTTTGTTCAACAGCGCTAGCGTGTCCCACAATCCAGTATAATTGTTTTTGAACAAGCTTAAAATAACAATAAAGTCACCGATAAAAAAATGACTTGATTGTAAAAAAGCGTGGTTTGCTCTCTGCTTGTGCATAATGACTCTAGCTTTACATACAGCTAGCAATAAAAAATGTTAAGATTATTGATATCTATCATCCCACACTTTTTAAAGCACAGTTTTTATGATAAATATCCTGTAGTCTGTTTCGTTTTGAAGATTTTGCAGATTTTTTAAAAAGTCTTTGCCGTGTATAACAGTTGCTCATTTTAATATTTCCTTTCGATTTGTCTGATTGATTTTTCCATCTCTTTTCTAGCTGTCGAGTATTGCTTGTAGCTGTTATTCTTCTGTTCCAGTTGCTGTACATTTGATGTCGTCTTTCGATTGCTTGGTCCCGTTTCTCTTTCCACCAAGTGTGATTTCTGCTTTTGTGCAGTGTCTGTCAGTTTGGATTTGAGCTGTTGTTAATCACCTGATATTTTCTGTCTAATTCTTCTGTGAAAATAGGTTGGATTTTGTTTGTATCGAATTTTGGAAATTTATGAGACTCTGAGATTTCAACATTAATTTAATTCTTGTTAAGTAATTCTCGAAGTCTACGTTTGCATCCCTTGAAACTTGAACATTTATAATTTCTCCGTAGGTTAGATATGAGAAGGCTGAGTTTGGTTTTCGTCATGTCATCTGTTTCTAAAACGTGCTGACATGATTTTGAAGTTGATCTCTGTCCGTTTTGTTTGGTCCATTTATAAGCCGGTTTTCCAACTGTTTTTTCTGTTTCTTGTTTTTCTTCCTTGTGCATTAAACTCAACTACTGAGATTTTGACGTGGTTTTGTGGAATATTGTATATCATTTTTTGAAGTGTTTCCCAGCATTTAACTACCTTTCTATGTTCTGTTTTATTATCTTTTGTAACAGAATGACCAAATATGGGTCATTCCGTACATTTTTATATATAATATTTTGTATATTTTTATATATAAAAAGAATAAGAAAGGAATTATCGGAGAGGATTGTCAGTGTTTGTGGGACCTCCCAGCTAGATGCGCCAGATTGTCGTGCCAGGCCGGCGGCTGCCAGGGACAATGGACACCAGTTACCCTTTCTCACGCATTTGGTCAAGTGTATAATCCCTTGGCTCCGGGAAACTGAACACTGGGGTGAATGATCGTATCCAAACCCCAGGTCTCCGAACGGGCAGTTTGGAGGTCACAGATGACGAATAAGTCCGAGGCTATGCCGAGTTCGCACGAATCGAGAAAGACAATGTTTACCTATCGTCACAGCAGGTAGGAGGAGCTTGAAAACGCAGAATCAATCGAGAGAGACTATCCTTTGCATTTTGTAATGCCGGTGTATTTTTGCTCTATGTAAACCACGAGCGACGGGCGAACGCTGGAGAGGACTGGACTCCGAGTCTTCAGACTGGAAGGAGCGGATCTTCCGGAGTTTGAGATCGCTCCGTCTTGGCATCGAACCTGAGGGTCGATAAGCGTGTCCTGTACAGTGAGGTCGCTGTGCACGCATCCAGTACGCTTGCTGACGGACGTGGTGCATTGTCCGCTATAGCCAAGGCGCTATAGTAATTCCGCCGTCGCGGGAAATACATCGCCGTCACGGTAATAATTCTACAGTGCAGTGTGGTACTTTTGTTCGGTCATTGAGTACAGCCCTGTAACGACCACTGAATGATTAGGAGTTCTCGCACCCTCAAATATTGAGCTAGCTGGGGCAGACTTTCTTAAAGCCACACTTGGTGGATAATTTAAATTATCCTGGCGCCCGGCATTTGAGATCGGATACAGTTAATGTCAATACTGTATTTGGTTACCGATCATTGTGAAGGGAACTTTCATTTAAAAAAAATCAAGTGTGAAGCTTTCTTGCTTGCCAATTAATATTGGGAGCTGGCTTCAAGATCAATTTTAAATGTGGTGGTGGTTTAATGCTTTATTTGTTTATTAATATGTTGGCAATTGTAAGAAGAGGCTTTGCTTAGTTCCCTTTATTACTATTTCAATGTATTAATGTTAAAGATAAATAAGCCTCGCCTGTACGCCATTATGAGTACCCAATAAATTAGCAGCCTAGGGTTTCTTTGAATTATAAAAAGAAGTAAAAGGTTTTCACCCTTACCTCCCTCCCGGCACATAACGCTACACTTGGTCGATTGGTATGTCTGCATTGATTAGTGTGTATGTTTTGTTTTGCAGATTTGAAGCAGATTGTCATTAGTCCGTTATTTAAGCATTTTAAGTTTGTTACCGAGTTGAATATGTTTTCCTTAATTGCAAAAGCGGCTTCTGAATATGCAGTATTTTTGTTACTCTTAGTTTTAAATAGTCGGTAAATCCGAAAGTTTTCATCTGTTAATCTTGTTTCTTGGAGTGCTAGTATCAGAATGTTTTGTTTGGTTTGTGACTCTTGTAGCTCATGTAATTTTCCTACTTGTAAGAGTGTATTTGTTTTCATTGTTCCAAAAAAAGTTTTGGTTTCAGGGAAAAGTTGACCAGATGTCTGCGATACGTCTATTTGCCTGTCATACCAGATGCCCCAAAATACGGAAGTGCGGTTGTGTTGTCCATGATAGCGGTGAGATTGGCGGGGAAATCCAGTGTTTCTTGTTTAAGCGGATTCTAGGTGCCTTATGCAGTCGCGTGTAGGCTAGTTGAAATGCACCGATGCTGTACCACGCTATTATTATGATTTCATCACGCGCATGGTGTCTAAAATACGTAGGTAATTATGTGGTCGAAGCAAACAGTTATGTAGCTTCTCTTGTACTCACACCTCCCGTCCACGTATGCCCTGATAGGTTTCTACCTAACCGCTTTCCCCCTTGGCCGCTCCAGAACCCTTAGTATCTTTGTAGGACGGTTACCAACAGCCACACCATACCAATTGTCAAAGATTTACGAACTCTGTACTATTCTAAAAACTTCTCCAGTATTCTTCATAGGCAATATACAATTTAAATTCAGACAAACAAGAACTATTTTGAATAATATTTTTCCCATCGTACATGGCGAAATTGTTAAACGAACACTCATGCTTTTTTTTTACGTTATAGCAATTGAAATATTTTGCAATCTACTTGTTTACTGTCAGAATTGACTAAATATGTCTTTGCAGATGGTTACTACTGACCAGTGTTATCGTCATAAATAACACAGTTGTAAATATCACATGTCCGTAAATCTATCACTAATGTCTTTAACAACATTAAACTGCAACCGTTCAGTAGATACTATAAGTAGCTCCCTATTAATCCAGACAACACGCCTGTTTTATTTCTAAAGAGTAATTCTTCGTGCTGCTGATGCAACCCCAAATTTCTCCGATATAATTATATTTTCACATACATAATTAGAGTGTGCCCAAAACCTATATGGCTCAATTTTGGCCTCTTTTGAACCCCTCCTTCACCCTAAGTATCCTGACGTCGCTTTTGCCCTGACAACCCACCTCCTCCTGTGTGGAACCTTTTTTCCCATATTATTTCCAGCAGACATTTTGTGTTGTTTTTCTTTTATCAGACTATCGTTAAAAAATACGACGTATATGTTAGTCTATAATGAAAGCGACCGATATATTCTTTTATAATTGTAAACTCCATCAAATCATTGAGAAAACTTCTTTCTTTGATGCAGCCAGATATCCTTTTCTTCTTTAGGTGTTACTAAAAACATTCTCCTCATTTGTATCATGGTTGTTTACTAATTGATAAATTGGAATAAACTATAGCTGCAACGACAAAAAAAACCAAGAAGAGCAGGATTTCTGGTTTTCTTTTACTGCAATTCTGTCGCATTTTTTTTCTGCATTACTAGAGAATAATTCTATGCCCTGCTCAAAAGAATTATATAGCTCAATGACGCCTTTTTGGATAGCGAAAACTCGCAGGAAAAAATTCTAATCAGCCTTGTAAAGTTTATTGTACAGCAGCATTTTACACCACACTTTAAACTTGAAATAAGACATCAACGAGCGCTTTAATTATACTAGGCGGATTGTGCACATCTAGTGGTACACTTTTTGAAAAAATTACCACACGTAAAGATGTAAAATTGAACAGACTAATCCAAAGTAAATTCTAGATGTGCCAGCAATTATTATTTTTGCAAATTATAATTATAATTATTTTTATTCGTGCGTGCAGGCAACGATAGGTCTTCAGTTTGTAAATCGCTATCTTAGAACGAACAAGTCTGGTAAATAGTACGTCATCTTGCGATTTCTCGCCCTAAATTAGTTCTGTCTGGTGGGCTTCCATTTAAGAGAAATCTGGGATTAAAAAGTGCAAAAATTATGCCTAAATGACTTATACCGTGCTACGGAAGACCAATGGCTTATAACATCGGTAAAGCCGTGCGTGTTGACGCGGGGCGTTGATGAACAGGGGGTACTCGGTTCCATCCTACCACACCCGAATTATTTTTTCTGTTTGTATTTTTTATTGCTGTTTGATTTTGTAGCATTTTAAATTTGTTTTGAAACAAAGTCACCAAATTACTTATTCTCCTTTGAGAAATACACAAATGAAGAATGATATAAATCATAGAAACATTTGAAACAAAAATTACGTGAACCCCAAGAACATTTTATGAAGGATATCTTTCCACAGTCACGAATTCTACAGAAAGTGAAATATTAATTTAATTTTTTATATTAAAGATTATCTATGGTAAATACATCTGTGACTTGTTTAAATGTAGATGCATCGGTTTTGTAATTATACAAAAATATCGCGCTCCTTCCCTTAATCAGTTATTTGAATAACTATATAATTTTACTGACAGACTATATAAAGTGTAATCAAAATGAGAATTAAAGAATAAAAGGAAGATAGGTACATCTAATCGGAACGATTCAAACTTTATTCGAAAATAACGGTGCCGCACACCGAACTATTAAGAGAAAATTCTCCAGAGAGGAAGATATTAATTATTGTTTTGTGTTAATGTTGATCTATGGTTGCCGAATGTTCTTTGTAAAAAAAATCTGTGACTTATGTAAATGTAGATGCAGCGTTTTTGTAATTATGCAAAGAAATGCCACTGACTTCCTTAATCGGTTATTTAAATAACTGTATAATTTTAATGATAAGCTATGCAAAGCTTCATGACAATCAAAATTAAAACATACTCTACATGGAAATTTTGAAAACTGTTTAACGGGAAAGTATGTTTCCACGTAACTGAAACAAACCAAAAATGCATGAAGGTCGGTAGTTTAATGAAGCCATACACAAGAACAATAAAATTTTTAATAAAACAAGAGGTCGTACAATGCAATAGAGTCACCCGGAATCCGCTTCAACACTATGTGCATTTCATAGGTAATACCTACGTCTCCAAGATCACCTATCATCTCAAATCGACCAGTTTCTGTAGGTGAAGTGACTCAACGAAAGCTGTTTTCATCACCATGTGTTCATAAAATATTCCGTAATTTTCTGTATTGTTCCTCTCTCACCATGAATTCCCAGTCGGCTAACGCTCTGGTCTCGCATTCTGGAGGACCATGTTCGAATCCCCTCCTCGCATCCAGATTAGGGTATTCCATGGTTTCACCAAATCATTGCAGTCAAATGCCGATATGCATCATTCAAAAGGGCCTTGGCCGAATTCCTTCCCATTACTTGCCCACAGTCCTTGCTGGAGTCCCACTTTTAATAAAATAATTGTTTAAAAAAACATAAAAACCGCCTTCAAAAAAAAAAAAAAAAAAAAAAAACACTAAAAATTTTAAAATAACTTTATACCTTGCTTAGGAAAAAGTAAATCTAAATAGACAACATTTTACATTACTTTCATTGAAATTTTGACATTAATTAGTTATTTTTGGAGTCGGTGCCAGCTGTCACATCGCGAAGATCGGATTAATGAACTTCTTTTGGTGTTAGAGGCGAAACGGGTAGTACGAACAAATATTCCCAATATTTTACAACATGTCGTGAGG
This sequence comes from Vandiemenella viatica, assembly GCA_031002005.1. NCBI lineage: Eukaryota > Metazoa > Arthropoda > Insecta > Orthoptera > Morabidae > Vandiemenella > Vandiemenella viatica. The sequence continues at coordinate 256,947,921 of CM061920.1, read as the reverse complement.
CAGATAGTGTTATTGTGGGAGACAGCTTAGGGAAACAAATTAACAGCATTTTAATATGTGGCTTGGCCTTATTGGTCATCCAGGCATATCTCTGGCGCTACAGTGTCAGTTGGTAGGTTGCATCATGCAGTAAACGATTTACAGAGTATAATATCGGCGTATCATCTGTATGTTTCTGTTTTGTTGAAACATGTTTCTAGCATTAATTGTAGGTAACATGATTTTTTATGTATTATTGTTATTCCTTATTGTTTTTATCTTTTTGTTTTTCTTGCTTTCGCTGGCACCAACTCCAAAAATAACTAATTAATGTCAAAATTTCAATGAAAGTAATGTAAAATGTTGTCTGTTTAGATTTACTTTTTTCTAAGCAAGGTATAAAGTTATTTTAAAATTTTTAGTGCTTTTTTTTTTTTTTTTTTTAAACAATTATTTTATTTTTAAATTTTTAGTGGTATTATAGTTCGTTTGGTATTTTAAATATGCCGCAGCAGTTCCCATTTTGCGAACTTCCTGGTATCTCAGAGATTAAAGCGCTTGCTTTCAAAGTAGAACTCTGTCTTTATATACCACAACCACTTCCAGAACGGGGTGAATTGGGAGTTGTTTTAAGGAATGTCAGGCTATGTTTCGATCTTATCATAACATCTGCTAAAGCTGCTGCTCGATAACCGAAACATGTAACATTTGGGCATTAATACATACCACATACAGAAATCTCTCTGGAATATATCTGTTTGCTCCGGTATCAAACAAAAAATATAGATTTTTAACTGGTTTTCACAACGTGAAAGCTTGGGATCAGAGTTGAAATCTGAAGTACATGTTGAGACATTTTATCAATATTATGCCATGACTTAAAAATAGCTTTACTGATTTTGACGGGATTTAAAACTGTGGATTTTTGTAAAGAACATTGGAAATTAAAAGGGGTGAGGGTAAAGGGGAAGAGGGATTCAGTTTTTGTACACCAAATGTAGACTGCCTTTTCTGATTGATTTAAAGTATACGTGTGTAAATTTCTATTGATATCAGATAAAACTGTAGGTATGTATATATATATATATATATATATAAAACAATTAAGGGGTGTGGAGACGAAGAGTAGTTTGGTTTTTGTAAAGCTAGTGTGGGCAGTATTTTCGAAACCGATAAAAACTGTAGCTTTGTGTAAAGAACATTTGTCAAAATTAAATGGGGTATGGGAGTGAGTGGTAGGGTTTTGTAAACAGAATGTAGACACTATTTTTCTGTTTTTTTTTTTTTTTAAGTGGACTATACATGTGCAGTGGTCCATGGAAATCTGATAAAACTGTGGGTATCTATAAAGAATATTGGAAATTAGGATTGGTGGGGGTAGAAGGGAAGAGGAGTTGGGCTTCAGCAACCTAATTTAAACACAATTGTTCTGTATGTTTTAAAGTATACGTGTGTAAATTTCCTTCAGAATCGGATAGAAACTGTAGATTAAAGGATGGAAAGGAAGGAGCGGAGTTTGGACTCTCGAAACCAAATGTAGACAGTATATTTCTGTTTGTTTTGCAGTATACATGTGCATACTTCCTTCAAAATCAGAAAGAAACGGTAGCTTTGTATAAAGAACATTGACAGTAATTAAAGGGTTAGAAAGGGGGATAGGGTTTACATTTTTGTGAAAGTTATGTGGACAGTATTTTTCCTTTTCTAGTTTTAAAGTTTCTTGTTTTAAAGTATACTCATGCGAAGTTCCACCGAATCGAATCAAAATGTGGGTTTATACAAATATTAAGGGAAGGGGAGCTAGGGTATTTTTTTTTATTTTTTGGTCAGAGATCTTATCCATAAAAAATTACATTTATATGTGCCAACTTTAATAAAGATCGGTCAAATGGTGTCGACTGTAGCTTTCTAAAAAGAAATTGACAAAAATCAAGGGGATGGAAAAGGGGAGAGAGGTTCATTTTTTTGCAAACCAAGAGTTGGCATCATTTTACTCTTTGTTTTATAGTAAAAATTTGCTATGTTCTGTCTAAACCGGATAAAATCTGTGGTTGTGTATAAAAATTAAGAAGTTTAATGGGGAGAGGGGGTGGTTTTCAGATCTTTTGGTCAGACACCTTCTTCGTGAAAAAAATACATATAAGCACCAACTTTCATGGTAATCGGTCAAACGATTGCTACTGTAGCTTTTTATAAGGAACATTGACAAAAGTTAATGGGGTTGAAGGAGGAAAGGGGTTGAGCATTGGCAAACCAAATATTGACAGGATTTTTCTCTTTGTTTTAAAGTATACATGGGCAAAGTTCAATACAAGTCAGATAAGAAATGTAGATTTCTATAAAATTAAGGGGTGTAAAGGGAGACATGGGGTGGTTTATTTATTTAATTAATTATTATTTTTGGGTCATAAACCTTCTCCTTGAAAAATTACATGTATATGCCAACTTTAATGGAGACAAGTTAACTGTGTCGACTGTAGCTTTGTATAAAGAACATTAGTAAAATTTAGGGGGTGGATAGGGGGAGAGGGCTTCAGTTTTTTCAAACCAAAAGTTGACAGTATTTTTCTCTTTATTTTTTACTATACATCTCCAAAGTTTCATCGAAATCGGATAAAAAATGTGGGTTTGTATAAAAATTAAGGGGTGTAAAGGGGAAAGAGGTGGTTTTTTATTTATATATTTTTTGGTCAGATTCTCCATAAAAAATTACATATATATGCCAACTTTGATGATAATAGGTCAAACGGTGTCGAGTGTAGCTTTTTATGAAGAACATTGATAATAATTAAAGGGGTGGAAGGAGGGGGGGGTTGAACTTTGGAAGACCAAATATTGACAGGATTTTTCTCTTTGTTTTAAAGTATACATGGGCAAAGTTCAGTAAAAATCAGATAAGAAATGTAGGTTTCTATAAAATTAAGGGATGTAAAGGGGGGAGGGGTGGTTTTTTATTTTGATTTTTTCGGTCAGAATACTTCTCCATGAAAAAATACATGTAATTGCCAACTTTAATGGAGATCAGTTTAATGGTGTCGACTGTAGCTTTGAATAAAGAAAATTGGCAAAAATTAAGGGGGTGGATAGGGGGAGAGGGGCTCAGTTTTTTAAAACCTACGTTGACAGTATTTTTCTCTTTATTTTTGGCTATATATGTCCAAAGTTTCATCGAGATCGAATAAAAAATGTGGATTTGTATAAAAATTAGGGGGCGGAGGGGGGAAGAAAGGGTGGTTTCTCAATGAAATTCATATGGGACCACTTTGGAGGTATACCCTATCCAATAAAAAAATATTATTTAAATCGGTTCAAAATTGGTGAAGATATCGCTGGTCATAAATACAAAAAAAAAAAAAAAAAAAAAAAAAAATACAGACGAATTGAGAACCTCCTCCTTTTTTTGAAGTCGGTTAAAAATGTTCTACAATCAACCACAGCCAGTCAACTGCGTGCTTCAGTGTGAAATAAGGGGTGTTATTCTGTGGTATTTCTCTAGAATTGTGTGTCATAGCTTTTTGGTGTAGTGGAATGGCGAGCTGTGATCAACATATTCGAGTTATACGAAACGATTTGGATCGATGTAAGTGACAACAGCTGATTATTTTCATTTGGTGATTTTCTTCAGCAGGAGCTGTATCTGTGTTACATGCGTGCAATATACTGGTAACTATTCAGTTTTGAGACACGTCTGCTGACTTTTTGTAATGCAAGCACAGTGGCTTCCATCTTTATCTGCCACTGCTGCTCATATCGTTTTGAGGAATTGACGAACAAAATTTGTATCGTCGGAGCAGGTAGGCACATTTATATATCCTGTCCTAACCTCACTTCAAGCAGTCATCTTCCAAAAACTTTAAAGCAAAACTTTAATTTGTGTACTGAAAGCAGAAAAATAATATTCGTCCACAGTTAGTTCAGTTGACTGTACGGTATCTGTATTTTTCCTAGACGAAATCGTACTATAGATCATTCGATAGGGAATTTCGTTGTCTATAAATATGCATTATAATAAGGTTACGCGTTCCATATCTACTGTACAAATGTTTGAAGGTGAAAGGAATTGAAAACTTTAGGAAATTTCTGAACAGAATTGAAGTTAAATTGTTGTCAGTAGTTGAATTGGTGTGATGAAATTTCCATCATCTGGTGCATTTTTCCTTGTTTTCGAGGTTCATATTACACACGTTCTAACAATAACTTAACTATCATGTTTGCATCGCTTTAAGTAAATAGAGATTTTTTGAGAAAGAAAAATTAATTCTTTTGATCAATCGAGTTTTCCTTTAAGATGGAAGTAAGGTACGAAAATTTTGGTATGAAAATAATTACAGATTGTACATACCTTAAATATTAATTCAAACTTTCCTTTTTGGACCGTAAAAACGAAGAAATATTTCTCACAATGAATTCATACCTAATGAAAGCGCGTACAATGTCTTTTTTCTTTTACTACTATTTCTGTGCTGGAAAAACCGATATAATATCATTCATCAATAATGTCACATTAAAATTTTTCCGATCTGGGTATATGTGTCCACAAACTTTGAAAGTCAGAATCTATCACAAATCTTATTAGGGCGAACGACACTAGCCGACAAGTCTTAGAATTTTGTGGTAAATGTTTTGAAAAAAACTACTGTAGGTCTAGACGTGAAATTGAACCTAAATTAGCTCTCTCTAATTATTCAGTCATCCCCAAATGTGTCACCAGACATTATTTTTTATTACTTTTATTAGTATAAATATAGGTAAAGCCATTAGTGATAATGGTTGGTTTTGAAAATTATTTTCAATCAACTTGAGAAAATAGTGGTTCTGATCCGATTCCACCGACAGCTAAATTTTGTAAAATACGGAATACAATTGGACAAAAAAAAAAAAAAAATCCATTACAACTACCTTTCGCAATCACAATTCATAAAGCTCAAGATTTAACATTAAATAAAGTTTGTGTATATATTGAAAAAAAAGAAACTTCTGTTGATTTAACATGTTGGATTATAGACAGTAAAATCTTCAGAAAGACTAGCATTAAATAGAAGATTTTCTTATGACAGAATTAGTAATGTTAAAAATGCGAGTACGTTGAAATGATGAGAACAGGAAGAAACTTGAATAAGAAATTCTGTATCTGATTGAAAACCAATTAAATATTTTAGCTTACATCTTATTATAAACGACAATAATTCTTTTTCAACAAACTGAAATCACGGATTTTGATGAATGTAATTTCTGTAAATCTATATAATATTTTTCATAACAAAACTTCGCGGGCCACCACAAAGTCGTGCATTTAGCTAGTTATGATGTACTGAAATTCGCTTGACGGAACAAATTTCATTCTATCAAAAAGCGATGTGATGACTCGCGAATGATCCTAAACAAAACTGCTTTGTTTCAAAACAATATCAAGTGCCATAGGGAAGGAAAATTACGTGTGACATCAGTAAAGAGGGTTATTCACAGTACAAATTGTAAGACCTATGATGATCCGATTTCCCGATGTAGGACTCCTTTTGGTGGACCGTGAATGGGGTGCTCGACTACATGTTGTATGTAGATGGAATTCAGGACAAGAACACATGGAACCCTCACCACCAACATCCTACCACGTTGCACCGTAATTGGGGAATCGTCCAACAGAGCGTCCATTGAAGCGGATTTTTTTATATTGGTTAGGCATATTGAAATCATTTAACTAATTATGGAGAGTAACTATATAATACAAGTAAATTTCATTTAATTTTCTGGTAATACAAGTTGCTGGTTGGATTCAAATTACATGTAACAGCTTTCAAATATTTTTTTTAGTATTTAAAATAATTATTGTTTGTTATAATTACTTCAACTGAATTAAAACTCATAAGTATCAAGATTCAGATTTTCTGTACACTCCACTCCTTTCACATTAGTGAATATAAAGTTATACAATTTTTTACTTACCTTCAAACATTCACCTCAGAAAACCTAATAACTTGCTCTTACCATTTCAGGTATCACTTTCCCAAGCATACGAAGAAATATTTTGCAACTCAATTTCAGATCCTCCCTTGTTCTCCCTGTAGGTAGAAAATGAAATGTTGTTATCAATCGTTGTTCTTTTCACGCTAAAGTGTATCACGTTGTGATATTAATGGACCAACTGTGTCTAACAAAAACGTGAATCTGGTGTTGTTCATTCTCAAGAAGTTTTTATGTTCCTCACTGTCTCTTTCGTTCAATATCCTCACGTCAATGTAGTTAAATCTATCAAGAAATACTTCGTGACCCACAAAAGTGAAAATACTGCCATGTTTCTTTTAGTTTCATTGTAATAATGCGCGACGTGGATATTTCTATGTCGCGAAAAATTACCAGTGAAGACGACTGACTGGAACTAATTCTTGAATCCATAATTGGAGTTTGAATGGGCGAATGGTTGTGACGTTATTCAAACAGCAATGTTGTATAAGAATAGGCTGCTTATACGAATTTTAGCCTATTTGCCGTGTGCCTAATGTTTTTCGGCTCGTAATGCGCCATTGCGTGACAATTAGTTCAAATGCACCGGCCGCTGCAACCTAAGCACTATAACTTCAAGTAACACACACGCGGCATGTTCGTATCTGAAATACGGAGATAATTACGCTGATCAGTCAGATCATTATGACCTCCTACCTAATAGCCGGTATGTCCACCTTTGGCACGGATAACAGTGGAAACGCGTCTTGGCATGGAAGCAATGAGGCCTTGGTACGTCGCTGGAGGAAGTTGGCACCACATCTGCACACTCAAGTCATCTAATTCCCGTGAATTCCGGGGAAAGGGCCATGAGCTTTGACGCCACGTTCGATCACATCCAAGATTCGTTCAATCGGTTTCGGATCGGCGAACTGGTGGCACAGCATATCAATTGCAACTCTCCACTGTGTTGCTCAAACCACTGCATCACACTCCTGGCGTTGTGACAAGGGGCATTATGTTGTTGAAAACGCCACTGCCGTTGGGAAACATGGTCGTCATGAAGGGGTATACGTCTGCAACCAGTGTACGATACGGCCGTCATGGTGCCTTGCACGAGCTCTACTGGACCCATGGACGCCCACGTGAATGTTCCTCGGAGCATAATTGAGTAGCCACCAGCTTGTCTCCGTCTCGCAGTATAGGTGTCAACAACCTGTTTTCCTTTAAAACGACGAATTCGCACCTTCCCATCGGCTTGATGAAGAAGGTAGCGGGATTCATCAGACTATGCCACGCTCTGCCACTGCACCAACGTCCAGTGACGATGGTGACGTGCCCATTTCAGTTGTAGTTACCGATGTCATGGTTTTAACATGGACACATGGATGGGTCGTCGACTGCGTATGCCCATCGTTAGGAGAGTTCGGTGAACTGTGTTTTCAGAAACACTTGTACTCTGCCAACATTGAAGTCTGATGTTTGTTCAGCCACAGCTCGACGCCGGCAATGTTTTACGTCTGCTCAGCCTACGACTTCCGACTTCTGTAATGAGCGGTGGTCGCCCAACTCCACGACCATTGGATGTGGTTTCACCTTGGTTTCGCCACTTTTTAAAGACAACACAGCACTCCTCGAATACGCGATAATGCTCGCGCCGAGTCTAAGCCAGGGGTGACCAACCCAAATGATTTTGCGGGCCACTTTGGAAATGCATCATAACTCCGCGGGCCGCATATTAAATTATATATTCCCATATTAGATTTAGACCAACAATAGACATTTTATTGGAGACAAAAATTGAAATATAATGAGTTATTGTAATTGTGTTTACTATTATCCTTAAACGTAAACATAGATAATATAATAATAATGATAATAAACGCACATTGTAATGAAATTTTTTAACACTAATCTATAATATAAAAATGAATCCCAAAATGTGTTGGTAAGCGCATAACTCAACAACGCCTGGACCAATTTGGCCAATTTTTTTTTTTAAATGTTCGTTGGAGTTCAAGGATGGTTTTTACGGCAAGAAAAATTCGAATAATTGCCGGAAAAACCCTTAAAACAGCCCTTTTCTTTTTCCAACCCTTAAAACAGCCCTTTTCTTTTTCCCATATAAACGTTTCCTATACCATTTATCAGATTGCAATGAAACTTTGGAGAGTTTTCGAGTGTGCGTCTGCGAAGGTTCCTGTGAAAAAATTTTTTCAAAAAATCAGCCCCTATTCCCCATAACACCCCATAATTTAGGCAAAACCACATTTTTTATTCGATTTAGATAGGAATTTGTACACTTATACTTTAAAACAAACAGAAAAATACTGCTAACATATGATTTCCGAATATTCATCTCCTCTTCCCCTTTCCACCCCCATTACGTTTTTACCCCATAATTTAGGCAAACCAAATTTTTTATCCAATTTAGATAAGAATTTGTACACTTATACTTTAAAACAAACAGAAAAATACTGCCTACGTATGGTTTCCGAATATTCATCCCCTCTCCCCCTTTCCACCACCATTACGTTTTTACCCCATAATTTAGGCAAACCACATTTTTATCCGATTTAGATAAGAATTTGTACAAGTATACTTTAAAAAAGAGAGAGAAATACTGTACACATTAATTTCACAAAAACCCAATCCCTCTCCTCTCTTTCCACCACCTTAATTACACCCTCTGTCTGTCTATCTGTTTGTCCTCTATGCGCTCCTAAACCGTTCTTCCGATTATGGTGAAACTTTGGTGAGTTGTCGAGTGCGCATCCGGGGTGGTTCCTAAGAAATAAAATTTCCAAAAAACCACCTCCTCTTCCCCATAACTTAACAAAACCTACGGATTTTATCCGATTTGTACGGAAATTTGCATACATATACTTTAAAATAAACAGAAAAACACTGTCTACATTTGGATTCCAAAAACGCACCCCCTTTCCCCCTTCCCGCCCCTTAATTTTTACACAAAACCCACACTTTTTATCAGATTTCGATGGAACTTTGCACGCATATCTTATATATATATAAAAATAGACGCGTTTTTTCCTATATTTCACTTTTCAGCCACCACTACCTAGCACAGATCACTGATGTTTGTGGGTGGAAGTAGCATGGAGTTTCCTGTCATGCACAACGTTGGCCGAATGCCGATAGCTGTGGGGATGTGGGAGATATAATGATTAAAGTTGATCATTCCAGGGCGTTTTCATATTTCGACCAAAAATTCGTATCTTCGTATACTTCTCTTTCCTGCCACAACTACAGACCTTTGGTGTTTGTATGTGGTAGTAGAATCGTCTTTCCTGTCGTGCACTATGGTTGTTAGATGTCGGTAGCTATGGGGGTGTGGGAGATATGGGGGTTGAAAGTGATCGACCTGTGGCAATTTCATACTTCTGCCAAGGACAAAAGTGTCATGGTGTAACACTTTTCAGCGAAAACTATAGACCACAGATAACTGGCGTTTGTGTGTAGTAGTAGCACAGAGTCACCTTTCGATCACAACAGCGGCCGAATTTCAGAAACTGTGGTTGTGTGGGAGATATGGTGGTTGTAAGTGGCCGACCAAGGATATTTTCGTATTTCGACTGTCTCCGCATATGTCACTTTTCTGCCACAACTACATAGCATAGAACATTGGTGTTTGTGTTTGGTAGTAGAATCGTATCTCATGTAGTGCACTATGGTTGTTAGATGTTGGTAGCTATTGGGGTGTGGGAGAAATGGGGGTTGAAAGTGGTCGATCTGTGGCAATTTCATACTTCTGCCAAAGACAAAAGTGTCATGGTGTATCACTTTTCAGCGAAAACTATAGATCACAGATAACTGGCGTTTGTGTGTAGTAGTAGCACAGACTCACCTTTCGATCACAACAGCGGCCGAATTTCAGAAACTGTGGTTGTGTGGGAGATATGGTGGTTGTAAGTGGCCGACCAAGGATATTTTCGTATTTCGACGAAAGGCATGTGTCTCTGCAGATTTCACTTTTCTGCCACGACTACATAGCATGGAGCATTGGTGTTTATGTGTGGTAGTAGAATCGTGTCTGTTGTCGTGCACTATGGTTGTTAGATGTCTGTAGCTATGGGGGTGTGGAAGATATGGGGGATGAAAATGGTCGACCTGCGGCAATTTCATATTTCTGCCAAAGACGCATGTGTCACGGTGTATCACTTTTAAGTGAAAACTATCAATCGCAGATCACTGGCCTTTGTGTGTGGTAGTAACACAGAGTCTCCCATCGATCACAACGTTGGCCGAAATTCGGTAACTGTGGGGGTGTGTGAGATATGGTGTTTGAAATTGGTCGATCATGAATATTTTAGTATTTCATCCAAAGACTTGAGTGTATCCGTAAATTTTACTTTGCTGTCGGAACTACATAGCACAGAAAACTGGTATTTGTGTGTGGTAATAGTATCGAGTCTCCCATCGTGCACTATGGTGGTTATATGTGTATAGCTGTCAATATGAATTATTTACAATCACGAACGAAGTCGTGGGTACCAGCTAGTGTATAAATATAAATGAAATAAATTTGGAAAATTCGGGTGCATAAATAGTGTTTTTTTTTTAATACAATGGTTTTCAGTACTTTGGCCATTATGAAATAAATATATTTTGTAAAAGTGTGATGAATCTCGCGTGCCGGAAAAATATACAAGGCGGCCACAGGTTGGCCACCCCTGCGATAAGGCCATCACATCTGCCCTCGGTCAAACTCAGATAGATTGCATGCCTTCCACTTTCTAAACACGGGTAGCACGCTCACTGATACTACATGCACTCTGAATGTGTCTGACTAGCAGTAATTCCTCGTAACGTGACACTGTTATCGCCTGGAAGGGTTTGTATCATTAGCAGGTAGGCGGTTATAACTTTCTAGCTGATCAGTGTATATGACGGAAATAAATATCTACTTTCTGTTATATATTTTATCTGAGGAAAAGAAAATGAATGTAAATTTGGCTCTGATCTCCCCCACCCCCATATGTAGTCCAGCTAGCTTTCTTCCCAATCTACTCCCCTCTACCTCCCACGACCGATCCACATAGTCAAAGTACTCTCCCTTAGTAGGCACTGTGTTTAGCGTGGACCTTCTCACTTTCGATTGTCCCTAGGAGATCCGCCTCACACCGTTCTTCGTGTTTGAATTATCCGTCAAGCGAAGATTGTAAATCAACAGATCTACTCGAGTTCAGTATCCTCGATTGATTGCGACGGAAACATTTTTCAATGATGACGATGACATATAGCATCTTTGACATTAAATACTCATTAAGTAATGATACGCATAGACATTAACGTGATTTCCACTAACGTGAAACAATTTGCACAATACTGCAGTGTATCATACGACCAGTTTAACGATGGTAGTAAACTGGATCCGAAATAAATTTTACGGAATAAATATTGGTAGTATTCAACAGGAGAAATAGGAATTTTATTCGTACATAGTTTAATTATAAATGAGTTGACTTTGTCCAACAACTTTATTTTCATAAGCTGTTTACATTTTTACACTGAGCTCCGTGTTTTTTTCGTAACTGTCGGAGGTCTCTTCCAGTTACTTGCTGCATGCAATTATTTTGCCATAAGGACCACACCTGCATTTCTGTATTTGTACTTGAACGTTGTCCCGGGGACGCATGTTACCTCCGGATAAAGGCTTGAATCTGGAAAAGTCAATGTACAATCGATAACTCAATCGCATCACACAAAACAAATCAGAAGCATGTGGGATAGCGATCATAGGGATATTGTGAATTATAAAATTATTTATGTAAGTAATATTTAAATAATATGATGGAACAATTTCAGCATAAGAGTATTAGATATTTAAATTGGCTGACCAGTACGAATAGCTATGCAGTAGTACCACTTACTGTATCTAAGAGACCTTGTGCTGGTTGTTATAGAAAAATTTGGACTTGCAGATCATTTGATTAGTTAATTACTGTAAATTTTTAAATGCTTAACGGGCTATATTAAACAAAAGAAAGTATTTACCTCGCAAGGATGCATAATATTCAAGAACCTCTTCAAGAAGACTGTAGAAATTACCACAGAGATAATTTAGTGTTTTAAGGTGTTTAATTATGATCAGCTCTAAAAATTGTTTGGTGCAAAACGAAATTGCTTCACTGGATATGCTAATATTAGTTCATGTTATGCCAGTAACTATTGAGACATGGTGTTTCATGATGTTAGAACTGATATGATAAATCAGTTGATCGTATGGCCTCATGAATTTCAGCTGAAAACAATTATTGTTTACTGCCTCCGAAGCTAATGATTGTGAATTACAATTTCTGGTGTATGATGACATGCAGTAGTATCCTTGATTAATAATTTACTTATAGCTGTTGCAGATTACGATTGCGTCTTTACTCTTTTTATTAGTTCAAAAGATAACTGACATCAGTGGTATGCTGACGTATCAGCCATGAAAATACGGCATACTGGATGTATATTCGCGCTTGAATCTTCTCTTTTCTTCCTGACTTAATGTTCAGGATCGACGTTTTTAATGGAAGAATTAAGATATATAGTACTTATATTTGTTGTGATTAATAAGGTTAAGGCCTATATTGATTGCAGAAAATAGGAATGTAATAAAAAAGGAAAGACAGATAGATTATTTGGTAGTGCAGGATATAACATGTGTCAAGCCGGGGCCCTAGCCCCAGGCGACAACTTCTGGGGGCGACATAATCGTGTTTGAAGGTCGGCAAATTTATGTCAAGGTGACCTATTATCTTTTAGTTCCACTACTGGTGATAGTGAACCTTAATAGGGGTGACTGGACGACACGTTGGGTGGCGACAACTGGGGCGGCAAAATAATGTTTGAAAGACCGCAATACCCCAGCTTTTGCCCCGGCTCGGAATATTCCTAAATCCGCCGATGATTTTTGGGCTGGTGTTATAGAGGAAGAATATTGAGTATTAGCTAAAGAAGAATAGTCACTTATGAAAGTTTTGTTTTGTTTTGCAACTGATGAAAATTCCAAAAACTAATTAAATATTTCAAATAATAATTATCAATTGTGGTCGTAATGACCTGGTGACAGGGCTTCTTACCAGCTGCGTATACCGCCCATCCGTAACCGACTAGCCTATCCCGGTAGACCTGCCACCTATAAAGAACTTAACAGTTTAACGTGGAATCCGAACCGCGGAAACGTTCTTCCTAACTTTAAATTTCACAGTAAACTATGTCGGAGCGGAAGGTCGGACGGACTAAACTCCTGAGAAAACCGAAACCAAGGTTGGAATTCAAACCGAGGACTTTTTAATCGGTATTGAGGTGACTTAACCCATGCGTCGTGAAATATCCATGTAGATATGATTTCTTAGCTCTTCGCAGGCGCGTGTTCTTGAAGATTATTTTGAGTATGAATTCTTCCGGGGAACACTTAGTGCGTCTCGGTCCACCATCTGGTGAAAAGACTTATTGAATTAAAACCGGAAGAAGATTTATAAGCATATATAGTTAATATATTCTGAAATTGATGAATTAATCCAATATGTGGTGAAGGAGGAAAATCTAATAATTATGGTTGTTTGGAATGGGAAATACTGTAGGAAATTTTGCTTTTGGTGAAAGAAATGAGCGAGGAAGCAGATTTTAGAGTTTTTTTTTGAAAGATATAAACTAGTTGTGGCAAACACGCTATTTAAGAATCATCCCAGAATCATATACATATGGAAACATCTAGGGGTTACCGGTAGATATCTACTAGATTATATCATGTTCAAACCGAGATTCAGTAATCAAGTTCTAGATCACTGCTTGGATATATTGGGAATGAAATACGGGATTTGGAAATAATGCATGGAAGGGCAGTTGGATTTTCTTGTGGAAATTACCGCAGATTACGGCCGTAATTGATATGGTTAAGAGAAGGATTGTGAGACATTGGAGGGTGAGGAGAATGCTGGGAGTGAGTAACACTTATAACGGTGACAAGGCTTGGATGGATGTTGGTAGAAGAATAGGGAATAGTGCGTGGAAAGGATAAGATGACCATGATCACGAGCTGACTCTCGATTTCGGGCAGAAGGGAGCAGGAAAAATTTGTTTTATAAGTAAGGGAGGCAAGGATTGGAATAAATTGTAAAGAAGAGCTGAAGAATTCTGAAAAACATTGAGAGAGTTTGAAATTAAATTTTGCAAGGTGCATAAGTCGGTGGTTGGTGAAATTGCATGTAACTAATTTAGGATAAAAACAAAGAAAAAAACAATACATGAGAAATATGCGCTTAGGGAAATTAACAGGGGTAGATTGAAGTACAGATTTTTGTGAGGAATCATTTCAAATATTATAGTCTCTGCTTTGGTAACACAATATTTTAAAAAAGTTTTTTTTTTTTTTTTTTTTTTTTTTTTTTGGTGAGGAGTCATATCACCCTTCACACCTAATCGTAATCGATAAATGTGGTATCACTTAAAAGATTTTGGTCTCGGCTCTCTAAGATCATACTTCTAGAAATGATTTATTCGGAATTAGATCCTTAAATGGCAAAGTATCACAATTCCTAAACCGTGTTTTTTTTATGATATGAGCTATTTCCCTCCCTTGATACATATCTCGAATACATAAATTAGGGTCTCCGCATTGGTAACATCATATATTAAGAGAGGAACTTTTAGAATTTCGACCTTTGAAGGGCAAAATTATTAACTATCAAGGTCACGGATATGAGATAGTTCCGAGCCGAAGAACTAGGGTTCGTTGTTGTAGATAATGACTGATCGCTTTACTGCTATGCAGCAGCACTACATGTCACAGAGATATTGATACTCTGTATGTGTTTGGTTCACTTCGACTTATGGGAAGGGACAACTTTAGGTGATTATGTCTGTCACACTTTGCACTCACAACTTTGTGAATTGCAGAGTTTCGATGTAGAAATAAAGTGGAACCTGCAGGATAGCATACACCAGGTTAAATAAGAAAACAACTGCCGGTCGTTCTTTCAACCGACTAAACCACCAATCTCGTTACTCATCGCATTTTATTGGCGGAATATTCGCAACGATTCAGTAATAATTGTAGCCCATAGAAAAAATTAATATATGAATAAATAATAAAAATAAATAATAACAAATAAAATAAATAGATAAAATGATTGTAACATTTTATCTAATATTAAGGTTAACGTATAAATGTTCAGACGTGTCTAAATTCACACTGAGGATTAACATTCTGCATTTTTCATATTTATTTGCTGAGATGAGGAAAAATTATCTTTCTGCTAAAACAAGGAAATAAAATTATTTTGCAATGCGTACAAACATAAATATTTTTAACTTACCTATCACATTAAAAACTCACTTGCAACAACAGTCAGCAAATTCAGCGGAGCTTTTCACATTTTAATTGAACATCATTTAAATCTAGTGCATTCAAAGAAATAACAACAGATGATTTTTTTTAACTGTAAAAATGGGAAATTTTTTATAACAGGATACTTACATAATTTGTTTTGAAAGCGATATCTGCACTGTTTAGATTACAGCGTAGCATAAATTAAGAGTAGGTAATAATTTCCTGCCAACCATTTCACCACTATACCAGATCTCTTCAACGTAAGAAGAAATTTTACTTGCCATGAAATTGAAATACAAAGCAATAACGTTTTTGGTCAAAGATTTCTTAAAATATTTTTTACACTAATACTAAGATTCCCAACAAAATGTTAAAAAAATATGAATAACTGCAGGAAATACATAGTCGTTTTAATTTTTTCTACAGTTTATAGTAAAACAAAAAGGATTACTCACGCCATGCCATAGAAATAAATATTTAACCAATTTACTGATTTTATTTTTGAATTCAGTTAAATTCCAGGACAAAATAAGCACTGTTAATCTGATACTGTGTGATATATTATATATTGTAAAAATCAGAGAATGAAACTCACTGTCATCTGCACTAGCGAGCAACGCTAGAGCCACAACGAACATAACGAGTACCACAACAACTGTTGGTTTCATCATGGTGAACTGTGAAGTTACCACCGTTGGGATCTCTCTTATATGTTATAGATACCCATCACAAATCCTCTTAATGAACACGTAGCGCATTGCCATTGGTCGTTCATTTTTCGGCACTGCTGGAGGTTAGGTGTTTTATTCCCATTGGCTAATCTGCAGTATAAAACCTTTTACGTGGTCTGTTTTAGTGATACTAGTGCTTAAGTGCAGTTTTGACAGCATTCGATAAAAAGACTGCTACAGGAAATACTCAAGAATCCAGAAATAGAAAAAAAATAGTTAAAGTATAGCATCGCATAAATCGTCACTAGTATGTCACTAAGAATTTTTTTAAAAAGTTATATTGTGCTTTCCGCATCTGATGATAGAATTCATACCGAAAAAATTAATATTTAGAATTATATTCTCGACTGAAGGATATTTTTACTATAAAACTGTAATTTCTCATGTTGATAATAAAAGAACTAAAAATAAATAGGTTTAATTTACAACTTTTTATAATAATTAAATTGGTGGTCAAATGCTTTCACTGTCTGAATGATTAGTTTGTTGGCACCACGTTCTACTGTAATGCCGACATGCTTTATGTTTTCATTGTGGGTATAATTGACGTTTTATGCATCTGTAGTAGATATTTTTTTTTCTGAAATGCTATTTATCTTATTTAAAAACCAGGAAGCCAGGACATTCAAAAATTCCCAAACACCCTCTTCTGCAATAAATTAATTATACTCCAATTTAAACTAGGTAAAAACTTAGTAGGTGACATATAAATCAACATAACAGAAAATAATGTGAGATGGCTGTTTTACCGTCATTTTTTTTATAATATAACCTTGTATTGTGTGGTTTTTTTCTATGCTCTGAGTACGTCATTTTATGTTTTATGTCATAATTTCATAACAGATTTTGGAACCAGTGAATTACTTCTGGGTATTAATCAGTTAACATTCATAAATTAATATTAAAGCATCAATATGAACCACAAGAACAGATTTAAGGTTATACTATAGTACGTTAAATGAATCCCACAATTATAATCAAAGATGCAAGAGCATTTATTTTCCGTTTACATTTAAAAAATAAATTGAATATTTATTTAACATTAACAAAATTTAATAATGCACAAATCATAATTAAAACGGGATAATAAATAATTCGACGATACGAAAATGAAACTTTGAATTCATAAATAAATGATAACAGCGGAGAACAAGCTACCTCAACGCGCTGACGAACTTAATAGGTGTTTACAGATGAAATTTTCTCGGGAAACTAGCCTAATGAGTATGTTTGTATAACATGACGTTTCAGCGGTCATATTCTCAGTCACGTGACATAGGCCGCAGAAAATATGACCTACGAATCGTCGTATTATACAAATGTAGTCACTCGGCTAGTTTCTCTTGAAAATTTCATCTGTATACCACGCCTAGAAAACCTCCACTCTGAACACCTTCCCTTTCCTTGCTCCCATAATTTCGCCACCACAAATGGTTTTGACCTGAGACGAAGCGTATAGCCACACATGGCGAAAGTTGAAGCATTAAGGATGTATTAATCCCTTTCATCACGATGAGAGGCAACGATCTGCTGCTCAGTGTCTGTGAGATGCCTGCTGCACTCCATAGAAGCTGTGTTGTCACGGTGACAGTTGCCGTCCTCCTCTCATCAAAATCACAGGTGTTTAAGTAGAAGTTCACTAGATGAAGTATCCTAGACTAGAGCCTCTGTGGCCACGACAGGGTTGTCTGCTCGTCATAGAAGCCGTTGATGGCTCACTTGAACCATCGCCGAATGGTATAACCTCCCTGGTGACTACATCGGTCCACGCAAACAGAAGAAATGAAAGTCTAGGATTACCAAGAAACAGATGTCTTCCACCGCATCCCTAGTGCATCACGTGGATTCGTATATCGGAGGGGATGATAGGACCCTTCCTGCACTGTCACATGGTCCAGTGTTCCCCTCCGCAAAGACTATGCAAGACAGGAAATAGCTTGGATCGGACACATGTGTGACAAACTGACACCCAATCAAACACACAAATGATCGCGCATCCAGACCGTTTTCATAGGCGAAGATGGTTATTTGGCGAATATTTTCTGCTGACTGATGCGAAGATGGCGGAAACGTATTTTCCAACCGTTATCAAGAGAATACGATATAACCTATTGCTTCGCGACGCCGCGCGAATATGAAATGCTATATTTGGGTGCACGGCAGTGCACCCGCCAAGTCGAGTCAACGGCGGCAATGCCTCCCCTTTTCTCGAAGCGATTCGGGCCATTTTTGAACCTCAATTTCTTCGGTCATATTTATGCTACAGGTCTCAAACTTCTGTTATGCATAGATATCAGCATTCTTAGCAAATTTACTTAATTTTATTTTGTTACTGTTCTTAGTTCGTATGTTATTCGGATGCAAACTTTAGAGATTTTGTCACTCACTGACTGACTGACTGACTGATGATCATCAAAATTCTAAGGCACTTCCAGTAGCCGTAGAAAGCTGAAATTTGCTACACAGATAAAATTTTACCCACATATTATAAGAAAAGTATTAAACTCGTAAATTTTTATATACCAACCCCCTTAGCTACCCCTAACGTGAAATCGATTTCTACCCTAATTACTTTATAAAGCTCAGATTTTCACTGTTGAGTGAGCTTAATATGTTTAACTAAAGTGTTTAATTATACTTCTTTCCTTTTCTTACTTTTGAAGTTATTGAAATTCAAAATTTTATTTCGGCACAACACCCCGACATCAAAATTCCACTGTATTTCCAGTAATCCTAGAAACAAGTAATTTGGTACACATATATGGTTTCATCCCTAAATCATAAGAAAAATCTGATATTGGAGTTTTTCACCGTATTTATCTATATATAAAAAGATGAATATTTGTTTGTTTATTCTTCATACAAATCCACAGTTTTCATCCGATCTCGATTAAACTTTGCACACTTTTCATGGAGAAAAATACTGTCTATATTTGGTTGAACAATTTCTCGTCATATTGTCACGTAAATTTGAAAAATTAGCGAAACGAACATAGACCGACGTTTAGGATGTAAAGACTCTGAAGTTCCATCCACTGATGTGGGCTGGTGGCCCGTTGGTTAACGCGCTTGCTTACTAATGTTTGCATCGCCGGATCAAATCCCAGTGGACGCAAAGATTTTTAAAAATTGTTTTTGATCGTAAGAGTCACGCCTGGACCGTCGGTTATTCGGATTGAATGTTAAACTGTAGATATCACAAATTTAGGGGTCCAATGCGAGGAAAATCGTCGGTAGTCTTGCAATGCTGTAGGTGTACACTTTTTTACGTTATATTGACCGCTCAGGGGTGATTCGCTGTCAGTGTGTGTGTGATCTGCAGTAATAACACCATAAATGCGAAAGTAAGTCTCTGTCTTTTCTTACGTTATGACGAACTAAATGCCTATACCGGTATTGACTGAATTTGACAAGAAAATCTGTAGGGAGGGTACAGGACATTTTTTTTCTGTATGATTAACAGTTGTAGTCAAGAAGTTTTGAGAACTTATGGAATGGTGACGGACTGACAGATGTGTGTGTTAGTCTGTAATGTTAGGTCGGTTGCTCAAGGTGTGCTTCTCGCGCATTATCTTAGTGAATAGTTTGTTAATAAATTTCGTTTAAAGAAAAAAACGTATTATTTAGTATAGATATAGATTTTCTCTGTCCTGTTACTTTGCGTCTGCTTAAATGTTTCTGACACCAGTTTATTTTGTCTTCTTTTTTTACATGCCTTGCGGGCGTAAACTGGCCTAAGTTGTAGCTCTAGCAGAGCACGAGCAGCTAAAGTTATTAGAACCCAAGAATCGGATGCTCATGCAGAAGAAGGAAGAAAAGACCAATCTGAAATAAAGCTGCCTTTAGTTAACAACCCCCCCCCCTCCCCTCATCCCAACACCTTCGTTTGTTTTTTAAATATGTTGGGAATTGATTCTCTTCAAGAGACAGGTTCGACGGTAGAATTATATAGTGATGGCTTTTCCTGTCATATTATGCCGACTCGGTGTTGTTTGGGACCAATCCTTCGTTACCAAAAACTTTCTTTATTCATTTCTGGCAAAGAAATTCTTAATCCACGCGTACGACGTCGCGAGTATCAGCTAGTTTAATTATAATCCCAAACATGAAAAATTCTGGCACATATTTGCGGCTTAATTACTTTGCTCCGGATTAAGCTATAAACCTGACATTTCTATACTATATAGAGGCAAACAAGTTTAACAAAAGCTTTAAATTTTACTTTGTTCCTATGGTTAGTTTGGAAGTTACTTGTTATTTATTGGAGGAGGTAGTTAAACCAGCGACAATGCTCATTGCTAGGCTACGACGCACATTAATTGTTTGCAGAGATTGGGGCATTGTTGCTAATGATATTGCTGATTTTCCTTGTATTTATTCAATGGAAACCCAAACGTGAAACGTTCCGGTACATATTTACAGGTTAATTGCTTTGTTCTGGATGAATCAGTATGCTCAAACCGTCGAACCTGTCTCATGAAGAGAGATCATTTCCAACATATATAAAAACAGAAAAACAAAAGAAGGTGCGGGGGTTCGGGGATGTGTGTGTGTGTGTGTGGGGGGGGGCAGGTTGTTTAACTAATGGCAGCTTTAATTCAGCTTGGTCTTTTCTTCTTTCTTTAGCATGAGCATCCAATTCTTGGGTTCTAATAACTTTAGCTGCTCGTGCTCTGCTAGAGCTACACTTTAGGCTAGGTTTACACCCGCAAGGCATATCAAAAAAGAAGACAAAATAAACTGGTGCCAGAAACTTTCAAGCAGACACAAAATAATAGTACAGTGCCGAGCAAATCGAACTCCATATTAAATAATACGATTTGTCTCTAAACGAAATTTAATAACAAATCATACACTAACAAATCGCGCGAGAAGCAGTTTGAGCAACCTATGTAACATTACAAACTAACACACGTCACCATTCGATAAGTTCTAAAAATTTCGTGAATACAACTGTTATTCATACTGAAAAAAATATTTCCGGTGTCCTTCCTAC
Source organism: Vandiemenella viatica (assembly GCA_031002005.1). Taxonomy (NCBI): domain Eukaryota; kingdom Metazoa; phylum Arthropoda; class Insecta; order Orthoptera; family Morabidae; genus Vandiemenella; species Vandiemenella viatica. The sequence goes on along the minus strand of CM061920.1, from coordinate 256,926,935 downwards.
AGATACATAGTATTTCCTTGTCAAATTCCATCATTATTGGTATAGCCACTAAGTCGTCAAAACGTAACAAAAGACAGAGACCTACTACCGCATTTCTAATTTGAGTGCACGGCAGTACACCCGACAAGTCGAGTCAACGGCGGCAGTACCTACCTTTTACTCGAAGCGATTCGGGCCATTTTTGAACCTCAATTTCTTCGGTCGTATTTATGCTACATGTCTCAAATTTCTGTTATGCATAGATATCAGCAATATTAGTAAACGTACTACATTTTATTTTGATACTGGTCTTAGTTCGGTTGTTGTTAGGAAGCAAACAACAGCGATTTTGTCATTCACTTACTCACTTACTGACTGATCATCAAAACTCTAAGATTCTTTCCGTAGCCGTGGGAAGCTTAAATTTGCTACACAGATAAAATTTTACTCACATACCAACAAACTCGTAAATTTCCATATATCTACCCCTACCTACCCCTAACGTGAAATCGTTTCCTACCCTAATAACTTTATACACTTCAGATTTCAATGGTATTGTGAGCTTACTAAGTTCAACTAATGTGCTAAATGTTACTTATTTGCCTTTCTTATTCTGGAAGTTATTGAAATTCAAAATTTTATTTTGACCACGACCCCCCGATATCAAAATCCCACTGTACCTCCAGCCATCCCAGAAACAAGTAATTTGGTACACATATATGATTTCACACCAATATCATGAGAAAAGTCTAATATTGGAGTTTTCTCCCGTATTTATTTAATTACAATCCCAAATACGAAAAATTCTGGCACATATTTGCGGCTTATTTGCTTTTCTCCCGATGAAGCTACATGGCTGAGAATTTTTTAATGCAAAGAGATAAACAATTTTAAGTGACATCTTAAATTTTACTTTGGTCTTATGCTTAGTTTGGAAGTTACTAGTAATTTATTTATGGTGGTAGTTAAGCCAGCGGCAATCTGGTCACATCAATTGTTTTCAGAGATTGGGGCATTGTTGGTAAACGTATATTTATGTTTTAAAATCTTAAATGTTCTTATTTACCGATTTTCAAGTGGAATCATTACATTTCAGTGGCGATTCAGGATAAGCGATAAACTTACAAATGAGATCCCACAAAAAAATTCTTGTAAAAATAGGCCAAGTCTCGTGTTCGTGCAGTGACAAAAAGTTATAAAATCTTCCTCTGAGCCAAGTCTACACTTTTAAGTGTATATTCACTTCACTTTATGAAACAGAATGGTTTCTCTCGGTATCATAGATCGTTTATTTAGGATAAAAAATCTGATGACTTGGCCATTATGCATGTCATAATTTGAACTTAAATTGAGAGCATAATATATATACTTGTCAAATTCGAAAAAGAGATGGAAATCTTGGCCTTTACGTATTTATATGTTTGTGTGCGTTAACTAAAATATGGCATGCATAGTGGCCAAGTCATCAGATATTTTATCCTAAATAAACGATCTATGATACCGAGAGAAACCATTCTGTTTCATAAAGTGAAGTGAATATACACTGAAAAGTGTAGACTTGGCTCGAGGAAGATCTCATAACTTTTTGTCACTGCACGAACACGAGACTTGGCCTATTTTTACAAGAATTGTTTTTGTGGGATCAGATATTACGGTAAATGTTCTAATTATCGTGCTATTACCACTGATTTATGTCATTCTTAACGTATCTGAAGCCTACTCAGCAAATTACAATATCTCTCTAAGCCATTCATACATGCCTGTTTATAATTTTATCTGAAGCTGCCTACCTTAACAGCCGCTACAGTTTAATAAACCTTTCTACTGCTTGTTATTTACTTCTAATAGGCATACAGTATATCCCCATGGATCTCATCTTGTTCAACTACTTTGAGTAACCAAAATCTTTTTTCTGTTTTATTTCCATATAACACTATCCAAAAGTAACTCATACTTGTCATTATTTAATACAAACCTGATCTAGTACACTCCTGGAAATTGAAATAAGAACACCGTGAATTCATTGTCCCAGGAATGAGAAACTTTGTATACACATTCCTGGGGTCAGATACAACACATGATCACACAGACAGAACCATAGGCACATAGACACAGGCAACAGAGCATGCACAATGTCGGCACTAGTACCGTGTATATCCTCCTTTCGCAGCAATGCAGGCTGCAATTCTCCCATGGAGACGATCGTAGAGGTGCTGGATGTAGTCCTGTGGAACGGCATGCCAAGCCATTTCCACCTGGCGCCTCAGCTGGACCAGCGTTCGTGCTGGACGTGCAGACCACGTGAGACGACGTTTCATCCAGTCCCAAACATGCTCAATGGGGGACAGATCCGGAGATCTCGCTGGCCAGGGTAGTTGACTTACACCTTCTAGAGCACGTTGGGTGGCACGCGATACATGTGGACGTGTATTGTCCTGTTGGAACAGCATGTTCCCTTGCCGGTCTAGGAATGGTAGAACGATGGGTTCGATGACGGTTTGAATGTACCGTGCACTGTTCAGTGTCCCCTCGACGATCACCAGAGGTGTACGGCCAGTGTAGGAGATCGCTCCCCACACCATGATGCCGGGTGTTGGCCCTGTGTGCCTCGGTCGTATGCAGTCATGATTGTGGCGCTCACCTGCACGGCGCCAAACACGCATACGACCATCATTGGCGCCAAGGCAGAAGCGACTCTCATCACTGAAGACGACACGTCTCCATTCGTCCCTCCATACACGTCTGTAGCGACACCACTGGAGGCGGGCTGCACGATGTTGGGGCGTGAGCGGAAGACGACCTGACGGTGCGCTGGACCGTAGCCCAGCTTCATGGAGACGGTTGCGAATGGTCCTCTCTGATACCCCAGGAGCAAGTGTCCCTAATTTGCCGGGAAGTGACGGTGCGGTCCCCTACGGCACTGTGTAGGATGCGACGGTCTTGGCGTGCGTCCGTGCGTCGCTGCTGTCCGGACCCAGGTCGACGGGCACATGCACCTTCCGCCGACTACTGGCGACAACATCGATGTACTGTGGAGACCTCGCGCCCCACATGTTGAGCAATTCGGCGGTACGTCCACCCGGCCTCCCGCATGCCCACTATACGCCCTCGCTCAAAGTCCGTCAACTGCACATACGGTTCACGTACACGCTGTCGCGGCATGCTACCAGTGTTAAAGACTGAGATGGAGCTCCGTATGCCACGGCAAACTGGCTGACACTGACTGCGGCGGTGCCCAACCGCTGCGCAGCTAGCGCCCTTCGACGGCCAACACTGCTGTTCCTGGTGTGCGCGCTGTGCCATGCGTTTGATCATTGCTTGTACAGCCCTCTCGTAGTGTCCGGAGCAAGTATGGTGGGTCTTACACACCGGCGTCAATGTGCTCTTATTTCAATTTCCAGGAGTGTATTAGTCGCTGCTAATCCGTCCTCTATTACTGCGACATATTCTAAAAGATACAGTAGAAAAGCGTTTGAATGCAGCAGAATATTTCATTTCAATGTTCACATACTTCCTGACGTCAGAATTTTTTGAAATTTTGCAGTAACGATAGAAAAATTGTTGAATGTGATGGAATTTGCTATTCAATTTTAACCCAATTCTAGAAGTTCAAATTGTTTGAAATTTTGCACTTGTATTGAGAACCTGTGACAATACAATAATTTCATAGCTATGTCCTGGTATTCTAAGTACTTAGAAACTAACTGTAGAATAGCGGTTAAATGCAATAAAATATTTGAATTCAATATTTTCCTACCACATTACATCCTTTTGAAATTTTTCACACGTATGAAGATCAGTGACAATATAATTTTATATCTATGTCCTGAAATTGACATTGTGAACTTAAAGGTTAAGAATAAAGTTATAGTTTAAAAAACTAAAATTCACGAATTTGTAACAATGTAAACTAAAAGGTTAAAAATACTTTTTTAATATAAAAATTTTGTTCAACAACGCTATAATTGTTTTTGAACAAGCTTAACTTTTTTAACTGTTTAAAGTCTCTTAACAGCGAGGTCTTTAGAGACGGGAAAGGATGGGGGGCGAGGAATGGTAAGGAATTAGGGCCATTGCCTTTTGAAGAAAGCATCCCGGCATTTTCCTGGATTGATTTGGGAAACCATGGAAAACCAGAATCTGGATGCCCAGACGGGGATTCGAACCAGCGCTCTCCCGAATGCGAGGCCAGAACGCTAACCGTTTAAACCACCACGCTCGGTAACAAGCTTAAAATAACAATAAACTCACTGATAAAAAACTTAGCTTTACTGTTAAAAAAAGTGTGGTTTGCTCTCTCCTTGTACATAATGACTCTACCTTTACGAACAGTTAGCGATAAAAAGTGTAAGATTATTGATATCTAGCTCCCAACACTTTAAAGAGCACGGTTTTTTTGGTTGATATCCTGTAAGTTTCGTTTTGTAGATTTAAAAAAAGTCTTTCCCCAGTTTAACAGTTGCTTATTTTAATATTTCCTTTCGATTTGTGTGATTATTTTTTCCATATCTCTTCTAGCTGTCGACTATTGCTTGTAACTGTTATTCTGCTGCTCCAATTGATGTTCATACATTGATGTCGTCTTCCGATTGCCTGGTAGGATTTCTCGTTCCACCAAGGGTGATTTCTGCTTTTGTGTTCTAGTACTTCTGTACTGTTTCTGTCAGTTTGGATTTAAGTTGTTGTTAATTTCCTGATTTTTTTATGTCTAATTCTTGTGTGAAAAAAGGTTGGATTTTGTTTGTATCAAATTTTGGAATTTGACGAGACTCCGAGGTCTCAACTTTAATTTAATTCTTGTTAAGTAATGGTCGAAGTCAACGTTTGCACCTCTTGCAACTTGTACATTTTTAATTTCTCCGTGGGTTAGATATGAGATGGCTCAGTTTGGTTTTCACCATGTCATCTGTTTTGATGGTCCCTTTCTAAAATGTTCTGACATGATTTTGAAGTTGATCTCTGTCCGTTTTGTTTCGTACATTTATAAGCCGAGTTTCCAACTGTTTTTTTCTGTATCTTCGTTTTCTTCTTTGTGCATTAAAGTCTCCTACAAAGATTTTGACGTGGATTTGTGGAATATTGTATATCATTTTTTGAAGGGTTTCCCAGCATTTAACTACCTTTCAACGTTCTGTTTTATTATCTTCGTCGATTGGCATGTCTGCAATGATTAGGTGTTTTGTTTGCACATTTGAAGTAGGGTGTCATTGGTCTATTATTTATGCATTTTTGTTTGTTACCGAGTTGAATATGTTTTTCTTAATTCCAAAAGCGACTTCTAAACCTGGGGATTTTTGTTGCTCTTAGTTTTAAATAGTCTGTAAATCCCAAAGTTTTCATCTGTTAGTCTTGTTTCTTGGAGTGTTAGTATCAGAATGTTTTGTTTGGTCAGTGACTCTTGTCGCTCATGTAATTTTCCTCCCCCCTAGGCCCCTCCACAAACCTTAGTATATTTGTAGGACGGTTACCAAGGACCACACCATACCAATTGTCAAAGCTTACGAACTCTGTACTATCCTAAGAACTTCTTCAATATTCTTCATAGGGAATATGTAATTTAAATTCAGACAAACAAGAACTATTTTGAATAATATTTTTCTCATCATACATGGCGCAATTCTTAAACTAACACTGTTGGTTTTTTTTTTAGTTACAGCAATTAAAATATTTTGCAATCTACTTGTCTTCTATCAGAATTGATGTTACTACAGATCAGCTGTAAATAGCACATGACCGTAAATCTATCACTAATGTCTTCAACAACATTAAACTGCAACCCTACAGTAGATACTATAAGTAGCTCCCTAATATTAAAGTCAACACACCTGTTTTATTTCGAATGAGTAATTCTGCGTGCTGCTGATGCAACCCCAAATTTCCCCAATATAATTACATTTTCATATGCATGATTAGGGTGTGCCCATAACCTATATGACCCAATTTTGGCCTCTTGGACCCCTCCATCACCCTAAGTATCCTGATGTCGCTTTTGCCCTGATAACCCACCTCCCCCTGTGTGGAACCTTTTTTTTCATATTATTTCCAGCAGACATTTTGTGTTGTTTTTCTTTTATCAGACTATCGTTAAAAAATACGACGTATATGTGAGTCTATCATCAACGCGACAGATATATTCTTTTATAATTGTAATCTCCATCAAATGCAATTTATCAATCATCGAGAAAACTTCTTTCTTTGATGCAGCCAGAGATCCTTTTCTTCTTTAGGTGTTGCTAAAATTCATTCTCCTCATGTCTATCATGGTTGTTTACTTAATTGATAAAATTAGAACAAACTATACCTGCAGGGACAAAACACCTAGGAAGAGCAGGGATTCTAGTTATCATTTGCTGCAGTTCTGTCTCCTTTTTATCTACATTACCAGAGAATGTCCTGCTCAAAAAAATTACATAGCCCAATGACGCCCCGTTCGGATACTGATAGCTCGCAGGAAAAAAGTTCTAATAAGCCTTGTAAAGTTTATTGTACAGCAGCATTTCACTACACACTTTGAACTTGAAATAAGACATCAACGAGCACTTACACTAGGGCAACGGATTGTACACACCCTGTGGTACACTTTTAGAAAAAACTGCCACACCTAAAGACGTGTAATTGAACAGACTAGTTCAAAGTCAATTCTAGATGTGTCATCAATCATTATTTTTGCAAAAAAAAAAAAAACAAATGAATTATAATTATTTTTATTCGTGCATGCTGGCAAGGCGAGGTCTTCAGTTTGGAAATCGAAATTGTAGAAAGAACAAGTCTGGTACATAGTACGTCACCTGTGGTTTCTCACCCTAAAGCAGTTCTATCTCGTGGGACTCCGTTTAAGAGAAATCGGGAGACTTAAAAAGTGTAAAAATTATGCCTAATGACTTATACCGCTAACGGTAAACTCAATTGCTAATAACGTTGGCAAAGCCGTGCGTGTTGAGGCCGTGGGTTGATGAAAGGGGTGTACTTAGTTCGATCCCACCAGGCGAGAAATATTTTTTCTGTTAGTATTTTTTTATTACTGTTTGATTTAATAGCATTTCAAATTAGTTTTGATACAAAGTCTCCAAATTACTCATTATATAGAAACATTTGAAACAAAAATTACGTGAACACCAAGAACATTATATATCTTTCCACAGTCACTTATTCCACAGAAAGTGAAATATTAATTTAATTTTTGTATTAAAGGTTACCTATGGTAGATTGATCTTTGACTTGTGTAAATGTAGATGCATCGGTTTTGTAATGATACAAAAAGTCATGCTACTTCCTTGAATCAGTTATTTAGATAACTATTTAATTTTACTGACAGACTATATAAAGTTTAATCAAAATCATAATTAAAGAATAAATGGAAGGTACACCTGATCGGTACGCTTCGAATTATTATCTACAATAACGTTGCGGTAAACTGAACTATTGAGAGAAAATTAACTTATGCTCCAGAAAGAGAGATATTAATTTATTGTTTTGAATTAATGATGATCTATGGTTGCTGAATGTTCTTTGTAAAAGAAGTATGTGTGACTTATGTAAATATAGATGCATTGGTTTTGTAATTATACAAAGAAATTCCGCTGCCTCCCTTAATAGGTTATTTATATAATTGTATAATTTTAATGATAAACTATGCAAAGCTTAATGATAATCAAAATTAAAGCACACTCTACATGTAGATTTTGAGAACTGTTTAACGGGAGAAGTATGTTTCCACGTAAACGAAGCAAACCAAACCCAAAATGCATGCAGGTCGGTAGTTTAATGAAGCCAATCACAAGAACCATAAAATGTTAAATAAAACGAGAGGTCTTACTAGGCAATGGAATCACCCAGAATCCGTTTCATCAACACTGTTTGCATTTCATAGATAATGGCTACGTCTCGAAGATCACCGATCATCTCATATCGACCAGTTTCAGTTGGTGAAGTGACTCAACGAAAGCTGTTTTCATCACCATTTTTTCATGAAATATTCCGTAATTTTCAATATTGTTCCCATCTCAACATGAATTCCCAGTCGGTTAACGGTCTGGTTTCGCATTCGGGAGGACGCGGGTTCGAATCCCGTCTGGGCATCCAGATTTGGGGTTTCCATGGTTTCACCAAATCATTCCAGGCAAATGCCGGGATGCTTCCTTCAAAAGGGCCTAGGCCGAATTCCTTCCCGTTATTTGCTCCCAGTCCTTGCTGAAGTCCAACTATTTGAAAATGTTCTACAATCAACCACAGCCAGTAAACTGCGTGCTTCAATGTGAAATGAGGGGCTTTGTTCTGAGTTATAGCTATAGAAATGAGTGTCATAGCTTTTCAGTTTTCGGTTCCAATATAAGTCCGATGACTTTTGTAATTCAAGCACAGTCGCTTCCTTCTTTATCTGCCACTGCTGCTCATATCGTTTTGAGGAATTGACGAACAAAATTTGTACCGTCGGAGCAGCAAGACACAGGTATATATTCTGTCCTAACCACACTTCAAGCAGTCACCATCCAGAAACTTTAAAGCAAAACTTTAATTTGTCTTCTGAAAACATAACAATAATATTCATCCACAGTAAGTTCAGTTGACTGTACGGTATCTGTATTTTCGTACAAGAAATCGTATAGATCATTCGGGAATTTCGTTATCTAACAGTAAATGTGCATTAAAATAAGGTTACGCGTTCCATATCTAATGTAGAAATGTTTGAAGGTGAAAGAGACAGAAAACTTAAGGAAATTTCTAAACCGAATTGAAGTTAAATTTTTGTAAGTAGTGTGATGAAATTTTGGTCATCTGGTGCATTTTCCCTTGTGTTCGTGGTTCGTATTACATACGTTCTATGATTCTCCACTTACAGAGGACGTGGGTTGGATACTCAGTCCACTTTTTTTTTTTTCAGTCGAACGTTCTCCATACTGTAATGAATATATGTAATCCTTCAGTTAAAAAGTATTTAAAACGGCTAAAATTAATTTCACTGTCAGGTTTAAGTAAATAAAGACTTTTTGAGAAAGAAAAATTAACTCTTTAGATCAATAGAGTTTTCCTTTAAAATGTAAGTAAGGTACGATAATGTTGCTATGAAAAAAATACAGTTTGTACATAATTACCTTAAATATTATTTCAAACTTTCTTTTTCGGACCGTAAAAACGAAGAAATATTTCTCACAATGAATTCATACCAAATGAAAGCGCATTCAATGATGACATTTTCTTTCTTTTATTACTATTCCTGATCTGGAAAAACCGATATAATATCATTAATTAATGATGTTCCATTAAAGTTTTTCCGCTCTGGACATATGTGTTTTCGAAGTTTGTTGTCAGAATCTTTCACTGAAAGTAGAGCAAGCGACACTAGCCGGCAATTTTTTTATTTTTGTGATAAACGTTTTGTAAAACGTCTAGACGTGAAATTAAATATAAATTAGCTCTCCCAAGTAATTCAGTCATCTCAATATGTGTCATCAGACATTATTTTTGCAAATAATTGTAATAATTTTTATTATATTTTTTATTAGCATATATTTGTAATGCCATGAGTGATATTAGATAGATTTGAAAATTATTTTCAATCAACTTATGAAAATAATGGTTGTGTTCCGATTCCATCGACAACTAAATTTTGTAAAATACGGAATATCACTTGTACAAGAAAAAAATCTCCATTACAACTACCTTGCGCAATCACAATTCATAAAGTTCACGATTTAACATTAATTAAAGTTGCTATAGATATTGGAGAAAAAGAAACTTTTGTTGGTTTTACATGTTGGGTTATAGAGAGTAAATACTTCAGAATGACGAGCATTAAATAGTTTTTCTTATGACAGAATAATTAATATTGTAGAGAACGGGAAGAAACTTGAATAAGAAATTTTTTATCTGATTAAAAACAAATTAAAGAAATTGATATTATAAATATTTAAAGGTTGCTTCTTATTATAAACGTGCCTAATTTATTTTACAACAAACTGAAATCACGGATTTTGATGAAAGTAATTTCTGTAATTGTATATAATATGTTTCATAAAAAAAAACGGGGTACCACAAAGCCCTGCTTTTAGCTAGTTATGATGTACTGAAATTCGCTTGACAGAACAAATTTCATTCTATCAACAAGCGATGTGGTGACTCGTGGATGATCCTAAACAAAACTGCTTTGTCTCAAAACAATATGAAGTGCCATAGAGAAGGAAAATAACGTGTGACATCTGTAAAGAGGGTCATTCACAGTCCAAATTGTAAGACCTATGATGATCCGATTTCCCGATGTAGGACTCCTTTTGCTGGACCGTGAATGGGATGCTAGCCTACATGTTGGACATGTTGAATGTAAAAGGAATTCCGGACCAGCACACACGGAATCCTCACGTCCAACATCCTTCAATACTTCACCGTGAATAGGCAAAATTATAGCAAATTCTCTCTTATTATTATTTTTTTTATCTCGATTAGGCATATAATACAAGGAAATTGCATTTAATTTTCTGGTAATACAAGTTGCTGTTTGGATTCAAACTACTTATAAAAGCTTTGAAATATTTTTTTAGTATTTAATATCATTCTGTGATAAAACCTTCAACTGAATTAAAACTTATAAGTAGCAAGACTCAATTTTTCTTTACACTCTACTTGTTTCACATTAGTGAAAATAAAATTATACAATTTTTTACTTACCTTTAGGTATTGACCTCGGAAACCCTAATAACTTGCTCATACCGTTTCAGATATCACTTTCCTATTCGTATGAAGAAATATTTTGCAACTGAATTACAGATCCTCCTATGTTCTCCCTGTAGCTAGAAATTGCAATTTTGATATGAGATGTTTCTTTTGCGCAAGAGTGTATCGCGTTTTGAGTTTAATGGATCGACTGTGTGTAACGAAAACGTGAATCTGGTGTCGTTCATTCTGAAAAAGTTTTTATGATCTTAAATATCTCTTTCGTTCAATATCCTCACGTCAACGTAGTTAAATATATATAAATATAACTTCTTGATCCACAAAAGTGAAAATACTGCGATGTTTCTTTTAGTTTAATTGTAATAATGCGCGATGCGGACATTTCTGTGAAAAATTACCAGTGAAGACGACTGACTGCAACATATTCTTGAATGCTTTGTTGGAGTTTGAATGGACGAGTGGTTCTGACGTTACTCATACAGCAATGTTCTATAAGTAGAACTGTGAATTGGCTGCTTAAGCGAATTTTAGCCTATTTGCTGTGTGCCTAATGTTTTTCGGCTCGTAATGCACCATTGTGTGACAGTTAGTTCAAATGCACCGGCCGATCCAATCTAAACACTATAACACGCGCGGCAATGTTCACACCTGAAATACGGAGATAATTACGCTGATCAGTCAGAACATTATGACCTCCTACCTAATAGCCGGTATGTCCACCTTTGGCACGGATAACAGTGGAAACGCGTCTTGGCATGGAAGCAATGAGGCCTTAGTAGGTCGCTGGATGGAGTTGGAACCACATCTGCACACTCGTTGTCTAATTCCCGTAAATTCCGGAGAGGGGGCCATGAGCTCTGACGCCACGTTCAATCACATCCAAAATGTGTTCAGTGTGGTTCAGTTTGTCAAACTAGGGGCCAGCACATCAATTGCAACTTGCCACTGTGCTCATAAAACCACTCCACCACACTCCTGGCTTTGTGACATGGGGCATTATTTTGTTGAAAAACGACTCTGCCATTGGGGAAACATGGTCGCCATGAAGGGTTGAGTGTACGTGGTCTTCAACCAGGGTACGATACTAATTGGCTGTCATGGTGCATTGCTGTACTGGACCCATGGACGCCCGCGTGAATGTTCCTCAGTGTAAGTGTCAAGAAGCTGTTTGATAGGATTTCACTAATTTGGCCATTATAAAATAAATGTATTTTGTTAAAGTGTGATGAATCTCACGGGCCGGAAAAATATACAAGGCGGGGGATGCGGAGTCCATCCTTGCTCTACGGTCTAGGCCATCACTATCTGCTCTCGGTCAAACTCAAGTAGATTGCGTGCCTTCCACATACTAAACACGGATAACACGCTCACTGATAATACATGCACTCTACATTACTCGTAACGTGACCCTGCTATCGCCTATAAGGGTATATGTCGTTAGTAGGTAGGTGGTCAAAATAAATATCTGCTTGCTGTTTTGTATTTTAACTGTGGAAAACAAAGTTAATGTAAGCTATGCTCTGACCTCCTCCCACCCCCATATGTAGTCAATATAGCTTTCTACCCAATCTCTTCCCCTCTCCCTCCCACGACCGATCTACGTAGTCTATGGACTCTCGCTTAGTAGGCACTGTGTTTAGCGTGGACCTTCTCACTTTCGATTGTCTCCTAGGAGATTCGTCTCATGCCGTTCTTCGTGTATGAAGCCAAAATTTTAAATCAACAGACCTACTCGAGGTTCAGTATCCTCTATTGACTGCGACGGAAACATTTTTCATTGGTGACGATGATATATAGCATCTTTCACATTAAATACTCATTAAGTAATGATACGATATACACATAGAAATTGACGTCTGTACAGTGAAGTAAATAAATGATTTCCACCAACATGAAACAATTTGCACAATACTGCAGTGTGTCATACAACCAGTTTAACAGCATCTTTAAACTGGTTTCGAAATAAATTTTACGGAATAAATACTGGTAGTATTCAGCAGGAGGAATAGGAATTTTATTAGTAAATAGTTAAATTCTAAATGAGTTGATTTTGTCCAAGACCTTTATTTTCATAAGATGATTACATTTTTACACTGAGCTCCTTCTTTTTTCGTAATTGTCGGAGGTCTTTTCCAGTTACTTGCTGCATGCACTTATTTTACCATAAGGACCGCACTTGCATAGTTTGTATTTGTAATTGAACGTTGTCCCGGGGACGCAGGTTACCTCCGGATACAGCGTTGAATCTGGAAAAGTCAATGTACAATCGATAACTCAATTGCATCACACAAAACAATGCAGAAGCATGTATGCTAACGACCATAGGGATAGTGTGATTTATGAAATTATTTCTGTAAATAATATTAAAATAATATGATGTAACAATTTCAGCATAAGAGTATTAGATACTGAAGTTGACTGATTAGTACGAATAGCTATGGAATATTATCGCTGACTATATCTAAGAGACTGTGTGCTGGTTGTTATAGAAAAATTTGGACTTGCAGATCATTTGATTAAATGCTTTTAGTTTGTAAATGCTTAACAGGCTATATTAAACTGAAAAGAAAGTATTTACCTCGCAAGGATGTAATGTAAAATGTTTTGTGTTTCTCTTCCCGTCATTTGCTGAAAAATCATCTCTCTTCCAGCGCAGTAATTGAAATAAAAATTAAAAATAATTCAAAATTTAGTCATGCAAAAAATCTTATCGAACTGAAAAGAGAAAAAAATTGCAGAATATTTAAGTACCCCTTTAAAAAAGATTGTAGAAATTACCTTAGATATAATTTAATGTTGTAAGGTATTTGATTATGATCAGCTCTAAAAACTGTCTGGTGCGAAGTGAAATTGCTTCCCTAAATATGTTAATATCAGTTCATGTTATGTTAGTCACTATTGAGACATGGTGTTGCATTATGTTAGAACTGATATGAAAAGATCAGTTGATCGTATGGCGTCATGAATTTCAGCTGAAAACAATTATTGTTTACTGCCTCCGAAGCTAATGATTGTGAGTTACAATTTCTGGTGTCAGATGACATGTAGTAGTATCCTTGGTTAATAATTTAGTTATAGCTGTTGCAGATTAAGATTGTGTCTTTTTATTAAGTTCAAAACATAACTGACATCAGTGGTACGCTGACGTATCAGCCATGAAAATACGGCATACTGGATGTATAATTGCGCTTGAATCTTCTCTTTTCTTCCTGACTTCAGGTTCAATGTTTTTAATGGATGTATTAAGAGATATAGTACTTTTATTTGTTGTGATTAATAATGTTAAGACCTATATAAGATCACAGACAATAGTAATGTAAAAAAAGGAAAGAGAGATAGATTTTTTGGTAGCGCAATATATACTGTAGAGGGTGTCAAACTTGAGCGCTAGTTCCAGGCGGCAACTTCTGGGGGGCGACATAATCGTGTTTGAAGGACGGAAAATTGACGTCAAGGCGACCTTTTTTGTTTTTATTTAAGTTCCACTACAGGCGATAGTGAATTATAATACGGGCGACTGGACGACAAGTGGTGTGGCGACAATGTGGGCGGCAAAATAATTTTCGAATGGGCGGCTATCCCCCAGGTTTTGCCCCGGCTCGGAATATTCCCAGATCCGCCAATGATTTTTGGGCTGATTTATAGAGGAGCAATATGGAGGATTAGCTAAAGGATAATGGTCACTTATGAAAGTTTTGTTTTGTTTTGCAACTGATGAAAATTCCAAAAAGTAATTAAATATTTAAAATTAATTATTATCTCTTGTGGTCGTAATGACTTGGTGACAGGGTTTCCTACCAGCTGCGCAATCCGCCCTATCGTAACCGCCTAGCCTATTCCGGTAGACCTACCACCTATAGTTTAACGTGAAATCCGAACCACTGAACGTTCTCCCTAACTTTACATTTTACATACAACTGTGTCAGTGCTTAAAGGTCTTAGAAAATCGATGCCGAGGTTGGAATTCGAACGGAGGACATTTTAATCCGTATTGAGATGAATTAACTCCAGAGACCCCAGATCATTCGGTTGCGTTGTGAAACATGCATGTAGAGATGATTTCTTACCTCTTCGCAGGCGCGTGTTCTTGAAGACCTTGTTGCGTATGAATTCTTCCAGGGAACGCTTGACGCGCTTCGGTCCTCCATCTGGTGAAAAGACTTAGTGTATTAAAACTGGAAGACGATTTACACGCATATATAGTTAATATGATTTGAAATGGTAGAATTAATATTTGAAGGGGGAGGAAAATCTAATGATTATAGTTGTTTGGAATGGGAAATACTGTAGGAAGTTTTGGTCGAAGTGAAAGAAATGAGCGAGGAAGCAGGTTATTAGAGTTTTTGGAAGGATATAAACTATTGGTGGCAAACACGCTATTTTAGAATTATCCAAGAAGCATATACAGCTAGGGGATACCGATAGCTATCGGCTAGACTATATCATGGTCAAACAGAGATTCAGTAATCATCTTCTAGATCACTGCTTCAATTTACAGGATTTAGAAGTAGTGCAAGGAAGGGCAGTTGGATTTTCTTGTGGAAATTACCGCAAAATACATCCGTAATTGATATGGCATTGGAGGGTCTACATCTAAATATATCCACATATATACTCTGCAATTCACAAAATTGTGGGTGGCAGAGAGTGCTCAGCATCAAAGCTAATCTCTTTGTTGTGCATTCCAATCTCTAATGGTACGAAGGAAAAAAGAATCATTGCGGCACCTTATTTCTCTAATCTTGTCTTTCCTGTCATTCCGGCTCAAATAGGTTGGCGGACGCATTATTTCACTACACTCTTAAGTGAAAGTGGGAGTACACATGTTTACCAATACGTTTAAACGAAACATGCGTTCGTCAATCTACCAGAGACTCCCAGCCTAGTCTACTAATCAGATCTGCGACGTTTTCATAAGGACTGTAGCAAGCGGTCATGAATCGAGCGGCTCTTCTCTGCACTTTCTCTGTACTTTAGATCAACCCCTTACGAAACGGATCCCAAATGGCACATGTGCACAACAATAGTCCAAATGTGGACGCACAAGAGATTTGTACGCTATCTCCTTTTTTTATTCATTACTATTTTTCAAGATTCAACCTATGAATCGCAGCCTAGAATTATATCTACCTACTAACGAATTAATGTGTAAATCCCTTTTCATATTCCTTTGTACTGTTACTCAAAATATTTCATAGAATCAACCATATCAATAACTGAATTGTTTGAAATATTATTTAAATTGAGTCTAGACAATTGCTGCTTACCACAGGACTGGAAAAGTGCAATAGTAGTACCGGTACATAAGAGAGGGGTGAGAAATAGAGTTGAGAATTACAGGTCAATCAGTTTGACATCAGTGGTAGGTAAATTAATGGAAAGATTGATATGCAACCACATCAGAAATATATGTGAGGAACGTAAGTGGTTTTCAAGCAGGCAACATGGTTTCAGGCAAGGATATTCATGCGAATCTCAGTTGGTGGGATATATGCAAGATATTTCAGATGAAATGGACAATGAAGGCCAAATTGATAGTGTGGCACTAGATCTGTCTAAGGCGTTTGACAGAGTAAGCCATAAAATGGTGGTAAATAAGGTAAAAACCATTGGAGTGGATAAGAAAGTTATTTGCTGGGCAGAAGAATTTTTAAAAGGTAGAAAACAGAAAGTTAGGGTAGGAAATGTAGTATCAAAAGAGGTTGAGGTAAAAATGGGTGTGCCACAGGGTAGCGTATTGGGACCATTGGTATTCATTATTCTAATGAATAATTGTGTTGATTGTTTACTATCTGAAATTAGATTGTTTGCAGATGACATAATGCTGTATAAAAGAATCAAAACGATAGAGGATTGTAAACAATTGCAGGGTGATCTGGACAGGTTATCTAATTGGGTTGGTAAACATGGAATGAAGATAAATGCAAAGAAGAGTCAGCTTATTAGATACACAAATAAAAAACAAAAGGTTAAATATGAATATAAGGTGGGGAAAGAATTGCTTGCTGATGACTTGAAATGTAAATATCTTGGCATTACTTTTGATAACAAACTTAACTGGGCAGGACACATTGGACAGGTGGTAGGGAAAGGTTTCAAAATTCTCCACTTGTTGGAGAGAGTGATGAGGGGATGCACGAGAGAAAGGAATTGAGTTACAAAACTTTGATGAGACCGTTGTAGTGTAGTATGGGACCCACATTTTGCGTATCAAATACAGGAATTAGAGAGGGTTCAAAAAAGAGCTGCTAGATTTGTTTCTGGAAATTATCGCAGAATGCAATCAGTGATGGATATGATAAAGGAGATGAAATGGGATTCATTGCAAGACAGGAGGAGGATGAGGGTCATGGGAGTGTACAGGGCATATACTGGCGATGAGGCATGGAAAGATATTGCAATAGGTATGAAAAGTAGTGCATGGAAGGGAAAAGATGACCATGACCACAAGCTGGCACTTGATTTCAGGCACAAGGGTATTGGAAGATTCTCTTTTTTAGGTAATGGTGTCAGGGATTGGAATGAGTTACCAAGAGAAATGATGAATAATTTACCGAAAACTTTGAAAAAATTTAAACATAAAGTTTGTAGAGGGCAAATGTAGGTAGGTGCAGGATAGGGGGAAGATGGGTGTGTAGGGAAATTGCCACCGGAGCCTGTGCTCCATTGCAATTAAATTAAATTAAAAATCGTATTTATGAACTATTGGATTCCTTTGTTAGTTATGCTCATTGTCTTATACTTTTTACAATTTACAATAATATCCAGATCACGCTGAATTTCTAAGCATTCGGCCAAATTTCTTACTTCCCTATAAATAACCGCATCATCAGCAAACAATCTAAAAAGGGGTGGAGAGGAGAATGCTGGAAGTGAGCAAGACTTATAACAGTGACAAGGCTTGGATGGATGTTAGTAGAAGAATAGGGAATAATTCATGGAAAGGATAAGATAACCATGACCCCGAGCTGACTCTCGATTCCGGGCAGAAGGGAGCAGGAAAAATTTGTTTTAAAAGTTAGGGAGGCAAGGATTGGAATAAATTGTAAAAAATAGCTGAAAATTTCTGAAAAACATTGAGAGAGTTTGAAATTAAATTTTGCAGGGTGCAAAAGTCGATAGTTGGCCACATTGCACGTAACTAATTTAGGATAAAAACAAAGAAAAACACAAGAAATGAAAAATATGAGCTTAGGGAAATTACCACCGGTCGGTATGCCACTTAGCATTAAAATTAAAAGATTTTTGTGAGGAATCATTTTAAATATTATGGTCTCTGCTTCGGTAACACAATATTTTTAAAAAAGGATTTTTTTCCCAGAATTCTACCTTTAAAGGACAAATCTATCATTTTTACTAAAAGGTGTTGTTTTTTTGCGTGGAGCCATATCTCCCATAAAACCTAATCACAATCGATATATGTGGTATCACTTTAAAGATTTTATCCCCGCTCTGTAAGATCATACTTCTCAAAAGGTTTTTTTTTCTTTTTCTTTTTTTGGGCCATTTATTTCCCTCGACACATAACCCGAATCCATAGGGATCGTCTTATGGATTAAGGTCTTCGCCATGGTAACATCATATATTAAGAAAGGAACTTTTAGAATTTCGACCCTTGAAGGCCGAAAAACTAAGGTTCGTTGGTGTCGATAATAATTGATCGCTTTACTGCTATGCAGCAGCACTACATGTCACAGGGATCTTGATATACTGTATGTGTTTGGTTCACTTCGACTTATGGGAAGGGACAACTTTAGGTGATTATGTCTATCACCCCTTGCACTCAGAACTTTGTGAATTACAGAGTATTGATGTAGATTTAAAGTGGATTCTGCAGGATAGCATACACCAGGTTAAATCAGAAAACAACTCCCGGTTGTTCATTCAACCGACTAAACCACCAATTCATTACTCGTCGCATTTTATTGGCGGAATATTTGCAAGGATTCAATAAACATTTTAGCCCATCGAAAAAATATATAAATAAATAATAAAAATAAATAATATAATAACAATAAATAAAAAAAATAGATAAAAGGATTGTAACATTTTATCTAATATTAAGGTTAACGTATAAATGTTTCTGACGTGTTTAAATTCACACTGCGGATTAACGTTCTGCATTTTTCATATTTATTTGTTGAAGTGAGGAAAAATTATCTTTCTTGCTGCAACAAGGATATAAAATTATTGTGTACAAACATAAATAATTTTAAATTACCTATCATTTTAAAAACTCACTTGCAACACAGTCTGCAAATACAGCAGAGCTTTTCACATTTTAATTGAACATCAGTTAAATCTAGTGCATTCAAAGAAATAAAAACAGATTTTTTTTAAAACTATAAAACGGATTTTTTAAAAAAACAGGATGGTTACATAATTTGTTTTGAAAGAGATATCTATACTGTTAAGATTACAGCATAGCATAAAGTAAGAGTATTTATTAATTTCCTGCAACCATTTCGCTACTATAACAGATCTCTCAGCGTGACAAGAAATTTTACTTGCCGTGATATTGAAATACAAAGCAATAACGTTTTTGGTCAAAGATTTCTTAAAATATTTTTTACACTAATACTAAGATTCCCAACAAAATGTTTAAAAAATATGAATAACTGTAGAAAATACAAAGTCGTATTAAATTTTTCTACAGGTTATAGCAACACCAAAAGGAATACTACCTCTAAGCCATAGAACTAAAAATTTAACACAATTTACTTCTTTTTATTCCAGTTTAGTAAAATTCCAGTACAAAATATGCACTGTTAATCTGATACTGTGTGATATATTATATATTGTAAAAATCAACGAATGAAACTCACTGTCATCTGCACTAGCGAGCAACGCTAGAGCCACAACGAACATAACGAGTACCACAACAACTGTTGGTTTCATCATGGTGAACTGTGAAGTTACCAGCGTCGAACTCTCTTTTATATCTTATAGATACCCATCACAAACCCTCTTAATGAACACGTCGCGCATTGCCATTGGCCGTTCATTTTTCGGCACTGCTGTAGTTCAGGTGTTTTATTCGCATTGGCTAATCTGCAGTATAAAACCAGTTACGTGGTCTCTTTTCGTGATACTAAAGCTTAAGTGCAGTTTTGACAGCATTCGATAAAAAGACTGTTACAAGAAATACTCAAGAATCCTGGAAATAGAATAAAATTAAAATTGAGGATCACATAAATCGTTACTACTATGTCACTAAAAATTGTTTAAAAAGTTATCCGCCTCTGATGATAGAATATATAACGAAAAAATTATCGACTGATGGAAAGTTTTACCAGAAAACTATAATTTCTCATGTTGATATTAAAAGAATTGTGAATAAATAGGTTTAATATACAACTTATTATAAGATCCAAGAAATGATTTAATTTTTTTTAAATCACGTGATAATTGATGAACAAATTTAAACAAAATTCATACTTTTCTTTCAGTGTTCTGGCAATTCATTTCTTAGCAATTGCTTAAATAAATACAAAAAATAAAGCATTTGAACCACAGACAGTTCAGTCATTACCGTGGCGCCACAATCTGATAATGAGTTCTTGTAGAACTCGACGAAACAAATCGAAAATAAGTAATAATTTTTTATATGTATATATATCTCTTGGTTTTCAAGACATAGCATGTTAAAAATCAGTTATAGGTATAGTTCCTTGTGGGTTTGGTGACGTTTCTTTTGGTTCAGGCCGTATTTTAACCTAGCAACAACCACCAGGAAGAAAATAAAACCCGTATAGTGTATTTCCACCGTGTAGATATAGTGGTTTTGGTGATTTTTTTTCTGGTCCAGACCAGATCTCACCCTAACCTCCTCACGTTTGAGGTACAATATCTCGAGAACTAAGCAAGATGTGAAAAAAAAAAAATTCTTTATTTTCTATTTACCTCTTCGAGTTACATACGATTCCATCATCAAATTTGGCAATGGCGAAATTTTTCTTCTGGTCCACGCCGCATTTCAACCTAACCACGTCAATTTTGAGATACAGTATCTCTAGAACTAAGTGAGATATCAAAAAAATTTATTGTCTACTTTCAAATTTTTTCTTCGAGTTCCGTAAGAATCCATCATCAAATTGCGGCTGAACGGCTATCGTAGAATCCCCTAACCACATACTAAGCTAAACATGCCGCCAGAGAAACAATACTTCAGTTACACGCCTATACATGTAATTATCACGTTTTAGTGGCAATAATGCATCGCTATATAAACTAAATCAAAAATCTTCATGGGTGTTTACGTCTGCCTTTCACGTTAGCCGTGATTCAGATCGATATTCCAACGGTTCAGTGGCTAATGCAGTTACAATACAACTGAAACATGTCATCAGTAAAAGCAAGGGACATTAAAAAAATCTGAACAACTTACATCTTGCCAGGTAATTAATTGTAGTTTAGGTTGTATAGATTGCGATCAGTGTGAAACACCTTTCGTTAAAACGAAGTAATGATTTAACTAACAGGACACTGATGAAAACAATTTAAATTAAATTTTAAAAAATAATTTACTTATACTCTCTTTAAAGTCAAAGGTTATATATTACATATCTATAGCCAAAGGTTTTAACGAATACTTTCACATCAAACAAATCTTATATATAAAAATCAATGTTTGTTTGTGGGTTTGTGGGCTTGTTCGTCTTCTATGCATTCCTATACCATTAATCAGATTGCAATGAAACTTTGGAGAGTTTTCGAGTGTGCGTCTGCGAAGGTTCCTGTGAAAAAAAATTCCAAAAAGTCACCCCCTATTCCCCATAACGCCCCATAATTTAGGCAAAACCACATTTTTTTCCGATTTAGATAGTAATTTGTACACTTATACTTTAAAACAAACATAAAAATACTGCCTACATACGGTTTCCGAATATTAAGCCCCTCGCCCCCTTTCCACCCCCATAATTTTTTAACCCCATAATTTTGGCAATACCACATTTTTTATCCGATTTAGATAGGAATTTGTACACTTATACTTTAAAACAAACAGAAAAATACTGCCAACATATGGTTTCCGAATATTCATCCCCTCTCCCCCTTTCCACCCCCATTACGTTTTTACCCCATAATTTAGGCAAACCACATTTTTTATCCGATTTAGATAAGAATTTGTACACTTATACTTTAAAACAAACAGAAAAATACTGCCTACGTATGGTTTCCGAATATTCATACCCTCTCCCCCTTTCCAACCCCATTACGTTTTTACCCCTTAATTTAGGCAAACCACATTTTTTATCCGATTTAGATAAGAATTTGTACACTTATACTTTAAAAAAGAGAGAGAAATACTGTACACATTAATTTCACAAAAATCCAATCCCTCTCCTCTCTTTCCACCACCTTAATTACCCTCTCTTCCCCATAACACCCCATAATTTAAACAAACCCGCAAACCGTTCGTCCGATTACGGCGAAGCTACGGTGAATTGTAGAGGGGATGTCGAAAATGGTTCCTGTCAAAAAAACAAGTATTTAAAAACCCACCCCTCTTCCTCATAATGTATGTAACTCGACGAGACAAATCAAAAACAAATGATACATTTTCTTGATATCTAGCTAAGTTCTCGACATATTGTATGTCAAAAGTGAGGAGGTTAGGGTGAGATACGGCCTGGACCTGAATAAAAATTCCCAATACCACTATATATTCGCGGTGGAAATTACCTATACATGTTTTACTTTCTCCTATTGAATGTTATTATGGTTGAAATACGGCCTGGGCCAGAAGAAACGTCACCAATAGTACATGGAGTAATAGACTACCTATAACTGATTTTTAACATGCTAAAACTCGAAAACAAAGCGAGATATCAAAAATTATATTATTTATTTTCGATTTATTCTGTTTTCACCCCATAATTTAGGCAAATCACATTTTTTATCCGAGTTAGATAAGAATTTGTACACTTATACTTTAAAACAAACAGATAAATACTGCCTGCATATGTTTTCCAAAGCGCATCTCCTCTCACCCTTTCCAACTGAAAATGAATGAAACAGCAGTTTAAAATTTATATGTAAATATTTTTTCATTTAATGTATGTGCCTACTCAAGTCCAGCAATAGTGAAGCATTGCCGGGTCAGCTAGTCTATACTAATATTATAAAGCTGAAGAGTTTGTTTGTTTGTTTGAACGCGCTAATCTCAGGAACTACTGGTTCGAATTGAAAAATTCTTTTTGTGTTGAATAGACCATTTATCGAGGAAGGCTTTAAGCTATATAACATCACGCTGCGACTAATAGGAGCGAAGAAACAATGGAAAATGTGAAAAAAACGGGGAAAATTATTCATCTTTGAGGGCTTCTGTTGCGTGAGCTGCGAAAACGGTTCAAGATATCAAAAAATATGCATGAAAGGATTATTCCTCTTGAAATGATCTAAAAAAATGTCCGCGACAGTATATGTCTATCTTTTAAGATTAACTCACTAGAACCGTTTTTATGGTAATCAAATTTGGTCGAAATTAATGCATTATTACCAATTATTTGTTAGAGTCGTATCAACATAATAATATTAATCTTTATCCAAATAAATGTGTTGTTGATTAAGAGTATTTAATTGTGAACAAAATTGTCTTTGGCATTACTTAATTTCAATGAACATCTTAGAAGATATTACGCGCGGTCGGCTCCCTTCTGAACGGTTGTATGCAGCGTTATTTGTTTTTGCGATATAATATTGTCGTGTAATAATACTTTTTAAATTGTTTGGGACCAATCCTTCGTTACCAAAAACTTTCTATATTCAATTCTAGCAAAGAAATTCTTAATCCACGAGTACGAAGTCGCGGGTATAGTTACCTACACATCTATTGATAACGTAATGGATCAAGAAGATGCGGTACATTACCCACAAGAGTTTCTTAATTCTTTGAACCCAAGTGGCCTTCCCCCATATTCCCTCAAGTTAAAAAATAGATGCCCCAATAATTTTACTTAGAAATCTCAAACCACCAAATTTATGTAACGGAACCCGAATTCAAATTAAATTTCTACGCAATAACGTGATCGTTGCAATAGTTTTGACTGGTCCAGCAGTTGGTCAAACAGTGCTTATACCTCGCATCCCAATGATTCCAAATGATTTACCTTTTAATTTTAAAAGAACTCAATTTCCCGTTAAGCTATCTTTCGCCGTAACAATTAATAAATCACAGGGGCAAACATTTAAACACGTAGGAATCGATTTACGACAAGACTGCTTTTCACACGGCCAACTATATGTCGCGTTGTCAAGATCGGGTTGCGGAGAAAACCAATATGTTCTTCTGCCACAAGAAAATAAAACTAAAAATATAATTTACGCAGAAGTACTTTAAAATAATTATGTTCTTTTAAAAACTTAAAAACTAAATTTGCAAAAAATTGTCTAAAATAATAACAGAAATTGACGCGGACAAAGTCGTGGGTAACTGCTATAATTTATAAAGCTGAGGAGGTTGTTTGCAAAAATAAATATGATGCCCAAAATAACTATTCCACGCGGACGAAGTCGCGGGCACAGCTAGTATTAAATAAATGTAAGCAACTAATAATTATAATGCCAATTTAAACGAAATATGTACTTTTCTTTCAGTGTTCTGGCAATTACTTTAGTTAGTGATGCTTAGTTAAATAGAACTGTTACTAAATAACGTCTATTTATAACCTAGAACAACATATCTGATCGTAAATTGGACGAAAAGTGTGACGTCATAGGGCGTCGTCACAGATTAACGTCATGCCGTGATCGTGACATCTTGCTTATTATATTAATAGATTGATTAGAATTTAATAATGCTGTCTCAGTTGGGGATTTCACTAAAATTATAGAATTTTCTTTAAGTGCAAAACTATCTTTGACTGGTGTATGATGGTTTATCTGGTTTCCTCGGAATTATTTCTGCAACTCTCAAATTAATAAAAGTATCAGATCCTTTTGAAATAAGGGGTAAGACAAGGGGATGGACTTTCGCCATTATTGTTTAATTGTGCTCTTGAAAAAGTGATAAGAGAATGGAATAAAAATATAAAAAGTGGAATAAGAGTGGGTTGCAAAAAGAAGAATCTAAAAATCAATTGCTTTACCTTTGCGGATGATACGGCGCTGTTGGCTGAAACTATAGAGGAAGCAAAAGAACAAATCCTTGAATTAAAGAAACAAGCAGCTAAAATAGTTCTTTAAATTTGCTTTGAAAAAACAAAAATTATGACAAACAACAAATACCAAATAAATATTTAAATGTTCAAGAACAAAAAATATAAATAGTGAAAGGATTTAAATATCTGGGGGAATGGATTAGTTTCAGTCTACAGAACACAAGGCAATAGAACCCAGAGAAAATGAACTTAAATTAGCCTTCCAATTGACAAATGAGATATACAATAAGAAATATCTTTCGTGGTGGTCCAAAATTAAGCATTACAAAACAGTGATAAAGCCGCAGCAGAAACTCTGACCATGAATCGCATAGGGCGGATAGAACAATTGGAATTAAAAGAAAGAAATTTTTTAAGAAAATCATAGGAACAAAATTTCAAGATAATAAAATAGTATACATCAAGAATGAAATACTCTACAAAAATATTGGAAAACTCACAGATACTATGCGCAAAAGGAGCCTAAATTTCTACGGACATCTACTCAGTATGAATTCTGGTAAACTAATCAAACAAATTTTTGATTTTTTTTTCAGAACAGCATAACTAAGCCTAATTGGTTGACAGAAATTGGAAAAGACCTAAGAGAATTAAAAATTACAGGAAAGTCATTACTTGATAGAACAGCGGAGATAGGATTTAAAGATGAAAAGATAAGGTTCCAAGAAAAATCTAAAATAAAGTCAAAACCCATCATCTCGGTGGAAGAGAGGATGATGAAATACTCGGGCGCAAAGGAAGGGACAGCATGCAAAGAAGTGACTGATTCTTCGTACCCCAAAGAAGATGAAACGAAAGAAGAAAAGGTGTATACGTCCGATTAACCGTCAAAAATCTTGTTTCTGACTTGATATTTGAACATAAACTCGTATTTGCGTCTGATAGTAAGAAATGTGGGCGAACATTTTCGGGTTCAATTGATTTCCATTGTCATGAGCTGAAATCTGTTCCTGACTCTTTATTGAAATAATCTGCCACATAACTGCAGGGTAGTGATTTCTTGTTGTCAGGAGAAGGTTCTGAAAGGCAGTGATTGCGTATTTAAAAAATTTAATCGCTGGACTGGAAATTTCGGTTTACTCCTCAAGGAGTGAAATCTGTAGAACAAAGGCTTGCAGACGACAAGGTGCTAGGACTAAGCAGAATTTCCGAAACTTGCTAGTTATTGCTAGGTGTCGGGATTATTACTGAGTTGTGTCTAAGTGGTTATCTATTAGCGCTAGTAACAGACAGTCAATGCTAGTTGGTAGAAGTCCCGAGGCAGAAAGCGAGTGATTCTAACTCAAGAACTCCCCCCCCCCCCCCCCCCGCCAAAAAAAAAAAAAAAATCTGCGGTTGGAATTGTTCAGCACTTAACGTGATCGTGCATATGCTGTAACAGAACTCAGTACCTGACACCACTGTGTGCTTGAATGGCGTGATCAGATGGTTTGAACCGCGCGTCAGACTAGCTCCCACAAATTTTAACAAAATTCACTGTAGAAAATAACATAACTTAATAATTCAAAATCCCCAAATACAGTCTTCAGTTATCTGCTCCATATGATCAGAAATTCTTTTATTTTTACAGTACCTCCATTCCACTAAAACTAAATCTCTTCCACATGTCTCTAATTTTGATCTATCATCCTGTATCTCTTTCTGGGAGACCTTTCCATTAATTTTTTAGTTTATCTATTATCTCAGATAACTACTGGCTATGGCATAGGGGATTGTCGTATAGCATTCATAGAAATATAGCACATCAAACGTGAAACTATATTACTCCACAACGCTGATGGATGCAATATCTTAGGAATATAACCTCCACCCAATCTGCTTTACAGTACTGCTAGGCGAAAGTTGTGTGACGACCATATGGTCATACAACAAAAGTACTCAACACCAATTACCTTCAGTGCACACATTTCAATCTCGCGAATAACAAAATAGGAGTTTTTCATTCCATAATTAATATCAAAACTTTTTACTCTACCAAATAAGAATAGTAATAATATCTAAATATTTGACACCCTACGCAGAAATTTTGTGAATTGGGAAAAGTCGAGGCAGCTGGGTCAACTTCCATAACATGACACAATCCAATAAATGTTTTAGGACACAAGATAATCTTTTTACCATTAAGTTAATAGGGGTTGGGAGAAGTTAATAACTCAACGGGAAATACTAAAGAAAATAAACCTGAAGAGAGTAGAAGGCATTCGAATGAATAATAAAATTGCAGCTAGATAAAACTGATCGACATGACAGAATCCTTCTTAAAGAAAATCTAGATTTTTTTTATTAAATCATCTCACCAAAATTATTTAAATATGGGTTAAAGAAAATTAAGAAGTGCTAGTAAAAATCAAGAATAATAAGTCATTTGGTCCAGGAAATATTAGCATCAAACTCATTAAGTCAGCCCTCGATATAGTATATCTAAGCTGGAAACTACATTTAACAAATGCGTAAAAGGCGAAAACCAACCAGACGATTGTAAAAAGGCAATAATTAGTGCTATTTATAAAAAGGGGGGCAGGGGAATAGGCAAAGCTGAAAAAATCATAGCGGCAAAAGTTCCGCAAGCTCAATGGCGAGATTATTGGGAAAATGATTCAGAAGTGAATTGAAGAACAGTTTACATAGAAAGAAAAGCAAATTAGCTTCAGGGCAAGACGATCCTGTATCGACGGCGTTTTCACGCTATAAAACCAGATCAAAAAACGAATAGCAACAGCGGGGCCTGTACATTTAGTCTTTGTTGACTCGGCAACATAGACAGACTATGGATTTACCATGGCAAAAAACCACTGTCAGTACGCAAACCTTAGCAATCTTGTGCTAGAAGACCCGTCGTATTAAAGTCCAAAAACAAGAAGCTAAACGGTTAAGAAAGACTCAAGATCCCAGACCGGTTGTAGGATGATATAGGAATAGTTCGGATTAATAGAATATTGCCATTCGAGAGGGCTTGTACATCTACAGGTACATATATACTCTGCAATTCATAAAACTGTGGGTGGCAGAGGGTGCTCAGCGCCAAACCTATTCTCTTTGTTGTGCATTCCAATCCCTAATGATACAAGGGAAAAAAGAATTCATATAAGAATCAGTGCGGCATCTTATTTCTCTAATTTTATCTTTCCTGTCATTCCGACCCAAATAGGTTGGTGGACAAAGTATTTCACTACACTAGTAAGTGAAAGTGGGAGTACGCATGTTTACCAATAAGTTTATAAGGTGCGTCGTCTATCTACCAGAGACTCCCAGCCTAGTCTACTAATCAGTTCTGTAACGCTTTCATAAGGACTGTAGCAAGCGGTTACGAAAGGAGCGGCTCTTCTCTGTACTTTCTCTATACTCTCAATCAACCACTTACGAAACGGATCCCAGATGGCACAACAGTAGTCCAAACCCCGTGAAGGGTTATCGCTTTTATGGTATCTTATGCTAGAACTATTAATAAAACAGGGTTCCGCTTAACGAAGTATGTTTAATAAGGATTCTGTGAACTTATCCGTCTATTGCAGCTAAATAAAAAACTTCGTTTTTTGGCAGACGCGTTTCGATTTATTACATCATCTTCGGTGTCCTAGAACAGTTTTATTTACATGTTTTGTTGTTGTTTATAGTTTGTTTATAATTATAATCTGTTATGAATTGCTAAGAGTGTTACATTCTACTTACAGTTTTTGTTTCCTATTTTCACATTGATGGCCTGGTTGGCCTATACACCCTTCGTTCATCTCTTAGCATGATCTCTTGTGGCAATGAGCATACCTTACAAGACGGCGCTGTAGTCGATTAAGCTTTAAGGCTTCGAGCTGGTTCTTCACCCGACGAGGCATCCAAAAACGCAACTACCTGAGGACCATACCTGGTATTCATATTTTGACCGTAACAAATAACTTATGGCCTAGGATGAGAGAAAATTGTATCAGCCTATATAAATATAGTAAAGAAGCTCCACAATGTATGTTGGTGTGTGGTTAAAATAAATGGAAAAATGTTCAATGAATACGATATAAGGCTCTGTGGTTCAAAACATATTTGCTAAAAGCGCTTAAAAAGAGGAAACAAACATATAGTGGCACGGAGTTCTTGGTCGTAGATGAGACTCCGTAATGTGGCAGTTACAATTTTTTTTATTTCTGCATTCAATGATCGCTGTATATTACCAGTAATAAACTTGGATGCACTTTACTACATCCTTTTTTTTATTCATTCCTAAGCTATCTGGAACATACGACGAACGAAGCCAAACCACCTAAATCTTCTGCTCGTATGGTATCATTTAGAGAACAGAAAAATGTACGTTCAACCGTCATAATTCGAGCTAATATTTCATGTCTTAAGCCTTGCAATTAAAATAGTAATGCAGGCGGAAATGGAAAGTACGCTGTTGTTTGGTATTTATTTAAACAACTGAAAGCAAATGGATTAATAATTTAAGGCGTTCGTCCAGAAAGACTATCTACAATGCGGGTTTTTCACGTGGCTCTCATCATAATACTAACGAATGCGCCTTACTGTATCCCGAGATAAAACGCCTTAAGTTGCCGATCATGAAGTTATTGCCTGTAGTAAAAGAACTCATTGCTATTACTTGAAAAGGGACTTTTCAGATTCAGAAGGAACGCACTGAATAGAGGTGCATTTAGCCAATTTATATTAAAACAAATTGCGTCCAACTGCGAAATGCCACATTCGTTGGAGTATTATTCCCCGAACATGTGATGTTGATCGGTCCAAGTTACCAAGTAAAGGATGGGAGAATCTATATCACTTATGGT
This sequence comes from Vandiemenella viatica, assembly GCA_031002005.1. NCBI lineage: Eukaryota > Metazoa > Arthropoda > Insecta > Orthoptera > Morabidae > Vandiemenella > Vandiemenella viatica. The sequence continues at coordinate 256,897,354 of CM061920.1, read as the reverse complement.
GAATACTTAGTTTTCTTGTTATTGATTCCACCCGCTTGCCGCTTCTGTAACGATTCAGGCGAACGCAAAGATATATTACGTTTCATGTTTCACATACGTAATAAAATCATTGCCTTTACATCAAAGCTAACTTGCATAGTTGGCAGATGGCTTCGTAGTATTATTTACACGCAACAAATATTACTTCTTGTAATCGAAATAATGTTCCAGTTGTCAAAAGAACTTTTAATAAATTTCAAGTCATTTTACTGTCCATAATGCTCTTTTAAAATCAAGGTACCGCTGTGGAGAGAACTTACTAATTACCTGTTTTACTTAATTTTAATGCTCGCTGTTTAGTTGCCCTTTTGTTTTATTTTATAATTAACTAGCCCCAAAGCCCGTCATCAATGACGGGTTGAACGGAGTGTTATGGTAATTCATTTCTTTGCAGTTGCTTAATTAAATAGAATTATTATAAAATAAAGCTCATTGTTATTTATCGTCCCTTGTGCTGTAAAAAAGCTTCAGTTGTCCACTTGGTCTGAGATGCATTTTAGTCTAACCCCAAACTCTGCTAATATTGCCGCTAGAAAAGCAAAGCTTCAATTACACTCGAATTAATCCATTCCTTGTATCGCATGTCAGTGTCACCATGCATCGCGATATAAACTTGATACCAAATCTTCACAGATTCATACACCTTTCTTTCTTAATACCTGTGATGAAGATCGATGTTTTAACGGCTGACATGGCTTACATCGGCTGAAATGATGACCCCAGTGAAAACGATGGGTGCTAAAAATAAATAAGATCTTACACTACGCCACGTAAAATTTAATTGTGGTTTAGGCTATCGATCTGAAACTTCTTTCATTCCAACCATGCAATGATTTCAGTAAAAAAAACCTGATAATTAATATGTCAATTTAAATGAAATACATACTATTCTTTAAATGTTCTGACAATTAATTTCTTAGCAATTGCTTAACTAAATGGAACTGTTATAAAATAAAATTCAATGTAATTCCTCGTGCCTTGCGCTGTAATAAAAAGTTTCAGTTTCTCTCTGGGTACAGGTTACATTTCAACCTAACCACTTACTACTCTAAACTTGCCGCCAGAAAAACAATACTTTATTCTCAACCATACTAATACATGTACTGTATAGCATTTTAGTGGCAATAATGCATTGCTATATGAAATTGGGCTATAGCGTAATCACTGGGACTCATAAAGGAATTGTCCTTTTGGTCTGAAAATTATTACACACGTTCAATAGATGATATTGTTTAATGTGTGTTGCTCGTAGAGCTGTAAAATATATAAATACCTCACAAACGTCTCTCAAAAAGTGCCTTAACGCGAACGACTGGGAGGATCTATGGTATAATGGTTTAAAGTATAATGGTCTTGCAAACGTTCTTTGAACGATATTATTCTGGCCTATCACAGCCATCAAAAATATAAATATGGAACAAATTACACATAAAATAACTGCGACAACTTTGAACCGTTAGCGAACGATGAAATTTGGATTTTATAGTTGTACCAAAATGGAGTTTGGTTCTTGTTGTTAAAGAATAATTCGCTAGAAATGTATTAAACATTTTAATTATCATGATTTTCGAGCAGAATCATTAGCAGCGCCAATGGATAGGTTGGGATGTAGCCAGGACCAGAAAGGACATGGATGCTTCCTTTTATAGCTTAATGAATTTTGTTTTAATTATAAAGTTGGTTTGATTTTCATCGTTTTTGGTCACTGATGCATTTTGCTGCATGTAATATTAGTATCGCTGGAGGTCGCATACGATAACATATGGCTTACTCTAATCACTTAGTGTGTAATGTTATGGCAGAATTTTTTTTTCTTTTGCTATAAGTTTATGTATTATATACTACACTGATTGGTATATTAGAAATATGATACTAAATAAGTTTGATAAAAAATCTTCAAGGTTTTTTTTTATCCGTGATTCAGACCGATATTACAACGTTTGAATAGCTGACATATTTACATTTTGCGAAAATAATAGTCTCAGTAATATTACTCAAGGAAAGCAAAGAAAATAAAATAAATCTTATAAACTTACATTATGCCACGTAATATTTGTTTTAATTATAGTGTAGGCAGCATAGTTCGCAATCAGTGTGCTACTATTTCCGTCCAAACAATTTAATAATTTCGATAACAGGGCACAGTATAAATTATTTAAAGAAAACTAAATAATTTGTGCCCTCTGCAGTAGCGTTATAATTCTGATCCATGCTAAGTAACAATCTAATCAAAGCTTTCGCTAACATTGATGTTAAAATATTAAAACATTTATCTTACATATCAATGGACAAGAGAATTTAAGGAATACTTCTATTTATCAAAAGAATAATACATAAATATAAGCACATAATGACTGATTACGATTTAAATGCACTAAATTTTCCTAGTGTTCTGACAGTTAATTTAATCCTGGTTGCATAGAAATGTTATGAAATAACGTGCATAACCAAGAAAAATGGCAATAAGCGTGACGTCATTGCGCGACGTCAATGCGCGGTGTCATGACGTGACAGGTGACGTCTTATTTGACAGACTTGCTTATTATAATATTAGATAGGTTGTTAATATGATCCACGATAATCAGGTGTTACTGTGAGAGATAAGCGACACATTGTCAGAAACTGTCACTGCCAGATTTTATTTTGCATTCTGACAGCTTAGTTAAACTAAAATCCTTCTGGTTTTTTTCCATGTGGATGACGAGAAATGATATCTGTACAGTAAAAATTTCCTAAAGAACGAATTATCAGCTAATTACAACTCGTCCACTTCTAAGCAGCTTCTGTAACCAACACCATTTAGAGGAGAAGGCCTGACCTCTCATTTTGTGACGTCACACATGTCAGGGATAAGTTCCCGTCAGACGCTACAAAACAGTACGAGCAAAATACACTGAAGAGTCAAAGGACCTGGTATAGGCATGCGAATGCAAACACAGAGATATGTAAATACTCAGAGCACGGCGCTGCAGTCGGGAACGCCTAGATTTGTTACTGTTTCTACAATGGCACGTTATCTCGATTTAAGTGAGTTTGATCGTGGTGTTATAGCACAAGAGATGGGACACAGCATTTCCGAGGTAGCGATGAGTTGGGGATTTTCCCGTACGACCATTTCACGCGTGAACCGTGAATATCAAATCTACGGCCGGAAAAATATCCTTGCAAAAACGGGACCAACAACGATTGGACAGAACCTTTCAACGTGACAGAAGTGCAACCCTACCGCAAATTGCTGCGGATTTCAATGCTGGGCCATCAACAAGTGTCAGCGTGCGAACCATTCAACGAAACATCATCGATATGGTCTTTAGGAGCCGAAGGCCCACTCGTTTACATTTGCTGAGTGCACTAGACAAAGCTTTACGCCTCGCTTGGACCCGTCAACACCCACAATGAATTGTTGATGATTGGAAACATGTTGCATGGTTTGACGAGTCTTGTTTCCAGTTGTATCGAGAGGATGGACGATTACGGGTATGGAGACAACCTCATGAATTCATGTACCCTACATGTCAGCACGGGACTGTTCAAGCTGGTGGAGGCTCTGTAATGGTGTGGGGCGTGTGCAGTTGGATTGACATGCACCCCCTGATACGTCTACATACGGCTCTGAAGGATGACACATACGTACGCATCCTGGCTGATCACCTGTATCCATTCGTGTCCATTGTGCATTCCGACGGACTTCGACAATTCCAGCAGGACAATGCGACAGCCCACACGTCCAGAATTGTTATAGATTGGCTTCAGGAACACTCTTCTGGGTTTAAACACCTCCGCTGGCCACCAAACACCCCAGACATGAACAATATTGAGTATATCTGGGATGTCTTCCAACGTGCCGTTCAGAAGAGATCTACACCCCTCGTACTCTTACGGATTTATGGACAGCCCTGCAGGATTGTGTCAAATTGCTCCAGCACTACTTGAGACATTAGTAGAGTCCAATGCCACGTCGTGTTGTGGCACTTCTGCGTGCTCGCGGGGGCTCTAAACGAAATTAGCAGGTGTACCAGTTTCTTGTGCTCTTCAGTGTATTATGGTAATTATTTTTCTGTTGTAATAGAAAGTCTTCTTTTTTGCTTTTTACCTCAAAATATGATGGGTAGGTATTATTTCACATTTTTCTAAATAAAAGCAAAAGTGTTTGAAAAATATCATTATAGCTTCTGATGAACTTTGCAATTTTTTAACGTTCTTATCCATCTGAAAATAAATTGTTCAACAATTAAAAGCAATTTTAGCCTGATAAACGATTCTTTTACTATTTCTGATATAGACATTAGTATTTCTTTATAATTAGAAAAAATTATCGATATTTATTGATAAATACTATGTCAGTGATATTTCTTTTCCATTAGAAAAATTGATAGTGAGTTTGTTTTCCCTTTCCATATGATATTGAAAAATCAGTATCCTGGTTTTTCATCAGGCATATATATGAAACCTCTGCAGACATATAGATAATTTGACGAGAAATATTTTACCAAATACAAGAGCTAATATCGGGTTTTTCAAATTTTACACACGATCACACACAGTAAGAGTAAAAAAAAATAGTTTGGCTTTGTCTTTATTGGAAGTTAATAAGTTTCTCGTGGTTCATTATTATAAAATAATTAGTCCACGATAAAGTTCAAATTTTAATCGTTTTTTTATTTCTCGTAGGCATTCACGACTTGAAAAATACTGGTCACAAGTAAACACAAACCCCAGCGATTACATTCAACACTTTTTCAAAAGACTATATTGACATACACTCTCACTGTTCAAGTAAAACGGTTCGCTCAAAACTTGTGTCCATAAACTGTCTCTGAGTCTCTGCCGCTCGCTTTATATAAGTTTCATTGAAAGTTCTAGAAAATTACAAAGGCTTCCGACAGATATTTCTCGAACTTTAACAATACTTAAACAATTAAAAACATAATAAAACAATCAAAAATAATACCTAATCATTTAAAATCATTACAAAATGATCAGAAATGAAAATTAAAGATATTTAAACCCTCAAATTTCCCACATAAAACGTCTTAAACTGTAGTAAATCGTCCTTTAAACATCGTAGCTCACCTTTATGCTTGGAATAACAAACATTTAAGCAATTCTCACATAGTTCTGTCCTTATACATATGTAAATTGTATTTACATAATTTTATTTCTTAAAACAAAATCTATTTACGCCGATTTACAGTAGATTACAAGACAAATATACAAAATCACATTCATTCAAACTCTAGTTTGCCACAAATACTTCATAACACTCACAGAAAGTACAGATGTAGTGTTAAATTTTTCTTGGAAGCCTGTTCTGACGTAATCTATACTTTGTGCCGCTGAGCTATTGACAGTTAATTTATCAGCAACAGACAAAAAAGTTTATTAAATATATCAGCAATTTAAAAATTACATTCTACTGAATTTTCGTTGATAAAAATGTCATTAATAGTTTGATTATTTTTTCCTATTTGTTTTTTACAATGTCCCATATTGTCTTAATTTTATTTTCAGAATCATGAATTTTCTGTCTGTACTACATTTTTAGATTCTTTAATAACCTTTATCAGTACTTTGCAGTACTGCTTGTAATGAATTTTAACATAAGCATTATGACTGATCCTAGAGGCAATATTTAATTTAATTTTACAAATGCATGATGTTCTAATTCTTACAGTTGTACATCGTTTTTGTTCTTTTGAAGAAGCACTACACTTTTTTTTATTTTTTGTTTGTTAATAAAAGGGGAAGCAACTTTCAAAGTAATTTAATACAGCGCTACTAAAAATGTTCTATTTTTCATTCATACCTTGTGCACTGTAGACATGTTCCCAATTTGTGGTGTTGAGGCACTTTCTAAAACAAGTAACTGATTCATCACTTACTATACGCTGAAGTTTAAAAATATTACTCGTGGAGCTAGTTTCTATTGAAATGTTGATAGTGAAAGTTCATTGATAGATTGCTTGATTGTATAACTGAATTTTGAGGAATCTAGGAAAACACTATCTATAGTTCAGTGACTATTACTCATTATTCTGGTTGGAAAATTAACTACCTCAGTTAAGTTGAATGAACTTACAGGGTAAGTTATTTAAAAAATTTACATTAAAATCATCACATACATATGCCTGGTATCCATCAAGGCAAGATCGCCGATACATAATCGACCTGAAGATGGCTACTGAGCTAGTAGCCGAAAGCATGTCGCTTTATAATAAAATCCGGCTGCAAACCCTAGAAGATTTGTTGTCATCACATACATGTTGTAATGATCCGCGAGAGACAGAGGTGCGCGTGTTTCTTTTCTCGTCTGGTGTGTGTCGGTCCCCGGTCCCAGGGGAGGTTCTGCTAGTGTTTGGAGAACGCCAGCCCCTGAGTGTTTCCATTAAATGTGACTTATGGCATAACAGCCTCGTGACAAGGCCTGCGACTCAAGATGGAGTGGGAGCCTGGGCTGTTTTAGTAAACAAATAAAATAAAAATGTATATCTGTATCCAAGAACGAAGGGTGAGGGGAAGCCAGGGAGTACACAGCCAATAGGAAAAATTTGTATTTTTATTACAAAAAAAAGGGCGGTTTTGTTGCATGTCCTGAGCCAACCAACGGAAAAATCTTCCCTCCAAAGACAGTGATTGGCAGACGTCATGAAGTGGGGGCGGAAATCGACGCTTCTTGGAGGCAGCGCGAGAAGACATGGGAACTTGTTGACTACCGACGGAGAGGTGTGGATGGACCGAACAGCTGACTACTGGCGACAGCAGTGAGGCAGCCGGCCGTGATGGAGAGCTGGTCAACCCACCGACTGCACAACGTAGATTCGCCTGCACGGTAACCACCATTCAGAAAGAGGAACTTTTGCATCATCGTCGTTTTTTTTACCCTAGTTATCGCTCTGAGACAGACTCTCTTGCTCCACCGATAAAGTTATGTACCCTTGTGTTGCAAAAAGAAAATTAATCTTTGTAAAATTTTGTTAAGTAAACCATTAAAATACATGAGTAAAACGTAAAGTCAGATTGTGAACCGTGTTTTCAATAGATCCCATCCAGTCATGTAATGTGTCATTTGACTTTATTAATAATTCTAGTTGATCAATAATTCATGTTTAAGTAACAATACTTTGAGATCTGGATGTCGCTTCCCTCAGAATAGGGTACACTCCAATCTCTGGCGCCCACCTGATTTGTTTTTATGCTTAATATTAGTTGCAAATTAATAACTGGTAATGAACGGCCACAGTATGGTCGAGAAGTCGCTTTCCTAACATAGGGAACACTTCAAATTATGACGCCCAGAACGTGGGGCTAACGAAAAAAAAAAAAATAAACGGGTGGATGCAAAAGTTTCAATTCCAATATTATTATAACATTATTTTTTTATTTCAGTGCAGTGCCGAACCAGGTGGAGATTTTTTTTAAAATAATCATATGATCTATGTTAAACATACAGGTCTTGTTATGTCATATGAACTTTGTTTTATTTAGTTTTGGATGCAGGCGAAAGCAGGATGGAGAATATTATATGTTTGATGTTTTGTTGATTTTTTTTAGTCGATGTTCAAAGAGTTTTGAGTTGGCATTGGACTGAAATTTGGTGTGATGGTTTTTTTTTTGTTCGCCTTTGTGTTGTCCTGATTTGTTGTGTGATGGTCTCTCATTTTCTGTTGTCATTATTGTGGAATATTTTTTGGAAAGTTATGGTGAAACAACTTCCAAGGTTCATGTCTGATGGTAAGAATTTTCATCTTACCGGCGTTGAAAAATTCTGTGTTGGAGTATAGAATAACTGTTTGACTATGCTGAGATTTGTATGAGTTTTTTGCTTTCATTATATTAGTGCGGTCAAAATCTGTATGCATTTTGGTAATCGGGGAGTTTTTTTTTTGGTGTGTTTTACTGATTTTCCGGGTTAAATTCGCGGTGTGTTTGCATTGATTAAAATGTTAATGGTTGTAAATGTGGTTTACGGAGAGGTTTAATATAATGTCTTCTGTAAAGAATTTTATAAATCAGTGAGCGGGATTCGAAAATTGGTAACGCGATCGTAGGTTAATGAATTAAGTGAATGTTACTCAGGTCAGGAAAATCAACCAACATGTCGCAAAGTACAAATGCGTCAACTTCTGAAACGATAGGATCTATGAATGTAGAAAGCGAACAGTTTCCAGTTGATGCCGTGATAGTGGAAGCTGGAGAAAATCCTTGTCAAACCGGAAGTGAGGACACAAGCACGTGCCCTCCAACTAATGAAGCGATTCAACAATCGGTAGCTCAATCTGAAAGTGATACTCAGAGTACGGGTTGCGAAAACGTTGCATGTCATCCCATGATGTTGATGTTTAAAACTATGCTGGAACAACAGTCGAAGATTATTTGCGAACAAATGAGCGCGAGCATGAACGAAAAATTTGGTTTAATGCATGAACAACAGAAAGCTATGATGGAAAGACAAAATGAAACCGAAAACCGGATAAGCGAAAAATTTATGGCTCTCAGTGAAAGCTTGAAAATTGATATAAGTCTACAGTTGAATGAACAGCGAATCGCCATTTGCGAACAAGTAAGATCTGATTTCAGAAGCGGGGATGCCGATATGAATAAGATCGAAACTGAAACTGCACGGCAGTGCATGGAAAAAACGTTTGGAAAGACGGATCGAAAAATGACAGAGCATTCGCGAAAAACAGTAGACCAGGAAATAAAACCTACAATGAGGGTAGTGGAGCATGAAGATATGAAAAACACTGTAGCTGTGGTTGTTGATAAGTGGAAAAACGAGGTGAAAAATTTGAATGAATTGAGGAGCACTGAGAGGGAAAATCAAATGATTGAAGATGAAGTTTCTAAGGAAACGGAAACAAGAGATCCTGGAAGTGAATCTGAGGATGATTTGCGAACTGTAGAGTCTTGCGGAAAATTTGCTGAAATTGAAAGTATCATCGGAAGGAAAGAAGAAAACAATGCGTGTGAAAATAGTAGCTTTTCACGTTCGATTACCAAACTCGACAAGAGTATGTTGATGGATGAAATTAAGTCGATTTGGCTACAGCTGTCCGTCAGTAGATCAATAACAAAAAGAAGAAAAAAAGAGACAAATACACCAAAGATCAACAGTCTGCTGCGAACGAAGGTACATAAAGTATGTCAAGTTCTTAAAGGTAAATGAAACATCTGCCGGGATAATGGGAGAGTTTCAGAGGCTGAGAACCTTGCGGAAAAACAGATGTGTGAGGGGGACTGCTTTCCTCCGGGTGCCTGACCTCACAGCTGGAAGGGCGGGTGACACAAGCGAAAAAAAAGTTCTGGATCACGGGCCCACGGTAGAAATGGTATGCGGCCGGGAGTCCTACAGAAATATTACGACAACAAAGAGAAAACAAAGCTGTGCAGGATTGCCGATCGTAAATGAACAACACTGCTTGGAGTATCGAGCGAATAAGAATAATAATAATGTGGAAAATGAAAGATGGATGCGGATTGTGCATGGCCGCTTGAAGTGTTAACGAATATATGAAGCAATTTTGATCGCCAGATATTGGAAATATGACCATGCAAGATTATCATGTTTGTAGTTAGCAATAAGTGAGTATAGAATAGTAACTGTAAAATAATTTTTTTGTACTTATAATTAACAAATCATTGTAGTATATGCTATAAATCAGGTAGACGTTGTTTCATCAAAAATTGTAAAGAACGGAAGTTAATGTAGCGATTTCGTTGAAAAATAAATAATAATAATTGAGATGTATGAGAGGCGGCTAAAACTCTGGAGTGGCCAGAATACGAAAAAATTGATCAACTGATGTTCCAAAAGTTAGAAGATTTCCATAAAAAAAAGGAAGACCCCATTTGTCATAATAATAAAAGAAAATATCCTCGACGAATTATAAGAAGAGAGAGATCTGGTTTAATTACGTTATGTTATAATAATTCGAGACGGGTTTGCTGAAATGTTTACAAAGGTGATCAAATCGAAAATACTACGTGGCATTAAGATGTAGTTTATAATCGGAATGATAATAATTGGCGTTGTGTTGATATTGAAAATCGTAAGAGACAAGAGAAAGGAAGTGCTCGTGATAGTAAGAATGATGACGAAAATTTGCGAGAAATGATATTGAACGATTGGTAAGGATATATGCTGACCGAAAGACCGTTGAAGGTAAAAGGGCATAAATGATTTGTGACGGATGAAATCGTCAATTAGAATTCAATAGATGACAGATAAAGTCATTTAATTTCGTCGTGGAAGCTAGAACGAGCGCGGAACTATAGTCGCATTATGAAAGTAGAGAGTGGTCCAACACGCTGAGAATTTTCTGAAAAGAGGATTGTAAACGCTTGATAAAGAATATACATAGAACACCGATTAGAAGTTTCACGAAAGAAGTAATTGTGGCTTGATAAAAATTAAAAGTGGTTTGAAAAGAAATGTGAATAATCATGAACCCGTCATGAAAGATTTTCCGAGGATGCAATAAGAAAATAATTTGAAGATGTGGTAAACAATAAAAGATAATTATATTTACTTGAGAAGTTAAAAAGTAACTGGTCGTACTAAGATTGTTTTGCTGTCTCAGAGTCCGGAAATTTTAATTATACAGATGGGAAAACGCCGATACAGAATGAGTTGATTGTAAAATAGTTTGAAAAACGTAGAAGTAAAAATAGTTAAGCAACGGATCGTTGAAGATTTAAGTAGTTGACGATAATCTAGAACCTATTTTATTATTGTGATAAGAGATTTTAGGATTAATAAGATTAATTTTCCTGCTCTAGCAGTAACGAAAACTATTCAGTTTTGTTTCACGGCATTGTTTGAATCAACTTCTTTAACAACGGCGTGGTAAGTGATACGGTCGGTGACACACAAAAAAAAATCAAACACGGGGTATCAACATGCCTTAGAGAGGGAAGGAAGGGTTTTTCCCGAAAAAGGAACCAAGGATCTTACAAAACTCAGCTAGATAACATTAGAAAGACGTGCTTCTGTACTGGTCAGAGGATAGACATTCATGTAATTACGCTACACATTGCTGTGTGAGAACTCAAACTGTGTACTAATCTTGGAAGTTGGTTCAATGAAGGTATGTGGTCAGAGAAACCACTGGTGAAATAATAAAATTAAAAAAAAAAAAAAAAAAAAACTTATTTAGTAAGGTTTTGTAGTAAGGGTACTCATCACAAATGATTGTGTGAAGGATTATAATCATTAAAAAAAAATGTTTAATGAATATAGAATTGTTAGAAAACATTAAGAGAATGTGAATGATAGTGTATCTTCAGTGAATTAAGAATTTTCAAAGTTATATGTCCATTTATTTTCATGTTTCATTGTTTAATTATAGATGCAACATTGTTAGATAAGTAATGAATGTAATATGTTTATAAATTAGATGACGTACTCCATCTGGTTTCGCTCCACACTTGTTCAGGGGATTGAAACGGATGCTCAAGGATAATACGCTCTTGAATCATGTTAAATGACATATTAGCTGGGATGATTGAAGCAGGGTATTTTATTACTCAATTTGATATTTTGTTAGTAGGTATGTGGAGTGGTCACAAGGGACAGAGCAAGACAGGGCATAATTAAATAGTGATGCTAGCTATCGCGAGTGTGTTTAATGAACAATTATTAAGGAATTTAAAATTATTCAGTGAATAATTTTAAATTATCGGAGTTGGTGGATAAAGTTGTAATGATCCGCGAGAGACAGAGGTGCGCGTGTTTCTTTTCTCGTCTGGTGTGTGTCGGTCCCCGGTCCCAGGGGAGGTTCTGGTGTTTGGGGAACGCCAGCCCCTGAGTGTTTCCATTAAATGTGACTTATGGCATAACAGCCTCGTGACAAGGCCTGCGACTCAAGATGGAGTGGGAGCCTGGGCTGTTTTAGTAAACAAACAAAATAAAAATGTATATCTGTATCCTAGAACGAAGGGTGAGGGGAAGCCAGGGAGTACACAGCCAATAGGAAAAATTTGTATTTTTATTACAAAAAAGGGTGGTTTTGTTGCATGTCCTGAGCCAACCAACGGAAAAAGCTTCCCTCCAAAGACAGTGATTGGCAGACGTCATGAAGTGGGGGCGGAAACGACGCTTCTTCGAGGCAGCGCGAGAAGACATGGGGACTTGTTGACTACCGACGGAGAGGTGTGGATCGACCGAACAGCTGACTACTGGGAACAGCAGTGAGGCAGCCGGCCGTGATGGAGAGCTGGTCAACCCACCGACTGCACAACGTAGATTCGCCTGCACGGTAACCACCATTCAGAAAAAGGAACTTTTGCATCATCGTCGTTTTTTTACCCTAGTTATCGCCGAGACAGACTCTCTTGCTCCACCGAGAAAGTTATGTACCCTTGTGCAGAAAAGAAAATTAATCTTTGTAAAATTTGTAAGAAACATTAAAATACATGAGTAAAACGTAAAGTCAGATTGTGAACCGTGTTTTCAATAGATCCCATCAATCATGTAATGTGTCATTTGACTTTATTAATAATTCTAGTTGATCAATAATTCATGTTTAAGTAACAATACTTTGAGATCTGGATGTCGCTTCCCTCAGAATAGGGTACACTCCAATCTCTGGCGCCCACCTGATTTGTTTTATGCTTAATATTAGTTGCAAATTAATAACTGGTAATGAACGGCCACAGTATGGTCGAGAAGTCGCTTTCCTAACATAGGGAACACTTCAATGTTAATCACTTTTCTGTTTAAAAATGTTAATAAGAGTTCAAATTGGTTCCGAAAAATAGAAAAGTTTTCCCGAGGGTGCTCTGTATACAGTTACTACTACGAAAATTTCATTATTGAATTTTAGCCATGTAGCACAGGCTTTCAAAATGTTGATCATGACAATACTCGGTAATACTTATATCCTCAAAAATTAACCATTTCTAATATAAGTGACAACTCCTCCGTTCTCCAAGTTTGTTCTACAACAATGAGAAGCTAAATTAAAATCAGTTACATTTGGACATACCTATTCCTGTAGTTATATGGTCTTCAGACAAGCATAAAAAATCAATTCTAGTTGATAGTATTTAATTCATTTATATAGACTAGCAATTCGTCCACTTTGTTTGATAACCCTCTGATATTATTATGTAATAAACTAATCCCTGCACAATTTTTAATTTTGGTATCTGAAAACTCTTTATTTTTTAAACCAATTTATGTTAAAATACTCTGCCTAATACTTGACCCTAATCTAAAAAAGGAGATGCCCTAACACCATTAACAACAGGAATCTTTTCTATTACTATTATTATTCCACGATTCTTAAAGTGTGTGGCGGAGGGTGTCATTGCACCTATCCGGAAAGGTAATGGTCACGTGAATTTGTAGCCTCAATTAATCGTTTTACTATCAGATCTGAAAGAATCCTTTTCCCTCTACTATTGAGGTGTAGGCCATGCCTAGTATAACCCCTACCTATCAATAACATCTACGGGTACTAAGCCCACGTCAGAGACAATATCAGACATAAGAATCCGTTCCAGTTAAACATTCACTCGCATCTGTGGCTGATCATAGCGTCTGAGGACTGACATCATACTGAACCGGGTGTTGCACGTTGCTTCTGCTATTTTCTCCAGGTCATCTCTGATACTATACGTATCATCCCTGCTATTTCCCGCTCATCGCACTATTACTACATGATCCTGATCTGTGAAATCCTACCTGAGGCAGACTAACACTAAGGTTTGAAGAAACTCATGACCTGGAAACCTAATCCTAATTTTTCCTGTACTAATGTGCCAAAACCTCGTCCATGACTACTACCTAACAGCAAGACTTTCTTTTTCCCTAATCCCTGCCTATCAGACTAAACTGCACAGCTTTTCCTACATGTCTGCTGCTTATTCTCTACACCTACAGCTACAGAAGGCTCATCCCTTTCTAACTCTGGCAACAAGGCAAACCTATTTTGCAACCCAACAACAAAAGAATCAGAAGCCCTTCTTGTTCTAATGCCCTTTTCCTTGTTACCAGTTCCCAACCATCTCGATTTCCCTCCCTGCGCAGCCTATCCAACTCCTTTCTAGCGTCTATCAGTTCAGGGCACTAATCCTTATCTCCTGTTCTAATATCTTCCTACTTTTGAAACAGTCGTTACAGAACCATTGGAGAACGTCCTCAATTTCCCCATTTTCAACGACACTACAGTTTCCTCCCCTATGAAACCATTTCTCACACCCATCGCAAACAATTCCCGTTCTAACTAATCTACGGCCATTTCCACACTTTTCACTCATGATTACAAGAAACTAACAAAAACAAAGTACACAATGCGAGAGGGAAAATTAATTGAACTTAACCTTACAAAAAACTGCTTAATTAATTCACAAGTAAGCTTTTTCTAAAAAAATCTACAAATCAGTACTTAAATAGACTTAACACCGCCTACGGAAACGATCACTGATAATATAGAAACCAAAATCTATTCTAAATGATATTTACACTCTATAACAAAAATCTGATCTCAAGCCTAGCGTTCAAAAATGTAAACAAACACAGAAAATAAATACGGAGCAGACCACAGCACTAAATCACAATTTTTTTTTTTTGCATGAATAAATAAAAATTACATTACATTCATTTTCCATTGATGCCAATATAAGAGACTGGTTCTGTCGGATATGGAAAGTTGTCAATTTACAGATAAACAGTTGCATAACAAAATAATACGTACACCAGTAGATGAACAGTCATAGCATCTATGGTACATTAAACAATTCCATAACAAAGATAACACCAGACGATGTACAGTCATAGCATACATGGTACATTAAACAATTTTATTGTTAGTGGTTTAATTAATATGATAAATAACCAGTCCACCATACATTTCACGTTAAACTTGCTGTTATTTTCGTAAAAACGACGTCAAAGATACTGTTTATATGCATACATACAATCCAGCGATTGTATACAATACTTCTTCCACAGACAATACAGTACTTGGCCGTCGTAAATTGAGTAGGTGAAAACTGTTTCTCTGTCTCGGATGTTCGCTTAATATGAGCTACATCGAAATTTCTAGAACACTTCAAAAGCTTCCGACAGATATTTCTCGAACATTAACAATACTTAAACAACTGAAACATATTAAAAACAATCAGAATTAATACATAACATATACAATCATTACAAAATGTTCAGAAATGGAAATTAAAGATACTTAAACACAAAATTATCCACAGAAATCATTTTAAACTGCAGCAAATTGTCCTTTAGACGTCGTAACTTGCCTTAATACTTGGAATTACAAACATTTAAGCAATTCTCTTGCAAAATTCTATCCTTAAACACATTAAATGGTATTTATATAATTTCTTTTTTGAAAAACAAAGTCTATTTACACTGATTACCAGATTTAAAAAAAACATACAAGATCTTTTTCAACCAAACTCTAGCTTACTACAAATGCTTCACAAAATACAACTCCATGGAAGTCCAGGTTTGAGGGCTGTCACAAATTCCATAACATAATAATACATACACCTGAATATGTAAAGTCATAGCAGACATGGTACCGTAATTATGTAAAATTACATTTACACAAGCTACTGTCTGTTATTTTGTCGATACCGGTACCTTAGAAGTAAATTCTTCAACACAGTAGAAGTAGTTGTCAATGAAATATTTTTTCAATTTTTTCCTGAATTTATTCTTTCCATCTGCTATTCTTTAATATGAATTGGGAGCTTATTGAATATATGTATCCCTAAATATCGGGCCCCTTTTCTAACAAATGACAATGACTTGTAATCCTTGTGAAGATAATTTTTATTTCTAGTGCCATAACTGTGTATTTTACTATTTGTTTCAAAAAAAGTATAATTTGTAACTACAATGGACATTAATGTGTATATATGCTCAGACGCTAATGTTAAAATCCCTAACTTCTTGATCAGCTCTCTACATGAAGTTCTATTGCTAACCCCACACATAATTCTTATTACTCGCTTTTGGCTCTGAACACTTTGTCTCTGTGGGTAGAATTGCCCCAGAATTTTATTTCATATGACAATAAGGATTGAAAATAAGCAAAATAAACTAGTTGCCTCATCCGGAGATCACCTATAGGTGAAATTGTACGAAATGCAATTGCGACTGCACCCAATCGCTTTAGTAAGTCAGAAACAAGCACTTTCCAATTTAAATTATGATCAATATACAAATCTAGAAATTTCACACTCTCTACCTCTTGAATGGACTGCCCTGCAAATTTTATGTCTATATCTGGTGTTAATCTGTGTGATGTACTGAATTGCATATACTGAATTTTATCAAAGTTTAAAGACAAGCCATTAGCTGTAAACTATTTATTAATAAGTTCAAAGACATAATTTGAAATATTTTCTGTAGATAAATCTGGAGTATTTTTAATTCCTATGTTTGTGTCATCTGCATATTGGACAAATTTTGAATTTTTAGATGAAACTCAGGGTAGATTATTTTGTATATATTGAAAACAATAGTGGCCCCAATATAGAACCTTGAGGTACTCCACATCTGATTAATTTCCACGCAGAAAACAGTGGACCTCTTAAGGCAGCCTTAAAATTCTCCATTGACACTTTCTGCTTTCTATTTAGAAGGTAAGAACTAAGCCATTTATTAACAGTGCAATCTATACCACAATAATTTAATTTGTGTATCACTCATTAACACTCACAGTAGTAAAATGTATTAGCATTTAGAAGTTCAAATTACTATTACAACAAAAACTAACTATTAACTATATTTATTTATAATTTAAATACACGTGCTTCCACGGTATTCCAGAGATGATATAGTTAATCTTTATATATAAAGATGAATGTATGTTTGTTTGTTTGTTGGTTTGTTTGTTCTTCATACAAATCCACAGTTTTCATCCGATCTCGATGAAACTTTGCACACTTATCCTTTGAAACAAGGAGAAAAATACTGTCTACATTTGGTTGAAAAATTATCTGTATAAATAACACATGTTGTCTCATAACTTCGAAATACGGCGATAGACAGACACGTTGGATGTGGACGTCTCCAGACCGTGTTACCGTGTAGGGAACTGGCAGCTCAGTGGCTAAAGAGCTTGCTTACGAAAGTCGTGGTCTCCGGTTCAAGTCTCCGTGGAGGTCAAGATTTTTAAAAATTGTTTTTTATCGTAAGAGTCAGGCCTGGGCCGTAGGTTATTTGGATTGAATGTTAAACTGTAGATATTATAAAGTTAGGGGTGCAATGCGAGGCAAATCGTAAGTACTCTTGCAATTTTGTAGGTGTACACTTTTTTACGTTATAATGATCCCTCAGGTGTTGTTCGCAGTCAGTGTGTAAGTGTGAACCACAGTAATACTAATATAAATACGGAAGTAAGTCTCTGTCTTTTTGTTACGTTTTGTCGACTATATGGCTATATCGTTGTGATGGAATTTTATAAGGAAAGCTGTATGAAGGGCACAGGATATTTTTTCCAGTATGATTAACAGTTGTAGTCACGAAATTTTGAGACCTTATCGAATGGTGACAGAAATATGTTGGAAATTGATTCTCTTCAAGAGACAGGTTCGACGGTAGGATGATATAGTGATAGCTTTCCTGTCATATTATTCCGACTCGATATTGTTTGGGACCAATCCTTCGTTACCAACAACTTTCTATATTTAATTCTGGCAAAAAAAAATCTTAATCCACGCGTACGAAGTCGCGGGTACGAGGCTAGTTAACTATAAAAATACAAGCCGAAATAAATATGTAATATTTTTAAGCAAAAGGATACTTACTTTGGAATAAACTGTGGTGTAAAGTTTCTGGGCATTGCAGGTATCCATTAGCGGAGTAATGCATACTCTTTAGGAGACGAAAATAACCAAATTTTCGGTCGCTTTGGATAATTTCCATTGCATCTAAGAATGAAACATATGTTTACGAATTCTGCAGAATAACAATTCACTAATAACTATCGTAGATAATAGTAAATTACGAAAAAAACATCTCACACTTCGCACGCACAACAGCTTACTAATTGCTACCCTCTCAACGGTCTTCGCTGGCTGATGTGACGTCAGAACGGTTTTGTGACTTAGGCACCGGGCCTGTATGTAGATGGTGTTGCTATTATACCAATTTCTCTCCCATACTTTCTTTAACGCATGTTATGGGCATTAGTTTCGTCACTTAGGCGAACGACCCTTTAAAGAAGATGGGATTAGTGGTACTACTTCTTGATTATGATAAACGTATAGTTATTATGCCCACGTGAAATACGAAGCTTATTTTTAAAGTAAGTTCCGTTAGCGATTATTGCCGTTGCAATGCTGCGATCGTTGCGTGCATTAGCATTCAGTTCTCCAGTTGCTAAGCAACTTGTACCCGCAGTGTAATACTGCTGGTTCTTGTATATGGTTCGTGCTGAGTGACATGTCTGCCGGCTGTGAAATACGGTCGGTCGTGTAGACATGGTTTGTTTGAATTCATTTTTCAGGTGTCACGTGACTAACCTATCTCGTCACCTGTAGTCCACAACTCTCGCCTTTTTCACGCGTGAAAAACGTCAATACGTTGGAAGCTCTGTCGGTTTTGTGTTTCTTCATGATCATGTTGGGCACCCATGGTGAGCACAATTCGCGAAACTGTTGTAAAGAACAATCCGTGAAATTTGTGAATATTTCAGAAATTATTAACGTCCCGTCCTCGCGATTCTTTTTTTTCGGCAGTTTTTACCGTGGTGCCACATTCTGATAATGAATTCTTATAGAACTCGACGAAACAAATCAAAAATCAATTTTTTTTTTTTTTTGATATGTCGCTTGGTTTTCAAGATATATCATGAATAAAATTTTCTCGGGTAACTAGCCGAGTTAGTCCATCGTTTGACCACGACGTTTCGGCGGTCCCAAACTCTGCCGCCATTGTCAAGTCACTTGACAATGGCGGCAGAGTTGTGACCGCCGAAACGTCGTGGTCAAACGATGGACTAACTCGGCTAGTTACCCGAGAAAATTTTATTCATTTACAACGCCGAGAAAATCTCCAGTCTTACAAGATATATTATGTCAAAAATCAGTAATAGGTATAGTTCCTTGTGGTTTTCTCGACGTGTCTTATGGTCCAAGCCGTATTTCAACCTAACAGCAACCACTAGCAAGAAAATAAAACACCTATAGTAGATTTCCATCGTCTGGATATGGTGGTTTTGGTAATTTTTTTTCTTGTCCAGGCCGGATCCCACCCTAATCTCATCATCTTATCACATGTGAGATTATCTCGAGAACTAAGCGAGAT
The DNA here is from genome assembly GCA_031002005.1 of Vandiemenella viatica. Lineage (NCBI taxonomy): Eukaryota > Metazoa > Arthropoda > Insecta > Orthoptera > Morabidae > Vandiemenella > Vandiemenella viatica. The sequence goes on along the minus strand of CM061920.1, from coordinate 256,878,036 downwards.
ATAAAAAAAACATTATTGTTTATTTTCGATTTGTCTCATCGAGTTACTTACGAATTCATCATCAAATTTTGCTATGGCGAAATTTTCGTCTGGTCCACACTGCATTTCAACATAACCACGTCAATTTTGAGATGCGATATCTCAAGAACTAAACGTGATATTAAAAAAATAAAAATTCTATACTTTTAATTTGTCTCCTCGAGTTTCATAAGAATCCATAATCAAATTGCTGAACCACGGTTATTGTAGAATTCCCTTTTATTTTTCGACTACACTCACCAAATCATCATTGACCGGAGACAGCCGACCGTTACGCTTTTCGTCATAAACAGAGTCGCGGCCCTCGCTGAACTTCCTACCCATCTCCTGACCATCCGATCACTCATGGCGATGAAGGTCGGCCGGTTTGACGTTTCTGAAATTCAAGAAACATATAACAGACCTTACTTCACAGTCGGCAGGACCGGTTAATTACCTTGAACATTCAATCAGTCATCACGAACCACACACAAGGACTAGCAATCTTACACTGCGTGTACAAGTTGCTTAGCAACTGGAGAACTGGACGCACACGTGTGACGACGTTTTTATTTTATTTTTATTTTTATTTATTTTGGACTTCGGTGACACAGACCATACAGCCATCTTATGTATTATACATTGGTGCACCGTAGTTACAACATGCATAGTTAGTACAATCGAAATTACAGCAGTACAGATACATTTATTTACAATTAAAATTCACAAGAACAATGTTCAGATATGCGACAGTTTCCTGCCTTTTTCATTCAAAATTCGATAACTCCATTTTTAAGTATTCAATTATACATCTATATACCCCTTTAATATCACTGGCAAGAAGTAAGATTAAATTTGTGGGTAGGGGGATTCGCATTTTGGCTAGTTCATTTATCATTTTATCCTGATGAGATTTAAATTTTTTGCATGAGAATAGTATGTGATTTATGTCTCCAATAGCCTGGTCTTGACAATCACAAAGAGGAGATTCTCGAATCCCTATCCGGTGCAGGTGGCTTGGGAAATTCCCGTGATGGAAACGAGCTCTGGAAATAGTGGTAATAAGGCGTCTGCTGATGTTCCACTTGTAAAACCATGGTTTTGTTGGTATTATTGGTTGGACACTTCCGTAGTGTGAGCCTTTAATGGTTTTTGATATATTCCATTCTTCTTGCCAAGTGTCCCTTGCTCTTTCTTTAATGCTTGGGATCATGTCTGCGACCACAAGTTTCATGTTCTCTTTGTGTCCCACCTGTATAGCTTGTTTGTCCAACAAATCCACCTGTTCATTGTGCTTTATTCCGCTGTGGGATGGAATCCACAGCAGATATGTCGTAATACCAAGCTCCCTGTTGTACTTTATGTATTTCGTGATTTCAATTATTAATAGGGATAAGTGATTGTCCCAGGTTGTGTTTTCCAAACTCTTAAGTACACTAAGGGAGTCTGTCAGAATCACTACTATATTATGGCCACATAGGCGGCTGTATTTATCTGCCTCAAGAAGAGCTCTAGCTTCAGCTGAGAAGATGGACGTTTCTTCCGGGAGAGAATACTGGGCAGAAAATCCTGTGCTGGGGCAGAAGAAGGCACAACCTACTCTACTTTTGCCTGGAACCTTCGATCCATCTGTGTAAATATTAAGTACGTTGTCCCCTAACGTTGAAATATAATTGATTATTTTTTGATTAATATTTGGATATCTGTCTGCTTCCAGAAAATGAACATTATTTGTTTCTAGACGTAATTCGTAGGGTTCAAGATATATAGGGTGTGTTTTGTAGGATATGATCTTATCTTTGCTATTTTTCCAGAACGAGTAGGATTCAAGAAGTGGTAGCCTAGCACTATTGATTCGCAGCATTGCAACGTCAACAATGGATAACGGAATTACTTTAAAAATACGCCTCGTACTTTTATCTAGTAGATACATACGTTACTACCACGGTACAAAAATTCATCTCATTTTGTCGACGAAGATAAGTCTGTTAATGCTGTTATATTCAGACCAGTGAATAATAAATTTTGGTTGAATTTTTTCGGCAGCTTCCATTGATCATTTTCGTGCTATCTTAAATATTGGAAGAAATCTCTTCCACAATATTGATTTGAACTGCTAAATCCATTTCACAGGATAAATGTCACCTCAGTATATTATTTTGTTTCGGAAAATCATAAAAAAAGAGTTAAAAATCAAAACACAATTCTTCCATGTGGTAGAGTTAAAGATAGTCAGCACGAGAGAGTCATAACGCAGAAGAATTTTTATACGATGCCATAAAATCAAGGTACTGTTGGCAGCGTAAAACATAAAATGTAATGTCATTTTATCTTACTTGCATAAGCTGGAAATTAAGATAAAAGAGAGGTATTCATTGGACAATAGTTTTATGTGCACGAGAAGCCTTACACATAGCTAAGGAGACTTGAGTTATTTAGAAACGTTTTCATAATAAATTCTTTCATATTTTTATAATGTTATAGCTCGTAGAAGTGAGAGTAGTTATGGTCACGAATGGGTAGAACTTGGCTATTGCCGAGGATCGAACTGGTTATCTCCATCACAATCATTTACGGTTAATCCACCATATTCGGTTTTTGCATACAGTCGATTCATAAGTTGAAATATTCTCCAGGGAAAAACAGTATTGAAGTTATAGCATTCATGTTGAAAAGTACCACGGGTTAACTAGCTCGAGGATGTAGAAAATTGAAGCATTTACCGCATCTACAAAACGGTGAACAGGAAAGGTCCTCGCCGCTCAGCGCTGATTTTAACCGTTTTTAGATATCATAAGGGAAGACCACAGTTTGTTTGCGCTAGTAAACCAGGGTCTCGTTGTGGCGAATAAATCATGATTACGGTGATTGGTGAAGTGCGGTTAACTTTGCAGGTGAAGAGACGTTGTAGTGAAGTGATGAACAAGTAATGATGCCTTCGTGTCGTCCCTGTACGAGGTGCATTCTTGTGGGGAATAAGAAGAGCTCGAGTATAATTATTAAACACTACAGCCAGTGGTAGGTTGCTTGTAACAAAGTTCTCTATCAAAATGTGGCGGCGTTCTGAGATCCCGGTGACGGATCTGGTTGAAGAGCGCTGCGGCAAGATCTATCGGCTCGCCGTAGAAACTGGCAATGGTTTCCTCGAACCACATCCTCGTGGTACATCTTGACCGGTGATTATTTCGGTCTACGCCGAAGAGGTGAAAATCTAGGATCACCGAGAGGCCGATGTCTTCGTCCTAGTTGCATCTCTAGTGATGCAACTAGGACGGATGGGGTGATAGGTGAAAGGTGATAGGACCTTTCTTGCGTTGTTGCATGGTCCAGTGTTCCCCTCCACAAATGCAATGAGATGAGAGGCTTGGATCAGACACGCGTGTGACAAACTGACACCCACTCACACACACCGATGCCTGAACATACGGACCGTTCTCACAGGCGATGGTGGTTTTTGCACAACCACGATTCCTGACTGATGCGAAGTAGGCGCAAACATATTTTCCAGCTCGACCATTAGTAAGAGCATCCATTGTAACTTATTGCTTCGTGAATCCACGATAATATGAAAATGCTAACTCAGATATTACGGTACATGTTCTGATCATCGGGCCAATACCACTGACTTACGTCGTTTATGAATGTGTCTGACGCCCACCAGCACACGTTACACCTACTGAAGTTATCATTGCACTGCTTCTTTAAGTCCTGAATACGTGCTTGCTTAAAATTGTATATACACTATATTCTTTTTAACCCAATTCAAAAAAAGAAGGAGGTTCTCAATTCTTGTTTATTTTTTTTTTTGGTATGTATGTTCAGCGATATCTTCGCCAATTTTGAACCGATTTGAATGAAATTTTTTTAGTGGCTAGAGTATACCTCCAAAGTGGTCCCACATGAATTTCATTGAGCACCCCTTCTACTCCCTTCCACCCCTTAATTTTTATACAAATCCACATTTTTAATTCGATCTTCGTTGAAACTTTGGACATATATAGCCAAAAATAAAGAGAAAAATACTGTTAACTTTCGGTTTAAAAAACTGAACCCTTCTCCCCCTATCCACCCCCCTTAATTTTTGCCAATTTTCTTTATTCAAAGCTACAGTCGACACCATTTAACTGATCTACCATTAAAGTCGGCAATTGCATTTAGTTTTTCATGGAGAAGGTTTCTGACCAAAAAAAATAAAAATTAAAACCACCCCTCTCCCCTTCCCTTAATTTTATAGAAACCTACATTTCTATATCTGATTTTATTGAACTTTGATCATGTATACTTTAAAACCAAAGAGAAAAATCCTGTCGACATTTGGTCTGCCAAAGCTCAACCCTTTCCCTCTTACCACCCCTTTAATTATTGTCAGATGTTCTCATAAAAAGCTACACTTGGACACCGTTTGACCGATTATCATCAAAGTTGGCATATACATGTAATTTTTTATGGAGAATCTGACCAAAAATCAGTAAATAAAAAACCACCCCTCTCCCCTTTACACCCCCTTAATTTTTAGACAAACCCACATTTTTTTATCCGAATTCGATGATACTTTGGACATGTATAGTCAAAAATAAAGAGGAAAAATACTGTCAACTTTTGGTTTGAAAAAACTGAAGCCCATCCCCCTATCCACCCCCTAAATTTTTACCAATGTTCTTTATACAAAGCTACAGTCGACACCATTTAACTGGTCTCCATTAAAGTTGGCATATACATGTAATTTTTCATGGAGAAGGTTTCTGACAATAAATAAATAAACCACCCCATGTCTCCCTTTACACCCCTTAATTTTATAGAAATCTATTTCTTATCTGATTTTTATTGAACTTTGCCCATGTATACTTTAAAACAAAGAGAAAAATCCTGTCAACATTTGGTTTGCCAATGCTCAACCCCTTTCCCTCCTTCAACCCCATTAACTTTTGTCAATGTTCTTTTAAAAAGCTACAGTCGCAATCGTTTGACCGATTACCATGAAAGTTGGTGCTTATATGTATTTTTTTCACGAAGAAGGTTATTAAGGTTCTTGCGGTGGTTTAATTACTGATTAATTAATTAGAAAGTCCACCAAAAAAACTTATGTTTGAAGATGTCTGTTTATTTCTTTCAAATCAACAAGTCAGCAATATTCACAAACATAGGTACAATACAGAGATGCACTCCTGAATAGTCGCAAAGATAATCTATCTGTAACACTGAATGATGTCAACTAACTGACTGACTTACTTACTGAATTACTCACTTCTCTGTCCAGGCGATCTGTTTATATAGTCTCTATCGAAATTACGAGAATTCTTCAAAGGCATCCGCCCGATATTTCTCGATCATTAACAATCACTCAAACAATCAAACATATTAAAAAACAATCGGAATTAATACAAAATTACTTAACAACATTACAAAATGATCAGAAATGGTAATTAGAGATACTTAAATACAAAATTATTTACAGAAACGTAGAAAATTGTCCTGTAGACATCGTAACTTACATTAATACATGTAATTACAAACATTTAAGAAATTCTCTTGCACCATTCGGTTCTTAAACATATTAAATGGACTTTAAATAATTTTCTTACATAAAACAAAGTCTATATACACTGATTTACAAGAATTACAAAACAAACATACAAATCACTTTCAAGCAAACTTTAGCTCACTACAAATACTTCATACAGTACAATGCTATTCAAAATTCAGGTATGAGGGCTGTTACAACCCCTCCCCAGGATTCACTTAATTTTACACAGTTAAATTGATTGAATCCGTCACGAATCTAAGCAGGTTGAATGTACACATAATGCAGACACGAACAGATTACAATCAATCAACCATAATGACTTTTACAATGAACAATACAATTCTTCATTACATACAACATCTGCACATAGTCCATGACACTGATCAAACGTTCAATGCCATCACCTTAAGTTACAATTATTTTCACTCCAAATTACACACTTGATGTCTGCTTGTTAATGACAACAGTCTGTTTACATTTTACAGCTGATAATTTGTCACCACAATGTAGAAAGTCACAACATCATGAAAACATCAAAAGTTTCTACACAAAACTGTCACACAAACTATTTACATGCATGCAATTGACAAACTTATTTACAAAATTAGATATTTACAGGTTGTTAACCCCTCCCCAAACCATGCATTCCAATTGATTCCATAAGTGGGTTCCAAGATTTCTCTGGAAACCCAAAACCATGTAAGTTAATTTTTTTTTTCTAACTTTCCAGTTCTCTTCTACCTTTGAATACTCATCTAATACCACATTTCTATTTACACAAAGCTTCACTATATACAGACAGAATACAAACTTCAATCATCTCGAAACAACAAACTTTGGTATAACACACACAACAGAGACATAAAATGGTTCTGTTTTAGCAAATTGATTGTCACTTAAAAGCAATGTTGCTGACTCAACTGGTAATACAAATTTATTATTCTCACTACTGCAGTTTAGTCCATCATTACTCCCAACCCCACTCTTCATCATCTGATTACTACTTAAACTTACCAAATTATCTGAATCAGTACCTAAAACTGTTTTAACATCTGGCTTACTGACTTCCTCCACAAAATAATTATTTTTCTCAGCAACTACTACTTCACTATTAGCTTCCACATCAAAGAGGAGTACAAAACATAGTGTCCTCTAAGTCACATTCTGTACATTTTTCCAAATCAGAAACTGGTTCAAATAAATCATTACTCCCACCCATTTCTTCAATGTCATCATCTACACCAAATAAAGAGCTAAATAATGTATCAGCTAGGTCAAAATTAGGACATTTTTCCAGCATAGGGATTGGTACATAAGGCTTTTCAACCTCTCTCTCTTCAGAAGACAAATACTTTGACTTACAATTCTCCTCCTCATCTGGGTCTCCTATCCACACCACTGTATCACCTTCATCTTCAAGATATCTGAGAAACTCCTCGATTTTAGCACACATAGTCCCAATTATACCATTCTGGATCTTACAAGTTTCCGATAGCCACACTGTAGTCTGCACTACAAATTCTGCACCCCTTTTTGGGCAGTTCTATCATTACCGTGGCGCCAAAATCTGATGATGAATTCTTGCAGAACTCGATGAAATAAATCGAAAATAAAGAATAAATTTTTTTGATATCTCGCTTGGTTTTCGAGATATAGCATGTTAAAAATCAGCCATAGGTATAGTTCCTTCTGCTTTTGATGTTTTTTCTTCTGGTCCAGGCCGTATTTCAACCTAACAACAATCACTAGGAAGAAAATAAGACAGCTATAGTGCATTTCCACCAGGTTGATATGGTGGTTTTGGTGAAAAAAAATTTTCTGGTCCAGGCCGGATCTCACCCTAACCTCATCACTTTTGAGATACAATATCTGGAGAACTAAGCGAGATATCAAAAAACTTTTATTCTTTATTTTCCATTTGTCTCATCGAGTTACGTAAGAATTCATCATCAAATTTGGCTATAGCGAAATATTTCTTCTGGTCCAGGCCGTATTTCAACCTAACTACGTAAATTTTGAGATACGATATCTCGAGAACCAAGCGAGATATCAAAAAAATTTATTCTTTATTTTCGATTTGTTTTGTCGAGTTATATAAGAATCAATCATATTGTGGCGCCACGGTAATGATAGAATCCCCCCTTTTTGTAATTAAGCTGTGACCATTTCGTAAATCTTCTACATGAAAATTATTACTTTCGCACACTGATTCTAGTGATAAGGTACTATGGTGGTCCCCTTCCCGCTTTATCTTATTATCAACCTTTACATCATCAACATCATTAATTACATCTATCATAACCTTATCCTGAAATTCACTTGCTGCTACCTCCACCTCTTCCAATAAATCTTCTCGGGGATTATTCATAAAAATGGTATTAACTCTATAGCAGTTGGTACCTGGACCCACATTCTTGTCCACCACTGCGGGGCCCATCACAGGGGTGGTCTTTAGTTTGCCTGCCCATGCTGCCTTTCCCTTTCAGATTGAGGGTTCTGTTCTCTCACTCCCCCATTATCATTCCTCCTTGCGTAATTATCACGACCCATCCCCTAGATCTACCATCCCTTGACCCATTACCCCTTCTAGGGGGACTCCTGCTGCCCCTCCTATGGTGTTGATGGTGGTAATGTTGTTCATTGAATGACTCCTGGGCATCCAAGCGTCTCAACAATTCAGAAACTCTATCCACATTTACTACATCCAAAGTGGCAATTAAATTTCTTGTTTGCTGAGGTAGCCTAGCTCCTATCAAATCAATGAATTCCTCCTCTCCATAAGGATGGTCTAAGTACTTACAACGGATCCAACATTTATGAAAAAAATCATGTTGAGTTTCCCGACCAGGTTTATAGGGCCTCCATCATCAACTCCCTCTTTTCCTGAATTGCCTGCTTGTCGACCAAAAATGTTTCAAAAAGTTTTCTTTAAACAGCTTGTAGTCAGTCACTTCCCTAGCTTGTCTATCACCCATGTCCTAGCATAAGACTTTAGATGTTTACCCACAAGTGCAATTTTCTTACTATCGGGTAACAAATTAAAATAGTCTGATCTTTCAAAATTATCTATAAACTCAATAGGTGAAGTCTTCCACTGTCATCATAGAATTCAAATTCTTCCTTAATGTCAGCACTAACAATTGTGTTACCTAGTGTGGGAGCTTGACTTAACTGTATCTGCAACCCAGTAACCTTTTCTCTAACTGATTTACATTGCTTTCTAATCCCTGCGCCAACTGTTTCTGCTGCTGCACCAATGTATTAATATTTAATCCCACCTCTTGTCTCAACTCATTAACTTTAACATCATTAGCTTGGAACAAAGCAACATATTCCTCCTTCATCTTATCACAATTTTCACTGACTTCCTTCACCTCTTTATAAATCAAATTTTCACATTCAGCTTATTTGTTCACAAAATTTGTAACCTTTTCAAATTTCTCCTTACATTCTTACTACCTTCCCCAATTTAGAATCTAAATTGTTAATATCCTCTTGAATTGAGAGCTAAAACCCTGAAATTGCTCTGCGATTTTAATATCAAAACATTTAGTCAATTCCGAGAATTTGCTCTCAAAATCCAATTCATTTTTAAACTCAGAAAACTTACTGTCAAACTTACTATCAATTTCGGAAAACTGAGACTTAATTTCAGAAAATTTGCTGTCAAGATTAAACTCATTTTAAATTCTGAAAATTTATTATCGAATTTACCATTGATTTAAGCAAACTGAGAATTAATTTCAGAAAATTTGCTGTCAAATTCGGAAAACTTTGCATTAAAACTGGCTACAAAGGACTCTAGAAAGGCTTGTAGATTCTGACTAACAGCCATTTTCAGTAATTAGCAAAATCAACATGAAAACAAAGTTAAGAAGAATTAAAAATTTTCTAACCTGCCACAAAATCACATGCAAAAGCAAAATTTGAATATTCAGTACTTACTTTTGTACTCTCTAGACAAAGTGTATATAAAAGTAAAAGAAACATACTCTAGACCTTATGCGACAGATATTTTATTATGCGGCACAGAATTAATAGTACAGAACAACCGTCTCCAATGATGTTATTCACGCCAAATATAATATTGAAGTCAAGAACAAAATCTTTCGATATCTAATCTAAGTTTCTAATACCTTCATTCAAAATATTCCTAAATTCATGGCACAGAGGGAAATATTATTTCCGATCCAGGTCGCAAATGGTCCTAATCACATAGCCTTTGACATAACGTATCTCTAGAACTAAATGTCTCGTATTCTTGCATAAGAATGCTCCTGGCTGCAAATTAACAAAACCTTTGACACACGATATGGCTAGAACTAAGCGAAATGTCTAAATGTCTCGCCTTAAGATACCACGGAATTTTTTCTTCTGATATAGGTCACATTTCGACCTAACCACACAATCTATGTGATACTTACTATATTTCCAGAACTAAGCGAAGTCTGGAAAGGTCTCATCGAATTATGTAAAAATGCATCATCAAATTGCGGCGCCAATGGAAATTTTTCTTCTGGTACAACCAGTGTATTACGGCGGAAAATTCAAGCGAACTTAAACTATCAAATAAACTTTAAAATACAAAATATGTACGGATCATGTAAAATAAGTAAAAATATGGATAGGAGTATACTTTGTTATTACGCAACGTATATGCTTCATTGAATACATCCGAGAAATTATTTCGCATACTTGCATCTCGAAAACTTGCCAGCGTTCTTAAATTCGTTGTTTCAGAATGCAGATACTCTCTTTGGAGTGAATAATGTCATTAGAGATTGTTACACTTCTGTACCATTAATTCTGTGCCGTACCGCGACTTTTCTGTCGCATCACGTTTCAGGTATGTTTGTTTTTGTATACTTTTTTGTACAAAAAGATTTCCTCAAAAACAGATGTGGCAAATTTAAAAGCTATGGCACTGCCAATTTCCCCTCTGGGCCGGGCTGCATATCAGCTTAACCACATCATCTTCCAGTCAAGATATCTCGAGAACTAAGACAGATATCAAAAAACATTTATTCATTATTTTCAATTTGTTTCCTCAAGTTCTATACGAATTCTTCATCAAATTGTGGCGCCACTGTTATGATAGAATCCTCTAGAAATTCTTTACGGATTTTATTTTATTATCAAATATTCGACTTGGAGATTCATGAATGTCATGGTAACGTTTTATTTTGCTTTCGTGTACACTTTTTCTCGAAATGTATGACCTGAGGAATGTGTGTGACAAATTTCAAATGAATAGTACAATTCTACTTAATAAGTATCTGCATTTGGATGTGGAAAGCAGTTTTTACTCAACAATGAATACTTAAGAACACGTGGAATAAATATCAACAGCTAATAACATGCATTTATTGCGTGATAACTTGTAGCGATCTAGCCATATTTCAAACAACTTTATACATTTTTCATACGTTTGATGGCTTCACATACAACGTTTAATGAAATATGCGTGGCAACTTTTCCGAAAAAGGAGAGTGCAAATTTGAAGAGGGCATAATAAGGAAGCAGTTAATCCAGATTTCAACAGGTCAGTACCAGTTTTGGGATGGTGGAGAAGATCCCCTCCCACCCATAATATGCCTTTAGGAACGTGTGTAGTAAATTTCAGACCGATAGCACATTTACTTCTTGGGACCCTGGCGTTGCGGTCCTTCTTACCTCGTTCCTATTTTACCGCTGCAAATGTCATTATTTCAGTTGCATATAAGTAGTTCCAGTGCGTCAAGTTTCGGTCGTGAAACAGTGAATGTTTTTATGGAGATGAGATTTTTGAACTAAAATGTTGGCTAAGTTTGTGGTTGGTTTTAAATGCAGCCAAGAATTATTTTTCATTTCATTTCCTTTCAATGACGCCACATTACTAACGTCAGAGTTTCAGCCACATGTAAGTGGTCCCAACTGGTCATGGTTCGTAAACGATGCCATGAATGTATTAATGCACACGTAGCAGGAACTTTAATTTTGGAATAGAAAATATTAACGAAGTTTATGATTAGGTTTAAATGCACATAATACACTGGTACAACCAGTGTTAAAGACACCTGATTCGTTTTGTTAAAGGCACGGCGGATTTAGTTTTGTAATTTACGCAGTGTAGCACGAGGTTTAAGAATTCATAGTTACTTTTAAATTTTATTGGTTCCATATTGCAGCCTTCAAAAACTCAATAGCACATACGTTCCAACTCTAAAGCGATAAAAGCTACAATTTTACAAAATTAGGGGTATGACTGTTATTAGTAAAAGGAACAATTTATTCTACCTGCTGTGATTTGAACAGCAGCCAAAATTTGTACAGAGGTTCCTTGTACGATATTATTACAGAAAATTTTCACATAATATTTATCGTAGGCACCTTTCTTCGAGAAAAAACTGATTTCCGTATCCATATCACACATTAGCGTTTTCATTACTATTGTATGGCATTCAGCGAAAATTTAAAAACATCTCGTACCAGAGACAAAGTTTGTAATTGTCAAAGACGTTAATAAACATGGCGAGTGTGCTTACAGTAAATTATGTATTAATGACGCTTGTTACTTTTGAGTCACATATTACGTTAATATTCATGTTTTAAATTTCGGATAACAGATTAGATAAATAGCCGATGTCAAGAAACGAAACATGATCCTAAAAAAAAGATATTGTGATTTTATTGTCAATTTTCCTGCATGGAGTGAACATCTCAACTACAGTGTGATCCGTATATTATAATTACAGATCTAGAAATGAATTTAAATATTTGCTCCTTCATTCGGTAAATATAAGTCATCAGCTATTTCCGCAGATTTTTATTTGGACCCTTAGCTGTAAAAATTTGAAAAACCATCCAAAATGGTTTCCCTACTTTCTTCGTGGGACCCGGTAAAATCAAGAGACACATGCAGCTTGCTTACAAATTTATAAAAGTATAGATATTTTCCCTGTCTTTTTTCTTATGTAAAACGTAGTTTAAAGCATTTTTTCAGTCTTCGGTAATTCGTTCTGTTGCCCAAATGCCTAGTAAAATTTTTATCATCACGTTTGTGGTTTCTGGATATGCTGATTTTAGAAGTTCTAATATGTTCCATTTACAGACGTTGTTATGTTGTTTTTGAATCTTTTGATTTGACTGACCATCTCATTTTCATATGGTGGTGATATATTTTATTTGGTTCTTAATGTTTTGTAGTGGGAATCGTGTCAGTTCGTGCCACTTAAAAAACTTTTCGAAATACTCTGTGGGTACTATACAGATTCGATTATTATTTAATGGCAGTTGAAAGTTGTCTTTTTTAAAGCAGAAATATTGTGATTGGTATCCTGCGTGTTTGTTTATGAAGATTTTGTAGAAATTTCATATGTTGTTTTTCCAAAGACTTTCTCGATTTCAGAGCAGTTCCTCATTTTCATATTTCGTTTTTGTTTTACTGTTCTGCTATTCCAGTTGATGCCGCGCCTTTCGATTTAATTTAATTTAATTGCAATGGAGCACAGGCTCCGGTGGCAATTTCCCTACACCCCCATCTTCCCCCTATCCTGCACCCACCTACATTTGCCCTTTACAAATTTTATCTTTAAATTCTTACAACGTTTTCGGTAAATTATTCATAATTTCTCATGGTAACTCATTCCAATCCCTGTCACCCTTACCTAATAAAGAGAATCTTCCCACACATAGTGATTTTACCGCTAGATTTAGTGACTTTTGAAGTTCGATAGCGATATTCTTAAATGTTATCGCTAAAAAATATTTGGTGAATTTTAGTGATATTCAACCTTGCAGAGTTTCGAAAAATATATTAGCAACATTGCACAGTCATAACCATGGAGGAAGGAAATATATTTCCTTCCTCCATGATCATAACTAGTATAAAGCATTGCCAAGGATCACAGAGTAAAGGCAATTACAGAAATGTCTTTGGCCATAGATATAACACTTCTATCTATTCTTCCTTATTTAGCTATGCCTGCCTTGAGTTAGTTATGTCACGTTAGTATTGTTTCAGTTTTAGTTAGTGTCGAAGCGTTCGCGAAAGTTATCCAAATTAACTTCTGTTCCTGTGGTGTGTGAAGTGATATTTATCGCTCACTATGGAAGTGCCACTGAAAAAGAAGACGGTTTACCACTCAAGAATATCGGAGAGAATGGGAAACTAAAGACGAGTTTAAAATGTAGTTACAGCCTGGGCTAAACGAACCTAATAGAGCTTTATACACCTTTTCTCGTTGTGAAATATTCGCAAGAATGAATGATATAAAGAAACACAAAGACAAATGTGAAAAAATTTCCAAAAACATTTAAAGATAATATTGTCTCCGTTAAAGTTTAAGGTAGGCTACGTTTATTGCAGAACACACATCCATAACGCGCATTGACCACTTGTCTGAAGCTTTCAAAAAAAATTTATTACTGATTCAAAGCCTGTAAAGAATATGAAAATGCACAGAACGAAATGCAGTGAGGTAATTAAAAATGTCTTAGGTTCTCATTTTAAACAGATGCTTTTGGATGACTTTGGTTCTTAAAAGTATAGTGCTCTTTTAGATGAATCTACTGACCTTAATGTATTAGAATTATTGGGCATAGACATTAAATATTTTAGTTGCACGCAAAATAGTTATATCTGAATTTATAGCATTAGAACCACTGAGGAGCGCTGATGCTTCTGAAATTGCTACTGCTTCGTAAAATGGTTACAATCTCATGGTTTTTTACCGAAGAACTTGATTGGAATTGGGGTAGATAATGCCGCTGTCATGACTGGGATAAATAATGGCGTACATAATATATTTGAAACGGAATATTTTATTGTTGTTAGACGTGTTTGCCACTTCTGCAATTAGCTGTGTCACATGCTTCTGAGCAAATGTTACCACCAAATATAGAATTTCTCATCAGATAAACGTTGTGAATTGTGATGAGTACAGAGAAATATTTGAGGCGATAAATTGTCACGAAAAACCGTTGAAAATATTGAAGTCTTGTGACACTCGTTGGCTGTCCACTGAAGAAACTGTGACCAGGGTTTTTTCGCAATGGGAAAAATTAAAATTGCAATGCCTAATGAATATAGATAATTGCTATACAGCAGAAATATTCATTTTATGTATGCTGATGAGACTAATCGCCTTTTAAGTATGCTTTTTAAGGAGAATCCTGAATGATGTACAAATTGGAATGAAGAGCTTTGAAAATGAAGACTCAAATCCAGTTACCTTGCTGAACACCTTGATGACGTAGTTTCGTTCTATTTGTAATAGAGTACTAATGTCTTCAGCGGCAACAGCTGACAAAGATTATTTGTGCTTTAAAATAGAAGACCATCTTATTTAGGATATCTTTTTGAATCTCAACTGCGAAAAACCTCATTAGCACCGATGTCATAAATGTAATCTGAAAACTTTTTATTGAATTTACTATCTAATTAGTGAAAGAGATTCAACAAGGCTTCCTTCCAGCTACATTGTTTTGGAGAAAATGTGTTTTTTAAGTATGGTAAATACTCTTTGCAAGGGCTGAAGTTCTTGGCTGAAGTTCGAAAATACAAGAATGCTGCTGGAATAAATATCTTTCTGGGGTTGTTTGATTTAGCCATATCCGCTTTATCACTTCCTCGCTCGATCGCCGCAATGGAAAGGATTTTCAGCACAGTGAACATTGTTAAAAACAAATTGAGAAATAGGATGGCTGTAAATACTCTTAAAAACATTCTTTTGATAAGGAATCAGTTAAAAATTATGGAAAACCTGCTACAGTTACGAGCTTCTGGCTGGTTTGATTGCTGCAGTTGGTAAAGATGCTAAATACTCTTTTAGACTGACGATTCATCTCATACTTCCACAAGTTCTGCGACTCCAACGATATAGCAGGATTATGAAGGAGAAATACCAATTGAATAATTTGATGTTGATTTTTAATACAATGTTTTGTTGAATTTAATTAAAATATTAACTATTAAAACATTTTTATTTACTTACCTTACCATTTTCCTTTATTTTATTTAGCGATTTCTTGTGATTCTTTTAGTTTTAAATATCTCGTAATTTAGTGAATTTTGAGACCAGGTGTCTAGCGACTTCTGTTTTCGTCAGGTGGAATTACTTGGCCGGTTTTCTAGTTCAAAAAAGGTCTTTTGTGCATCTTTGGAACAGGATTTTTTTTTGTGCTGTATCAGTCAGTTTTGTGTGTGTCAAGTTCTTCTGTGAATGAAGGTTGGATTTTCCACTTACTTTTTTCAGGGATCGCACTGCTTTAATTGATGGATTAGTACCGACGTTTCGGCGCCCAACCTGGTGCCTTCATCAGGGTGTTCAGAATTGAAATGGTGTGGTTTTCACACAACTCCGTCGCTCACCATTTCGATTCTGGAAACCCTGATGAAGGCACCAGGTTGGGCGCCGAAACGTCGGTACTAATCCATCAATTAAAGCAGTGCGATCCCCGAAAAAAGTAAGTGGAATATTTGATTAATATGACGCCTGCTAAAAGCGTAAAATGTTGTATAATGTTGGATTTTGCTTGTATAGAAATTTGTAATATGTGGTTTCCTTTGATGAGCCTTTAACGTGTCAAATTTAATTTAATGCTTGTGAAGTAATAATCGGAGTCTATGTTTGTACTCCTTGTAATTTAAAAGTTCGTAACTTCTCCGTGGTTTGGATATGAGATGGCTACATGGTCAATTTGGAACTTACCTAAGAGTGAATTTGGTACTCGCCATGTCATCTGCTTTGAAGGATCCTTTTTTTTTAACATGTGTTGAAATGATTTTGAAATAAATCTCTTTCCGTTTTGTTTGGTCCATTTATTAGCTGGGTATTTTCCAGTTGTCCTTCTGTGTCTTCTTGCTCTTCCAAGTGGTACATTAAAGTTCCCTACTAAAATTTTAACGTAGTTTTGTGAGGTGTTGTTTAATATTTCTTCTAGTGTTTTACTGTATTTATCTTCCTTTCCACGGTCTATTTTACTAATTTTTTTTATTGGAATGTATTCATTGATTGGTGTGGAAATTTTGTTTAAACATTTGAAGGAGATTTTCTCTATTTGTTAACGAGTTTAAAGTATTTTCGCAAAAGCGACTATAGATGTAGTGAGTTTTGTTAGTCTTAATTTCGAAGATACTGTAATTCCCAAAGTCTATTCCGTTTATTTGTTAGTGTTGTTTCTTAGAGTGCTAGAACCAGAATGTTTTGTTTCGTTAGTTTTTCGTTTAGTTCATGAAATTTTCCTGTTCACAAGAGTGTGTTTATGTTTAGTGTTCCAGAGGTCTCCGATACCCATTGTTCGCGTTTCATACTTGACGTCCCAGACAGTCTGGTTGTACTGTCCTTGACAGTAGAGCATTGGATACAGCATTGGACAATTTTTTGATTTCTGCGGCGCTTCATTTTACTTGAAAATCAAAACGTTTGGACGGAAGTCCTGTTTTTGTTTTTAGGATTGTAGGGAGTAGTTCCAGAAGAAGAGGTTCTTCGGCCCTCTCTGCCGTAGGGAACAATTCTATTCCTCTTCTGCTGTTGACCATGGTGTATTTTATTTCACTCAAGTCCGCCGGTAAACCGATGATCTATCAGCCACTTTGGACGCTACACGTGGGAGTATAACCTCTCACCCTGCTACGACAGCGTAGTGTGTTCGTGGAAAATTATATTACATTCGTAGATAACTATGAAATTTGCTAGAAATTCTGATTTAATTATTTGGAATAAATTTATACCGAAGCAAGTCAACAGTAGTCAATATATAACAAGAATGACAACAGTGGGAGAAGAGTAAATACAAAAATATGATGATGTATGTGGGATTTAAAATCTCAGAAGCCGAAGAACGTTAGGAAGTGATCTTTAAAAACAGAAGTCTTTTAGTTTCGATGATGAATTTATAATCAAAAAGAACTTTTTAAAAGTATATATTTCGATCTCAAAAGGGAAGTGAAAAGAGCTGAAAGTGAAAAATCTGGAAGTGAAAAAAGCTGGAAAGAAACATAAAAATGAAGCATGTGAAATATGGTACTGTAAAAGAATATCGAAAATTAAGTGGACAGATATTATATAAAGAGGTGAAATAGCCCGAAAGGCTAAAGAGATTGAACTGCAGTCCACATGACGATTGGTTAATTCAGACAAAGTTTAGGAACTATAAAAGAATACTGAAGCAGTGGTAGTGTGCTCTACAGTTCTTGACTTCAGATTCTTTCAGCGTTTTGGTAAATTATTCGTCATCTCTGTCTATAATTTATTTCAGTCCCTGATCCACTACGAAAGAAAATCTTCGCACACTCTTAAGCCTGAAATTAAGTGCCAACTTATTGCCATAGTCATATTTTCCCTTCCTCCTGATTCCTCTCCTGATTCTTGCAACAATATCTTTCCACGCCTCATCACCAATATAGGTCTTTCACACTCCACTGACTCTCTTCACCCTCCTTCTGTCTTCCAATGAATCCTATTCATCATATCAGTTACTGATTGCATTCGGCGGTAATTTGCAGACACAAATCTAGCAGGCCTTCTTTGCACTCACTTCAACTCCTCTATTTGATACCAAAAATGTGATTCCTCTACTACACCACCATATTCTAGCAATGGACTTACCAAAGTTTTGTAACCCTTAGTTCTCTGGTACATTCTATCATTACTCGCTACAAAATGTGAATGATTTTGAAACCTTTTACTACTACCTGTCCAGTGTGTCCTGCCCAGTTCAGTTTGTCATCAAATAATACGCCAAGGTATTTACATTTAAAGTCTTCAACAAGCAATTCTTTCCCCACCCTATAACCAATCTTTAGTCTTTTATCTGTGTACTATTTTTTTCTTCTTCTTCTTCGTTCCATGTTGACCTGCCTAGCTAGATATTCTCTTCTGGTCATCCTGTAGCTGTTCACGGTCTTCTACAGTTTTTATCCTGTTATAATTCATCTGCAAACAACCTAACGTCTGACAGTATACCATCAACAAAATCTTTCATTAGAATAATGAATAACAATGGTCCCAATACGCTACCCTGTGGCACTCGAATTTTCATTTCCACTTGTTTTGATACTGCATTTCTTATCCTAACATCTGATTCCTACCTATTCTTCTACACAGCAAATCACTCTTTCAGTCTTTCCAATAGTTTTACCTATATGTAACTAAGAAGTGAGGCCGTAGTCTGTAATTCGAATGTATTTGATAAATAGATTGGCCCATGATAGGAAAGAATTCCTCTTTTAAATTCCTAAAATCAGTATAACCACAAAATGATTCATCTCTATACGAGATAAAACTAAGCTGTCTGTGATATTCTATTCTCTAATCTCTAAGTCTACATGTATGGACATATATGGATTTTCCCACATTCACTGTCAGTGTTGTTGGCGCGAAACCACTTATTTTTGTTGGACTCCAAATTCCATGTCTTCATTCCTTCTGAACTTGTACTTTCGTTTAGCATCACCATGTTTTCAGAAGCTCTTTATACATTTTAGTCTCGATCATACAAACGCTTGGCTGTAAATAAATCCCTTCGAATTCTGTTCACTTTTGTTTGCTTATCGATGGTATTAAGCTTGCAGGTCCTTAGAGCCGGTAGAGGACTGGGAGCAAGTAACAGGAAGGTATTCTGTCATGGCCTTTTCAAGGAACCAACCCGACATTCTTCTGAAGTGATTTGGAGAAACCATCGGAGAACCATTGGAGAAAAGCCTGGATGGTTGGACGGGGATTCCAGCTCGCGACCTTTCGAATGCATGGCCAGAGAGTGACTGCTCACTCAATATGCTCGGTTAAACAATGGTAGTTTTCAACAAGGACTATTGGAATTTTATTAATAATTTGTTTAATTATAAATGATATGATTTTGTCTAACAATTTTATTTTCAGGAAATTGTTTGCAATTTTACACTGCGTACAGTTTTATTTCATAGATACCAGGAAGTCTCGCCCGGTATCTAGCTGCAGGAAATTATTGTGCCTTCAGCGCCGCACTTACATACCCTGTTGTCGATGTGCAAAGTTGACCAGGGGAGGCACTTTATATTTGGATATAGCCGCATCTCTGGAAAAGTCAGAGTACAAACGATAAATACACAGCCACGTCAGCATCACGCAAAATAGTGCACTAACATACAATGCGTAATTTTTTGTTTATCTTCCCGTCCTTTGCTGAAAAGTTATCGTTCAAAATTAAATTAAATGAAATGCGTGTACCTTGGTCATTGCAGCCACTGGTTTCGGAATTATGGAAATTCTGTGTGTTATTCTTGCAGAAACAAAAATTATGCAGACTAATTAAGTACTACTGTATAAACACTGTGGAATTTATCACAGGTATTTTGATGTCGTAAGGTGTTTAATTTATGACTAGCGATAAAAAATGTTTGATGCGAAGCGAAATTGTTTCCTGGAATTATTAATGTGAGTTCATGTTGTGTTAATAGCTATTCAGACATGGTTTTGTCTGATGTTAGAATCGACGTTGTAAGATCATTTAATAGTATGGCGTAATGAATTACAGTTGGAAACAATCACAGCGTACTGCCTCGGAAGCTATATTTCTTGAGTTAAAATTCCTAGTGTCAGATGACATTCAGTAATATCTATATTAGTAATTTAACCATAGATATTGCAAAACTACGACCACTTTCTACTCTTTCTGTTAGTTTAAGACATCACTGGTATCATTGGTATGCTGAAGTGTCAACCATTAAATTACGGAATACTGGATGTACAGGGTGTCCAGAAAAGGACTCCCTGATTTCAAAATTAAATATCTCGAAACCAAAGATCGATAGAGGAATGCAGTAAACGGTATGTTTATTGTGACAGCTGTAAGAAGTGTATACAGCAGTGTGAAATAATAGTTACAAAAGCTGCAAACAGATGGCGCTGTACGCTCATATCAGCATACATAAGTGAAATAATCGTATGAAAACAATCTTTGCAAACAATCACATCACAATGTTTTCAAAATGTTCACCATTGGCACGTTTCAATGGTGGAACTGATCGCCCTGAGCTTCGTATCACTATTTAGGCATTACGTATGGCGATTACAGCGCCATCTGTTAGCAGCTTTTGTAACTATTATTTCACACTGCTGTATACACTTCTTACAGCTGTCACAATAAACATACCGTTTACTGCATTCCTCTATTGATCTTTGTTTTCGAGATATTTAATTTTGAAATCAGGGAGTCCTTTTCTGGACACCCTGTATATTTGCGCTTGAATCCCCTCATTTATCTTCCTGACTCAGTGTTCAGGTAGGACGTTTTTAATGAATGAATTGAGGGATATAGTATTTTTATTTATTGTGATTAATAAGATTAAGACTTACATGGACCGCAGAATTTAGTAATGTAAATATGGAAAAGACAGATAGATTTTTTGGCAGTGCCGGATGTAGGGGATTTCAAACCGGGGCGCTAGTCCCAGGCGGCAACTTTTGGGGAGGAGGGGGGGGGGCGCAAAATCGTGTTTAAAGGGCGGTAAATTTACATTACGGCGACCTTTAGTTCCACTACTGGCGATAGTGAACTATGGGGCGACACGTGGGATAGCGACAATGGGGGCGGCAAAATAGTGTTCGAAAGGGCGGCAGTACCAGTTTTGGCATCGGCTGGGAATATTTCTAGATCCGCAACTGTTTTTGGGCTGGTGTTATAGAGGAATATTGAGGATTAGAGAAAAGGGAATAGTCACTTATGAAACTTTTGTTTTGTAACTGCTGAAAATTCCAAAAACTTTTTAAATATTTAAAATAATAGTTATCTCATGTGGTGGTGATGACCTGGTGACAGGGTTTCTTACCGGATGCGCAATCCGCCCCTATCGTAACCGCCTTGCTTATCCCGGTTGACCTACCGCCTATAGGGGAGTTACAGTTTAACGTGGAATCCGAACCACGGAAACATTCTTCCGTATTTTAAGTTTCACAGCAAACTGTGTCAGCGGGGAAGTTCGGATTAAAGGCTTCACATTTTTTTTTTATCTGGTTAATGTCTCTCAACAGCGAAACAGCGAGGTCTTTAGAGACGGGAAAGGATGGGGGCAAGGAATGGGAAGGAATTCGGCCATGGCCTTTTAAAGGAAGCATCCCGGCATTTGCCTGGAGTGATTTGGGAAACCATGGAAAACGCAAATCTGGATGCCCGGACGCGGATTCGAACCGCCGTCTTCCCGAATGCGAGGCCAGAACGCTAACCGTTACACCACCAGTCTCGGTAAAGGCTTCAAAAAATCGAAGCCGAGATTGGAATTCGAATTAATCTATACTGAGACGACTTAACCAATGAGACACCAGACCATTCGGTTACGTCGTGAAACATGCATGTAGAATTTGTTTCTTACCTCTTCGCAGGCGTGTGTTCCTGAAGGCCCTGTTGAGTATGAATTCTTCTGGGGAACGCTTGGCGTTCTGGTGAGAAGACTTATTGAATTAAAATCGTAAGAAGATTTACACGCGTATTGAAGAATTAATCCAGTATATGAAGGGGGAAGAAAATTTAAAAATCATGAGAGTTTGGAATGTGGTAGTGGGAGAATGAAAAGAGAGGCTGTAGGAAGTCTTGGTGTATGTGAAATAAATGAGCGAGGAAGCACATTATTAGAATCTTGTGAAAGATATGAACTAGTCGTGAGAAACACACCATTTAAGAATCATCCAAGAAGGATATATACCTGGATACGACAGGGGATATCGGTAGACATCGGCTAGATTATATCATGGTCAAACAGAGATTCAGGAATCAAGTTCTAGACTGAAAAGCATATCTAGGAACAGACTATGACCATAATCTGACTATTCAGAAGTGCATGCTGAAATTCAAGAGAATAAAGAAGCAATACAAGTAGAACAGACTGGAAGTGAATAACTTCAGAGGAGAAAGACAAAAATGCTCAGGATGAAGCATGAAGAGAGCAATACAGACAATTTAGAAATCAGATAAACCGGAAATGCAATAAAGCAGAATATGGATGGAACAATCTAACATGAGAGAAAAATTTGCAGAATTGGGTCTAGGAATTTGAAAGAATCTCAACTGAAGACGGATGGAATTCATTGAAGAAAGAAATAATGAAAGCAGGGAAAGAAATATTAGGCTTTAGGGAACAAGCCACACGAAAACCCTGGACAACAGTTCAAATTTTGGAGTTGATGGATCAGAGGAAAAAGACAAAAATGCTCAGGATGAAGCATGAAGAGAGCAATACAAAGAATTTAGAAATCAGATAAACCAGAAATCCAACCAAGCAAAAGAAAAATGGCTACAAGGGAATTGTTTAAAAAATAGAAAAGGAAATGGTCGTAGGCAAAGTAGATGTGGTATACATAAAGAATAAGAAAAATTTTGGAGAAATGAAGAAAATATGTATAAACATTAAAGCTGTCGATGGGAAACATTTTCTAAGCTCAGAAGGTAGAGCTAACTGATGGAAGGAATATATTGAGAACCTATATGATGTGGATGACTTGAATAACAGTGTAATAGAAATGGAAGGCGATGTTGACAATGGTGACTTAGGAGATTGTATTCTGAGGATAGAGTTTGATAGAACTTTGAATGACTTGAATTCAAATTAGGCAGTTGGAATTGATGAGATTCCTGCAGAACATATGAAAGCCCTAGGAGAATAAGGAATCCAAAGATTATTCAACCTGAATTCAAAAAATTCTGAAACAGGAGAAATGCCAAAAGATTTTCTACAGAAAGCACAAGCTGACAAATGTGAGTATTATCGCACTATAAGTCTAACATCACATGATTCAAAATTACTAGTTAGAATAATGCACAGAAAAATGGAAAGAGTAGTAGAGGAGAGAGTAGGTTTGGATTTTGGAAAACCCGCGTACAGGGGGGGGGGGACCCAAAGAAACCTTTATAGCATTTGTTGATTTAGAAAAAAGCTTTTGATAATGTTACGTGGGACAAGGTGTTCAAAATTTTAAAGAAGTCTGGACTGAAATATGCAGACAGTCGAATACTTTATAAACTACTTAAGAATCAAGTTACTATAATAAAAGTAGAGAAATATTGAGGAATGCATCAATTAAAAAAGTTGTGAGGCAAGGCTGTAGTCTATCCCCATTAATATTCAACTTGTATGTAGAGGAAACGGTAAAGTAAGTGAGAGAAAAATTGTAATGTTGCACAATTGTTTAGGTAGAAAAAACCAGTATGCTACGATTTGCTGATGACATTGTCATGATAGCAGAACCGGCTGAGGATATTGAGAAGTTACTGAATGGCGTGAACAAAATACTGAAGGAATTGTTTCGACTAAATGTAAATCAAAGCAAGACAAAAGTGATGAAATGTAGCAGAAATTATACCAATAATACTAGGTTAAATACAAAAATACGATCAAATGTGACAGGAGAAGTAAATTCTGCTACTTGGGAAGTAAAATTACAACTCATGGCCGAAACAGGGATGATGTTAAAAGAAGAATAGCAATAGCAAATAGAGCTTTCATGAAAAAGAGAACTCTTTTAGTTCCAAATATTGGTATAAGACTTAGGAAGAACATTTTAAAACTCTTTGTGTACAGCACAGTACCTTATGGTAGCGAAGCATGGACTTTAGGAATTCCAAAGAGAAGAAAAATTGAAGCATTTGAAGTTTGGTGCTATAGATGGATGCTTAAAATTAAGTGGACAGATAAATTATGAAATGAACGAGATTTGGAAATGATCTGTGAGAAAAGAAGTTTGTGCAAGAGGCTTACTGAAAAAAGAGACAGAATGGTAGGCCATATTTTGAGACATGCTGTATTGATTAATTTGTTAGGGAATGGAGCAGTCGAGGGTAAGAACTGTAGAGGAAGAGAGAGATTAGAATATATGAAACAGATAATTAATGACGTAGCGTGTAAGGGGTATGTTGAGACGAAGAGGTTAGCTCAAGATAGGATGGAGGATTGTAGCAAATCAGTCGAAAGATTGATAACAATAAAAAAATAGTAAATTAAATATAATTTCTGTATAATACGTTAGTATATACTAAAAAATGTAAAAGCAGAAACTTGGCATTTAGTTAGCGGCTACACGAATAAAGATGAACTATCTGCATAATATACAACGGCTTATGCGGCTTGTGCTAATATGTTCTCGTCAATATCATCTACTGGTAACCATAAAATCCGTACAAAATAAGTTGTTGAAGGGAAACTACTTTTGGTTGACGTGTTAAAGGTGGGAAAGAACTGCAGTCAAGGAACGGGAAGGAATTCGTCCGTGCCCTTTTGAAAGAACCATTTGACATTCACCTGGAGGTATTTGGTGATATCATGGGAAACCAAAATTTTGATTGCTGGACAGGGATTTGATACCGCGTCCTGCAGAATTCGAGGACAGAGCGTTACCACTCACCCACTACGCTTAATACAGAAGATATCATTATTCACCAGTTCAGAAACCAGTAAATAGAATGAATGTTATGAACCAAGACATATACTATTTGACTAAGTTACTATTGTTGACGGGTATTAAATCACTTTGTATTATTTATTATTATTATTATTTTTGTCATCAGTCTCTCGACAGGTCCGATGCAATCCTCCATCCCCTGCTGTCTTACCCTTTTCATCTCAACATACCCCTTACAACTCACTCCTACCTTCGATTGTTGCCTCGACTAACAAGTTAACCAATCCTGCATGTCTCTAAATATGATCTACCATCCTGTCTCTTCTTTCTGTAAGACTCTTCCACATACTTCTTTTCACACCCATCAGCAGAAGTTTTCCATTCAACAACTTATTTTGTACAGATTTTATGATTACCAGTAGATGATATTGACGAGAACACATTAGCACATGGGCTCAAAGTTCTATGGTAACAAATATCATTGTACGTGAACGCATAAGCCGTTGTATGTTATACAGATAGTTCATCTTGTTTCATGTTGCCGCTACCTAAATGCCAAGTTTTTGCTCTTACACTTTTTGAGTATATACTAACGTATTATACATCATAATGATTTTACTATTTTTTTTTTTTTTTTACTGTTATCAGTCTTTCGACTGGTTTGCTACAATCCTCCATCTCTTCCTATCATCCACTTGTTCGTTTCGTTCTTTATCTGTCCACTTAATTTTCAGCTTCATTCTATAACACCACATTTCAAACGCTTCAATTTTATTTCTTTCTGGTATTCCTAAAGTCCATGCTTCGCTACCATAAAGTGCTGTGCTCTACACATAGAGTTTTAAAATTTCTGAGTCCTAGATAAATATT
The DNA here is from genome assembly GCA_031002005.1 of Vandiemenella viatica. Lineage (NCBI taxonomy): Eukaryota > Metazoa > Arthropoda > Insecta > Orthoptera > Morabidae > Vandiemenella > Vandiemenella viatica. The sequence goes on along the minus strand of CM061920.1, from coordinate 256,852,275 downwards.
TGATTCTAAATGAGTTCTCTTTTTCATGAAAGCTCTTTTTGCTAGTGCTATTCTGCTTTCAACATCATTCCTGCTACGGCCATCCGTTGTAATTTTACTTCTTAAGAAGCAATCTTGTATTATACCATCGTCATATCATTATTGCACTATGGATTATGTGGTGCTCATTGTTGACGTTTCCAATTTAAGCAAAATCTAAATAGAAAGAAGAAAATATCAGCGTAATAGTCTTAAATATGTGTTTATGAAAATTAGATCAATATTGTAGCAGTTTTCGATTTAAGAACAGCTTTCTATTAGCTGTCATCAACGACAGTAACAGAGCACAATCATATTTTAGCGGAAATGATAAATTCGAAAGTGTACATATCTGCGAGGGTTAGTTTGTAAAACAGAATTTTGAAATTAAATGATTTATCCAAACAACTTGAAATTTGTATTAAAAAATATTCGTTCGTGAGCATAAATTAGCGATTTTTCTTATAGATTTTTTAAATAAATTAATTTACTTTTGGAGGAATCATTGTTAAAAAAATATATGCTGAGCCATTTACCCATGTGTTGTAGGGATAGGCGCTAGATATCATTCCCTCACTCAATGCGCTATTTTTGTAAGCATTGTCCCGAAACAAAACATCCCTGGGATATGTATTACAATCGAATTAGGTGTTTCCAGCTGTAATTGTTTCATATTTATACAGGAGTATTAATCCTAATTTTACTTTTTTCAAGTTAACTATGTTCTCTGATGTTTTCTCTACAGTGCAGAGCATGTTAAATGTTTGTACATAGTCCATGCTGATAATTGTTTCAGAACTCATCTTTATTACTAGCTGTTCTTTAGTGTAGTCTTTCCGTAAGGGTATTTTCAGCCTCCGTTTTTTTCTACTGGTGGTCGTAGTGTAAAGGTTTAATAGCAGTAACTATTTTCAACTTCTTACTATGTAGTGTAATTGTAGCTACTCTGCAAGGATACTTCTCTACTGCATCATCCATTCCACTTTTCAGCTTTATATTGCGAGAGTCATCGTTTCCGAATTTTATGATTTTCGACCCTTAAAGGGCAAAATTAGTAACTATCAAGGTCACGTATATGAGACAGTTCAGAGAGACGGAGCTAGGATTCGCTGGTGTTGATAATGATTGATCGCATAACTGCTAGGTGGCAGCACTACATACCACAGAGATATGGATATACTGTATGTGTTTTGATCAGCTGTGACACTTCGGCTTATGGGAAGGGATAGCTTCAGGTGATTACGTCAATCACCCCTTGCCATTCACGAACTTGTGAAGTGCAGAGTATAGATGTAAAAGTAAAGTGGAGGTCTGCGGCATAGCATACATCAGGTGAAATCAGAAAGATATTGCTACCAATAAGCCGGTTCCTCTTTCAACCGACTACAAACCACCAAGCTTTTATTTCATCATATTTTATTCACGAAATTTAGACACTGGTCATCCAGTTAAACAAAAAATGTAGCACAGAACACAGAAAAAATATTGAATGTAACATTTTTTGTAATATAACGGTAAACATATAAATACTTCTGACGTGCCTAAATTTACCCTCCAGATTAACTTTCTGCGTTTTTCATATTAATTTGTTGAGATGAAGAACAATTATATTCTTAATGCAATATGGAATTAAAATTATTTTGCATTGTGTACAAACATAAATACTTTTAACTTACCTATCATTTTAAAAACTCACTTGCAACACATTCTGCAAATTTAGCAGCAAAATTCATTCAACGCAGTTTTTCAAATTTGAATTGAACGTCTTATAAATGTAGTGAATTACAAGAAATGAGACCATAATTTTTTTAAAGAAGTATAAGATGGGAAAAATTTTATTACAGGATAGTATTATAATTTATTCTGAAAGAGATGTGGATACTGTAAAGATTACAGTATAGCATGAAATAAGAGTAGGTAATATTTTATTTGTGAACAAAAAAGAAAAGTTGCTGCTGGCATTGCACCTCTCAGTTTTCTTTAGTTTCATTTAGTTACGGCTCAATTTCCTGCCGAACATTTCCCTACACTACCAGATCTCTTCAGTGTGACAAGAAATTTTACTCCCCATAAAACTGAAATACGAATCAAAAACGTTTTTGGTCAAAGATTTCTTAAAATATTTTTTACACTAATACTAAGATTCCCAACAAAATTTTTAAGAAAATATGAATTAATTCAGAAAATACATGGTAGTTTCAATTATTTGTACAGTTTATAGCAAACCAAAAGAGTTATTCAGATCAAGCCACAGAATTGAGGATTTAACATAATTTACTGATGTTTCTTCAGTTAAGTTAAATTCCAGTACAAAATATGCACTGTTATTCTGATATTGTGTGATATATAATATACTGTAAAAAATCAGTGAATGAAACTCACTATCATCTGCACTAGCGAGCAACGCTAGAGCCACAATGAACATAACGAGTACCACAACAACTGTTGGTTTCATCATGGTGAACTGTGAAATTATCATCGTCGAGCTCTCTCTTATATCTTATAGATATCCTCATAATGAACACGTCGCGCATTGCCATTGGCCGTTCATTTTTTCGGCACTGCTGTAGGTCAGGTGTTTTATTCGCATTGGGTAATCTGCAGTAAAACACCTGTTACGTGGTCTCTTTTCGTGATACTAGAGCTTAATTGCAGTTTTGACAGCATTCGATAAAAAGACTGTTACAGGAAATAATCAAGAATCCTGAATACAGAATATAATTAAAATAGAGGATCACATAAATCGTTACTACTACTACGCACTAAGAATTGTTTTAAGTTATATTGTGTTTTCCGCCTCTGATGATAGAATTTATACCGAATAAAATTAAGATATAGAGTTAAATTATTGACTGAAGGAAAGTTTTACGAGAAAACTATAATTTCTCATGTTGATATTAAAAGAACTAAGAATAAATGGGTTTAATATCCAAATTATTATGAGATTCAAATTGGTGGTCAAATGTTTTCGCTGCCGGAGTGATTAGTTTGTTGGCGCGACGTTCTAGTATAATGCCGACAAACTTTAGTTTTCTTTGTGAGTATAATTGACGTTTTGCGCATTGTAATAGATTTTTTTTCTGAAACGCTATTAATCTTATTTCAAATCCAGGAAGAAAAAAACATTTAGAAATTCCCAAACACCAACTTTGGCAATAAATTAATTATGCTCCAATTTAAACTAGCTAAAGCCGAGTAAGAGGCAAACAAATCAGCTTAATAGAAAATAATTTGAGATGGCTGTTTTACCATCAGATTTAGATAACATAATCTTGTGTTGTATGCTTTTCTTCTGTGCTCTAAGTAAGATTCCTTAAGTTTTTTTTTTTTTTTTTTTTTTTTTTTTTTTTTTTTTTTTTTTTTTTAAATGTGAGTGCACAGTACATTGGGCTCCAGTGAATTAATTCTGGGTAATAATCAGCTAACATTCATAAATAAACATTAAAGCATCAATATGAACCACAAGAATAGGTTTAAGGTGATACTATAATGCGATAATCGAATCCTACAATTATAATCAAAGATATAAAAGTATTTATTTTACGTTTGCATTTGAAAATTAAATTTAATATTTAATTAACATTAACAATAATGCACAAATAATGAATGAAACGAGATAATAAATAATGCGATGATACGAAAATGAAACTTTTAAGTCCATAAATAAATCATATCAGTGGACATCAAGCCATCTGAATGCGTTCAGAAACATAATAGGTGTTTAAAGGTGATATTTTATCAGGAAACTAGGCGAGTTAGTATGTTTGTATAACATGACGTTTCAGCGGTCATATTTTCTGTCGCTTGAAAAGTTTCAGTCTGTTGATAAAGGAGGCAGGAATATGTTTACCGAAACGTCGTGTTACACAAATGTAGTCACTCAGCTCATTTCCCGAGAAAATTTCATCTGTATACAACGCCGAGAATACCTCCACTCTCATATAGGATGTCCAGGAATGAAAGGATAATCCTGCAACCGCATATAGGCCACATCATGTCCTATTATATGAGAAAATTTTATTTTTATGAAAGTCTCACCCTTTTCGAGATATTAATTTTTTTGAATCATGTGACTTTGTTCAGTTTATACCATGCCAGTTATACATATAAAGACTTTTTAAGCCCTATTTTTTTTATATTTACTCAAGGATGTTTGTCATCTAAAACAATTTTCTTTTTTTTCTTAAAACGTTAAAAAAAACTTTTTAAATTCATTATCATCATTCTTTAACCTCATGTTTAAAATCTACAATGGTCTATTTAGCAGATGGAAGTACAATGAAACAATCATTTTTAAAGAAGTATCAAATAATTATAACATTTACGTTTTTTTAATAACATTTTAAGGAAAAAAAGAACATTGTTTCAGATGACTCAATTATCTTTGAGTAAATTAAAAAACCGTAGTTCAAAAAGTCTTAATTTGTAGAAATGCATGGAATAAACTGAACACAGTCACAAGTTTCGAAAAAATATTTAAAATATCAATATCTCGAAAATGGTGAGACTTTCACCAAAATAAAATTTTGACATATATTACGAAGTGATGTGATCTACCAGCGGATGCAGGATTATCCTTTCATTCCTGGACACCTCGTATAATAGGTCGTTATAAGGTGTTAGAGCTTTTAATGAAATGCGACCTAAACTGGTTTTGTTAACTGTACAATGTTTACAGCGATGAGGCACATCCCCATGGGCATCCAGATTTAGGTTATTTATCGTTTTCCCAATACTCTGCGAAAAAAGGCTATGACCCTTTCCTTGCTCCCATTATTTCGCCACCAATAATGGTTTTGACTTGAGACGAAGCGTACAGCCACACACGGAAAACGTTGAGGCTTAAATGGTGTTATTCATCCTTTTTATCAGGATGAGAGGCAACGAACTGCTACTCAGTGCCGGCGAGATGCCTGTGGCACTCCATAGAAGCTGTGTTGTCACGGTGACAGTCCTCCTCTCAGCAAAATCGCAGGTGTCCAGGTAGAAGTGCACTAGTTGAAGTCTCCCGTACAGGTCTCTGAAACTTAGAGCCTCTACGCTCTACGGATTTCGTGTCTTTCCAACCAACCTCGTCATAACATTAACATGCACCAGGTTTTTTTTTTTTTTTTTTTTTTTTTTTTTTTTTTTTTTTTTTTTTTTAAAACCTCTGCCATTGCTGTTGGTCAGAAAACAGAAGTAGAGTTAAAGCCCTTTCACACTAGCGGTCAGCTCAGCTCAGTTCAGCTCGGGTCAAAAATCGCTATACACGTAATCCAATGGGAGCATTCACACTACGCGGTCCGCTCAGGGCAGGGCAAGGCAGGTGAAACTGAAGATCGCGCCGACGCCGATCAACAACGGTCAAGACCTGAGCTGAGCTGAACTGACCGCTACTGTGAACGTGCCACGGTCTGGTCAGGTCAGATAAAATGGGTGACGAACGTCTGAAAACTTTGCACTAAGAAATAAAAAAAGAGTAATAAATAAAAAATAAATATTTTAACGCTATGTTATTTCTATTTAATATAAAGTCGGCAAACTTTAATCTAAATTCAACTAAATACACTTTGGTAATGTTTTCGAATTAAAAAAAAAATACTGTGAATTTATTTTTTGAATCAAAGGCTTCTGCCCAGCGTTAGCACACAAACAAAGAATATTTGTAAAATAGGGTTTCTCTCGCTCATTCTGAAATTCACTTTATAGATGGCATGAAATTTTATCCTTCCGTAAATAATTGTGCAGAATTCATGTTGCTAAAATTATGTTATCAGTTAATCCTGTAGCAGAATTGATTTTTCTAAAGTAAATTTGAAATTTTTGAGTCCTAAAATATCAAAAGCATTTCCCACCACTCGTCTCGCACGGCATAGCCGGTGGTTAGCATTTTTTTTTTTCTCTTGATCTGTTTGCGCGTGAAACTGAGAATACACCCAGAACCATCCTCTTTTTGATCTCGACGTATTTTTAGGCTCTTGATGCAAAATAATTGCGATTTAATTGACGTTTCGCTAGACAACGGCATTGTTCACTATGAGCAACTGAAATGAAATGGCCTCGTCTACGAGTTGATTTGATCTGACCTGAGCTGAGCTGACCACTAGTGTGAAACTGTTCACAGACTGCGTGTTTTCGTCTGTAAAATGAATTTACCGCGTGGCCGCGTAGCTTAGGCGGTAGAGCGTCTGGCTACTGCTCGGACGATCGGGGTTCGATCTCCAATAAAGCTGAGGATTTTTTTTTTTTTTTCGTAGCTTAACTTCAGGAACGGCTCCGCAGGCGCACACAGGCTGCTATCCAATGCGTACCGTGAAAGAAACTCCAGTGAGGCGCTGGGCCCCTCATATCCATCTAATGAGAATTGTTGAGAACGGGATATGGAGCCCTGCTTTCTAGAATCTTCGAAAAAGCGGCAACTAGCTGCAGAAGCTCAGATAGAACACTCTTAAGGACTCATTTGAGCCCATAGCAAGAGCCCACATGGCTAAAGGTGTCAGAGTTACAGAGCTCCAGGGAAGCGGTCGTTGCAAGTCGTTAAAGACTTAACTTAGGAACATGCCGTTCTTCAACACCCAGAGGCATCAACAGGATGTAAACCTAGTGCCACTACGCATCAACACAAAGTTGCTTGAATTTAAAAACTCCATTCAGAATTATCAATAAACCATTTTAACTATCGTCGTATTAAGTCACTATTCAATATCCCTTGTTTTGGCTGTCTACAAGGTTGCAAGGTAGTCGGCAGGTGTTTCTTGCTTTGTTATATCTTAGGGGTCTAATCCCTTCGCGTTAAAGAGACAGGCAGGCTCTCCATCTTTCCTGACCGTCACTACCTGTGGTATTGGTATCTAGACATTCGTACCTATAGTTTTGTCATCATGCACGTTGTAACGCAGAAGATGAAACTTCAGTTAAGCACATACTAAACGACAAATTGTTTTGGTCGGGGTAATGACCAGGTTGAGAAATTAATGAGCTAGAAAGCGGAGGATAATAAGGCTGATGTAGATCGATATGGTTCAAATAGTTCTGTAAGGAGTGAAATGGCTAACGTAAGAAGAATATTTTCAATATAAATAACATATGGAAAGTCGGGACAGGCTAAGAGAGGAAAAATGCTTCTGTCTGACTGAAGTGAGCGAGGAGAAGGGTAGATATGTTAGCTACTTCAGTAATTTCAAAAATGTTGTTTGGATAGGATGTGTTTTCGTTCAGGTTACCAGTAGTTGGAAAAGCCATAATGCAGTAATTGGAATTGGCCTTATATCAGTGAAATCTCAGGGTATAAAGATGAATTGATGTTTGAAAAGGCGTCGTTGTTGATTAACTAAGGAACATAAGTATGTGTGCTGTTTAAACGAGGTGATAATGCGCTGTACTGTTTCGAGTTTCTATCGGCAGTCTTAACGAGGATTCGAAGTCCGTTAGTTAAGAAAGTGTAATACAATTTGGTACCGTATCATACAAACGAATTTAAAACTTGTGTGCTCGTTGTGTTTCGAATGACTTTTCAATTATTATTAAGCTACAAACCTTGTTTATGAGAACGATTTCTAAGTGGAACTATAAATTTTTCCCTGTGTGAGGGATGGCGGACGTTTAATCTCAGTTAATATCATTGACTTTCAAACCTGCTAATAACAGTGCTTACGTGTCAATCCGCTACCGCGGAAGCTAATCTCCACACGTTCAAAGTTTAGGCTCCCATATTGAAGAGAACTATGGGTTTCTAGTTCACGGTTAATTATAAAAGAATACAAATACATCAACAGGCTTAGCCGTGACAACGTCTTCAAATTTTTATTATTCGTTATTAAACTCTCCGTTACAGTAGTAATACCACAAGCTCTGCATTTTTTTACTGGCTGTACTTCGGTGGTCAGATGCATCCGTGTAGCATTGTTCCGGTGTATGAAAATCTGTAGACAGGGGTTCATTTCGACTACTCTCGTGCTACGTGACATTTTCGGCAACGTCTACCGAAAATCGTCGCAACAAAGTCGAGGATGGAATCTACTGTTCGATCGATTTATTTTCCAGATGGGGCAAACTGGATTGTTGCGGTTATCTATCTCGATTTTGAACATTTGATGCGCAGTTTTATCGTCCGGAAGTTCTAGCGTCTTCAGTTTTGAAGTTTCCAAGATGTGTTCTTTTGGGAGTAGGCGTAATGTCTATAGTACGGCCAACCTTTCTTTTCCATAATTTGACAGTTGAAATTTGTATTCACTAGTATACTATCTTGATAAATATCAATAGATTTTAGCAGAATATGACGAATTTATCTCGATTTAAGCACATCTATTTCAGTCTGGTTTTCCTAACTTAAATTTGTTTAGTAATGATTATTTTGTTGTTGTCTATTAATGATCCAGAAGAATTTAAGCCTAGCCCTATTGCTGAAGTGAACTACTGACACCAGCTCAGCAAGTTTCTCGAATGTTTAGCTTTTGTAGAATGTAAGAGCCACATTAGAGACTCTACCTCCTAACGTAGATTTTTACTGCAAGTTAATAAACATGTTAATGATTTGTCATCTTCTTAGGTCCGTGTCCACTGTGTTACTCCATTCTACTGTCTCATATTCCCAGACTGCTTTGATGAATTACTCACACTATACTCACTTTATATTCAAAATTCTAACGCCAGCTAACAATTCTAAATGGGTAAGTTCCACTATTGAACCAAAAAACTGCTGTTTTTTATTTATTAGTTTTCCAGGTAGCATTATGATGAAATATATCTCATTTTACTCCTGAGACCATCTGCTGTACAATGTTCGAAACGCCATCTAATTTCCGTCCAGAAATTTTTGCTTGAATCGAGATTAAATATACAAATAGTGATGCACACTGTTTTTTTTTTTTAATTGATTCCGTATTGGAAATTTTTTACTGCGATTTTGGACCGTGAAGCGGGAAGCTATATAACTGTATAAATCTGGATGAAAAGTCTCCTGTATGTTAATTCGTAATACAAGCTAACGCTATGTATAAGTTTCGCTAAAAATTCGTTTTATAGCTTACGCTCATGTATTCACAGACAGCCAAAAATTAAAAAAAAAACATAGTTTGGTAATTTTATCTTAATCGATGATATTAGTAGTAGGGTTACGGAGTTTCGTTGAAATCCAACTAATAGTTTTTGCTTGAAGTATATTTGATGCTTGGACACATTTTGTATTAGAGACCTTAATTTTTATTGGTTTTGTTAAAAGTTCTTCGCCAGTTGTGGTCCTTACGTTTTAATACATTGAACAGCCAAAGAAACTGGTACACCTGCCTAATATCGTGTAGGATCCCCGCGAGCACGCAGAAGTGCCGCAACATGACGTGGCTGGAGGGAATTGACACCACGCATCCTGCGGGGCAGTAAGTGTTCGAGGGGGTAGAGACCTCTTCTGAACGGCATGATGCAAGGCATCCCAGATATGCTCAATAATGTTCATGTCTGGGGAGTTTGATGACTAGCGGAGGTGTTGAAACTCAGAAGAGTGTTCCTGTAGCCAGTCTGTAGCAATTCTGGACGTATGGGGTATCGCATTGTCTTGCTCTAATTTCCCAAATGCGTCGGAATGCACAATGTACATGAATGGATGCAGGTGATCAGCCAGAATGCGTACGTACGTGTCACCTTTCAGAGTCGTATCTAGATGTATCAGGAATCCCATGTCACTACAACTGCACACGCCCCACACCATTACGGATCCTATACCAATTTTAACAGTCCCCTGCTGAAATGCAGGGTGCATGAATTCATGAGGTTGTCTCCATACCCCTACACGTCCATCCGCTCGATACAATTGGAAACGAGACTCGTCAGACCAGTTAACATGTTTCCAATCATTAACAGTCCAATGTCGGTGTTGTCGGGCCCAGACGTGTTGTGCACTCAGCAACGGTACACGAGTGGGCCCTCTGTTCCGAAAGCCCATATCGATGATGTTTCGTTGAATGGTTCGCACGCTGACACTTGTTGATGGCCCAGCATTGAAATCCGCAGCAATTTGCGGGAGGGTTGCTCTTCTGTCATGTTGAAAGATTCTCTTCAGTCGTTGTTGGTCCCGTTCTTGCTGGATCTTTTTCCGGCCGCAGATTTGATGTGTTACCGGATTCCCGATATTCACGGTGCACCCTACTTCATCGCTACCTCGGAGATGCTGTGTCCCATCTCTCATGCGCCGACTATAATGCCACTTTCAAACTCACTTAAATCGCGATAACCTGCCATTGTAGTAGCAGTAACCGTTCTAACGCCTGCGCCAGATACCTGTTGTCCCATATTGACTTTGCCGACCACAGCGTTGTTCTATGAGTGTTTACATATCTCTGTGTATATCTGTGTTTGCATACGCGTATACCAGTTTCTTTGGCTCTTCAGTGTAAATGTTGAATTGTGAAACATGATCAGTGTAAAATATAATAATATCACATCATCACCGCCATAATAAAATTTGTAATAAGTTATCATAATGAGTGGACAGTTATATTTACCGCAGGTAAATTTTTTTTATTACTAATTTCTACTTCCAATGAACATTACTCCCCTCATTATTTATGAAGACAGAAAGCGTAGGTGCATCCAATGAGTTGGAAGAAAATAGAAAGCCGTAGTAAATAATCCTCCTGAATAACGAAACAGCAGCCATATTTCCAAATGATTTAAATATTGAATAACTAAAGCTTCACCAGAGGTGCCAATAATCAAACAGCTCTTTAAAAAAGGATGGTTTAAAGTCGATGTGGCAAATTCTAATAACCAACGGAATTCCCGTAGAATTACACTCCTGGAAATTGAAATAAGAACACATTGACGCCGGTGTGTAAGACCCACCATACTTGCTCCGGACACTACGAGAGGGCTGTACAAGCAATGATCAAACGCACGGCACAGCGGACACACCAGGAACAGCAGTGTTGGCCATCGAAGGGCGCTAGCTGCGCAGTGGTTGGGCACCGCCGCAGTCAGTGTCAGCCAGTTTGCCGTGGCATACGGAGCTCCATCTCAGTATTTAACACTGGTAGCATGCCGCGACAGCGTGTACGTGAACCGTATGTGCAGTTGACGGACTTTGAGCGAAGGCGTATAGTGGGCATGCGACAGGCCGGGTGGACGTACCGCCGAATTGCTCAACATGTGGGGCACGAGGTCTCCACAGTACATCGATGTTGTCGCCAGTGGTCGGCGGAAGGTGCACGTGCCCGACGACCTGGGTCCGGACAGCAGCGACGCACGGACGCACGCCAAGACCGTCGCATCCTACGCAGTGCCGTAGGGGACCGCACCGCCACTTCCCGGCAAATTAGGGACACTGTTGCTCCTGGGGTATCAGAGAGGACCATTCGCAACCGTCTCCATGAAGCTGGGCTACGGTCCCGCGCACCGTTAGGTCGTTTTCCGCTCACGCCCCAACATCGTGCAGCCCGCCTCCAGTGGTGTCGCGACAGGCGTGTGTGGAGGGACGAATGGAGACGTGTCGTCTTCATTGATGAGAGTCGCTTCTGCCTTGGTGCCAATGATGGTCGTATGCGAGTTTGGCGCCGTGCAGGTGAGCGCCACAATCAGGACTGCATACGACCGAGGCACACAGGGCCAACACCCGGCGATCTCCTACACTGGCCGTGCACCTCTGGTGATCGTCGAGGGGACACTGAATAGTGCACGGTACATTCAAACCGTCATCGAACCCATCGTTCTACCATTCCTAGACCGGCAAGGGAACATGCTGTTCCAACAGGACAATGCACGTTCACATGTATCCCGTGCCACCCATCGTGCTCTAGAAGGTATAAGTCAACTACCCTGGCCAGCGAGATCTCCGGATCTGTCCCCCATTGAGCATGTTTGGGAGTGGATGAAACGTCGTCTCACACGGTCTGCACGTCCAGCATGAACGCTGGTCCAGCTGAGGCGCCAGGTGGAAATGGCTTGGCATGCCGTTCCACAGGACTACATCCAGCACCTCTACGATCGTCTCCATGGGAGAATTGCAGCCTGCATTGCTGCGAAAGGAGGATATACACAGTACTAGTGCCGATATTGTGCATGCTCTGTTGCCTGTGTCTATGTGCCTATGGTTCTGTCTGTGTGATCATGTGTTGTATCTGACCCCAGGAATGTGTATATAAAGTTTCCCATTCCTGGGACAATGAATTCACGGTGTTCTTATTTCAATTTCCAGGAGTGTATTAGAAATATTTGTCCGCAGTCTCATTAAAATGAATTTCAGTGAATTTATATTTCGCTTTGGTTGACTTGGCATTTCTTGCACTTATAGAACCCCAGTTAGAAATATTGGACTAGCGTTCTTACGTTAAACTACTGCCAGACAAACAGAGACCGAAAATAACATACAGAAAATCAGTTACGTCAGTAAAACATGTACTTAAATGTATCAGACTTTATCAATTCCTATTCCACTATCGGTGGCTTCTACTTTTAACAAGTAATTTCTGTCGGTTTTCTGAAAGCTCATAAAGACCGTCTATGATTATCAAACGCTAAACATATGTTTCCAACCCTGCCACCCATATTGAGTTTATTCTAAAAAAATTAAATTTTGCAAAAATATTAAATTATTTTGTTTTGATTTTTTTTTCTGTAAATTGAAACGTGACTAACAATTTTAGATGTTTTTATCAATTTGTTATTTATGCAAGAATTTATCTAAGCAGTTTGACTTCTTCAAGTTGTCGATATTTAAACCGATTTGTGAACTACTATTAAAGCACACAGCTTGGCAAAATGTACATATGTGACTCGTCTCTCGTTATTCTCTAAAATAATTTGGAAGGAAAGTTCAAACGAGTGCGTATAGTCCTACTAGTATATAGTAATTAGTAGACCATTTTAAATTTGAATTTTCCTCGTAGGAAGAAAAGACGACATCACAAGAAATCTGTAAGTTCAGAAGATGACATAAACACAGCATCACTAATAACGAAGTCAATAAATTATTGTGGAAAAGGTACAACTATTCAAGTTTAGAGGCAAAATAAAAAAGGTAATAATATCACGATGATCGATATTTGAACGGAAACGAACCACTGAAGTCATTGGCAATAACTCGCTTGTTCATTGTGCAAATAGTATTAGGCCAGCTTGGCCATCGCATCTGAAACTGCGATGTCACGCACTCGGCCTTCGTTGGCGAGATCATAATGGTCAAAGATGTTTTCACGGATAAGAATTTGGATTAAGTATTTAAGTTTCTGTAATAATTGCAAATCAGCGACAGAGAAAAGCACGTATTTCGTTTAAATCCACATATTAACTGCCCTTTTTTATTTGTATTTCTTCGATGTTGTTGTTTTCGTTATATTATCACTCCATAGATGTGGCTGTCAAAGAAAGCAAGGGATTCATTTTTTGTAGTGGTTCAATAATTTTTGCCTTCAAATTAAAAAACTGAAACCAACATTAATAAAAATGTATCTACTTCGTTTAATTCTATAAGTTAATTATGAAGTGGATTGTGCAATGAAACGACGTGCAGCCGGAATAGCTAAAGCATTGTATTACTACAATATTGAGGTGTTGAGATTTATTTAATAAAATTTCTAATTAGTTCAACAACTGAGAGGAAATGAATTGAGTTTAACCAATCATTTTATTACTGACTTAGAACCAAATAAGTAAATAAAATACTTTTCGAGGAGAACGTAAATTCCAGAAAATTTAAATAAATTTATTAATTATAATATATTAATAAAATCTGACTTAGGAAGAACTAGATATTTGTCATAGTTTCATTCTATATTCATCTATGTCATCTCTTTTTGTGGAAAATTTTGCCAAGAACCGAAATTTTCCAAGTCATAAGCAGACGCCCTGTGAATTATGTACAGTATGTACTGTACTAACTCCAGTAATATTATGTTACGGTCTTTTGACAGGATCAGGTGAAGCTACAATGGAATAACTTTTCATTCATGGTTTAATGTTGTTTGCAGCTAATAACAGTGAATACCTCGATCTCTCATTCATTCATCAACATAACACATTGTTTTTCTTACCGCAGTAACCCATTCTATCAACTGCTGTCAAACATGGCCCCTTTAAACTCTCATCAAATGGCTTTGAGCCATGGTTTGCTAGGTGGTAAACATTTCAGCATCGTCAATTCCAGAATAATGAATTCGTGCTGCGGGGTCTTCTGTTCTGGGACCATTTGTATTCAGTATTATAATGAAAGATTGTGCTGGCGGTTTACAATCAGAAGTTGGGTCGTTTGCTAATAACATGTCATTATACAGTAGGAGTGAAACTGGAGAGGCCTGCAAATAGCTGTAGTGGAATCTGGGACAGGTTATCTAGATCATTATGTCTAGGTGGAGCTAAGATGAATTCCAAGAAGTGTTAACTCATTAGGAATGCTGGTCTGTTATGACTGTAAGACCTTAGGTGTAAATAGCTTGGAGTAACATTTTAACGGTAAACTCAAATGGACAGGTAATAGAGAGAGATTTCAAAACGCTTCAATTATTGGATATGGTGACGAGGAGAAGTTCCAAGGGAACTGATGAGACTTGGCCGAATATCGAGGTGTAGTATGGGACTCGCATTTTGGTTGTGAAACACAGGAGTTGTAGGAATGAAAAGTCGGGCAGCTAATTTTTTATCATGGAAATCGCGTGGAACACAGTTGGTAACTGTTACGATGGGGAAGCTGGGTTTTGAGTCACTTAGTGACAGCAGGAAAGTGGTGGGATTGTAGTAAGCATGTATGTGGGGTGAAGGTGGGATAAATATTTTTAGGGGAGTTAGGTTTACTTGCCTTTTAAAAATATTTTAAAAATTTCAGTTGAAGTATTTTCGCGATGTATCTGTATTTCGATTCATGATATTCTCTGTCGTGTGTTTATATATTACTTTCTGAAGGAAAACATATTTATTGATGAATCAAATTTGCTACAATTACGATTTTTTTTTTTTTTTGGGAATATGATAAATAGTAGCAAAAACGGAATTGTTTTCCCATTATCTATAAGAGATTACACCTCATTGAAAATTATTAAACAATTCGGAAATAAAGTTGGAGGAAATATAATGTTTTAACCATCAAAAAATAAAAATCATGGAGTCAGAAAGTCAAAAAATTAATGATTTGGTGGGTTGCCAACTTTGGTTTTATGTTTATGAAAATTATCTTTGGGTGTTTTTAGTTTCCAATAAAACTCTCAAAATTATTTTCACACTCATTACTTTCCAAATTCGCGTTATAATCATGCTTTTTGCGACGAGAAAAAAAGCTAGGAGTAGTTACAAATGTAGGGCATATATCAAAAATTCTGAGTCAGCATTTCCTGAGGGATTGTAAACCTTGTTGCTAATTATAGGGAACTTTACCATATTATTTTCAGATAAGGGCTTCTCTCATTAGTCAGTCGCGGACAGTGAAAATAATGGAGTGATATTCCGATTGATACGTCACCGAAGGATGTTTTAACACATAAAGTTATTGATCATGTATAATGTGTTATCGAGCAAGGGAAAATTTCTGAGTCCATCAGCAGCATAAATTTGCGAATATCGGGCTGCGACCTGTATTAATTACCAACTTCCAGGCGAGGTGGGTGAGCGGTAACGCTATGGCCTCGCAATTGTAGGGCGAGTGTTCGAATCCCCGCCATCCAACTTTCGATTTTTTTAAATGATTTTCTGAAATCACTCCAGGAGATTGCCGGCATGGTTTTCCAGAGGGCCATGACCGAGTACCTTCCCATTCATATTCCCCATTCTACAATCCATTACCGCCACTAATGTCCTCGAAGCGGACGACGCGTAAAAAAAAAAAAAAAATTTGAAGTGTCTTTTCGAGAGTCTCATCTGACAACTAGAATACCTCCTGCTGACGTCTGTCTAGAGATGCAAGTGGATAGGTCTTCAGTTTGGCACAGTCCCTGATATGACAAATGTTTGACGCAAACCCTTCTCAACATGAACTTATGGATTTTGGAGGTTTTCTGTGTTCCTGTTTATTAAAATTCGAGGATATGCCAGTTTGATACTCACTCAGCTTTCTTGAATGTCCACATGTGTATAAATTCGAAAACCAGCCATTATAGATATGAACAAGAGGAATTTCGTGAGCTCTCTATATACTCACAGAAATGAATATATTAATTTGTTGTCGGACATTTGCCCGCAGCATGAGACATTCTTGTCGTTCTGAAGTATGTTACATTACACAGTCTTGTTCATGTTACTCTTCATGTCATAATTCGAATTACGTCCAGATAACTAATTCAATATTTCCAACCCACACTTAAAATAACCATCCTGTAGATTTTTGTGTTCACAACTCTTATAATCAGATTCTGCTTTTACTAAAATAACTGTCGTGAGGATAACGTAAGGCATTGACTTTTTTTTCTCTAAATTCACCTAACACTTTCACCAAATTATCCATTAAATCTTTTTTATTTATGCTAAATGTTTGAGAGATTGTCTTCCACAATATCGACATGCATATTTGCATCTAATTAACAGTCTAAATTCTCTAAATATTTATTTTATTAATTTTTAAAATATTTTTAGGTGCTAAATTTATACACAGTTCTTTCACATATTATTGCAGGCAGCCATTACCAGATATCTCGACCACACGAGAAAAAAAAATCAGTACAGGAAAATTGTTTTTGTCTTTTAAGATGTAATAAAATCAGTGAAATAATGTTACCACGGGTATTACATGGATTCCTCTCATATCTTGCTCGTCAGAGCTGGCAATTAAGATAGAAGAGAGCTATCCGTGTAATGAAATTTTTATTACTACGAGAAACCTTCCGCACAGCTGAGAAGATTTGATTTTCAGAATTCTTATAATAGCCTAGTCTTTACGACTTTTGTTTTTAGTTTTCCTTTTCTGACCCTAATGGTATTTGTGGGTTATGGAAAGGAAGTGGACCACGGTTACAAAATGTGTCGTCTTTAGTAATAGCGTGTCTAGTCTAATTCAGGTTGTCAACTGCAGTGGAAAATGAAGTGGTTCAACTTCTTAAATTATATATATTTGCACTTACAGTTTACCGACTAGATAGTAATAGAGATTTTCAGGATACAGAAAATGATTTTAGGATGAGTATTTATTAGTATTATAGTCAGAGGCTTCAACAATAAAAAAATAAAATATTAACGTGTTGATTATAGGTGCAACTACCTTAATTCTCAATTGTCTCTTCGGACTCATATTTTATAAATTTTGACAAATTTTACACTTTATTCTGTGGTTTGATACTAAGCGAAAATTTACTTCTTGAGTGGTACTGGATTTTATTTTAATAGATGCAACTACAGTTGAAATGAGTTTATTACTTTAGTGTCGTAGAAATTACTGTAGATTTACATTGATTTGTGAATAGGATGTGACGGTGTTGTGGCTAGTACGAGCCGTCAAGACACCCCATCAGGGTGCAGGACGCGCTCTTGCCGTCGTTACTGCACCGACAGGTGTTGCACTTGTCCTTGTAAGTTGTTCCAGGAGTGCATTTAGTCTCTGAAACAGACAAACAACATAACCTATCTGTCAACACGAGTCAGTATCCTTTGAATTAGAAACTATCAAATTGATTTTCACGATGCATAGTGACTACAGTTTCAAAGCTGTTCTGTATTGCTACTACATACAGTTGTTATCCTTTAATGCCAGATATTATATACAGATGCAAGATGGAAGAAATCATAAACACTAAACACTAAAGCTGATAAAACAATGAAAGGTGGTCGAAGGTGGGAGAGTGAGGAGTAACTCTGAGCATATGACAAAGCCATTGATAATACTGTTGCTAGTGTACTATAGGAGTATAATGAGCAAAGTAACTTAATTGAGATATACAAACCACAAATAGTCACAGGGATTGAGTCCTCGCTAAAAGAAAGAACAGTGAACAACAAAGTTTTTTTTCTGATATTTATTGAATGTACCGTAGAGACAGAGGAGCAATTAGTGGATGGGTTTTTATGCCATTCAGAAAAAAAATTACAGTTCACTGCTGTTCGCAGATCATAGTCAAGAGTTAGTTTGGGGATATTAACAGGGTAAAGGAAAAATTAGGGTCTAGGATGCTTACCGTAGTGAAATAGTGAATGATGAAGATGAGACTCTTGTGGAGAAATTAACTTCATATTCAGAGTCAAGAGGTAAGCTTTAAACGGTTATTATTGATTGAAATTTACAAGAATTACCATGTTTGGAATGGAAAAGAAATGAGATTATTAACAAAAAGAAGCACAGATTTGTAAATACCTTCGTGAGTGAAGGGGTATTACGTATATTTTAGAACAAAGCACAAGGGACTGAAATGTTGGATATCTTTCTAATACAGCCTGATTATAACTGTGTGAGGTCTCACATAACGGAACATGAAGCAGTTGTAATCGATTTTAGAGGGTTCGGTAAATGTGGTTACAGCTAAAAAAAAAAAAAAAAAAAAAAAAAAAAAAAAAAAAAAAAAAAAAAAAAAAAAAAAAAAAAAAAAAGAAGTTTATATCTCTGAAATTAAGAGATATTTCAGAGTAAGGAGGGAACCATTACAGTGGAAGTGAGAGTAGAATATTTCAAGATACAATAATATTCATGAAGGAATGGTTTATTCTAAAACAGAGAAGAAATGAACGTATGGAGCCTACATACTACAATACGAATGTGAGAAGGCTATAGAAGTTGGTAAGAAGAGAGAATAAGAGATTTAAGAGTCATCAAGGCAGAAGGGAACACTTTAAACAACTAGAGAACTAATTAATAGCGAAAAAGAGGGGAGCTAAAGATGGGATTATGGCCATAATATGAAAACATGTGGATCACTAAGTTAAAGTACTGAGGGAAATGGAGGATAATTGAGGATTTAGAAGATGTTACAAGGTATTTGAAAAAGGCAAAGATTTTAAATAACTGATTTAATTAGAACATTTGGGATTATCAATCAGGGCTGAGAGGCTGTAAATAAAAGATGTTTCCTCTCCACATAAGTAGAAATAAACAAAATAGAAAATTGTATATCGATCTTGAGGATATTATAAAGGAGCTAAAACGTATTGGGACGGTGTAGGTAATATTTTTACATATATATTAAAGATATTGTGATATGACATTGTAACATACATTAAAGTGTTATTCAGATTCAGTATAGACACTTGATGTTAAACAGAAGAGTGGATGATAGTGCCGATCCATAAGGGAGAGAAGAAAAATGAGATTTTAAAATTACAGGCCGAGTAATTTGACATCAGTGGTAGGTAAACTGATTGAGGAATTGATATAGAGACAAATTAGAAAAAAAATGGTGTATGATATTATTGGCCAGGAGACCACGAAGGATAGTTTGTCGTTGCTAGTCTTAACATTTATTAGAGAGATGACGTGGGAATTTATTATAGAAGTGAAGGGACTGGATTACAAAAGTTTTGTCAGACCACACTATGAGTATCAAATGCCGGAAATGGAGGTGATGCAATGGAGGGTAAGTAGATTTGTTTATGGAAATTAATGCACAACACCATCAGTAACTGACATGACCAAGGAGCTGGGTTTAGAGTCTTTTGAAGATGGAAGATGATTGAGGTGAGGTTAGGGAGTGAATGAGGTATTTTTCTGATAGGACTTGGATGGATATTGGTAGAATAATTAGGGGTAGTACATGGAAGAGATGACCATGACAACAAGCTGAAACCTAAATTCAGAGGTAAAGGAGTGGGAATATTTTCTTTTGCAAGTAAGAGAGTAAAAAATTGGAATAAATTAGAAAGAGAAATGTTGAACACTTTACCAGAAAGAACCTAAATTAGTAATGGGAAAACTTGAGTGGGTAGTGATATTGCACTCAAAGAATTTTAAGTAAAAAAAAAATCTTAAAGTGTGAAAGCAGCTGTTTAAGGAGATCGCCTCCGGAGCGTTTGCTTCCTAGCAGCTGAAGTCGTGGGAGAGTACGGTATTCAAGCTGAAGATATTGTAACAAACAATTTGACTTTTTATTCATTATACTCGTATTTATTTTGTGGGATGATAAATCGTCAAACCAACATTACCTGTTTGGCTCGTGGACTGATCCCTTGTGATGTTAATCGAGTAAACCAGTTGTTATTAACAAGCCTCACCACCAGTTGAAGTAGTCTGCGGACCCTCAGCAGGTTATTTTAATTTTACCGAAATTATTGTTCTGTTAGTGATATCTAGTTTTGGAAACAATTTGATCAACCAGTAACTACTAACGATCTTCCTGTAACTTTAGTATTGTATCCGTGAGCCTCGCACTACTGTCAAGTACTAAGCTTGAGCTTTCCACTCAGTTGGTTGAGTTGCCTCTCCTGACTTGTTCGTCTGCTGACGAGGTTTTGAAAGCGTCGTTAACAACAGTGTAAACAAGAAACGCGAAAAACCTTTATCAGCGGGGTGAGCTGAAAACCATGTTGTGGGATGGAAATGACTGATTATATTTAAGGCGTGAATCGCAATAACTAAATTTCGCCCCGTACCTATTTCAATTGCTAGGCTATTTATCATCGAACTAGTAGTCGATTGACGTTGCTACTATGCTAGTATTACAACTACTAATGGGAAATCACGTCTGCGGGTCTTCGGACAACCCTTGAGAGTGCAGGCGGCGGTCTTTCCGTCTTTGTTGCAGATACAGGTGTTGCAGTTCATCATGAAGGTCGTTCCGGGGGTGCATGTAATGTCTGCAACAGGATAATTGAGCTCGTTGTCCCACTCTCTGAGATAAATAAGTTTCATAACTCAACAATTCCTAACATCAGTTTGATTTTGGCGTAGAAACGTTTAATAGTTCTGTCAAACATACAATAGGTCGTTTCGGGAGACTTGCATCCGCAACTAAATACGAATAAAAGAAAACTATTATAACTTTACAGACAAATAATATGAAATGGGGTCGATTTTAGAGATCTAAAAGCTGTTTCTTTATTGCAGAAGAAAGTGCGGAATCTTCTCCCCCCCCCTATTTTTACCCTCAACTGCACAGGACTTCGCTTAACGTTGCACTCTTATAGCACTCAAAACACTTTATTTTCTAGAGAACACTTCGGTAGATAATCTATTTAGTTTGAATGTGGTATCATTTTATTATTCTCGTCGATCTTCTTAAAATAAAACAAACTTTTTGAAAATATGTTATTTTTTTAAGTTATGAAATGTTTTGTTTTGTAAAAATGGGTCTCAACATTTATCACGTAAACATTGCGCAGTATAATGCAATAATTTACTGGAATGAATTCAGTTATTTAATTAGTTCTATTTTTAATTTGATTGTATTTTTTTAAATTTTTAAATTGATTTTAAGTAATTTATTTGTGTTTTTGGTACATAGAATAAGATGTAATCCACTAGAATGTGATATCACCGTCTAGTTCAGTGATACCCAATTAATTATTCCCGAGTAGCTCTGCAGGAAAAAGCTCAACCTCGTGTACCCCTTATAGGGGAAATGGTAAATTTATTCATCCCAGCCGAGTGCATCACGCAACCACAGCATTACATTAATATAATTTCGTACACACACACACACACACACACACACACACTCACACACACACACACACCACACACACTCACTCACACAAACACACACACACACACACACACATCACACACACTCACTCACTCACACACACACACACACACACACACACACACACTCCACACACCACCACACTCACTCACACACACACATACACACACACATTAACACACCATACACACTCACACACACACACACACACACACACAAAAACGTACTTACACACACACACACATCACACACCGCACACTCAAACACACACACACACACACACACACATCTCTCACGACACACACACACACACACACACACACACACAAAGTTTGTCTTAACATATATTTAGCCAATAGTAATGTTTGCGTAATTGTTTTTCAACTATCTTAGGTATTACATTATCGAGAGATTACCGCGCGTACCCCTTGAAGCAAACTTAGGTACCCCTGGTGGTACGAGTACCACTAATTGGGAACCACTGCTCTACTTGATCTCCAACCAGTAAAATAAAGAAAAACAATTAAAAAAGTAAATTTATATGGTTTATATATATCGTTTTAAATATAAATTCTGTACAAATTGTAATTAATTGAAAAATGTGATTACGAAAAGAAGAAATTGGATGTGACCGTTTTGTTATTAGCCACAGAACGGAATTTTCGTTAAGAAATTGTTTCCGTAGATGGTTTGAATCAATAACTTGTCGATACTATTACATGAATTGTTTCTCTGTCTTTGAAATCACTGTGATCGTCAACGCAGAGCAAATATGTCTGTCTAGCTTCTCTCGTTTCTACGGATAACTGTGGTAATCGGATTAATCTGATTTCATATAGAAGTGGTCAGCTTACAGTAAGAACAAAGACATTTCTCACTTTGTAATACAAGTACAACATTAGAATCATCTGACCACAGCCTCCCACCGATTCTCTGTCACTCAGTGTTTTTTTCTTCTTCTCTAACGTAATACTACAGCAGCGTGGAACAAAAGTCGCAAATACATTTTTGATCAATAGAAAAACAATATTTCTCTGAAAATGTCTCTGAATCATTCAAACGAATGTGATTTTTGACTACCACCTGTATTGCACTAGCGTTGATGTAAACTAGTGTTGGACCTCGTAACGTTCTTTACGGACGAGTGTGCTGGAAGTAAGACTAGTTATGCAGGAGAGCAGGAGGAGGCATTGCTCACTGTCGGTCACCTACTAAGCGGCAGTATCCGATTTCCCCAGAAACCAGAAACGTGCACGTTTGCTTAAAATTTTACAAGAAAAAGGTCCTCGCTGCTTGAAACACCACCGCTCTTGCTTACCCCTTCGTGTGCGCGGCTTCATGCAGGGCTTGAGCGTGCAGACAGCGTTGGTGCCGTCCTTGTTGCAGGTGCAAGTGTTGCAGTCCTTCTTGAAGGTCGAGTTGGGTTCACATTGCTGTGGGGAGCGTCTTGCACGACTCGGTCCAGTACCTGGTGAGGAGGCAAGATGGATTACAATCGGAGCGAACGGGGGCATGCAAGTGCACTGATTAAAATGAGTTGGTGTCATTTACATGTTCCAGCTTTAAAGCAGGTAGAAAAAGCTAAAAGTATTGAGATGGCAACAATGCCATTTAAAAAAATACAGGTTCAATGTAGGTTAGGCAGTAAGTCGATAAATAGTATCGAGTATCAAAGTTTTTTTGCTATCAGTTTGTCAATTGGCTTGGTACATCCCTTAAAATCTTTATACGCGTAGACAATCTCTTTATCTCAACCAACGCATTAGAACCCATGTCGTCAGTTATGTAAAAAACATTTCAAATTTGTTCGGATGTATTAGACTTTAAATAAATCTCTCAGGCTAACCATCAAAAGTAAAAGTAAATATTATATCAATCTGATTATTATTAACACTGTCGTACAGCTAATTGGAGTTATTTCTACACAGCTCTTCAAAATATTTCATTACAGGATAGTATTATAATTTATTCTGAAAGATATGTGGATACTGTAAAGATTACAGGATAAAATGAAATAAGAGTAGGTAATATTTCATTTGTGAACAAAAAAGAAAAGTTGCTGCTGGCATTGCACCTCTCAGTTTTTTTAGTTATTCCTGCCGAACATTTCCCTACACTTCCAGATCTCTTGTGTGACAAGAAATTTTACTCCCCATAAAATTGAAATACGAATCAAAAACGTTTTTGGTCAAAGATTTCTTAAAATATTTTTTACACTAATACTAACATTCCCAACAAATTTTTAAGAAAAAAATGAATTAATGCAGAAAATACATGTTCGTATCAATTATTTCTACAGTTTATAGCAAAACAAAAGAGTTATTCAGATCAAGTCAAAGAAATGAGGATTCAACATAATTTACTGATGTTTATCCAGTTTAGTTAAATTCCAGTACAAAATATGCACTGATATCTGATATGATGTGATATATTACGTACTGTAAAAAAATCAGTGAATGAAACTCACCGTCATCTGCACTAGCGAGCAACGCTAGAGCCACAACGAACATAACGAGTACCACAACAACTGTTGGTTTCATTGTGATCTGTGAAGTTACCAGCGTCGAGCTCTCTGTTATATGTTATAGATACACATCACAAACCGTCTTAATGAACACGTAGCGCATTGCCATTCGCCGTTCGTTTATCGGCATTGCTGGAGGTCATGTGTTTAATTCGCTTTGGCTAATCTGCAGTATAAAACCTTTTACATGGTCTGTTCTAGTGATACTAGTGCTTAAGTGCAGTTTTGACAGCATTTGATAAATATACTGTTACAGGAAAGACTCAAGAATTCTGAAAATAGATTAAATTAAAATACAGGATCACGTAAATAGTCTTTACTATGTCACTTAGATTTTTTTTTTTAAAGTTATATTGTATTTTCCGGCTCTGATGATAAAATTTATACCTAACAAATTTAAGAAAAAGAATTAAATTCCCGAATGAAAGAAATTTTTACCAGAAAACTAAATTTTTTCATCTTGACATTGAAAGAACTAAGAATAAATAGGTTTAATATAAAACTTATTAAATGAATTAAACTGGTGTTCAAATGCTTTCACTGCCGGAGTGATTAGTTTGTTGGCACCACGTTCTAATATAATGCCGACATGCTTTAGTTTTCTTTGTGAATATAATTGATATTTTGCGCATTGCAGTAGATATTTTTCTTCCCGAAACGCTATTAATCTTATTTCAAATCCAGGAAGACAACATTCACAAATTCCCAAACGTCCACTTCGGCAAATAAATTAATTATGCTCCAATTTAAACTAGCTTAGTCGACTAAGAGGCAAACAAATCAACTTAATAGAAAATAATATGAGACGTGTGTTTTACCATCAGATTTAGATAACATAATCTTGTGTTGTATGGTTTTCTTCTGTGCTCTGAGTAAGATTCCTTAAGTTTTTTTTTTTTTTTTTTTTTTTTTTTTTTTTTTTTTTTAAAAAAAGCCACTATAATGTGAGTGCATAGTAAATTTTGTTCCAGTCAATTAATTCTGGGTAATAATCAGCTAACATTCATAAATCAATATGAACCACAAGAATAGATTTAAGGTGATACTATAATGCGCTAATCGAATCCTACAATTATAATCAAAGATCTAAAAGTATTTATTATCCGTTTACATTTGAAAATTAAATTGAATAATTATTTAACAGTAACAAAATCTAATAATGCATAAATAATGATTGAAACGAGGTAATAAACAATGCGACGATACGAAAATGGAACTTAGAAGTCCATAAATAAATCATATAAGTGTTTATAGATGATATTTTATCGGGAAACTAGCCGAGTGAGTATGTTTCCATAATGGCATAATCTGACGTTTCAGCGGTCATATTTTCTATTCTCTGTCACTAGACATAGGCGGCAGGAATATGATTCCTGAAATGTCGTGTTATACAAACGTAGTCACTCAGCTGATTTCCCGAGAAAATTTCATCTGTATACAACGCCGAGAAAACCTCCAGGGAGTCCTTTTCTGGACACCCTGTATATTGAACCACCATGAAACAATCATTTTAAAAGAAGTATAAAATAATTATAACATTTAGGATTTTTTATTTGGATTTTTTTAATGACATTTTAAGGAAAAAAGAACATTGTTTTAGATGACTCAAATATCTTTGAGTAAATTAAAAAAAAAAACCATGGTTCAAAACGTCTTAATTTGTAGAAATGCATGGACAAACTGAACAAAGTCACATGTTTCGGAAAATTATTTAAAATATCAATATCTTGAAAATGGTGTGACTTATACTACATTTGTTTTGTTAACCGTGCAATGGTTACAGCGATGAGGCATATCCCCACGGCCACCCAGATTTAGGTTATTTATCGTTTTTCCAATACTCTGCGATCGTTCCTCCAAAAAGCCATGACCGAACACCTTCCCTTTCCTTGCTCCCAATATTTCGCCACCACTAATGGTTTTGACCTGAGGCGAAGCGTACAGCCACACATGGAGAAAGTTGAGGCATGAAGGATGTATTGATCCTTTTCATCAGGATGGGAGGCAACGAACTGCTACTCAGTGCCGGTGAGATGCCTGTGGCACTCCATAGCAGCTGTGTTGTCAAAAACAATTTTTCAAATAACCACTGACGGTCCCTACTTACTTGCTAAATAGGCTGCCGTGATCCCGTCTGTAAGGGAACAAAAAGTATTTGTGTTATTTGAATGTAGTCTTAGCGAATTTTAGCACGCTGTAGAGGGCAAAGAGCTGGGGTGGAACATGAGTTTACGGCGGACACTAGCTTAGCAAGAGCGGCACTCACGGCAGTAGCAGTGTTAGAGAATGCAGCTACTTCCATCCCAGTATCTGCATTGATATCTAAAGTCAGACCAGCAGCTGTGTTACTGTTATCAGACTGTCTGATCGGTTGTGTGCAGTTATCTGATTTTCGCCTGAAAAAAGAATTTACTGCGCGCCCGGGTAGGCCAGACGGTAGTCCTACTGGCTGCTGCAGGACGATCGGAGTTCGTTTTTTGACGAAACCGATGATTTTGTTCGTAGCTTAACCTATGGAATGGCTCCCCAGGCCCACACAGGCTGCTATCCAATGCGTAGTGAGAAGTAAACTCCGCGGGAAGATAGAGGATGGCCGGAGCGAGGCGCTGATTCGTCACGTCCTTATAATGACAATAGTTGTGAACGGGATGTGGAGCCCTAACTCCGCGGGCCTTAGAGAAACCAGCAACTAGCTGTAGAAGCCCGTGACCTTTACCATACCTTTAAAAGAAATTTACTACAGGCTTGTAATAAATAGGAACTTTCCCTAATCACAGATGATTCGTTTTGCAACGCTTTACCTGCCCTTATCAGATCGAACACTGGTATGAACTCGTTTCAGCCCACAACAAGAACCCAGACGACTAAAGGCGTCAGAATTCCATCAAGGAAGCGGTCGTCGCAAGTTGTTAAAGACTTAGTAACATCAATATACCTTACACCCACTCACTTAATCCTTCCACACCCAGAGGCATCAGCAAGCTGTAAACCATGTCACTACGCCTCAACGCAAAGGTTGCTTCAATTTAAAAACCCTGAAAAGTCCACTCGGAACTGTCAATAAATCGTTTTAACTATCGTCGTATTAAGTCACTGTTCAAAATCCCTTGTTTTGGCTGTCTACAAGGTTGCAAGGTAGTCGGCAGGTGTCGCTTTCCTTTATTATGTCTCAGGGGTCCAATCCCTTCGCATTAAAGTGACAGGAAGACTGTCCATCTTCCCTGACTGTCACTATGTATGGTAGAAGTTTCCAGACATTCATACCTATAGTGTGTCATCATGCACGTTGTTACGCAGAAGTTGTAACTTCAGCTATGCACATACTAAACGACAAATTGTTTTGGTCGGCGTGATGACCAGGTTGAGAAATTAATGAAATTAGAAAGCGGAGGATAATAAGACTGAAAGTCTTCGTTCTTACAATAAGACTGATGTTGATCGATATGGTTCAAAGAGTTCGGTATGAAGTGAAATGGCTAACGTAGGAAGAATATTTTCAATATAAATAACATATGGAAATTCGGGACAGGCTAAGAAAGGAAAAATGCTTCTGACTGGCTGAGGATAAGGGTGGATATGTTGGCTGTTTCAGTAATTTCAAAAATGTTGTTTGGATAGGATATGTTTTCGTTCAGTTTACCAGTAGCTGAAATAGCAATAATTTCGTAATTGGAATTGCCCTTATATCAGTGAAATCTCAGGGTATAAAGATGAACTGAGGTTTGAAAAGGCGTCGTTGTTGATTAATTAAGGAACATAAGTATGTGTGCCATTTGAACGAGGTGATAATGTGCTGTACTGTTTCGAGTTTCTATCTGAAGTCTTAACGAGGGTTTGAAGTCCGTTACTTAAGAAAATGTAGTTCAGTTTGGTACCGGATCATACAAACGAATTTAAAACTCGTGTGTTAATTGTGTTTCGAGTGACCTTTTAATTATTATAAACGTTTTTTATGACGATTATTTTTAAGCGAAACTATAATTTTTTTTCCTGTGTAAGGAATGGCGGAGGTTTAATCTCAGTTAATATCATTGACTTTCAAACCCGCTAATAACAGTGCTTACATGTCAATCCGCTACAGCGGAAGCTAATCTCCACACGTTGAAAGTTTAGGGTCGCATATTGTAGAGAACTATGGGTTTCTAGTTGAGTTCACGGCTAATTATAAAAGAATATATAGAAATCAACAGGTTTCGCCGTGACAACGTCTTACTATTTTTATTATTCGTTATTAAACTCTCCGTTACAGCAGTAATACCGCAAGCTCTACATTTTTTTATTGCCTGTACTTCGGTGATCGAATGCATCCGTGTAGCATTGTTACGGTGAATGGAAATCTGTAGTCGGGGGTTCATTTAGACTACTCGCGTGCTACGTGACACTACCGGCAACGTCTACCGAAAATCGTCGCAACAAAGTCGAGGATGCAATCTACTGTTCGATCGATTTATTTTCCAGATGGTAGTGTCGACAGACTCTTGCTGTGGGGTTTGGCACACTGATTGTAGACTGAATTGTTGCGGTTATCTGTTTCGATTTTGAACATGTGATGCGCAGTTTTATCGTCCGGAAGTTATAGCGTCTTCAGTTTTGAAGTTGTCAAGGTGTGTTCTTTGTGGAGTAGGCGTAATGTCTATAGTACGGCCAACGTTTCTTTTCCATAATTTGATAGTTGAAATTTGTATTTACTGGTATACTATCTTGATAACTATCAATAGATAGCACTTTACCGGAATATGGTGAATTTCTCTCGATTTAAGCGCATCTATTTCAGTCTGGATTTCTTAACTTAATTTTTTTTAGTACTGATTATTTTCTTGTTATCCATTAATGATCCAGAAGAATTTATGCTGAAGTGAACTATTGACACCAGCTCAGCAAGTTTCGGGAATGTTTAGTTCTTGTAGAATGTAAGAGCCACATTAGAGACCCTATCTCCTAACGTAGATTTCTACTGCAAGTTACTAAATATTTTAATGCATTACAGTAAGTTTGTTAATGATTTTTCATCTTCTTAGGTGCGTGTCCACTGTGTAACTCCATTCTACTGTCTCATATTCCCAGACTGATCTGATGGATTACATTACTTCTTTCCTTCTGTACTTCTTTATATTCAAAAGTCTAACGCCAGCTAATAATTTTAAACGGGTGAGTTCCACTATTGAACCAAAAAACTTCTGTTTTTTATTTATTAGTTTTCCAGGCCGCATAATGATGAAATATATCTCATTATTACTCCTGAGATCTTCTGCTGTACAATGTTTAAAAGGCCATCTAATTTCCATCCAGAAATTTTTGCTTGAATCATGATTAAATAAACAAATAGATCCAAATTGTTTTTTTTATTGATTCCGTGTTTGAAATTTTTAATTTCTTACTGCGGTTTTGGACCATGAAGAGGGACTCAATATAACTGTATAAATCGGGATGAAAAGTATCATGTATGTTAATTCGTAATACAAGCTAACGCTATGTATAAGTTTCGCTGAAATTCGTTCTATAGCTTTCGCTCATGTATTCACAGACAGCCAAAAATTATTATTTTTTTTTTAAATTTTAATCGATGATATAATTAGTACGGAATTTCGTTGAAATCTAACTGATAGTTTTTGCTTGAAGTTGGACACATTTTATATTAGAGACCTTAATTTGTATTGGTTTTGTTAAAAGTTCTTCGCCAGTATGTGTTCCTTACGTTTTAATACACTGAAGAGCCAAAGAAACTGGTATATCTGCCTAATATCGTGTAGGGCCCCCGCGAGCACGTAGAAGTGCCGCAACATGACGTGGCATGGACTCGACTAATGTCTGAAGTAGTGCTAGAGGGAATTGACACCATGAATCCTGCCGGGATGTCCATAAATCCGTAAGAGTACGAGGGGGGTAGAGATCTCTTCTGAACGGCAAGTTACAAGGCATCCCATATATGCTCAATAATTTTCATGTCTGAGGAGTTTGGTAGCTAGCGGAGGTGTTTAAACTCAGAAGAGTGTTCCTGCAGCCACTCTGTAGCAATTATGGACGTATGGGGTATCGCATTGTCCTGCTGGAATTCCCCAAGTCCGTCGGAATGCACAATGTACATGAATGGATGCAGGTGATAAGCCACAATGCGTACGTACGTGTCACCTGTCAGAGTCGTATCTAGACGTATCAGTGATCCCATGTCACTCCAACTGCAGACGCCCCACACAATTACAGAGCCTCCACCAACTTGAACAGTCCCCTGCTGACATGCAGGGTCCGTGAATTCATGAGGTTGTCTCCATACCCATACACGTCCATCCACTCGATACAATTGGAAACGAGACTCATCAGACCAGGCAACATGTTTCCAATCATCAACGGTACAATGTCGGTGTTGGCGGGCCCAGGCGCATCGTAAACTTAACAATGGTACACGAGTGGGCCTTCGGTTCCGAAAGCCCATATCGATGATGTTTCGTTGAATGGTTCGCACGCAGACACTTGTTGATTGCCCAGCATTGAAATCCGCAGCAATTTTCGGAAGGTTTGCACTTCTGTCATGTTGAAAGATTCTCTTCAGTCGTCGTTGGTCCCGGCCACTGATTTGATGTATTACCGGATTCCCGATATTCACGGTGCAGTCGTGAAATGGTCGTACTACGCGAAAATCCCCACCTCATCGCTACCTGGGATGTGCTGTGTCCCATAACTCGTGCGCCGACTATAACACCACGTTTGAATTGACTTAAATCGTGATAACCTGCCATTGTAGCAGCAGAAGCCGATCTAACCCTTGCGGCACATACCTGTTGCCTTATATTGACTTTGACTACCTCAGCGCCGTTCTCTGAGTGTTTACATATCTCTGTGTATCTTTGTGTTTGCATACGCATGCGTATACCAGTTTCTTTGGCTCTTCAGTGTAAATATTGAATTGTGAAACATGATCAGTGTTAAATATAATAATATCACATCATCACCGCCATAATAAAATTTGTAATAAGTTATCATAATGAGTGGACAGTTATATTTACCACAGGTAAAAAATTTTTTATTACTAATTTCTACTTCCAATGCACATAACTGCCCTGATTATTTATGAAGGCAGAAAGCGTAGCTGCATCCAATGAGTTGGAAGAAACTAGAAAGTCGTAGGAAATAATCCCCCTGAATAATGAAACAGCAGCCATATTTCCAAATGATGTAAATATTGAATAACTAAAGCTTCACCTGAGGTGACAATAATCAAACAGCTCTTTAAAAAAGGTTGGTTAAAGTCGATGTCGCAAATTCTTATGACCAACGTAATTCCCCTAGAATTATTAGAAATATTTGTCCGCAGTCTCATTAAAATGAATTTCAGTGAATTTATATTTCGGTTTGGTTGACTTGGCATTTATTGCACTTATAGAACCCCGGTTAGAAATATTGGACTAGCGTTCTTACGTTAAACTAGTGCCAGACAAACAGAGACCGAAAATAACAGACAGAAAATCAGTTACGTCAGTAAAACATGTACTTAAATGTATCAGACTTCAGCAATTCCTATTTCACTATCGGTGGCTTCTACTTTTAACAAGTAATTTTTGTCGGTTTTTCTGAAAGCTCATAAAGACCGTCTATCATCGTCAAACGCCAAACATATGTTTCCAACCCTGCCAACCATATTGAGTCTATTCTAAAAAAATTAAATTTTTCAAAAATATTTAATTATTTGGTTTTGATCTTTTTCTGTAAATTAAAACGTAACTAGCAATTTTAGATGTTTTTATCAATTTGTTATTTATGCAAGAATTTAACTAAGCAATTTGACTTCTTCAAGTTGTCGATGTTTAAACCGATTTGTGAAGTACTATTAAAGCACACAGCTTGGAAAAATGTACATATGTGACTCGTCTCTCATTATTCTCTAAAATAATTTGGAAGGAAAGTTCAAATGAGTGTGTCTAGTCCTACTAGTATATAGTAATTAGTAGACCATTTAAAATTTGATTTTCCCTCGTAGGAAGAAAAGACGACATCTCAAGAAATCTGTAAGTACAGAAGATGACATAAACACAGCATCACTAATAACGAAGTCAATAAATTATTGTGGAAAAGGTACAACTATTCAAGTTTAGAGGCGAAAATAAAAAAGGTAATAATATCACGATGATCCATATTTGAACGGAAACGAACCAATGAACTCATTTGCAATAACTCGCTTGTTCATTGTGCAAATAGTATTAGGTCAGCTTGGCCATCGCAGCTGAAACTGCGATTTCACACATTCGGCCTTCGTTGGCGGGATCATAATGGTCAAAGATGTTTTCACGGCTAATAATTTAGATTAACTATTTAAGTTTCTGTAATAATTGCAAATCAACGACAGAGAAAAGCACGTATTTCGTCTGAATCCACATATTAGCTGCTTTTCTTATTTGTATTTCTTCGATGAAGATGTTTTCGTTATATTCTCTGGCCATAGATGTGGCTGTTAAAGAAAGCAAGGGTACCTACGCCGTTTAATTTCATAAGTTGATTACGAAGTGGATTGTGCAGTGAAACGAGGTGGAGCCGGAATAGCTAAAGCATTGTATTACTACAATATCGAGGTGTTGAGATTTATTTAATAAAATTTCTAATAAGTTAAACAACTGAGAGGAAATGAATTGAGTTTAGCCAATCATTTTTTTACTAGCTTAGAGCCAAATAAATAAAAGATTTTTCGAGGAGAACGTAAATTCCAGAAAATTTAAATAAATTTATTAATTACTAGCTCGTACCCGCGACTTCGTATGCGTGGATTAAGAATTTTTTTTGTCAGAATTGAATATAGAAAGTTGTTGGTAACTAAGAATTGTTGCCAAACATCACTGAATCGGCATAATATGACAGGAAAGCTATCACTATATCTTTCTACCGTCGAACCTGTCTCTTGAAGAGAATCAATTTCCAACATATTTCTGTCACCATTCGATAAGGTCTCAAAATTTCGTGACTACAACTGTTAATCATACTGGAAAAAATGTCCTGTGCCCTTCGTACAGACTTTCTTGTCAAATTCCATCAATATCGATACTGTATCGCCATTTATCCGTCAAAACGTAACAAAAAGACAGAGACTTACTTCCGTATTTATAATATTATTATTGCGGTTCACACACACACACACACACACACAGACTGCGAACAACCCCCGAGGGATCATTATAGCGTAAAAAAGTGTACGCCTACAGCATTGCAAAACTACCTATGATTTGCCTCGCATTGCACCCCTATACCCCCTATACCCCTATATCTACAGTTTAACATTCAATCCGAATAACCGACGGCCCAGGCGTGACTCT
The DNA here is from genome assembly GCA_031002005.1 of Vandiemenella viatica. Lineage (NCBI taxonomy): Eukaryota > Metazoa > Arthropoda > Insecta > Orthoptera > Morabidae > Vandiemenella > Vandiemenella viatica. Next base: position 256,818,928 of record CM061920.1, on the reverse strand, counting down.
TACGATCAAAAACAATTTTTATAAATCTTACCCTTCATGGAGATTTGAACCGGAGACCACGACCCAAGCATTAGTAAGCCAGCGGTTTAGCCACTGAGCTACATGACCGCTACACAGAAAAACAGTAGAGAGACCTCCATATCCAACGCGTCTGTCTATTGCCGTTCAATAGAATTTCGAAATTATGAGACAACATCTATTATTTATACAGATAATTTTTCAACCAAATGTAGATAGTATTTTTCTCCTTGTTTCAAACGATAAGTGTGCAAAGTTTCATCGAGATCGGATGAAAACTGTGGATTTGTATGAAGAACAAACAAACAAACAAACATACATACATTCATCTTTATATATATAGATAATATTAAGAAAAGCTGACTTAGAAAGAACTATATATTTGTTATAGTTTCGGTCTATATACATCTATGTCATCTTTTTTTGTGGAAATTTTTGCCAAGAACCGAAATTTTCCAAGTCATAAACAGACGCCCTGAGTATTATGTACACTGTACAGTATGTACTGTACTAATTCCAGTGATACTACGTGAGGGTCTTTTGACAGAATCAGGTGAATCTACAATGGAATAACTTTTCATTCACGGTTTAATGTTGTTTGCAGCTAATAACAGTGAATACATCATCATAACACATTGATTTTCTTACAGCAATAACCCATTCTATCAACTGCTGTCAAACATAACCCCCTTAAGCTCTCACCAAATGACTACCACATTGCTAGGTGGTAAACATTTCAGTATCGTCAATTCCAGAATCATGAATTCATGTTATGCTGCGGGGTTCTTTTGTACTAGGACAATTTGTATTCAGTATTATAATGAAAGATTGTGTTGGCGGTTTGCGATCAGAAGTTGGGTCGTTTGCTAATAACATGTCATTACGCAGTAGGATTGGAACTGGAGAGGCCTGCAAATAGCTGTAGTAGGATCTGGGACAAGTTATCTAGATCATTATGTCTAGATGGAGCTAAGATGAATTCCAAGAAGAGTTAACTTATTAGGAATGCCGGTCTATTATGACTGTAAGACCTATGTGTAAATAGCTTGGAGTAACATTTGATAGTAAATTCAAATGAACGGATAATAGAGAGAGATTTCAAAAAGCTTCAAGTATTGGAAATGGTGATGAGGAGACGCTCCAGGGAACTGATGAGACTTGGCCGAATATCGAGGTGTAGTATGGTACTCGCAATTTGGTTGTGAAGTACAGGAGTTGTAGGAATAAAAAGTCGGGCAGCTAATTTTTTATGGTGGAAATTGTGCGGAACACAGTTGGTAACTGAAATGAGGGGGAAGCTGGGTTTTGAGTCACTGAGTGACAGCAGGAAAGTGGTGGGAATGTAGTAAGCATATATATGGACGAAGGTGGGATAAATATTTTTAGAGGAGTTAGGTGTGGTACATGGAAGCGAAGAAATGACTATAAGATGGCATTTGTAATTGAACATAATGAGATGAGAAGGTTTTCTTTTGAAACTAAGGGAGTCAGGGAATGTAATGAATTACCGATGGAAATTTTAATTATTTTACCTGAAACATTGTAAGAATTTAGAATAAAATTCGTAGAGAGTAAAAATAAAGGAATAGCGAAATAGCGGTAAAAGAATTTAAGATAAATAATCATGAAATGAGATAGTAGTTGAATTGGAAAATCACCACAAGGCAAGCGCTTTATTAGATTTAAATAAAAGGTGAATACTCATATAAAGCAAGGTTGAATGTAATGTTTTCCTAGAAAATAAATCTAGCCACTTATGTGATACAACGAAATAAACATTAATTCTTGACACTATTTATAAATAAAATAATTGCTTTGATTCAACTTTTTCTTCAAGTAGGATCATTAAAGAAATAAGTTACTGATAAATATAAAAAAAATGTATAAAGAAATACACCTGAAAACGTTATCTGTCTAAGAAATTAATAACAATAAACAACTGAAATTTAAAAGCTCAAAAAAATTGAATTTGCCACAAGAAAATATTTTGAAAATACCTCTTTTTCACGTAACCTCAAAATTTCGTTAAATTCTATAGCGTCATCAAATAAATTTTTTTGACAGTAAGTTTACTTGCCTTTTGAAAAAAAAAAGTATTTTCGCGATGTATCTGTAATTTGACTCATGATATTCTCTGTCGAGTGTTTATATATTACTTTCTGAAGAAAAATATATTTATTGATCAATCAAATTTACTAAAATTACGATTTTTTTTTTGAAATATGATAAATACTAGCAAAAACGGAATTGTTTTCTCATTATCTATAAGATACTACACCTCACTGAAAATTATGGAACAATTTAGGAAATAAAGTTGGAGGAAATAAAATGTTTTCAGCATCAACTAATAAAAATCATGGAATCAGAAAATCAAAAAATTTCAGATTTGGTGGGTTGGGAAATTTGGTTTTATGTTTATGAAAACTATCGATGAAAATTTTTTAATTTCCAATAAAACTCCCAAAATTATTTTCCCACTCATTACTTTCCAAATTCACGTTATAATCATGCTTTTTGAGACAAGAAATAAAGCTACGAGTAGTTAAGATGTAGGGTATACATCAAAAGTTCAGAGTCAGCATACCACGAGAGATTGTAAACCTTGTTGCTAATTATAGGGAACTTTGCCATATCATTTTCAGGTAAGGTCCCCTCTCATTAGTCTATCGAGGACAGTGAAAATGATGGACTGATATTACCGGTTGATACGTCACCGAAGAATGTTTTAACACATAAAATTATTGATCATGTATGATGTGTCACCGAACAAGGAAAAAATTCTGGGCCCATCGGCAGCATAAATTTGCGAATATCGAGCTGACAATTTGTGTTAATTACCAACTTCCAGGGTGAATGGTAGGGCGAGTGTTCGAATCCCTGCCATCCAAATTTCGTTTTTTTTTCATGATTTTCTGAAATTACTCCAGGAGAGTGCGGGCATGGTTTTCCAGAGGGCCACGACCGAGTCTTACCCATTCCTATTCCCCATTCTACAGTCCATTTCCTCCTCTAATGTCATTGTATCCGACTACACGTAAAACAAAATATTTATGAAGTGGCTTTTCGAGAGTCTCATCTGACAACTAGAATACCTCCTGCTGACGTCTGTCTAGAGGTGCAAGTGGGTAGGTCTTCAATTTGGCACAGTCCCTGATAACGTGACAAATGTTTGACGCAAGCCATTCTGAATAAGAACTTATGGATTTTCGAAGTTTTGTGTGTTCCTGTTCATTAAAATTCCAGAATATGTCAGTTTGATACTCACTCAGCTTTCTTGAATGGCCACATGTGTATAAATTCTAAAACCAGCCATTATAGATATGAACAAGAGGGATTTCGTGAGCTCTCAATTTAACACAGAAATGAATACTTTAATTTGTTGCCGGATATTTGCCCGCAGCATGAGACTTTCTTGTCGTTCTCAAGAATGTTACATTACACAGTCTTGTTTGTGTTACCCTTCATGTCATAATTCGAATTCCGACCAGATAACTAATTCAATATTTCCAAATTACACTTAAAATAACCATCCTGTAGATTTTTGTGTCCACAACACTTATAATCAGATTCTGCTTTTACTAAAATATCTTTCGTGAGAATAAGGGAGGCATTGACTCTTTTTTCTCTAAATTCACCTAACGTTTTCACAAAATTATCCATTAAATCTTTTTTATTTATGCTAAATGCTTGAGAGATTGTCTTCCACAATATCGACATGCATATCTGCATCTATTTAACAGTCTAAATTCTCGAAATATTTATTTTATTAATTTTTAAAATATTTTTAGTTGTTAAATTTATACACACTTCTTCCACATGATATTGCAGGCAGCCATTACCAGATGTCTCGACCACACGAGAGAAAAAAATCATTACAGGAAAATTGTTTTTGTCTTTTAAGATGTAATAAAATCAGTGAAATAATGTTACCACGGGTATTACATGGATTCCTCTCATATCTTGCTCGTCAGAGCTGGCAATTAAGATAGAAGAGAGCTATCCGTGTAATGAAATTTTTATTACTACGAGAAACCTTCCGCACAGCTGAGAAGATTTGACTTTCAGAATTCTTATAATAGCCTAGTCTTCACGACTTTTGTTTTTAGTTTTCCTTTTCTGACTCTAATGGTATTTGTGGGTTATGGAAAGGAAGTGGACCACGGTTACAAAATGTGTCGTCTTTAGTAATAGCGTGGCTAGTCTAATTCAGGTTGTCAACTGCAGTGGAAAATGCAGTGGTTCAACTTCTTAAATTATATATATTTGCACTTACAGTTTACCGACTAGATAATAATAGAGATTTTCAGGATGCAGAAAATCATTTTAGGATGGGTATTTATTAAGTAGTATAGTCAGAGTCTTCAACAATAAAAAAAATATTAACGTGTCGATTATAGGTGCAACTACCTTAAATCTCGATTGCCTCTTCAGACTCATATTTTATAAATTTTGACAAATTTTACACTGTATTCTGTGGTGTGATTCTAAGCAAAAATTTACTTCTTGAGTGGTACTGGATTTTATTTTAATAGATGGAACTACAGTTGAAATGAGTTTATTATTTTACTGTCGTAGAAATTACTGTAGATTTACAATGATTTGTGAATAGGATGTGACGGCGTTGTGACTAGTAGGAGCCGGCAGGACACGCCTTCAGGGTGCAGGTCGCGTTCTTGCCGTCGGCACTGCACCGACAGGTGTTGCACTTGTCCTTGTAAGTTGTTCCAGGAGTGCATTTAGTCTCTGAAACAGACAAACAACTGTCAGTAATATCTGTGGAAACATAACCTGTCCGGCAACACGAGTCAGGATCCTTTGAATTAGAAACTATCAAATTCATCTTCACGATGCATAGTGACTACAGTTTCAAATCTGTTCTGTATTGTTACTACATACAGTTGTTATCCTTTAATGCCAGATATTATATATAGATGCAAGATGGAAGAAATCATGAACACTAAAAACTAAAGCTGATAAAATAATTAAAGGTGGTCACAGGTGGGAGAGTGAGGAGTAACTCTGAGCATATGACAAAGCCATTGATAAGACTGTTGCTAGTGAACTATAGGAGTATAATGAGCAAAGTAACTTAATTGAGATATACAAACCACAAATAGTTACAGGGATTGTGTCCTCGCTAAAAGAAAGAACAGTGAACAACAAAGTTTTTTTCTGATATTCATTTAATGTACCGTAGAGACAGAGGAGCAATTAGTGGATGGGTTTTTATTCCATTCAGAAAAAAATGACAGTTCGCTGCTGTTCGCAGATCATAGTCAAGAGTTAGTTTGGGGATATTAACAGGGTAAAGGAAAAATTGGGGTCTAGGATGCTTACCGTAGTGAAATAGTGAATGATGAAGATGAGACTCTCGTGGAGAAATTAATTTCATATTCAGAGTTAAGAGGTAAGCTTTAAATGGTTATTACTGATTGAAATTTTCAAGAACTACCATTTTGGAATGGAAAAGAAATGACATAATTAACAAAAAGATGCAGAGATTTGTAAATACCTTTGTGAGCGAAGGGGCATTACGTATATTTTAGAACAAGGCACAAGGGAGTGGAAAGTTGGATATCTTTCTAAAACAGCCTGATGATAACTTTGTGAGGTATCACATAACGGAACATGAACCAATTGTAATCGATTTTAGAGGGTTCGGTAAACTGAATGTGGTTGCAGCTACAATTATATAAAAAAAGGCTCATATCTCTCTGAAATTAAGAGATATTTCAGAGTAAGGAGGGAACAAATACAGTGGAAGTGAGATTGGAATATTTCAAGATATAATAATAATCATGAAAGAATGGTTTATTACAAAACAGAGAAGAAATAAAAGTATGGAGCCTACATATTACAATACGTAGGTGAGAAGGCTATAGAAGTTGCTAAGAAGAGAGCAGAACAGATTTAAGAGACATCAAGGCAGAATGGATCGCTTGAAACAAATTGACTAGAAATTAATAGATAAAAAGAGGGGAGCTAAAGATGGGATTATGGTCATATTATGAAAGCAAGTGGATCAATATATCAGATTAATGAGGGAAGTGGAGGATAATTGAGGATTTAGAAGATGTTACCAGGTTTTTTTTAAAGACAAAGATGTTAAGTAACTGATGTAATGAGAACATTTGGGATTATCATTCAGGGATGAGAGGCTGTAAATAAAAAATATTTCTTCTCCACATAAGTTGATATAAACAAAATACAACATTGTATATCGATCTTGAGGGTATTATAAGGGAGCTAAGGCGTTATGCGACGGTATAGGAAATATTGTTGCAGATATATTAAAAATATGGTGTAATGACATTGCGACATACATTAAAATGTTATTTAGATTCAGTATAGATACTTGATGCAAACAGAACAGTGGAAATGGCGTGTGGCATTATTGGTCACGAGACCACGAAGGAGAGTCTGTCGTCACTACCCTTAACATTTATTTGAGAGATGACGTGGGAATTTACTATAGAAGTGAAAGGACTGGATCACAAAAGCTTTGTCAGACCACACTACGAGTATTAAAAGCCAGAAATGGAGATCATGCAAAGGAGGGTAAGTAGATTTGTTTATGGAAATTAATGCAGAGCATAATCAGTAACTGACATGACGAGGGAGCTGGGTTTCGAGTCTTTGGAAGATGGAAGACGATTGAAGAGAGGTTAGGGAGTGAATAAGGTGTTTTTCTGATGGGACTTGGATGGATGTTGGCAGAAGAATTAAGGTTAGTACATGGAAGAGATGAGGTGACCATGACAACAAGCGGAAACCAAAATTCAGAGGTAAGGGAGTGGGAATATTTTCTTTTGTAAGGAAGAGAGTAAAAAATTGGAATAAACTAGAAAGAGAAATGTTGAACACCTTACCAGAAAAAACCTAAATTCCTAATGGGAAAACGTTAGTGGGTAGTGATATTGCACTCAAAGAATTTTAAGTTTAAAAAAAAAAAAAAAATCTTGAAGTGTGAAAGTAGCTGTTTAAGGAGATCGCCTCCGGAGAGTTTGCTTCCTAGCAGCTGAAGTCGTGGGAGAGTACAGTATTCAAGCTGAAGATATTGTAACAAACAATTTGACTTTTTATTCATTATACTCGTATTTATTTTGTGGGATGAGAAATCGTCAAACCAACATTACCTGTTTGGTTCATGGACTTGTTCGTCTACTGACAAGCTTTTTGAAAGCGTCGTTAATAACAGTGTAAACAAGAAATGCGATACACCTGTATCAACGTGGTGGACTCAAAACCATGTTGTCGGATGGAAATGATATTTAAGGCGTGAATCGCAATGGCTAAATTTCGCTCCATACCTATTTCAATTGCTAGGCTATTTATCAATGAACTAGTAGCCGATTGACGTTGCTACTATGCTAGTATTCCAACTACTAATGGGAAGGAAATCACCTCTGCGGGTCTTCAGACAACCCTTGAGAGTGCAGGCGGCGCTCTTTCCGTCTTTATTACAGATACAGGTGTTGCAGTCCATCATGAAGGTCGTTCCGGGGGTGCATGTCATGTCTGCAACAGGATAATTGAGTTCGTTGTCACACTTTCTGAGAAAAACAGTGTAATAACTCAACAATCCCTAAAATCAGTTTGCTCTTGGTGAAGAAACGTATAATAGTTCTGTCAAATATACAATAGGTCGTTTCGGGAGACTTGTATCTGCAACTAAATACGAACAAAAGAAAACTATTATAACTTTACAGAAAAATAATATCAAATGGGGTCAATTTTTGAGAGCCAAAAACTGTTTCTTTATTGCAGAATTAAGTGCGGAATCTTCTCACCCCCCCCCCCCTTCCACCCTCCTTTTTCCTTCTACTGCACAGCGCTCAAAAAGCATTATTTTCTAGAGAAAACTTCGGTAGATAATCTATTTAGTTTGAATGTGGTATCATTTAATTCTTCTCGTCGATCCTCTAAAAGTAAAACAAAATTTTGAAAATCTGATTTTTTTTAAAGTTATGAAATGATTTGTTTTGTAAAAATGGGTCTCAGCATTTATCACGTGAGCATTGCGCCGTATGTTGTAATAATTTCTTGGAATGAATTCAGTTATTTAATTAATTTTATTTTTAATTTGATTGTATTTTATTTAATTTTTTAATTGATTTAAAGTAATTTATTTGTGTTTTTGGTGCTTACGAATAAGATGTAATCCACTAGAATGTGACAACACTGTCTAGCTCAGTGATTCCCAATTAATTATTCCCGAGTACCACTGCAGGAAAAAGCTCAACCTCGTGTACCCTTTATAGACGAAATGGTAAATGTATTCATCCCAGCCGAGTGCTTCACGCAACCACAGCAGTACATTAATATAATTCGCGCACACACACATACACACACACACACACACACTCCCACACACACACACACACACATCACACACCACACACACTCACTCAAACACACACACACACACACACACACACACACATCTCTCACTACACACACACACACACAGTTTGTCTTAACATATATTTAGCCAATAGCAATGTTTGCGTAATTGTTTTTCAACTATCTTAGGGATTACATTAGCCAAGAGATTACGGCGCGTACCCCTTGATGCAAACTTAGGTGGGGGTCCGAGTACCATTAATTGCGAACCACTGCTCTAGTTGATCTCCAACCAGTAAAATAAAGGAAAAAATCAAAAAAGAAATTTATATGGTTTATATACATTGTTTTAAATACACATTCTGTACAAATTGTAATTAATTGAAAACTGGGATTATCAGAAGAAGATATTGAACGTTACCGTATAGTTATTAGCCACAGAAGGGAATATCCGTTAAGAAATTGTTTACGTAGATGGTTTGAATCAATAATTTGTCGATACTATTACATGAAATGTTTCTCTGTCCTTGAAATAACTGTGATCTTCTGCGCAGAGAAAAGATGTCTGTCTAGCTTCGTTTCTATGGACATCTGTGGTAATCAGGTTAATCTGATTTCATATAGAAGTGGTCAGCTTCACAGATGTTCATATTACTTACAGTAAGAAGAAAGATATTTCTCACTTTGTAATACAAGTACACCATTAGAATCATCTAACCACAGCTCACCACCGATTCTCTGTTACTCAGTGTTTTTTTCTTCTTCTCTAACGTACTACTACAGCAGCGTGGAACAAATGTTGCTGATACATTTTTGATAAATAGAAAAACAATATTTCTCTGAAAATGTCGCTATCATTCAAACGAATGTGATTTTTGACTACCACCTGTATTGCACTAGCGTTGATGTAAAGTAGGGTTGGACCTCGTAACGTTCTTTACGGACGAGTGTGCTTGAAGTAAGACTAGTTATGCAGGAGAGCAGGACGAGGCATTGCTCACTGTCGGTCACCTACGAAGTGGCAGTATCCGATTTGCCCAGAAACCAGAAACGTGCACGTTTGCTTAACATTTTACAAGAAAAAGGTCCTCGCTGCTTGAAACACCACCACTCTTGCTTACCCCTTCGTGTGCGCGGCTTCAGGCAGGCCTTGAGCGTGCAGACAGCGTTGGTGCCGTCCTTGTTGCAGGTGCAGGTGTTGCAGTCCTTCTTGAAGGTCGAGCTGGGTTCACATTGTTGTGGGGAACGTCTTGCACGACTCGGTCCAGTACCTGGTGAAGAGGCAAGATGGATTACAATCAGAGCGAATGGGGGCATTCAAGTACACTGAATAAAGTGAGTTGGTGTCATCTCCAAGTTCAAGCTTCAAAGCAGGTAGAAAAAGCTAAAAGTATTGAGATGGCAACAATGCCATTTTACAAAATACAGGGTCAGTGTAGATTAGGAAGTAATTCGATAAATAGTATTGATCATCAAAGTTTTTTCCTACCAGTTTGTCAACTGACTTGGTACAGCCCTTCAAATCTTAATACACATAGATTATCTCTTTATCTCCACCAACGCATTAGAACCCATGTCGTCAGTTATGTAAAAAATATTTCAAATTTTATCGCATGTATTAGACTCTAAATAAATCTCTCAGGCTAACCATCGAAAGTAAAAGTAAATATTATATCAGTCTGATTATTATTAACACTGACGTACAGCTAATTGGAGTTATTTCTGCACAGCTCTTCAAAAGTTCTAAAATATCCCTTTCTTAAGTGTTATAAACTTTAGTACTATTATTACTGAAGGTAATTGGGATTATATTGTCAAAAATGTTTTAAAGAGAGATAAATTAAAAATAAAATGAAATTTAGAATTTAAAGTTAAATGCATACGTCACTTCACATATGTTTATTTACTTTTGGTGTGATAAAATGGTTTCTTCCAACTATTTACGTAAATATTTGCGAAATCTAAAAATAGCTATAGTGTAATTATCTTGATACTATGGAATGAGATCTGTGTACTATGTCAACAAAGGAGTAACGTTGCTACAAAAGAATTTATTTATACCCCACAGATTTTTGATAGTCGAAGATTTCACAGCAACTAAATTCGTAGATTGACCAGAAGCTGCCGCAACTCTTTCAAAATGAATATTTTCCACTAACCATTTTGACTCGTTATTTACATTAATCGACTTTTCAGTACCTGCACTCTAGTGTCGCCCACTCCGCGGTACACCCTACCTGCTAAGGAGCGCGCACATTACCTTCGGCAGCCGCTGTTCCAGACGCCGGGAGACACTGCTTCTTGGTGCAAGCCCAGGTGGAACCGTCCGCGGCACAGCGACAAGTGTTGCAGTCTCTCTTCTCCACAGCGCCGGGCGTACACGTCTCCCGCTTTTCTGTAAGCACATGAACAAGTCTGAAAATTAGTTTTGAATATCCATAGATGTATCTTATTTCTGAGACCCATCCTTATGGAGTTTGACAAAATGATGAATTATTTTTTTCTCGGTAGATCAGAATAGTTTGAATTAATCTAAAAAGAAGATAATCTTATTGGCAGGTAAAGTTGTCCTCCAAATTATGTTGTACTAGCTCGACCCCCGAGCGGTATGGGTCCTGCAGCTTAGCATGATAGGAAGCGGCAAGGTTACAGTAATACAACCAACCTGTAGCTACGAGCAGTTTATTGGCAGCCTTCTTCCTGAAGGGCGTTCAGCCATAACAGCACATAGCATGAAATAGGGTTCTGTGTGCAATAGTTGAGTGATGAAACAGATTTTCATACTTTTATGGCAGCAGAGAAAGTGTGTAGTGCCAGCCAGTCACTCTGGTGGAACTGGGGTGTCCTCTACGGTGGTGGACTGTTACGGGACCACTGACTGCTTAGTGCGTGATTAAGCTGGCCTTAATACTGATGGGGCGGCAAGGGTTGCCTAAAAAGGCCTCAATGCCATACCAATTACAAAATAAGTTTATGCGCGCCCTCGCTTGCCTAACAAGGTGTGAGGACGGCGGCAATTGAAGTCTTCGTAGTTCTGCCTTAGATAAAGCGCCGTGGCTATGACCATAAGGTTTAATGATTTAAGTCCTCGGTCTAGGCTGGCACTAGACGTATTTAATTGAAAGGAAGAAAACAGAGGGTAAAGCCATAGAAACGTCGCAAAGGTGCTGTGGGATGAAAGGTGGAGGTAAAATAGTCAAGCTGGCAAGAGTCCAAGAACGACTTACAGCGGAAGATGAAGGTAACGATATTTTGTCTACCACACCAAAAACTGGGGTTGTAAAATAATGGTTATAGTCACAACTGCAGAAAAACTTCATCCATATAACGCATACAATATTTGTTTGAAAATCGCATAGATAAATACCACGATTTAGAGAAGCGGGAGGCAGTATGACTGATGCTTTACAAATTGTTCTCATCGTGGGTATAAATTTAACTTTGGTTTTCTTCTGACGTCATAACAGATATTTATCGGAATTACAAGTAGTAGCGCAAATTATTGGAGTTTATGCAGAGTTTCCAACGGCAACCACTACTTTGCTCACACATGTGTTATTCTACCATTCTGCTAAATGGTTAAGGGAAGCTTTTGGGGAAAATGAATATGAACGTAGAATATTTTAACTATCACTGAGCTTAAACAGATTTAAAAATTATGTCTAAGCCAGGGAAGCAATAGCTATAACATTATGAATGATCATATATCTGCACCAACAGTTAGCCAACTAGCAGAGAACACTAGAAATAGAATTCAAACTACTAAAGTCTTTTATTTAATACTTTATGATATGTGATTCAGTGTTTTGCACCAAACCAAACAGTCTGGAGAAGACTGAAAAATGATCGAGGCTCTCCCTATATCGCGTTGTTTGTTTGATGGGTGCATCACCATTTTATCTTTCCCACCTCACATGGACAAGCTACTTAGATGGTAGTCTAAATTCGGCACTGATCTTATAGGATAGTCCGAAAATACTATTAGGTTTTCCATTAAATATTTTTCTGATAAATCGTTGAGTTACGGCATCCTGTGAAAGAATCCTACTATAATTTACATTTTTTAAAAAGAATTATTCTTATACAAGTTAGAAACATTGGTAGTGACGACGGAGTAATCTGCCTTTTGGCTTCCGGTTAAAAACCCTCTTCCTCAAGTTCACGTTATCTTTTTCTACGAAAAATAAATAAAAGATTTGAGCGAGAACGTCAAGTAATTCTATTTTTGGCCTCAACCAGCTTTCTGTGACCATGTACTATTTCCTTATTTGCATTTGTAGTTAAATAGTTGAAATATAGTACCTTCTCTGCTGTTCTCCTAATGTTTAAAACCGTTACTATTAAACTGTGTGTTAGATCTTTGGGAAACGCGCCAGTGGTCTTATCATGATATTCTAGAAAAGACTTATAATTGAGATTGTAAAAAAGAATGAGATGTCAGTTAATATGCGAAAATGACGCTCGCAGTTGAGAGACGTTTTGTTTAATTGAGATCTGGTAATGACAGGCGTTTGATAGGAGTTTAAGCGATTATTGGCAGAGAAGCGTGCAAGCAATGTTAATTATAAGTTACACTGAACGATAGCTGATAGTCGTCAAAACACGTAACAATGGTTTCAAAAACCGCATGGCTATAAAGGCTAGTGTAAGGGACAGTTCATCGTTTTCGTGTTGCAACTTATCACTTGTCTAAAATGTTATACAGTTATAGTCCTTTTGTCGGATAATTTCAAACTATTTTCATTATTTCAATGCGTTCCTTAGTTAAAATAAGTCAACATAATGGTGAAGTTGTATTTTAATGGTCGTTTGGAAAAATATATTACCGTTCACAGAAAATAGCCTTTATACCCTATTAATGACTGGTTAGTTTTGCGAAGTTCTAACGTTTTGAATAGAACATTTTGAACTGCCAAATATATACTCTGTTCCGCATCACCTAGTTACCTGCAAGCGGATTATCTGATAATGTGAAAATATTAGTTACTCATCGGCTGCTCATAAAGTGGAACATGTAGCTGTCAATCGGTTCACTTACAATACTGAACAGTTTTACCAACTAATACGTCCATGGCTCTGGAGGGCTGATTGAATTTTGCAAGTCGTTAGATGTTCGCGAATTCGCGAAAGTAGAATCTCATAAAGACAAAGCAAGTATTCCTATCTGGTTTATTCCGCTGGATAGAAATAGCTTATCTCACAAAAAGAATACCAATCAGCGCCAGACGAGTTGTGCAAAGATCAAAGTTTATCACTGCGTACAGTGTACAAATCTTAAAGGAAGGAATGAACAATTAATATTCTTTGTGAATCTAAATGATGAGTAAACATCTGCTTTTAATCATTCCACAAATTGTTGGTTTATAATCAATTATGGTGTAAAGCTTAGCGCATTCTTTCTTCTTTCAGTATTGTTCCTGCATGTTAAGTATAAATTCAGTGTGTGAATAATGGCGTATGTTATACGAACATTAATAAGAAAGAAACTAAATGAATGACTCGCAAGTTTTAATACAATATTTATCCTTCAATTTCATATTATGGCTTGTACTAATATAAAGGTAAAATATAAATATATATAACTTTTTCCTTTTTCTTGATAGTACAAATTAAATAAGAAAGGGAGTCGAACGTATGTAGATCACGACTAACATAACTATGTGAAGCTACCTTCCAGAACGGTTGGTTAATGTGGCATTTTTACATATCAGCTCTCTCAAAACCCCGAGATTTGTTCTTCATTATCCTCAGCCAGCACAGATCAGATGTGTTTCATCATCTTGTGTGCCACGTGTATGGCAAATATCTAAATAAACTGTATGCGTTAGTTCTTTATCGGATCATTTTCTTTTCTTTCCTGAAAGCAGTAGGTGGTTACTGATATAGTTTCTGAGAGCATTTTAATTTCTTTGTCGTTTATTTCTGCATTTCTGCAGAGTAACAATAGAATTAAATGTAAATAAACTGTGAATCTCCTTTGTCTTCCAACCTTTGCCTAACGTGAAATAAAAACCAAATTGAGTAAACGTGTGACAGAGGGATTCTGCCGCTCTTGTTACTACAGTAGCATTGAAGCACAATTTTCATAAAAATAAATTTATCTCATGACAACCCCATACTATTCCAACCAATATCCTTTCTTGTTACTTACACGTAAGCAGAAAGCTTGATGAACTGAGAAATTCACTATACCTGTGTCGTTGACAACTGCTGTTCATTTCTCGACATGCTAAGTCGAGTCTTATTAGGAAAGTTTGCTTTCGTGTTTAGAGCATTACTCTCTGATGAAGTCGATGTCATTAGAGGCGGGAGAGAGAGGAGGCATTGCATTCTGAAGGACTTTTTTACCTTCGGGCTACATGCCTCGTGCAAGCCGAGATCTTTAGAGCTAGGAAAGAATTGGAGACAACGAATTGCAAAAAAATTGGCCATCCCTCTCGGCATTCGGCTAGGTACTTCTGAAGGAATTATACCGACATTAATCTGGAGTGATTTCTGAAAATAAGGGGATGCAGAAATTTGGATGGCCGGATGAAAAAACTTGTTGATGAGCTTTAGGTGTAATTCAAATCTATCAGGATAACACTGTTCATGATCTCAGCAAGTAAGCTTGGTTCACAACCCGAAGGATGGTTGGACTCTCCCATAGAAGACATACATAGCCTGGCATTGTAGGTAGGACAGCCAGTTCCTTTCATCCTTACCTAACCTTACGCGGTAATCCTACAGGGTAAAGGAGACCTACAGTTTAAAGTGGAATCCGAACCTAGCAAGATTTCTGGCGTACTTCACATTACACAACAAGCTGTCAGATGTGAAGGTCGTGTTAAGAGCCTCGCCGAGACGGGATTCAAACCGGGGTCCTTTAGATTTACAATCATTCTACTTAAAAACCGACCCATCAAACCGTTCCACATTATTTGTATCCGTTGGATGCAAATACGGAATCAACGGTTTTAAAGAACGGGTGTACATAGTACTCACCCCTTTCCGTCGGCGGACAGCCTTTGCGCGTGCAGCCCCATATTCCAGTAGTCGTACAGAAACACGTGTTACACGCCTCCTTCTTCTGTTGTCCTGGTGTGCACTCTGCAGGAACACAGTATTGTGTCACAGTTTACGATACATTAATTGCTATTCAACGTCAAGTGTGGAAAACTATAGCAAAAGCTCAAAAAGAATTAACTTTTTTTTCAGACCTATTGTCCCGTCGTCAGTGGATTTATCGAATCTGGGCTTTATTAAGGAAAGGACTGTTTAGCAAAAATTACAGGAAACATATAATTGGTCACGTGGCTATTTGAAGCAAGCTGCTTTCTAATACAGTATCGTATTGTCTCTCTGCACGGACGGAGTGGAGCAACGAATTGATACCTAGCATGGTATGAATGTCGATAACTGCAAACTGACCTAGTATTCTGTATTAATTTAAAAACATAAACAAAAAGAGTCTGCGCTTAAGATGAAGCGGCAGAAGTGGGAATATATATTTTTTTTAGAATTTTATTTTTAGTCTGAGTTTGTTTGAATCTATTCAGAAAACTAAACAATCGGCTTATGTTAATTGAAATTACTGAAAATCATTCCAGTTTCTCGATGAATAAAGTGAATACTGTAGAGCGCTGTCCCTGTCATTGTAATTTCTTCTTTGGTTTGCATAACTAACAAACGATAGACATCGGTTAAAATTAGATTCAGGTGCAGTCACGATTGTGCTGTTGGATACACGAGATAAATGAACAACATTCAACACAACTAGAGAATTTTTATCTTAAAAATATCAGATCTGGAGATAAAAATAGAACTGATGCTTCTGCAAACATCTACAATTGTTTTTCGAAGGTATTTAAGATTTAGTTGTCCTTGCATATTACAGTCATTTGGTTGTTAGAATCTTCTCCAGAATTTATTGATTAAAACGCAGTCATTTTTAACTGCACTGGAGTATTTCTCCTATTATATATACGTATGTTGGATTGGGTAACTAGGACCACATTAAGCGTTCGTAGGGTTTCAATTTTCTTAAGATATGTATACGTCTGTTTTGCCACTACGATTTTTAGCCCTAAAGGGGACATACAGTTTAACGTGGAATCCTTTCCACGGAACCGTTCTGGCGAACTTCGCATTGCACAACAATCTGTGCCACAGGTGAAAGACGGGTTAAGGGCTTATGAAAATCCCCGCCGAGAAGGCATTCTAACCGGGGACTTGTCTCTAGTCAGACCACTGAGCCACAAGGCCACTCTATTTCTCCTATTAATGAAATCTTAGTGCAAAACATTTTAAATCGCTTGCTCTTCTGTCCCTTACACAGGAACTATTTCGGGCGGAAGATCTTTAGAGGGTAGGCCCTTGACTAGGTCGTAATCACTCCATCTAATGATAACAAGACATAACGTAGGGGTCGACAACGGCTACCACACGAGAAACAAGAGAATAATGAAAGATATAAATATAGTGGAGTTAAAAATTTAAAAAAGTTAAATTTTTAGAATTTTGATTTTCACGAGCAAGCTGAGTCCGGTTGTGATAAAGGAATTGTGTGCGATTTGATCTTTATCATTTTGGTGTAACCAGCGTCTGCAGAATACAGAGTAGGTGAGTTCCCAGCTTTCATTTTATTATGTTTACCACATAGATTTTTTCCAGATTTTTTGCTTACAATCGTCTTCAGGCTAGCAACAAATAAAAAAGCACATTATTACTAATTTGTAAGTTATGGCTCAGAATCCGTTAGGCTTTGACTGAAGGACTAATGCGTGATTCCATTTTTCACTCAGAAAATACGTAATCTTGAAAACTGTGTAATATCTGTATAGACTAAAAGTTATACATTTCTAAAAGAAGATGTAACTATTTATTTGTCTCTAAAGTGAGGTCAGTATTTAGGAACACTGAAGTTCTTACATAACATGCCAAAGGCCTGAACGCAGAATAAAATTTCAGTGGTTCGATAATGAAAACGTCATACTTGGTGGAATATATGATTATTTACATAAAAAAATTGTTACAAAGGTTTACCATAAGTTAAACAATTATCACTCTACAAGATTCGCTGGTATATTTCACGAATGCTGATAAACAGTAATCTTAACGAAGGTACTGAGTTTATTGCTACCAATTTATGATTGTAATTAAAAAAAGAATTCGGGAAAGATACTGGAGTACTGAAATTAATTTGTAGTCTGTAATAAAATCACCCATTAGTGATATGAGTAAAAAAGTAAGAAGGTCATTGTTACGCCCATGACCCTTGTGTGGAATTAACTACCCATAATCTGGCTGCTACGTTGAACTGTCAAGATAAACTGGCACTCATGTTAAAAATCTTCACGAAACAAACCATACCGTCGGGTGTATGTATTTTGTTCTGTAGATGTTTGATGTCTCATGTTTACTTGCTCATTATAAAGCTTTTAATCCTTTCTCTCTCATTTTAGAGTTCCGTACTGGAAGATTATTTTTCCTTTCCGCTTTTATGTCTCGTCAACGTAGTGGTAATTATAGTTCGGATGGGCTGGTGGACAAGGAACGTAATGGAATTCGCGCATGTCCTTTTTGAAGGAGCCAGCCCAGCATTTGGTTGAAGAGGTTACAGGAAAAGACGGAAATCGATGGCGGGCGGGTATTTGCAGCGTGTTCCTTCCGAATGCCAGTAAGCACTCACCTTCCAAACTCCAAGGAAAACGGAGCCTTGTTGCTTTCACTACGTTCTCTCTCCTACTTGTTATGTGTTTCAATGACCAAAAACAGAATATAACATTTAAAATTTGGCAAAATAAATTTCCTGGATGCTGAAAGAGTAAAAGGGATGTAAAAAAGTGCTTAGGGTATCGTTGTTTAGAGGTAGTCAAAAGGATGACTAAGATATTATTACAGCTGTTTTTGACGTAAAATAAAGACGTAAACGACCATCGAACTTGTCCAGTAACGAATGATAAAAGTATGGAATGTAGACGTAAAGTAGATCCATCATTACCAGAGTTGAAGGAAGGCTGGCTACAGCAACAAAAGTCAGTATTGGAACACACACACACACACACACAAAATATTCAGGCTTGGACGTAACTTATGAAACTAGAGGATGAAGCAAATGGCTACGCTGACGATCACCCGCAGCTGACTCAGCCACATGCTTCTTCTTATATTCTCTAGTAAGCACCAAGCACAAAATATTGTGTTTTTTGTGTTTGTTTAGGGATTTTTGTCGCCGTGGCCCTCTTTCCTTCAAATTTGATAAGTGATGGATCTACTTTATCTTTCATTTCCACATTAATATCTACTCACGCCATTTATGCCTAACCCATTGTTGCTAATGTAACAAAACATAGTCTAATATCGTCTGTAAATTGCGAGCAAAAGAAGACAAACGTTTTTATTTTACTCTTACTTAGTCCTACATTAATACGAGGGTGAGTCAAATGAAAACCTTAAATTTGTAATAAAAAATCGACATTTCGCGCCGTTATCCTGTTAGTTGGTAAGCGTGCTATAAGCAGCGTGCAGAATGGCCTGTAGGTGGCAGCATAGTGCGGATGCACAAATACCGTCGCAGTATCAGTATAAAGATGCCTGCCCCACTTGAGACTTGCACCAGGGAAGAACAGCGTTCTGTTATTCGGTTTTTGAGAAGTAAATGTGTGAAACCTATTGAAATTCATCGAAGAATGAAGGTTAAGTACGATGATGCATGTTTGTCACAGCAGCAAGTCTACGAATGGAGTAGGAAGTTCGCAAATAGTGTGACTTCAGTGGAAGATGCTCCTCGTCCAGATCAGGCACAACGAGTTGTGACTCCACAGAACATTGCAGCAGTTGAAGCCAAAGTGATGGAAACCCGCCGAGTGACACTGAATGACATTGCAGCATGTTTAAAGATTAGTCATGGTTCAGCACACCACACTGTGCATGATGTATTACAGTTTCACAAAGTGTCTGCAAGATGGGTGCCACGGCAGCTGACTCCTGAAATGAGAGAACGACGTGTTGATGCTTGTGAAGAACTCCTGCGGCGCTTTGAACGAGAAGGTGATAGCTTCCTTGTAAGAATCGTTACTTGGGACGAAACCTGGGTTCACTTCCACCAACCGGAAAGGAAGAGAGCGAGCAAGGAATGGCTCCATTCCTCATCACCAAAACCAAAGAAGTTTCGAATAGAACCATCAGCAGGGAAGGTTATGCTGACTCTCTTTTGGAACGAAAAAGGCGTCATTTTGGAGCATTACCTGCCTAGAGGGACCACTGTCACCAGTGCATCATACACAGATCATCTTCGGCCTGCAATCAAATCAAAGCGACGTGGATTGCTGTCATCAGGTGTCCTTTTGCAACATGACAATGCAAGGCCCCACACAGCCCGTACAACAGTTCCAACAATCACAGACCTGCATTTTGAGTGTCTTCTTCATCCACCATACTCACCAGACCTTGCCCAAAGTGATTTCCATATGTTTGGACCACTCAAAGGAGCAATGGGAGGAAAGAAGTTCCGTTCTGATGAAGATGTACGCCACGCGGTGCATGAGTGGTTGCGCGGACTAACAAAATATTTTTTTTCTAAAGGAATTTATGCACATTGTAAGCGCTGGAGGACTTGCATTGAGCGTGGGGGAGATTATGTTGAAAGTGATACAGCTTTGTAACACTTCTGCACAATAAATAATATTTAAAAAAATATTTAAGATTTTCATTTGACTCACCCTCGTATTATCAAAACTGCTCTTAATGCTCTGCACCTTAATGGATAGCGAAGGTAGTACCCATTATAAATTCGAACAGAATTCAACGAATGAACTACAAGCGGGATCATTAATTCGGCAAGGCAGTGGCACTGAGTGGAGTAGGTTAGCTAAAGCGAAAATGTGTCAGGCATTGATTTTTACACCAGTGAACTGCCGTCGCGCTTACTACACGAATACCTGAGAAGGTAATTAGAGTAGTTACTGAACCTTAATTGTGAGCTGCTCAACTCGCACTTGGACTATAGACCTATATTTTCGATGCTACACTGCCTGTTGTCCTTCCGCCTCAGGCTTCTAGCACTAAAACTAAATATGTTAGAAATTTAAAATCTGCAGATACCATGCATTTCTTGGACCAAAAAACCTAATATCGTCTAAAATTTTGTAAAATTATATCATGAGAGTTTTCATAGAAATAGTGAAGTCAGAATTATTTTTCCAAACCAATATGTGAGTGCAGTTATTTAGAGCTCGCTAAGAATAGAACTAAGTTTTTTTTTAAAAAATTAAAAAAAGAGGCCTTACCTGCTATCAATCTTAAAAACGGCATTACTTAATATTTCAACCCAACATCAATCAAATAAACCCTAAAAATGCTTCCATCTAATACAATTTCTACGTTTCAAGCAATGAAAGCTAAAGTTTTTATTTTGAGTGTCTTTATCACTTCATTAACCCTATTTTATGAAAAATTCTCTTAACTGAAAATTAATTTCGAATTAATATAACTGCAAAATATTTTAATCGATTCTAACGACCAGCGGTTCGAGCAGGAACGTGGGCCGACGGTGAAGTCCGCTGCCTAATCAGAAATCATGTCAAGCATTCATTTTTTTATCAAGAAACTACATCCTTACCAACCACAACAAATATCTATTCAGTTTAAGGAGCTCTATTGCGTGACCTTCAAACTTTTTAACTATATGATACACAATGATGGAGAAAATTTGCGTTCTTATGGAACTTTGAACTCTAGGTTTTAAGTTGTGCCAGTTTGCACGTATAAAAGTTTTTAATTCAGTACAGATTTTAATTTCCTTTTACGGCGACAAGTAGTGTAACGTCATAACACACACCACAACATTGAAACTGTGAAAATCCCATTTATTTATTTCTTGTCAAAAACGCTGCTTTTACAAATTGTTAGAAACAGTTATAACAATAACAGAAATAAAATGATATTAATAAACACCAAAGACTTCATACAATGGATTACCAAAAGTCAGTAACTTGTAGGGCACTAAAGAGGTCTTGCAAAGTGCAGGTTGATGGGCACTGCGGGCAATTGTATAAATGCTGAATGGTCTGTTCTGCCCCACAAACATTATTAGGATCTTCAAGATAATGCCATCTTGCTAGGTTATCTTTGGTCCTACCCACTCCACTTCTCAGCCAGTTTAGCGCTCTCCAGGTCTTCCAGTTGAGGTTGCCACCTGGTGGTAGTGCCTATACAGTATTCATGAGTCATTCTTGTTCGCCACAGATTGAGCCGGGCAACTTTTGGCGGTTCACCTAGAGCAGATGTCGTCCTAAGGAAACTTTTTCTAGATTTCAGCCTTTGTCTGGGGAGTTGATGCCCGAATAAGGGATGAGCAGCGTTTTGATTAGCCTTGTTTCTTTCTGACATTGCAGCTACGTTCCGTCTTATATTAGGGGAAGCGATTCCATTAACATCTATCTGTATTTGAGAGTTGACGGTTAAACAGACACAGCGTATTTACTGATATATAGCAGTTTAGTTATAAATAAGTCAGAAAACAGCTAAAATGTTTAGTTCGTTATTTTAATTTAGTGTGAATGGAGCCAATGTCGCGATGGCAATTTTTCTGCTCACCTACTTTTACATTTCGTGAACGTTAATTTAAATTCCACCTGTGTTTCAGGTAATTTTTTAAAATTTACCTTGGTAATTTAGTCGAGTCTCTTAGTACCTTACCTGAAAAAGAAAATTTTACCTCCCATTATGCCTGAAATCGAATGATAGCTTATGATCAGAAACATATTTTCGTATCATAAACCACACTTGAGCAATGATCTGACAAACCTTTCGTTCCCTGCGGTATTCTCTCATTTCCCTCTCCAGTAAAGCCTTTCTGTACCACATACCTAATTTATCCTGTTGAGTTGAGTTTAGTATCATGCCAAGATATTTCCTATTATCTATCCACAGGACCTACTAAACATATTGATGTTTTGTTATGGGTAGTACTTGAATACTTCACAATTAACTGTTCAGTTACGTAACCACAGATCGTGTTACAACGTACTAATTGCAATGATTAAAGCTTGCGAGTATTCAATAGAACGTTTCCAAGAATCACTAAAATGATTCGATGCTTGCCCAGACACCTAAGTAGTATTTAAAATATCCTGCAAAACAGAGTAGTATTGAAATAACTGTTGTAGAGTGCAGAAAATGTGTTTATAGTTTAGCAGACGTAAAAACATAAACCTAAAAAAAATTAAGAAATACCTGATCTGGAAATCACAGATAACTGAAGAATCTTTGGATTTATGAATCTAACTTTTTAATGTATCATCGCCCCTTTATGTTCACGATGGTTGCAGAATTTATGAAGTCAGTAATCAATGGTCCATCTATATCTACATCTACATCCATACTCTGCAATTCGCAAATAGGTGTACCCTACACTAAAACTAGTCTCTACTCTGTCCATTCCAATCCTGAATAGCACAAGTGTAAAAAGAATTCATACCAGCATCAGTGCAGAACCTTATTTCTATAACCTTATATCTGCTGTCATTGCGGACCCAATACAATGGTGGAGTTGTAAATGAGAGTGGGTGTACGCATGTTCACCAGTAAGTTCAAACGAAACCTACTTTGTCTGCCTACCAGACAATCCAAGCCCAATCTTCGAATCAGTTATCTGACGCTTTCGTAAGGACTGTACCCCCTCACTCTCGGCCTTTCATGCAAAAATTTTGTCTGGCAGCTAAACTCGAACTCATTCAGTTTGAAATCTCAAAACAAATTTTTTGTATCGTGCTGTTACTATTAACGGCGGTTCATGTAAAAACACTTAATTAAACTCACGGGTATCGGCATATGCGTGCGATGATATCGCCACGACGAGAAGTGCGGCGAATACTGCAAATGTTGTCTTCATGTTTGTCTGGTGTGCGATTGTTACTGGTGTTGCTAGGCCCTGGATCTGTCCCTTATATCGGCGCGGCTTCTGACCCTCCACCCGGCACTGGCTAATTGATTACGTCATTCAGACATCCACTGACCGCTGTTTACCCGGAGGTCAGCTCTTTATCTGCTGGAGAGTCCCAGGCAGCCCATTCGCCAGCGGTTTCTCAGAAATGCATTGTTCGCAGAATCACGTCTGGATCTCTTTCAACCTTGGCCGATTGTTTACACAGACTTCCGTACACAATAACAAGAGTTAGAAGACTACTTGGAAAGCCCTTGGAACACTTATGACGTGATTCTGCACACATTTACGATGAAATTTCCCAGAGAATTCACGTGAAGTTTCCACGTAACACATTAAAAGGTTTGTATGCAACGGAACAAAGTGTATACAATGTTCTCGGTCCTCCTATCGGTGAGTGCGTCCGTTTGACGCAACGTTTCGAAGCTCGTCTCCGGCTTCATCTTCGGACGAATTGTAGGGGATTCTGGAGTGTGGCCACTATTATAAAACGTCGGAATATCAAGTTTTGGATATCGGTTTCTAAATGTCGTATTAACTTGATGTGGTTTCCCGATGGGAGGCTCGAGAACGTTTTTGTACATTTGACACAAACAAATAAAGCGAAACCGTTATGACCATTGCCCACCACGAGAATGAATGCCGCCTGGTGACGTTGCGAGTAAGTCATGCGGTAGCGAAAGTATACAAGTGGGGCAGTGGCGTATCGGAATTCATTCTGGTGATGATACGTGTGGGAAATCCAGAAATCCGCAGGCATAAGTGACATTGACAAAGGGCAGATTGTTGCCCGGCGCCTGTGTTAACGGCGAGGCTGGTTGGCTGTTCGCGTGCTACTGTAGTGAGCATCTGTGAAAAGCGATTGAAAGACGGTGAGACCAGGAGTAGACAACAAGGTGATGGACGTCCACAACTCATCACAGAACGTGGAGGTTGGAGATTTTCTGGCTTTGTAAAGCGGAATAAGGGGCGATATGTGGCAGATGTGACGGCAGAATACAATGACGAGTATTTCGGAGCACACAGTTCAATTCACAGAGTTAAACATGTGGCTGTACGGCAGACAGCTTCTACGTGTTGACCCAGCGACATCGTCAGTTACGATCACAGTTGTGACGAAAGCATAGAGGTTGGAGAGTGTATCAAGAAGTGTGACAGGCAGACAATACGTATGAGAAATTTATGTATGTGTGGTCGTCCTTCAAACCTCATCTTTAAGTCTTCACGTATTCACGTAACTTCGTCTTCACAATCAAGTATCCACTACCTAGCTGAAACGAACATTTAACAGGCGACATGTAGTATCTACCCTTTTGTTTTGTAAAGGTCGGGTAAACATCATCCTCGTAATAGTTTATAATATAGCTGACGGCGTCAAATCTTCAGACATTTTGCACTCAGACGTTGTTTAACTATTAATTTTAGGCGAGAGAAAGATGAGTCTAAATTTCTTTACGAGTACTAGTCACGACACAACACCTTTCACTTTATTTGATGCCAACGCTAGCGCGTTTGAAAGCTCCACTGAGGTAAACAGCCATCTGATAATAATAAGAGAACGATGAGAATTTCATGTTGGAATTACTGCTGAGTTAACAGACTAACTTCATTGTTTATCACGTGCAACTGTAATGTATTCCATATGTTGGTTCTAATTATGCATTACTTAAACAACCAAATTGATTTTATTTGTATATTGGTTGGTGACCACGACTGCGTTCTTTTTTGTAAAGAATTTTGATTGATAGCTGCTGACATGCAACCAACCACCTTAGTGCACGATAGAAGACTCGAGGCTAATACCACACACGAACGCAAGTGATCTGCGCAGGGTACTTATGGCTACAAAGTTAAATATAGGGACACACATGTCTTTGGTCGAAATATGAAAATGCCCTGCCTTCGGCCGACTACTTTCAACCTTCATATTTCACACACCACATAGCTATCGACATGAACCCACCATAGTGCACGATTGGAGAATTGAGGCTCCTATTACACACCATATCTCCCACATTGCCATAGCTACCGACATACAACCACCATAGTGCACGATGGGAGACCTGAGGCTACTACCACACACAAACAACAGGGGTCTGCGCTAAATACTTTTGACTGCAGAGTGGTATATAGGGATACGCAGGTTCTTGGTCAAAGTATGAAAATGCCTTCTGTCGACCAATTTCAACCACCATATCTGCCGCACTCCCATAGCTACCGACATTCGGCTAACGTTGTGAACGATGTGTGACTCCATGCTACTACCACACACAAACACCAGTGGTCTGCGCTATTTACGAGTTGTGGCTGATAAATGAAATATAGGGACACTGCAGTTTCAATTTCCAGTGTTTACTTTATGGGGTGTCCTATGTTTTGATACATCTATGTAGAAAATATTTTAAATTGTATTTGCCACTAATATTTTATTAATATTTACGATTGTTATCAGCACTTTGCAAGACATACAGTACGGTATAAATTACTTTTTGTTAAACATCGAGAAACTGATGTGTAGTACTGAGTATGAATAAGTTCTTAGGTACAGTCATTTTTAATATTCACAGCTTAGCCTACATAAAAGGCTTCACGATCGTCTGGTTACTCCCCTAACGTGGTGTGTTCTAATATTCACTTATATTGACTTAGCACGCCTCCTTTTCTAGCGTTAATAAGAGACCCCTGATGTTAATTAAGGTTGTTCAGATGTTGACTACTACTGTCCCTGCTAAGTTTTAAATATATTTGACTGTCCTAAGTTTGATTGTAACCTTCAGTGTGGAACTGGTAAAAGGTAAAACTCAAGCGGCTCCTGCCGTTTCCCGTAGGATTCGCGGGCGTGAATCTCCGCATTCCCATTACAACCGTTGGCTCTCGCATGGATGTGACGGAGTCAGCGCCACACTCCGGCCGTTCTTTACCTACCCGCGCAGTTTCCTCCACGGTACTCATTAGATAGCAGACTGTGTGGGCTTGGGCAGCCGTTCCGGACGTTCAGCTACGAGGAAGGATCCTCGGCTTCGTCGGGGATCGAATCCCGGTCTTCCGGGCCGCAGTCAGACGCTCTACCGCCTTAGCTACTGGGCCACCTAATGTGAAAATGTTTCATCTAAATTCGTAATACGAATGAGAATTTCAAAGTGTTTTTAAGATATGTGCTTATATAAGATAAATGCTTATATAATGACGTGAAATTATTGCAAAACCTTAAGTGACTCTAGTTGGTTAAACTGTTTAATAAAGCAGTAAGATTCGGATGCAAAGGGTAAATAAATTCGTGAAGCCTTATGACCTGATGGCAGTTTGAGATTGGCATGTAACCCAAGTTCAACATGCAACCCGAAACACGAGCTGTGTTAGCATAGGTACCTCACATGAACAAAGCAAAGCCCGTAGGATTTTGTAGCCGCTGCGGCATTCGAACCCATAACCTGAATTATCACGGTGATACGTATTTGCAGTTATTTTTTGTGTGGTAAAGTTATGACTCACTTCGAAATAATTCCGTCATCTAAGAGCAAGTTGGTGATCAATAGAAATTAAAAAAATAAATCATTATAAAATGCGTTCTGCCTGACAACTGGACACTGGAGACAGTGTAACTCGGCAACCTGCCCGAAGTGTGAGTTACACATGCGACCACGACAGCGCTGCTTGGATAACCAACGACTCTGCTTCACGGAGCGTTGGTTACACATGCCACCACGACAGCGCTGCTTGGATAACCAACGACTCTGCTTCACGGAGCGTTGGTTACACATGCGACCACGACAGCGCTGCTTGGATAACCAACGACTCTGCTTCACGGAGCGTTGGTTACACATGCCACCACGACAGCGCTGCTTGGATAACCAACGACTCTGCTTCACGGAGCGTTGGTTACACATGCGACCACGACAGCGCTGCTTGGATAACCAACGACTCTGCTTCACGGAGCGTTGGTTACACATGCGACCACGACAGCGCTGCTTGGATAACCAACGACTCTGCTTCACGGAGCGTTGGTTACACATGCCACCACGACAGCGCTGCTTGGATAACCAACGACTCTGCTTCACGGAGCGTTGGTTACACATGCCACCACGACAGCGCTGCTTGGATAACCAACGACTCTGCTTCACGGAGCGTTGGTTACACATGCCACCACGACAGCGCTGCTTGGATAACCAACGACTCTGCTTCACGGAGCGTTGGTTACACATGCGACCACGACAGCGCTGCTTGGATAACCAACGACTCTGCTTCACGGAGCGTTGGTTACACATGCGACCACGACAGCGCTGCTTGGATAACCAACGACTCTGCTTCACGGAGCGTTGGTTACACATGCCACCACGACAGCGCTGCTTGGATAACCAACGACTCTGCTTCACGGAGCGTTGGTTACACATGCCACCACGACAGCGCTGCTTGGATAACCAACGACTCTGCTTCACGGAGCGTTGGTTACACATGCGACCACGACAGCGCTGCTTGGATAACCAACGACTCTGCTTCACGGAGCGTTGGTTACACATGCGACCACGACAGCGCTGCTTGGATAACCAACGACTCTGCTTCACGGAGCGTTGGTTACACATGCCACCACGACAGCGCTGCTTGGATAACCAACGACTCTGCTTCACGGAGCGTTGGTTACACATGCGACCACGACAGCGCTGCTTGGATAACCAACGACTCTGCTTCACGGAGCGTTGGTTACACATGCCACCACGACAGCGCTGCTTGGATAACCAACGACTCTGCTTCACGGAGCGTTGGTTACACATGCCACCACGACAGCGCTGCTTGGATAACCAACGCCTCTGCTTCACGGAGCGTTGGTTACACATGCCACCACGCTGCGCTGCTTGGATAACCAACGACTCTGCTTCACGGAGCGTTGGTTACACATGCGACCACGACAGCGCTGCTTGGATAACCAACGACTCTGCTTCACGGAGCGTTGGTTACACATGCGACCACGACAGCGCTGCTTGGATAACCAACGACTCTGCTTCACGGAGCGTTGGTTACACATGCCACCACGACAGCGCTGCTTGGATAACCAACGACTCTGCTTCACGGAGCGTTGGTTACACATGCCACCACGACAGCGCTGCTTGGATAACCAACGACTCTGCTTCACGGAGCGTTGGTTACACATGCGACCACGACAGCGCTGCTTGGATAACCAACGACTCTGCTTCACTGGAGCGTTGGTTACACATGCGACCACGACAGCGCTGCTTGGATAACCAACGACTCTGCTTCACGGAGCGTTGGTTACACATGCGACCACGACAGCGCTGCTTGGATAACCAACGACTCTGCTTCACGGAGCGTTGGTTACACATGCCACCACGACAGCGCTGCTTGGATAACCAACGACTCTGCTTCACGGAGCGTTGGTTACACATGCCACCACGACAGCGCTGCTTGGATAACCAACGACTCTGCTTCACGGAGCGTTGGTTACACATGCGACCACGACAGCGCTGCTTGGATAACCAACGACTCTGCTTCACGGAGCGTTGGTTACACATGCCACCACGACAGCGCTGCTTGGATAACCAACGACTCTGCTTCACGGAGCGTTGGTTACACATGCGACCACGACAGCGCTGCTTGGATAACCAACGACTCTGCTTCACGGAGCGTTGGTTACACATGCCACCACGACAGCGCTGCTTGGATAACCAACGACTCTGCTTCACGGAGCGTTGGTTACACATGCCACCACGACAGCGCTGCTTGGATAACCAACGACTCTGCTTCACGGAGCGTTGGTTACACATGCGACCACGACAGCGCTGCTTGGATAACCAACGACTCTGCTTCACGGAGCGTTGGTTACACATGCCACCACGACAGCGCTGCTTGGATAACCAACGACTCTGCTTCACGGAGCGTTGGTTACACATGCACCACGACAGCGCTGCTTGGATAACCAACGACTCTGCTTCACGGAGCGTTGGTTACACATGCGACCACGACAGCGCTGCTTGGATAACCAACGACTCTGCTTCACGGAGCGTTGGTTACACATGCGACCACGACAGCGCTGCTTGGATAACCAACGACTCTGCTTCACGGAGCGTTGGTTACACATGCGACCACGACAGCGCTGCTTGGATAACCAACGACTCTGCTTCACGGAGCGTTTGGTACACATGCCACCACGACAGCGCTGCTTGGATAACCAACGACTCTGCTTCACGGAGCGTTGGTTACACATGCCACCACGACAGCGCTGCTTGGATAACCAACGACTCTGCTTCACGGAGCGTTGGTTACACATGCGACCACGACAGCGCTGCTTGGATAACCAACGACTCTGCTTCACGGAGCGTTGGTTACACATGCCACCACGACAGCGCTGCTTGGATAACCAACGACTCTGCTTCACGGAGCGTTGGTTACACATGCGACCACGACAGCGCTGCTTGGATAACCAACGACTCTGCTTCACGGAGCGTTGGTTACACATGCCACCACGACAGCGCTGCTTGGATAACCAACGACTCTGCTTCACGGAGCGTTGGTTACACATGCCACCACGACAGCGCTGCTTGGATAACCAACGACTCTGCTTCACGGAGCGTTAGTTACAGTGGCCGCCAACACAGCGCTCCTTAGTTAACGCTTCTGGTACGATAGTTACATCTTTGCTAACAATTCGGGCATTTCAAATAAATTGCTTGCTATGTTTCGACCAGGAAAATCATCCTAACTGAACACTCTGAGAATTAAATCAGAGAAAGTTTACACACATCAGGAAAATTACAATATAAAGATAACAATTAATAATTATTCTTTTTAAAAATTTCTTAAAAAACGGAGAGCAACGATAAAAAAACTTTATTATGGAAGGAAGATATGCGATGGTCATTTTATAGATGCGAGCCTACTAAAGTCATTGTGTATCCAATCCTGAAGTTTTATTTCAACGAAGTCGGCTGATGGATGACCACTTTATATAATTAATCCTTAGCTGTAGATGACGATACTGATGTAACTACATTCCTCTGCGCGGATTTTCAGCTAAACGGTATTCACTGATGCCGTAAGTTCCAGGGGAAACGAAACGAGTTGAAACATGTTTACAGAGATCATGAACTGATCGCACCTTGGCTGGCAGTAAGTGTGATATCAGGTATTGAATTATATGTGTTTCATTACATTGTAATGCTGTTCATCATGTGACACTGACATCTTAACAGACATATAACCTTGTTCAGATAAAGATTATTATTAACTGTTTGAATTAACCACGACAGTATTAGAAGAGGGAGAGAGAATCTGCTTGGCAGTTAGAGTGATCATAACGAGAATTGTTCACTTGAGAATTTTATTTGTGAAGTGGTAACAGGTGTTTTACAGTGACAACAGCGCTTGGTGACAGTGGATGTAGCTAGTCGCTTGCATTAAGGACAGTGCGCCAAGGTGCATACTGCGTTCTTGCCATCCTTGCTGCATTTACAGGTATTGCATTTGTCCTTAAAGATTGCTCCAGGGGTGCAACGAATTTCTGAAACAGATTTAAAGCTGTTAGTAACTTCTGTGGCAGGATTAATATCACATGAAACAAAGTAACAAAGAAGTACACATAGTGAAATTTTTATCTTATGTTTGTTTTGGAGAATCAGAGAGGCGCATTAATTTTCCCAAAAAGTTTAAATTATGAAAGACAATTTTTAGCCTACTCAGATACAATGCCCGTTCGGTTCTGAACATACCACAATAATATTAAATGTTACAACTAGTGTTGTTATTTACAAAAAATAGCATTCACAATCGACTACAGTGTAGTCTATGTGATATTTTATTATTGTCTTTTCTGTATTAAATGCAATGTATTAGAATAAACTGAAGATACCTGTATCAAATTAAAAAACAAAAAAAACCAGCATACGATTTGAGTTGAAGGACACTACTAGGATAAACGTGTAAGAGATGCATCAGCAGCTATATATCGAAAAGAATCTGATCTGGAGGTAATTACCTACTTTTAGCCTTCGTGACGGTATCGATTCGTCTCGGCATGGTCTCGATTAGACACTCAATGGGTTGGAAAGCAATAATGATACGCGACCCCTGAACCATGTTCCACAGCTTTCGAAGATTTGATGGAGGCATCAAATGGTTCAAAATCTGTCTAAACGGAATCGCAAATGTGATCGATGGGATTGAGTTCAGATGGTCTTGTTGACCACAGAAGAAAGTTCACGTCTTCCGAATATTCTTTTGGAGACATATTGTCTTGTTGAATGAAAAAGCTTATAGTCGCATGTTGCAGACGAACAATTTTGAGCTAACGGTCGATACAGATATACGGTAAAGTTGATCTCTGAGAGACGATACCATACGTGTCAGGGACCCACTTCAGCTCACATAAACTGATATCTCACGAGAATCCCACTTCCATCACAATACGGAGCATCCTACTGGTAAAAATGACTCCATGGCGTCCACGGCGTCCTGTATGTTCCTTGAGATGTGCGGTCAGCAGTGGTACGCTTGTGAACGATGGGGTATAAACCACATAGCGTGAAAATGGTTCTGAATTATTGTACACCAAAGTGAAAGTTGCACGTTTATCCGCTGTTACAATGCGAGATAATCCTACTCATCCACACACTATTATTCACCGCAGATGGCCCCTCTTGGGATCATTTTGTCGAAATGACGAACTCGTTGTAACTATTATAATAGTGATTCATAAAAATGTCAGTGACTGCCTGACTTCCAATGACCCATTCGTCGGCATCTATCAGATAGACACACGATCAAATGGTCTTACAAGGGCCCCCCAACTGTAAAATTCAGATTAGATTCATAATGTGTGAAATAACAGCTCATGGCCAGTGTAGTAATGTGGCAAAGCAGTAACATGCGCTTCTTCGCCGTTGTCAAGAAAAGCATTGAAATATTTCGTTGCATTCGAATCGTTCAAATGCTTCCTACATTAGGGATCTGTCAAGGGGTTCGTGGAGCAACGAGCAAGCTCTCAACTTCATAAGCCTGTTTCCGCTGGATCAAATCTCGTTGTTCGTAACTTTGTTTTATTTTTTCTAATGTGTTTATAGGTAATTCCCTGCAATAAGTTCCAACGATTATGCATATAATAAGTTTTTAATTGCCATTTGCTGTAGAAAAAACAACACTTGTGAACTTCATTATGTTGTTTACAAACAAAGTTATATTTTATAGTTGTTTCATCACAAATAACATTACAAATAAACACAATATCACAAATAACTTTCAAGTGGTACAATTTATTAAAAGTTTCCTATATATCTGCAAATAGTTTACAGTTGGTGAGATGAAGTAGCCGCAGTGCCATCGGACCGGAGTGATAGTGATATCTACCATAAAAACACGGAAAGCTAAAAATAGCACGACATTTAGCACATCTGATAAACGATGCGTTTTAACAAGAACAATTATTTTTTTCAAGTATATGTTGGAAAACACACCTTATTTACGTTAAAAAACGTTCTATTGTCAATCAGGCGTCATAGAAACCATACGTATCTTATCTGAAAAAATCGGAGATAACAACTGGTGGTGGACGATCGATCGGATTTTCTCTGGAATTGATCTCATGGTCTTCATTGATTAAATAAGCACAATTTTTAAGGCGATTGATTAGATTTTTTACCTGAAGGTAAAAGTATGCGTCACAAGCTTGGACGAGAGGAGTGCACATTGGAAGAATGACCTTTATAGTGCACGTTGGTAACTTTTAATCGTCATGAAGCATCTAATCATAAATATATATATATATATATAAAATGCCAGAGGTGAGATTTGTTCCGGCGACGACGCGACGGGCTTATAAGTGATTGCTTGTTGCTCCACGAACCCCTTGAAGTTCCATAATGTAGGAACCATTTGTACTATTTGAACGCAACCGAAAATTTCAATGCCGATTTTCTCGACAACACTGAAGAAGCGCACTTTACTGCTTTGTCACATTATCACTCTGCCGATGAGCTTCTATTACACATTATGAATCTAATCTGAATTTTACAGTTTGCGGACTCCCCTTGTTAGTTTATTCGTCTTTTCCACGATGCATTCAACTGTTACACATACCGCGATCATCAGACCTTTACTATAAGTTCTATGCTTATGTCATGTCCTATCAGTATACAAGGCCACCTACAGCACCATGTTTGCATAATATCCGTTACTCCTAGCTCAAATGCTTTTTACTGAACATGACATCTATTTAAACTTCATTATGATATTTCCATCAGTAACGTGAATTTCTCCGCATCTATTCTTTACTTTCTGCCTCTTTTTGTAGTTCTTGGCACTGAATGCTACTAAATCTCCTACGATGATAATGTACTTAACTTTTGGCAAAAAGTAAAATGAGAAACAGCCTTCAGTTACCTAGAATAAAATTTTTATTCTATTACACAATGCATTTCGGACCCTGTGGATCCATCTTCAGGTGTTTATGGTATTTACATTTGGTTTTAAAGTTTCCTTAATCGAGATGGATAAAATTAAGATACTTAACTTTTGACACCAAGGTCACTGAAAGCTATTAACTGAAGGTGTTTGTCGTCTGTTGGGCTTGTACGAAGGTCTTAGTCTGCAAAACAATGGGACCAACACATGAACCGACCTCTTGTTAAAACTGCAGCGATTAACTGGCTTCCGTTCTGGATTAAGGAGTGGTAACGATTATTTCTATTCTGGCACGAACCATAATGGCTCCATATGGTTGCCGAGATTCTAACAACTAATTTTCGATTAGTTATTACTTAAATGTCTGACAGTTTCAAAATCATCTAAACAGTAAGTATTTAACAAGTGTGAGTAAACTAACAATGCCAGTACAGTATGTATACCTCGTACTATCATTTGTAGTAGAAAATCCTGAACACTTCAATCTTAATGCTGACATACATAGCCATAATACTAGGAATAAATATAATATTCACAAGGATTACAAATCACTGTCAATTGTACAGAAAGGGTTAACAGTTACTGGAGCTTCCTTATTCAATGTCTTACCAACAGAAATTAAATGTTATCTACAAAAACCCAACTAATTTAAGTCCAAACTGAAAGAGTTTCTGCTTCAGAACCCATTTTACTCTGTGAAAGAATTTTCTTTTTGGAATTTGGTAACTAAGAATGACTGATAAAATAGTATATATGGTGTATGGAAGGGGAAGGTGACAAAGTTGTCCACAATTACTAAAATGATATATGGTTTGTTTTCTTTCTGTTGAAACTTTTGACAAATGAAGTAATTACACTATTTACAAAATTTCACTTATATATAGTAACTAACATGGGATAGCATGCACTCAAAAACTGCTGTGAAAAATTATCATACTAACAGGTTTTTAAGTAATTGACAGCTTATGAGTTGTTGGTAATATAATTGATATTGTTAATAGGTGTGTGTACTGTTTCACATACTAACATGATATAATATGTAGTCGCAAATCAGTGAAACTTATCATGGTAACTGGTTGGTAAGAAAATAACTGGTCATTAGATGCTGGTAACAAGTGTATACACTGTTCCACATAATAAGTATTAATTAACTCGGGACTGTATGTGTAGATTACAGGAGATATTGGTTATACTAATGGGTTGTAGCTAACGTGTCAATATATAGTAATATTGACATTAAAAATAAGTGTATGTACTGTTCCACATCCCTGAGATTATTCTCACATGGGATCAAAGTGAACATATCTATCTATCTATCTAACCTTTAAACGATGCAGCTCTTCGTCTCCTGGGACATGACATGGTGGTGCACGCGGCGTTTTTTCCGTCTGAGCTGCAGTGACAAGTGTTGCAGTCCATCTTGAAGGTCGTTCCAGGGGTGCATTTCATCTGGTCTGCAACAGTACAATGAGTTCACCGTCACCCACAAAGGAGAAGAGCTTGTTTCAGATCTCAGTAAACTCTGAAACGGTATAGAAAACTCTATGTAAAAAGAAATGAAACACAGCTGTTGATAGTTTCAATGCTTTAGGTACAGCCATTTGGTTTCCCATTATGAGACAAAGCAACTGGTTGAAAGAACTTTCTTCTTCTTCTTTCCATTTTGGGCAACTCTGGACCACGGGAAAGGTCTGGTTTATTGGTTCGCCTTTTCTTCTTCACCCAGAATTTTTTCATTCTTTTATTGAGGTTCCCCCTTTCTTCCGCTTAGCTGGTATTGGCCTTCCTATGCCGACCGACAGGGGCCCGCACCACAAGTATAGCCTAGGGACCCGCAAAACCTAAATGCGGTTCCACTGGGAACCCTTGTATTTAGCAATTTTAGTTTGAAATACTGTTCGATTCCGTATTTCATCTGGATAGATTACAACTTTTCTCATATCTTTACTCGTTCCCACAACTTTATTACCAACAAAATTCCGCAATATTAAGTTATTATCTCATGCCGAGGACTCCGTACACAGATTCTCCAAAATAATTTTTTTTTTTAATTTAGCTTTAAAAAATTGAAAAAAGTGACTTTTAAATCTGGTTCATGAGTCATTTTGTGAAATTGTATTTCAAATGGTATATACAGTATATAAATCAAATATAATACACACACAAGTTCAGTAAATTACAGTGGGTATTAGAAAAAAATTGAAAAACGTGTTTTCAGAATATATTAATTCTATAAGTAATGAAACCACTATTAAAATGACATGTATGGCATTATATGCCGAGGAATCAGATTTGTTAAAATCGCACGTTTAGTTATCAAATGATGTGAGGCAAATGAAGGAACATATGGACAAATTCTGTAACGTTTTTGTTTTTCGTTCAGGAGGTACAAAAACCTCAAAAATAAAGTGCAGATATATTTTCAAGATGTTCATTATGTAAGAAATTATTCTGATAATTACTGTCTAACGAAATATTTCTTTTTGTTACAAAGATCTTTACGCAGGTAATTTTTTTTGTTTATATCCAAATAAAAATTATTTTTATACTACCTTATATTTAAAATGATATTAATATATAAAGAATTGCATTTAATATTCCAATCAACTACTTTATTTCCATTTTTGATTTTCTCCTGAGCTTCTAACAGTCAATTTGATTCTTCCCAAACCATATATTAATTCCAACTTCCACGACGTGTAGTATTGAATTCATAGTATGGTGTGAGACCGAGTTTATGAGGGTTCCCTATACAATTGGTTTAACTTTGAATCCGTAAAGTTTTTATCGTAGTGGGCTTCATAAAACCAAAGAGGCAGACAATTCAGAAAAGGAGTACATGTGTGTACCTTCCAGTCTAGTGCCCAGATTACGACAGAAGCAGCAAACATATTAGCAACATTCCAGGACGGAGCTACAGCCACTATTTCTTGCTAACATACGTGCTGCAAACTCACAGCCAACGTTTGCAACTCTTTGATTGAAAAGCCTTCTTTGCTTATTAACTGTTTTGATGGAATGTGTGAACTGGGATCGATATTCAATTCCCATCCAAAATTTTGCCATTTCTTTTTGATAGGAAGTGTCTCGAGAGATGAGACGCACATTAGCAAGGAGAGCTATGTTTTCGATCGGCGGTGTCGAAAAATCAAGCAGTCGTCTGGCCAAGAATTTTAAGAGGCGGCTGACAAGGGGCAAGGACTACATGCTGTACTGGTAGGACACCCAGACACTGTGGCACCTACCCCACTACATGCTCCGTGTTTGGCCTCGTACCTTGATCTCCAGCAAGAGCTTACCACAAACATTCCGTCCCTCACCAGTTGACTGCAACCGCTGCAGATGTGTAAAACCACTTCAAACGTAGAACAAGATGAATTTTCCTCGCTGTGATTTCCTTTTAAATTAACGTTAAAAGAAACTCATGTACTCATGACTGAAAATCAATTTATTCCGTTATTGTAAATAATGTTCTCTAATTCACGGCTTAAAGAGTTAGAAAGAATCCAGATGATATGCTTGTCAATTTCGTTATTTTTCTCTTCACATTCCATTTCACATTTAGTGCCATTCCAAAAAAATCACTCATTATAACTGTTCATAGAAAATATGTCAGTAAATTAAAAAATAGTTAATTTACTATATAAAGAACGGGACATAAATTGTTAGGTAACAATATTAATGCTGCAGTGTATCAATAACACAAAATATTTTGAAGAAATCTGTTGTAAATATCATGCATAAATTAAATTTCTCTCGTTCCTGGGCTGTGTTGGCACAGATCACTACACCCTGTCTTCAATGAGAAAGCGGTTATACTAGACGAAACGAAATGATCACTTTTCGCAGTAATAATTATGCATACCGCTTCACGATTCTATCCTCAAGTTCACACGTGAGAACTAACGCAAAACGAGGTAAAAAAATGATTATGCATGCTGATCACGTTTTGTTGCATCAGACATATTTTAGAAAACAGTACGAAATCAATTCATATGTAATTACTTTGGGTTTAGCGACAGACGTAGAGAAACTGTATTAATGTAGTTGCTGACACAAAATTGAGTCACTTTCAATGCAAAAGCCTTTTTTAACCGAAAGGAATTAACAAAGTAACGCGCGAATTTCCATTATTTTGTATAGTTAGGAACTTGATGCATATTAAAAAAAAATAGTAAAATATAACAGAATCACACAGATCATTCAATTATTAATCTGAATTTCATCTTTCTTAGCTGCAGGCCTCCAGCTGCCGTTTTGCTTACCTCTTCGTTTGACCTTCAGCGGCCTGGTGTTGACCTTGTGCTTGCAGACAACGTTGGTGCCGTCACTGTTGCAGGCGCAAGTGTTATTCTTGAAGGTTGAGTTAGGATCACAGCACTTCGGTGAGCGCTTGGCGCGGCTCGGTTCAACATCTGAGGACAAGGCAGGATACAATCAGGATGAAGAACTATGTCGAAATACAAGACTGACTGGACATTCAAAATGTCAAGTAGTAAGATCTACAACACTGTTGAGTAACCTATAAAGATTCCAAACCATTGCTATCTGAAATGTGAACACTAGTTTCCAGGAAGTAACTACGAAGTTATTAAATAACGGCAATACTTTTCAGAATTTGGGAACCATGTTTTTTTTTTTTTTTAACGTCTCTTTTTAACATCGAGGTCTTTAGAGACGGGAAAGGATGGGGGCAAGGAATGGGAAGGAACTCGGCCATGGCCTTTTTGAAGGAAGCATCCCGGCATTTGCCTGGAGTGATTTGGGTAAACCATGGAAAACCCAAATCTGGATGCCCGGACGGGGATTCGAACCGCCGTCCTCCCGAATGCGAGGCGAGAACGCTAACCGTTACACCGCCCCGCTCGGTGGGAACCATGAGACGCCTCACAGAAGAGTCAGGCTTGTTGCCGTTTTGCTTACCTCTTCGTTTGACCTTCAGCGGCCTGGTGTTGACCTTGTGCGTGCAGGCAGAGTTGGCGCCGTCGCTGTTGCAGGCGCAAGTGTTATTCTTGAAGGTTGAGTTAGGCCCACAGCACTTCGGTGAGCGCTTGGCGCGGCTCGGTTCAACATCTGAGGACAAGAAAAGTTAAAATAAGGATGAAGAACTATGTCGAAATACAAGACTGACTAACATTCGAAATTTCAAGTAGTAAGACCTACAATACTGTTGAGTAACGCTATAAATGGTTCCAAACCATTGATGTGTTGCTATGATTGTGGTACATAGAACAGAAATGCGAAAGAAATGTATTGAGAACCTTAAAATGCAGCATCCATTTGTAGTTTGTTAGTATAGCAAATTTGATTAAATGCGGTAGCTAGTTGTCAGCTTCTTTTTTCGGTAAAGCATACCAAGAATCTCAGTTTCTCCCAGTGTCACAAAGTTATCACTAACATGATACTTCTTTTTATATTCAAAATTCAGAACAAACGTTTCGAGTTTCAACTTATATTCTGTTATTTTGAAGAATATGTAAAAACTCAAATAAGAATGTTTATGAGTAACTGATAATCGTTATACCAGCGGTTTATAACTGGTAGCTAATTACTAACTTCCACTTAGATGAATAATATTTTCATTTACCAAAATGACTGTTGTTGTCAATTTTCTTGATTTCTTGTTGTGAAATGAATTTTTTAGGGATCAAAAGGCTTAAAAATTATTTCAAGATAAAGTTAAAAATCAGTCGTATAACGGATTTTGACTGCAAGTTTTAAAATGACGTTTCTGCCAGATTTATTTTATTTATTTTCAGTATACACACTTCGTGGTAAAAATAGTCGAAAGTGCTTCAGATGATTCAGAAGGCAAAAATACACCGATCTGTTGAAATAAGATATTTTGTTCCATTGAAATACTATGCGCTCCGGCAAAAGGCAACAAGGGGTAGGTATTTCCGGCCACAAAGGCACAGATTAATCCAAAAGTTTTAATCAATAACAAGGTTAAATTTCTTTGTAATGCCTTGAATATACGCTAGATTCCTTACCATTTTCTCTGTATTACAACATCTGCAGCAAATGTTTCGAAACCCCGTTACCCTTATTCACTGAAACCTGCGCTACTGTTATTACGGCAGTTGTTCCTGCCAGACCCCTTTTCCTGGTGTCTCCTGCTCCGCAGTATAGCCTATCTGCCAGTACCTGCAGCAGCCGCTGGGTGGCCGAGGCACCGCTTCTTGCTGCAGGCCCAGCCGACACCGTCGGCGGCACGGCAACAAGTGGTGCAGTCTCCCGTCGTTTTAGCGCCGGGCGTGCACGTCTCTCGCTTTTCTGCAACAACGTGGACAATCCCTTCAGTCTATGCAAAAGACTGAATGCTACTCCGTTTGATGTAAGAAGATGCCTATATGAGGGTATTTACTGAAAGGCTAAATGATCTGTTGGGGGGTGTCATAGCCAGTTGCAACTCTAAAAGAGTAAGAAACGTGCGATCATGCTCCGGGAAAGTCTCCGTTCTTACAGTTGGAAACCAGTTACGACAAGGAGTGTGGTTAATTAAAAACAAAATTAAGAACGTTTAATTTAATTGGGATGCAGCCTCTGATCCAGTGAAAATTTCCAATCGCACCTGCTTTCATAATTTAACTTTCTCTTAAAGTCTTTCAGTGCAACATCCCTACTCGCCTACTATTGCAATTTACGAATTATAAATCCTTTTAGTGTTTTACGTAATTTTTTTAGCGATTCCTCCAGTAACTTATCCTAGGCCATGGTTCCTCTACCTATAAAAGAAAATGTTTCCGCTGTCATACCATGAAATGAAGTACTAGCTTGTGGGCATCTCCTTGATTCCGCCTAATACTCCTAATTTTTCTACCAACATCCGTTCAGGACTATAGCCAATATACGTCATATACACCGTCAACACTCTGTTTACCTGTTTTCTTTTATCCTATTATTCCCACCATAGTTCCTTGTTTTATTCAGCGGTAATTCACAGAAACAAATCTAATTTCCCTCCTTTGATCATTTTTCAACTCCCATAATGTGGATCTCTCAACCTACGCAAAATGAAAACAGTAGGAACACAATTTAACATTAAGGCTGCGCTTTACGAAAAACTGGTTACTATTTCGGTTTGAAAGTTATAGCCAAACGATATATGTCACTATTCTATATGATTGAGTAGAACAGTAGTTAATTAACTATGACGAATGACCATCTTATTCTAAATAGAAAACGCGTTTCACCAACGATTCACCAAGTTAGCCCTGTTGTCTTGGGGGCCGGCCTCTAGTCAGGCCTTAGATATCGGTGTGTATAACTTGTGTCGTCATGATCGGCACAAAAAACACTCTGGGTGAAAGTATATGAATTAGGAAGAAAACAAAAGCAAAATATATTACTGCCTGTGTGACCCAATAGCAGGAGGAAATAGATTGGCCAACGTTTGAATTCCTGTGCCTGTTTTTGTCATATTCGGCTTCACTTATTTCCTCTAATAACTTATGTTTTGAAGTGTGTGAGGTATCTGCTTTAGGTACTCTTGTGTACACATTTCGGTTTTTTTATATTGTTTATGATTTCAAATATTAATGTTATTATATTGTTAATATTAAGTGCTTATCGCTATGAAGGTAGTTCCAAATTTTCGTAGGCGTCGTACTATGGGAAAGGACGCAGATCGAAGTGACAAAGCACTTCTTTTCCCCGTGTTCACTGTTAATTAATAGGCGTGTACTCATTGTGGCATGTTGTTCGTATTGTTTATGAGAACATGCATCACACAAAAGTTTAGGAATTATACCAAGCCTTCTGTACGCACTCTGGTGAACGACCACCTTCTTACATTGTTGTAGAAGTACGTATGGTCACGCGATATTCTTTAACATGGGTGTAAATGTCGATCTTTTAAGTTTCTTACTTTTTTTGTTTCTCGCTTTACGCTTTGTCACCGCCGAGATCATTAAAGGCGGGAAGGGACTGGAGAGAAGGAAGGAGAAGGAGGTAGACCATAGCCTTTCGAAGGATCCAGTCATTTCATTCGCCTGGAGTGATTTGGGGAAACCATGGAAAACATAAATATGGATGAGTGGACTGAGATTCGAAATCAGCACTTTTCATATATAAACACTATTATGTGCTGACTACTTTATGAACATCCGTCGACCAACATAGTCTAAGCGAATGGATACGAATTATTTGATAGCTTTGATTTACGGTTTGGGTAATTCGGAGACACGTGTCAGATTATAGCACAGTTATACCTTTACATACATGATCCATTAACAAGTAGTGTCAAAGAGTAACAGTTATTAATTCAGCGTCAGTGAACGTTTTGCCGCACAGTTTCAAGTAGGCGAGAGCCGGGCAAAGTGAACATGTCGGCTAATGTGGTCGCTTAGCTTTAAAATTGGAATTGAGTAATTAAACAAGCTTTAAATTTACCAAATCCTGTACTTGATTTAAAGAAAACTTGATACAACTGAGGAACACACATATCATACCAGGTAAAAGGTGAATGAACACTAATCGTAATTTTTGCAAACGAAAGAAAAGCTGTTTTCTTCAACTCCAGTACAGAGTTCGTGGACCCAAAGTTAACACGCACTGTATACATTGTTATTGTGAGTCTTGAAGCTGAATAATTTCCGTTGCAGTACAGGCACTCTCTCTTCTTGATCACTATCGTCATCATCAAATAACTCTCTTCGTGTGTTTCACTTCCCACGCTCTGTAGTTTTCTTCCTATCATTCCTTCTTCTTTCTTTCGTTAGTTTTTGCAGTTTGAAGATCATTTTCATATGAAATCGATTTCAACACTTGCAAAGAATCTTTGTGTCGGCTGTTGCTTTTGAATTTTGATGTTAGTGGCACTTAACCAAAGCTCTATGGGCTCATAGAAAAAAAAAATTGTTCACTGTTGTTGGTTGTTGAAATAGAAATAATTGAATTGAATTTTAATTCTTATTAATGCTAATAAAGCATCCTATTAGTTTTGCATGGTAATAATACGAAAGTAATAAACAGAATAGGAGCGCAATGGGCGAAATGGCTACCGCCACCAGTAGCTGGGGTTGACGGCATAACACAAACGTCTTTCTACCTCAAATTAACAATCCGACGAAACAATACAAATAAGTATTCTATGGCCAAAATACTACTATTGCACATCTTTGCTAAAAAATGGAAAAATGTCTGATTTCTTGATAATGAATACATAAAATATGTAGTTATCTTACATAAGGATGATAGAAAACCACAAATATTATAATAACTTGTGCAACAAGCTCAGATATTTCCGGCGCTACGGCACCATCACATGCCCCCCGAAACCTCCGTGGTCATTTTGATGGTATTGATGAGAGTGTTTATATACTCACTCCTTTCCTCCGGCGGACACGCCATGCGCGTGCAGCCCCATCTCCCCGTGCTGGTGCAGAAACACGTGTTGCACTCTATCATCTTCCATTCTCCCGGCTTACATTCTGTAACAATTCAAAACTGCTGCCAGTAATTTTAAATGTAAATTGTCTTTACGGTCGTTATTTGAAACGAAGAGGTATATCTCTCAGATATGTCTATCTTTGATTAACTTGTGATACATTATTTGATATCTACAGACAATAACAACCTATCGATAACTGTCTATCCAGCA
This sequence comes from Vandiemenella viatica, assembly GCA_031002005.1. NCBI lineage: Eukaryota > Metazoa > Arthropoda > Insecta > Orthoptera > Morabidae > Vandiemenella > Vandiemenella viatica. The sequence continues at coordinate 256,775,633 of CM061920.1, read as the reverse complement.
AATGGCATTGGAATGGATCAGACCAGCCACCGACAAAGCCATGATACGGAATGTATTAACAATACGCGAAGAAAACATGCGGAAAAATAACTGAAAAAGTGGCGAAGGAGTTAGAAAAAAAAATAGAAAAGAATATTGTATCGATCGTAACGTAGCTTGTCGTTGCTTTCTTCGTTTCTTAGAAATTTAAATATCAAAGATTCAGAAAAGTATCCTAAAATCCAAATCAACAAATAATCGTCGATTTTTTCAACTCTTCCAAGCAAAAAAGCTAAATTTTTTTATTACGGTTTTACGCGTTGTCCACGTCGAGGTCATTAGAGGTGGGAAAAAAGCTATTATGGGAAAAAATATTGGTCATGTAATACAGACACGCAAGGTAGTAGTGTTCTGTGGTGGCTCAGTGGTTGAGACGTCTCCCTGCGATCGACAGGTCCCTGCTTCGAATCAGGGTCTTAGCAGTGATTTTCAAAGAAGATTAACACGATATTGACCTGTGGTAAAGTTTGCTTTGAGTGTTGAAATACGCCAGAACTCTTCCGTGGTTTAGATTCCACGATAAACTTTAGGTCCCCTTTTACCCGGTAGGATTACAGGGTTAGGTTAGGAGGCTACGACAGGAGCGGATTGCGCAGCCGGTAACAATCTCTGTGAGCCAAGTGTTAAAAAGACAGCAAGAAGTCATTATCATTATCATGAGTAGAATTTACATAAGCGAAGTGGTAATAGTAATGAACGAATGGATAGTAAAGCTACAAAATGATGGTAATTCGTTTTAACTGTTTAATTAAATACTCAATGCACAAGAATCTACAGAGGAGTTGTCAGTGAATTGGAAATCTCATTTGCAAAATGCTGATATGAGTTCATTTCTACAGAGGCTTAATGCCTCACTAGTAGCAAACGATAGTGGAAAATGGGACCTACAGCTCATGAGAGTTCTAAACTTTGCCATGTCGTTGTGGTGATACTTTTGTTGGTAGTTTGCATTACATGAGTATAGTTTTTGTATGAAAGATAAAATTGTTGGTGAAAACAGTATGTTACCATGCACATGTGTGTGTGTGCGCGTGGTTATGGACGCCGTCGGAGAGTCTAACGTGGGAGACGGACATTGTTGAAACTGTTGCACAGGCACATCATTGCCAGTGTCTAGGAGCAAAAACGGTTCTCGCAGCAGGAAAGAAGACACCAGTGACAGTGTCTTTAAAGAAAGATACGTGTTGCTAATTTAATTTAATTAATGACTTTTAGTCTTACTGGAACGACGGTCACTATTTGGTGACTGGCGGCGACTGTAACAGCGCGGAATGTGACAACATTCGTTATATTTTTGTCAGTATAGTCATACGAGCAGATTCGACCGATGAGAACAGCGTGGGAATGCGAGCGAGGCAGCCGAGTGTGAGGTGCAGAGGTTGCCGCATTGCATCACAGAAATTGCATCGCTTCGAGACAAGAGGGAAAAAGTGTAAATTGACTTGTGCAATATGTAGGAGAAGTATTGAGGCTATGTTTCATTCTAACTCTGCTAAAGAGAATTGTTTAATGAGTACAGTGTTAGCAAGAATAAGCGTTTTCGGTCTCTGAGACTAACATGAACACTTGAAACTCTTGGAAATGCTATTAATTCACAATTGTTTGAGGCTAATTATTTAAGAAAATCTTTTCAGAACTATTTCCGTGGTGCAAAGATGAATTGCAGCATGTTCAGAACCTTGCAGATTTCAACAGTGTGTTTTCCGATGGCTACTGATATTTTGAAGGTTAACTTATCCATTTAGTTATTCTTTGTCACCAAAATGATAACAGTAAGGCCCAAAAAATCTTGTAAAAACCTTAATATGTGAAAAAACTGACAGAGCGTGTTCAGCCAGGAGAAATAGAACATAACTATCCTGCGATAAGTGAAATTGTCTCTAAAGTTAAGAAGAGAGTACTATACATGTAAAAACATTCAAATTAGTATATTAAACCAAAGTATTACTTCGCATTTGTATAAGAAATTAAAAAATGATTAGTGTTCTATATTTAGCTGTTATTTGAACTTTCACTGAAAAGCAGTTCTGAACGAATATGTTGTTGGACATGAATTGGCTATGAACAGAAAACAAAATCAGACAAAAGGTAGAATTAAAAACAGCCTTCAGTCACTAGAATGCAAATTTTATTGTACAATGCATTTCAGACCCTGTGGATCCATCTTCAGGTTTCTGTTGTATTTACATTGGTTTTAAATTTTTCCCTAAGCGACATTCGTGCCTAACCAAGTTTATTAAAGACATGGAACAACCAAAAGATGTTATATTATGATAACATACATAAGATACTGTTAATAAATATAACAGCAGCATCATTTATGTCCAGAAATCGGTTAGATGGATAAACATAACGGTATTGTGTTTATATATCGTTAGAATATATTAAATTGGGCCGTTGATCGTGGTGAATTGATACAATTGTAGAGCAAAAGCAAGGAAGTTGCTGCCCTAGGTACTGTAAAAATGGATTGACTGAGTCGTAGTGTGTATAAAAGGCTGATTCGTATAGAGGCCACTAAAAAAGATGGCACGTCACGAATATAGTGCTGTTTATTGACATGTCTATTACTCTTCTTTGATATCAGTAAACTTAAATAGTTTTTCGCCAAAAAGGATTAATCGAAGTCACGCCACAGCTTTGGATCGAGAAGCTGCTGTTTATAAAATGAATGTTTCTTTGGACTGAAAGAGCGCCGTTCCATTAACTAACTATAAAATATGAATCGGCACATGAGATAGCTTCATTTGTAATTTTAACTTTGAAGATACTATTTAGTTCAAAAGTAAAAAACGATTCACTACATTCGATTAAGTTTGCGGTGACGTGATATTGACAAGAAATTTTATCACAGTCCATTGTGTTTTTATCTGTTTGTTGACACATTCTAATCATTGTCATGTATTCCGGATGCACCAACTATTTGAAAAAGAATTGTGATGTAAGTATGTGTATATAACTTTTTTTTTTTTTTTTTTTTTTTTTTTTTTAAAACTTAGTTACTGATTTGCTATTAAAAATGTTGTTTTATTTTGTAAGATATCAGTGTGCTGCACATTTTGTTGTTAATTTTTACATCTCATTATCTTTGGAATCTCAATTCCAGTTTTGTAGGTTTAATCATCAGCTGTCAGTTTTACAAATACTTACTCGTAAAATTCGTGGTCATTTGGAATGTTATAATGGAGACTAAAAAAGAAGGCAGCAGCTTAACCAACACTATCGCTGTGCAGTTGTTATGAATTGTATGTATAGCTGTAGTACTCTAGGTTATCAAAAGTAATTTACAATATACTGCTAGAAACGCTTCTGATAAGTTAGAAGAAAACGGAAAATAAAGCCTGGTAGGTCTATGCTTCTACTGTAATAATTGTGTTGCAATGAACTCGTTGAGAGAAAACAAAAGAGAGCGGAGCAACCTGTACGACTGACAAATTAGTTCCTGTCAACTGCTTGGTTTGAAGACACTGCAGTGTAAGGTACTCTTAATGACTTGGGTCGTCATTACCTGATCTTCAGCAATGGACCGATTGCTGTAGCTTTAAGAAGAAAACGAGTTCTCATTTCCCTTGAGATATTCTCTAAGGATAGCTGCTTCCGATTATACTTAATGCTATGTGAATGTGTTATAACATATACAGTGATACGTCTTATTTCCTCCATCCCTAAGAGATTTTTAGAGCATGATTAGGAGGAAGGGAATAGGTTTAGTACAGAGCACTTAAAATAATTAATTGTTTTTTAATATGTAATTTGACGCTGCAAGTGTAGAAAATACATGTATAAAAATAAACGTGAAACATTTTAAGACACTTCTGTTCCTCCAACATATATCCGTTGGAATATATTTAAAAGTGAAATATCTGATATCTTCCCTAGTACTGAGACCAAAGAAACGTAATAGCAAAATTGAATATAGTTGCCATATGGAACACGGTAGGATGGAAGATCAGAATGAGGCTTTAGATAACTAAAACGCTTGGGTTAAGTTGTTGGAGGTCAGACTTACAAGAAAAAAATGAAGCAAAACATGTTTGGGGGGGGGGGGGGGAAGGGAGAGAGCAAAGGAAGTGATGGAATCAGGCCATATGCTTCCGAAAGAACCGCACCGGCATCCCCTTGGAGTGTAAAATCGAAATCCGGACGGCCAGATGGGGAACTGAACCCTCGATCTCCCGATAGCGAAGCCCGATGCTAACCGCTTACGTGCCAGGGATGCTGCCTGTGATTCAAATTAATGATCAAAATTTAATTTTCTAATGTATGTTAGGCCAATAGGTAACTGACTTCCAAATCCTGCCCTTCTCCAGAGGATGTAAGTAAGCCATTCATGTTACAGAAAATCGTTAACATAATGCAATCGATACCTGGAGTTAAAAGAGTACCTTACAAATAATTTCATTCGTACACTATGTCCCATACGATGAACTCTTTCTGAAATTTACACGATATCGCCATTTAACAAATATACCTCAAATAAGTTTTCTCCAAGTAGATGTTAGACCTATCAGAACGAGAAGTATAGTGTTATTTTTTCTAGCAGTGATTTCGTTTGTAGAAACGGTGATTGAACGCCTTGTTCACCTACCCAAAAATTGTACTAATCTGTTGTACTAACTGATTAGGATAATATGATCCTTATGCGGGTAATTTTTGTGCCATTTCTGCAGTGCTGGTGGCATTTCGCAGAAGCACAGCATCTCATATTTCTGTATTTTTTTATTTTACTTATTTCTATTTAAAACGTTAGCGGATAACGTGAAGATGACGTCATACAAAGTAGATAATCCAAAATTCAACAGGTTGGTACAACTTTTGGGTATGTGGACAAATTCGTGCAGACTCCGCAGAATCTGTTCAATGATCACATACGCGGTCACTTCACACAACGTAAATGGGAATTCAAAATTTTAATTGATTGGGAAGGAACATACGCAAAGATGGTAAATTCGGTTTGGCTGCCTCTTTCTCCACCCATCCGAAACTGGTACTGACCTTTTGAAATTAAGGTTAACTGCTACTACACGTTGTTCTCTTCACGTTATTCGCTCGCCCTTTTTTTTTTGGAAAAGTTGCCACAAATTAAATAAAAAAAATTCCAAAATATGAGACGTTGCCAACCTCAAAATGTTATCAGCACTGCAAAAATTACACAAAATTTAATGGTAGGGGTATCACATCAACCTAAACAGTTTTGTTTTAATATAGTGATTAGGTTGAAATTCGGCCTGGACCAAGAGAAAAGAAATTGCGGAAAATTCGCTCCGTGGCATCCATCCAGGAAATGGCGTATTTCTTTAGAACGGAACCAATCGATTGTTTTGTATCGATTCTAAGATGACGAGCGTTGTTGTACTACACCTCGGACAAATATTTTCTATTTGTTAATTTCGAGCGACTTTTTACAACGAAGAGAAGCTGAAAGGGCAAGAAAACATTACAACAAAGATATAATCAACATTTCAAGAGCTTGTCATTGATTTTGCAGCGCGTTACTCTCATATTTTGGCATTTTTAATTTAATTTGTGGTAACTTTTCCCAAAATGGAGAGTGCAAAACGCGAAGAGAACATCGTGTGGAAGCAGTTAATCCAAATTTGAAAAAGGTTAAAACCATTTTCGGATGGGTGGATAAAGAGGTAGCCCCTCCGTAATTTTTCCCTACAAACTTATTTTTATAAGTACCTATATCATGAATGATTCCTTTAAATGCTTTCAATCTTTGAGGTAACTTGTATGAGATGTCACTTGATATTAATTCCACTTTATGACTCCCTTACTTCTAAAAGTGCATTTATTGACTCCGTTAAGTTAGTAATCTGGTGTTCTTCGGTGAGAAACAGTCTTATAGCTAACACCATGCAATATACATAACTAATTAAATTTGTGCCAAAACAAGAGTAATTACACTTTACCATATCTACTGAACATTTCGTCTCTTTTTGGTGAGGTGGGGGAGGGCGAAGGTTGGAAGAACTAAAAAATGTATTTTGATTATTTGTCTTCAGATATATTTTGTGGTCAATAGAATATATGTTTCTGTGAAATTTAATCAGAATCGGTGCAAAGTATGCTGCATTACGGGATTGCGACGTATGGACGGACATACTGACGAAATGAACGCTACAGAACGCTATAAAAGAATGTGAAACATCGGTGTGTAAATTCAAGGAATATGACTATTGCTCGATTCTAGAAATATATAAGAAAGGATAATATGTCGACGTTCATCTTAACCGTGCCTACTAAATTTATGTTTAGCGCATACACGTGATCTTATGATCAATGGTACTCTAGTTACAAATTGAAGATGAGTATTATGCTTTAATACTCCAATATTTCTATTATGTAGTTTGCGTAAAGGCTATGAATGAACTCACGGCGATCGGCGCTGGAATGCGACGCTAGCGCCACGATAAAGAGTGCGGCGATAACTGAAAATGTTGTCTTCATGATCGAAATGGTAAACTGACGTTGCTAGGCTCCCAGTTGTTTATTATATCGACACAGGAGTACCTCCCCCTCTCCTTCCCACCCATTCTTACCACTAATCACGTGATAGAGGCTCACATACATTCACACGCCAATGGAAACTTAGATTGCTGAAGGTCACCTGATTTATCTACGTTAGAGTCCCCTTCTAACGCATAACGTCCTCTTCCTATGTTTGACTTAGATAGCAACAACAAATACTTTTGAAGGTTTCTGGAACACACAGGGACCGTTCCAAGAATGTTCACAGCGAAATTTTCTAAATAATTTCGTAGAAATCGTTTTTACATTAATATTGAAAGGATCACAGTGATGTAATCTATTGTAAAAAAGTGGATCATGGCAGGAAAAGAAATAACCTCCAAAAATTTTCATATGTTCTTTACTTACGGATCCTAGGGGCGATGATAGAAAAGGAACGTGTTGAAAATCAGTAACGACCTCAATGAAACAACCATTCTGGTATTCGCAGGGAGTAACTTTGAGATACCATGGATAACCGAAATCTGAATTGTCGGTTCGGCATCGAATTCCAGTTCTCCATAATATCAGACGAAAATGTTTCTTTTCGCAAGGATCAGTAAATTCTGGTCTGTAACCCTACCTGCTACTTTAGGTCAGCGTTAACGTTCGTATCTGGCATCTGAAATTAGCCGTCTAGAAAACTGGTTTAGGCCACTTGCAATACTAAAAAATAATTGACATGTAAGTCAACGAAAAAAATAAATAAATAAAAACACAGATTAAACTTAAAATTTCTACTTCTTCTTGATCCGTATAGACCATTAGGACATCAAAGGATCACGGCATTCAGTTGTTATGTTTTGGGGAGATCTTTGATATTGATCAGTATTAAATAAATCGCCTGGCTGTGCTACTTCTTTGTCTATTCGACACTTGTCTTCATTTTTGATCTGAAACCTCATTAGTTTAATCATCCTCCTGAGACAATTCCGGCTACTATTATCAACGCGAAACTTTGGGTGCTTGTTACTCAATCAAGCAGTAATGGCTCAACGGATTTGAATGAAATTTGATCTACTGTTAGAATATAATATGCATTTGAAATAGATTTTTTTTTATCCCTGAAAAACAAATAGTCCCTTCAGAAATTTTTAATTTTAATGCTGGTAATGCCCATATTCACAATATTCAAAGAGTCTGTTTCTTCCTAGCATATACTGCCATCTTTACCTGTGCTTCTTACGGATGTCGCATAAACTATTTTTCCATTTGATTCAGATAACAGATGGATTAACTGGTATATTGAAACAAATTTTATTGTTCAAATGCTGGATCTAGAATTTTCTAAAGTCAAAAGGCCAGCAAGTGCATTAAAAGGAAAATAAATGTCATTCTCGAAATATTGTGTGGAAAATTGTATTAGAATAAGAATTAGATAAAAGTTTACGAACGTTAATATCAAGCGAAGCTCTGTCGACCAGACTCTTAGGTATATGGGCAAGGATTTTTGTTTTAAAAGGTATTTAATTTTTTTAAATATTGTTTTCGTTTTGTCGATTCGATCAATCGACTGGTTTTGTTTTGACGTTTGTTGCGATATTTGTTCCACAAGCCTTATGAAATTAGTAAATTTAAGACATGCCGCGTATACATAAATCAAATATTTCATAGAACTCTACTATGGGTAAAGGCTACGAAAGTAGCCAGAAACAACGAGACGACTCCTCTAACCAAATTTCAAAGTAGCATGCGGCGTCTAGAGCTGGGAACAGCTGGGGTGATAATGATGAAAGTTGGTTCACTTGTTTCTCATTGAATGTGTAAAACTTCTGTAGTAGTAAATCACCCGCAACCAGCCTGGGCAACGCCGGCCACTCTGCTATTGCATTAATAAGACTTAAGACGATAAAGGAAAACACGCAATCCTGTTTGTTTGTTTAAGCTCATAGTACTGACATGGATGAACTTAGATAAGAAGTCAAATCTATCCAACAAAGTAAAGGTCATAGGTGGTGTATTAAGTTAGACCTTGCCTAACTTCTTTAGGAAACGGTACAGTCCGAAAGACAAAGAACATAAGACAATTATAATCACTAAATGAAAAATAAATCGTTTAATAATTATGACCTCGTATTATTCGATCAGTCAACTGTTCTAAAACGGTATATGCTTTCTGTATGTTGATCGTTGCAGTAGGTTGTTATTCCACGTACAAGGTACGCAACACTATCCAAAAGTGGTAATAGTGTCTCAATGCCTTATGTCTCATACTTGAGGCATATCGATCATTTCATACCTTTAATGGTATTTGAATTCGAAACGACCGAGGTTTTTGCTTTAAAAAGCAATGAGAAATATGGTTAATAACAAATTAATCTAATATTGTGAATTAATCTATGGAACTACAAGGGAATTCACATGAAACCGGTCATTCGCAACACTAACCGTCATTGATAAATCTTTAGATTGAAACCTGGGCAGCATGCATTGTGCGGGAATCCACCGTACCATATCAATCGAGGATCCAGCCTGGTTTCCTAAGCACGTGAATCGTCCATAGCTACCAGGCGGCACTAATCTATGACGCAAATATTCTAGTAAATCATCTTGTAACTCCAGTATATACAATCGTAAATTCTATCCAATACTAAAGTAATACTGAGCCTTTTCTCTCAATGCGCAGAAGCAATTTTAGATGAATTTTATGTAGAATTTCACACTTGAAATAAAATTGGATCATACCTTTGCCTTGTATTTTCTAAAAGAAACTAAAATAATTTATAGCTTCTTTTTAAAAAGAAAATGTTTACACATATTTCTTGTGGTGTTTTAATTAAGCACAATGCTTAGTCTATACGGACAGGTCTAACTGGTCCGGTGGAGAGGAATGTTATGTAGCGTTACCTCCTGCGATTTAACTCAAACTCAACATCGAGTGTTACGTTTTATCAAATTTGTCCAAAACTCAACGATTTGCAAGAGTTCAGATTTAATTCCTTATTGTGATTAATTAAATTTCATCGATACGCTGAGGAAGGTGCACCCACCAGATACTCGAATTCAAGACATTTATAAAGAGATCTTTTGCTTCTCGATCCGAAAGGTTGCTGATTCCGCGTCATGAGGGAAAAACTGGGATGATGTAGCGGATAGAGGTGTCGAGCAATCCTGGGCTTGGCTTCTTGCAACTCAGAAAACCGAAAATTCCTGGTTGAAGGGTAAGATTTACGATGGTTGTTAGAGGCATTGTCTCCTACTGCAGAGTGATAAACAACAGCAAATTCTTGGTACAGGTGAGAAGGGTTTTAATGTCATTTACGTGTCTTTGTTTGTACCACTATAGTGTGACGCACGGATATATTTGAAGTGTATCTTCGACATTGAACTAAATGTTTAAATGTTTTAAGGCTTCTGCACGCGAAAGGAAACAATCCCTATCACTGTAGCAAAGTCATTAATCTATGTCCCGTGCCTTCAACTCGCAAATTTCAGATTAACTATGTTCATGCTAAATACTTAAATTTTACCCAGCAAGTCTGCCATTGTTTAGAGCTCTACATGTAATGACTGAGGTTTTTTTTTTTTTTTTTTTTTTTTTTTTTTTTTTTTTTTTTTTTTTTTTTTTTTAAATGAGTTGTTGATTTTAGATCATTTTGATATCAGGTTCAACTCATAAACGAAATTATCTACGTACCTGGTATTTCGTCTCCAATATACTCCAGGATTCAGCTCTGTATGTATACGATAAAAAAATCAAATTTAGTTAACATTAATTTGGAACAAGCGAGCAAAACTATAAAAAAAATTGTTTTGCGGCTTCTTGGCCATGTATCAACACTATCAACATAAAATGCTCATTTAATTTAATTGCGACGGAGCGCACGATTCAGTGGTAATTTCCTCTTTCTTTTACCCGCCTAGAATCTGGAGTAGGTAGAAAATAGGTGAAAAAAACTGCCAAAAAAACAATCGATCAGTTTTAACTTTTTTTTTTTGATTTTTTTTTTTTTAAAGGAGCAAGCCTCCCCAAATCTACCTCCTTGCTACAAATATTAATGTTTTAGCACTTTCCATCTCTCTAGTCCCACCGAAGAAATGTAAAGGCTAAAATAATCCTCTTCATCCCTCCAAATTATCTAAAATTGATAAAAATGCGTAGATAGGGGCCTCCACCAAAAACTGTGGTTGTTGGGGGAAAACGGCTGTCATATTTCGATTTAGGAGGTAATTTTACTTGGGATTCAGCAGGAATGGTGTCAGAGCCGATTTTCATACAGCTGGGTGTAGTTTACTTTCTTTACACCACTTCTCAGAAGGATGAAGTGCTACACTATCAGTTTGGCCTCTCTTATCCATTTCATCCGAAATACTTTGCGTACAGCCACTAACTGAGATTATGATGTATATCTATGCCTACAGCCATGTTGTCTATTCGAAAAACACTTTAGTTCCTCACAGACATTTCTCCATTAATTTACGTATCACTATGTCAAAATGATCGGTCAGTAACTTTCCACCCTATTTGTAATACCTCATTTGGAGACTGGTACTAATTTCACATTTCCAAGTCTTCTGGTAAGCAGCAAATATCCTGATTCAATTTAAAGAAGGTTGCTATTACTATTACTACTACTCCGCGATTCACTAAAAGTGTGTGGTGGAGGGTGCATTGCACATATCCGGGAAAGTAATGGTTTGGAAGGGATATACGGGATATGGCAGGTGGCGCCCATGGGCTGTTGTGAGGAACCATCGCAGCATTCGCATGGAGCGATCTGGGGAAACCATGGAAAATCCAGATCTGGATGGCCGGAGTACTTTATCGAAAGCTACTCCTGTCGGATTTTATGTTAAGTCGCCCGGTAAATTCTTTCTATTCCACTGCCTAATCGCTCCTGAAAAAAAATGAGTACAGAAATGAATCGGTTCTGGCCCTATTTTCTCTTATCTTATTTTCGCGGTGATTCCGAGATATGAATGTTGCTGGTAGCAATATTTGTTTACTGTCTTTCCGAAATATGTCAGTCGATAATTTTTCAATTAGCTTCCGTCGAGAGCAACGCCTTCGGTGCTCCAGGTCTTCCCAACCTAACTCCTTCAACATCCCACTTACGCTTTCCCTTCAACTATATATACCTGTCACGAATCGGACGGCTCTTCTTTGGACCATCTTTAATGCGTCCATTAATCCCTTTTTGATGGGGACCCCACACAGAGCAACAATATTCTAAGTTAGGCCGCACTAGTGACTTGTATGCAATCCATTTAACTTCCGGAGTGTATTGTTTTAAATTACGACCTAGAAATAGAAGCATACGATTTGCTTTCCCAATTACATTATCGATATGTTCATTCCACGACAAATTATTACGAATTGTTACCCCTAGGTATTTAGCGGAATCTACCGTTCTAAGGACAGTGCCATTTATTGTACATTAAAATCTAAATGGTGTCCCTTTTTACTTACACGCATGACTTGGCACTTTTTAGCGTTTAACTCCAACTGCCAATCTTTACACCACGCAATTATTTTCATAATATCGTCTTGTAACAAAGCGCAGTCTTTCTGGGTTGTGATTTCGCGATAAATAATAGCATCATCGGCAAATAATCTTTTCATCCCCCTTATTATGTTGCACAAATCATTAATGTATATTCAAGAGGATTGAACTCGCTTTCATCTCACAGATTGTTGCTTAAGTATGACTTCTACCGTCGGCTTCTCTAACAAAAGTAAGCATACAGCTTAAGACGTTCATAGTATTATTATCTACAACAGCTCTTTTATGTTCTTTTTTTTTAGCTTTCTTTTTTTCTTCATAATCTTAGAGTGCATGATAATGGACCTATAGTAAATTTGATGATTTACCTAGCGTCGCGAAAGCCAGCGTGATGCGGCGTTGATGCCTCGTAGAGCGTGGGAAAATAATAATAATAATAAATAAAAAATAAATAAAATAAAAAAATGAAGCTATGATTCTTATGCTAAGCGACAGCCACTTGATTTGCTACATCCAAATCTGCGACTGGCAGTTGAACGGTTTTTATTACTTCTTGAGATGCATAAAATTCCCAATTGAGCACATCTGCTTGCTTGATGATCTTTGATTATAAAATTGTGAAGTCAAGGGCGTAGTTTTACTTTTTTTAGTTTGCGTCTGGTATTCTGAGCATGTTGGGTGGTTGTAAATGTTTGTAACGATTCTGTTAATGTAATGGTTCAATATTCTTGTTTGAAGACAAACTTCTGCTGAAACTTCTTTTAATATGTAATTAATTGCGTCACTACTGTGTGTGAAAATTGTAACAAGAAAAAGGATATATGTGTCTACAATGAAATTTGTTCCATAGTTTAAGGACGTGACAATACAAAAATGATTAGAATTACTGAACTGTACACGCAATTTGACCGCGATAATTCAGTAAGGTTTGAGGCCGCCACGAGTTGCTATTAGAACCTCTAAACGTCGTGTCATGGAATCAAAGGGAGCCTGAGTATGTTGCTGGGGAACACACTGCAACGTGGCTTGTATGCTCATCCACAAAATATTGACAATGTTTGCAGGAAGATTAGAACAAACAAGTTTCAAACCAACCAAATCCCAGATATGTTGGATGGGTGACATGTCGGACGAATGTGCAGGCCAGGAATGCAATGGTATCCGTTGTTCTACGAAAAAGGTTTGCGTATTTCTCGCCACACGTACCCAGTCATTATGCTGCGGAAATATGGCACGTTGAGCTACCTAGAGGACAGACAGTGCCTTGGTCTGTAAAACCTCCGTGATGTAGCGGTTGCTTTTCATAATGCCCTCAATATGTAGGAAAGCGAGATCGCATGTTATAGCCAATGGCACCCCCGGCTATCAGAACTGGTGTTTGTTATTTATGCCCTTTAAGAATGCAATCTGACTGTTTGCGTTCACCACAGTAGCATTTAAAAGTACGGAGCCATCACTGTAGATCAATTTGAAGCGGGACTCCTTCGGAAACACTACATATTGCCATTAGGCCAGTGTAGGCGTTCACCTGCTCATTGTACTATGGTGGTTTCACGTCAGTGGAAGCTGACGAAATGGCATGCGTGCCGCCAGTCCAGCCCACTGCAGCTGGTGTCGAACCGTTGATGCAAGCATGACCACACCCGTTGCTGTGCTCCCATGTCTGTACTCCAAGCTGTTCTGTCAGTTACGACCATGCGGACAACCCCGCGCTGTGATCAGATTATGTGGTCCAGCACCAGGTCGTCGCTGTGTAAGACTCATTTCTATCCACTAGTTCCACACAAGCATCATTGGCATAAGCGTGCCCTGTCCTAGCCTCAATCTGATGGTACGACAAACTCGTTTCCCGGAGACAATCATTCTGCCACGTACGAACTCACTCACATGCTGATTTACACTCTTTAACATCGACGTGGGATACTGCCTCATTTCACACGTTACCACTGCTTTTGAATGCTCTTAGCGTGGCGTACCATTGACCTGTCCAATCAGAAAAAAGAGGGCGTTGTTGGGCTTACGTGAACGCTATACCCCATGCAGTCTTAATCAGTTATTATGGTCCCACATCCTCCGATTTTTGAACGATTTAGACCATTACTTCTAGGTGTTACAATTTTGATAAACAGTAGAGGCAACTTGACATAGGAAAGTCACGACTGTTATGACTCGAAAGCTATCCCAAAGGTGACGAGAACGAAAGTAACGTTAGCTTTCATGTAGTGATCCATGAGGAGAACGAAGAGATAATAAAATAAGCACGGTAATTAATAAATCTGCAACCATCGATAAAGAAGGCGACGAAATTTAGAAGCAAGAATGCAAATTAATATAAATGAATTAAGAGAGTTAAATGGATTAAAGTCAGTGCACAATATTTATTGACATTTTAAAGTATGGTTAGTTAATAACCATACATGGTTGATAGTGGTAACAACGAGAGACATTAGTCAAAAGACTATATTAAGAACAGTAAAGCTAACATGAAGATAACTGAAAATAAATAGTTACTAGCAAAGTTATTTAATTAATTGACATCATATTGCTAGTGAAGAGTATTTTTGTTTTTCTTATTTGACTGTTTATCAACCGGGTCTCGTTTACCGCTTTTCCATGGTTTGCCGAAATCGCTCTAGGCGAATGCCGGGATGTTTCTTTCAAGAGGGCATGGCAGCTCCTTTTCTCTAATCTTCCCCATTTCCACTGACTTGGATGTCGACGAGGCGCAGAACCTGAAGAAGGACAGAAACTGTGTGATTTAAAAGTATTTGCTTCAATTAATTCTGAAATAGTGAATTGCAATCTACTTGTAGCGAGAATTTATATTTTTGTATTGTAGAACTACAGAAATGTGTTCAAGATATTACCATGAGATTAGTGGAAAATAAATACTCTTTCATTTTACATGGTACAGTATCATAGAGTAATCATATCGCATGGTGTTTGTAAAAATTCTTTGCATTCCAATCTATTTGTCTATACAACTTGAAGAAGGTAATAACAAAAGTAATGTGCTTTAGTTGCTGTTCAGATGTACGCCGACATACTTATACATGTAGCTGTTTTTAAACGGTACTATGTTGCCGACAATGCATGATTTTGGCATTTAGACCGATTTTTCGTATTTACATGTATTGTCCGCGCCTGGCATGTGATATCAGCATTGCAATTTTATTCATTGTCTAGCGCGAAATTCAAAAGCTCGTGCCATTAAGACGCTTCTATTCATTTTCACCGCAGTTTATGTTACATAACAAACGAATTCTGTAATGACAGGCGCAATGATTAACATAGTTCACCTTGCCTCCTAGCTCATACATTCTTATACAATTCTTCAAGTAATTATAATACCGTAAGAGAATATTAATCGTCTATACGTATTCAACGTTCTGTCACTACTTTTTGGAGCATACTAGAATGACACCTACGTAAAATATTTATGAAGAAATTGAAAAATAAGTCGGCATACGAATGAGTAAAATCGTTCGCATTGTGAACTAAGTAAGTGTAAATGTTCATAGGTGCCAGCAATATGCTTCATGGAAAAATATTCATTCATGCAACCTAGATCTCAAATTATTACAAAGAATTTTGACCAATGCACAAATTCGTAGTCACAGTAACTAACTTTCAAGTATGCAAGAATGTGTGTGAGAATGATTTATAAGGTGATACTGATTTTAAAGCTACGAGCCAATTTCCACAATCCTAACATCTCGATTGATTTTTAGTCCACTTATGATTAGCTGGGAAGAGCAGGGATTCAGTATTACATGTATCTAACAATTACCAACCATAACATCAGGAAGATTATTCATTAGCCAATGAATCATGCTACCAGATCGACAAACGTATTAAACTGTTTACGAGATAAGTTATTCTCTCTCTACTAAATGAACAAGGGCGACAGGAGTCTCACTAAATAGAGCAATAACAAATGATGTGAGAAGATCTTATGTTCTTACTTGTAAGTAGGTAACTGCTGTTTTGAACTGACTATGGTGTGATCGTTATAAGTGTTTCTGGAAGATACTTGATGACGGAGCACTTCGAGGTCTTGCCATTGGCGTTGCTATAACAGATATTGCACTTGTTGTGCAGGTGCACTGCTTCTCTGAAACAGGGAAAATATAGGTAATAAATTACACAGTATCGTTAGTATCTTGCAAACTAATTAACTGAAAGTCTTTACAGTTGTCTTCCCTCTCATTTTGCTGAAAACTCATTATTAAGTGAGCCTCTCCCTTCCAGTAGAGGAAACATGATTAAAAGATTCAGACGTCTTAGTTTTATATCTACGTACTACCATTTTTACGGAGCTGCTGAGACTACCATAGGATACAAGAAACATTCATGAAACCTATTTTGTGTATGATCTGCTGTATTTTAGAATGTAGTGTTCTCCCCTGGACACCAATAAAGTATAAACCTATAGTGACCTGGAATGAATCTGGCAGGCCGAGCGGACACTTGGCCAGGTTCGATGAGAAGACTGAGCAAGCGGGTAAGGATCAAGCCTAGAAGTCGATCTGGGATCGGACTGAGATGCTGGGACATACTTGAATACTGAGAATAGGTTGATTATAACTGCAAAAGTATGACTTTTACTTTGAGAACGGCAAGCTCGTCTGCGACCGTGGGCAATTATCTGACCTCATTTACCCCCAGCTATAGACAATGCGGAGGACACTAGTTCCCTATCTATGATTCAACGATGGCTTTCCAGTCCAACCGTAAACCCTACAGTAGAGACAACCTGTTACACGCTGTCCAGGCCGCGCCAGCTGAAGGGCGACTCGACTTTTGCGCGTTCTCTGCTCCGACTGTTGTTGGCTCTGACTGAATGATGAAGACAACACTTCGATGCCGAACCAAAGGTACATATTGTCATGATATTTCGACAAATTACCGAAACGAACAAAGGCCGACGGTCAGGATGTGAAAAACTGTGTAGAGCCGTGTCGTATGGAGCCTTAGTAGTTCAGTGCTTAACGCGTTTGCTTGCTAATGTTTGGACCGTATTTCTCGGTTCAAATCCCGATGGAGGCAAATAATTTTAAGAATTGTTTTTGATCGTATTAGCCATGCCTGGGTGGCCAGTTTTTCAGATTACATCTTAAGCTGTAGATATAACAAATTTAGGGATGAAATGCTTGGCAAATCGTACGCGGTCTAACAATGCTGTAGGTGTATTGATCACTACGCCGTTGTTTCTCTCGCAATCAGTGTATGTGTGTGTGTGTGTGTGTGTGTGTGTGTGTGTGTGTGTGTGTGTGTGTGTGTGTGTGTGTGTGTGTGATGTGCACTAATATATCATAAATACGAATGTAAGTCTTTGTCTTTTTGTTACGTTTAGTCGTCTAAATGGCTATACCGATATTGATGGCATTTGACAAGGAAAAACTTTATATCAGTAGGAAGGACACACGACATTCTTTCGGTATGAATAACAGTTTAAGTCACGATGTTTTGGAACTTATCGAATTGTGTCAAACGCCCGGATGCGTGTGTTGGTCTGTAATGTTATGTAGGTTGCTCACGCTGTGCTTCTCGCGCAGTCTGTTGATGTGTGATTTGTTAGTAAATTTCGTTTAGAGACAAATCCTATTTTGGTATAGGCGTAGATTTGTTCTGCACTGTACAATTACTTTGTGTGTGCGTAAATCTTTCTGGCACCAGTTTATTTTGCCTTATTTTTTGACATGCCTTGCGGGCGTAAACCTGGCCTAGCAGAGCCCAAACAGCTAAAGTTATTAGAAAATCCAAGAATCGAATGCTCATGCTGAAGATGAAAAGAACAAGCTCAAATAAAGATGACCTAAGTTTACCCTCCCCCCCCCCCCCCCTCACGCATCACCGCACCTTCGTTTGTTTTTATGTCTGTATATATGTTGGAAACTGATTCTCTTTATGAGGCAGGTTCGACTGTAGAAGATATAGTGATGGCTATCCTGTATATTATGCCGACTCGGTGTTGTCTGGGATCAATCCTATGTTATTAACAGCTTTCTATATTAAATTTTGTCAAAGTAATTCTAAGCCCACGCGTTCGAAGTCACGGGTATCCGCTAGTTAATCATAAATATATAAATGATAACCATAACGTATTCATACACAAGGAACCCTCTTTTATAATGTGTACTGTATTCTTATTGTGTTTGCTAGGAATGATTGTATAGTGCTTGCTAAGATTATGAGCGATGAAGGAAGGTTGTATATACAGGGTGTTACAAAAAAGTATGGCTAAACTTTCAGGAAACATTCCTCACACACAAACAAAGTAAATATGTTATGTTACTTTCCATGTTAGAGCTCATTTTAGTTTCGTTAGTATGTACTGTACTTCCTCGATTCACCGCCAGTTGGCCCAATTGCAGGGCATTTGAAAGCCCTTGTCTACGCAACCCCGGTACCAAATGTAGAGACTCTTCGCCTCGTATTGTGGACGGCTGTGATACAATACGCCATTCTCCAGAGCTGCATCAGCGCATCAGGGATTCCATGCGACGGAGGGTGGATGCATGTATCCTCGCTAACGGAGGACATTTTGAACATTTCTTGTAACAAAGTGTTTGAAGTCACGCTGGTACGTTCTGTTGCTGTGTGTTTCCATTCCATGTTTAATGTGATTTGAAGAGAAGTAATAACATGAGCTCTAACATGGAAAGTAAGCGTTTCCGGACACATGTCCACATAACATATTTTCTTTGTTTGTGTGTGAGGAATGTTTCCTGAAAGTTTGGCCGTACCTTTTTGTAACACCCAACACCCTGTATATATATATATATATATGAATTAAATATAAGAGTGGCAGGCGTCGCGGTGGTTTTGAAGGTCATAGATCCTTGTCAGCTGTCGTTTCCATATCCGCTGCGGCAGATGCTTTTTTTACCTCCAAGATAATATATTTTGTTCGCTTCTACGTAGGTTTTATGAAATTTCCATTGGCAAAGGTGGTGTTACAACTTGCTTTTAATATAATAATAACTATTAAAAACGGGAGAGTGGCGATGGACGCATGCGATGGACACCTACACCTTGAAGGGGACGGTATTCATGGAATGGTGTTGTCGTAATTTCGTCCGATGTATTTAAGGTTGTTTTTTTACTTACCAGTCATTCGTTCAGTGCAGATACGTTTTATTTATAGTATTCCAGTAGTGCTGTAAACATTGGGAAAATGTTGTGTTTCTAACGTTTGATTTATATTCAATAATAATTAGAACAGTGAGAAATTTCTCTAGAGAGTTAGATAAAGGCCATTTTCTCTTACCAAGGTTGTATCTATGATGTTTGCTTCCTATTCAGTAATTTGCACAGTAAACATTTTAAAACCGTAGTAGTAATCTAAAGGACATTAGGTTTGTAACTCACAACGTGAAACACTCATGAGACCAACAGGGCTTCAAACATACACTATCCAAAGTGAAGTGTTAGTTTGGACATGAATTAAGTGTGGTATTTTTTCTTACTTGGTCAGAAAAAGAACTCTTTGTTGGGGGATGCGATGTGGAGATAGACATGTACCACAAGTGTATATCCAGCTAAGTGACATGAATACATTATTTAAGGAGCATTAATTAAAAGAAAACTTTTATCGTATGCATAGCAAATGATGGACCAGTTTTATAAATGAGTTATTTGAGTACGAAGGAATGATGGGTACAGCTTGTATAAACTTTGTAGGATTTTAAGCTTCAAAAGCATAGATTGTTCAGTCAGAGTATTATTTTCTCATTCGCTTGGAGGCAGGTAACTTAATTTTTTTAGACGCAACAAAGTTTCAAGGCTAGCAGAGGTACCTAACGTGAGAAACCAGTCTCCCACTCTACCAGCCCACAAGTATTTACTAAGGACTAATGCACCAATTATGGGCAGGCACCTGATTCCCCGCACCAGGCTTACAGCCCGGGAGCATAGTCCTAGACTGACGCTCGAGAGTCCTTCGACGCGATGACGGCACGGATCTCAAGACTTCACGTGGAATTCTCACGTACAGGCTAATGTCTTACTATTCCTGTGCTGGCTTAGGAAAGATACTCTGAGTAACTAGATTTTATTAGTAATGTTATTGATTTTCATTGCAGCTATATCTATGTATTGTTTCCATGAATTTCAAAGGTTTCTCAATGTGCTACATTTCAGTGAGATTATTAAAGTCGCTTAAACTTTCTACTACTATTTCAATTGCTGTCACTGAATCCCTGCTCATTACTAACTAAAAATAATAGTAGGACCATAATATTTTTGATCACATATCTCTGATAAAACTAACTAGGGAGTGATTGACCAGAAACAAACTCAAGGTTTTGTGGCATTCAACCGCACAGACGCTACAACCTGTTTGCACGGAGTGACAGAGAGACCGTTTAAGACCCCAAGATAAGAGAACTAACAGACATCTTTACCGGAACCCCGCTACCTGAGCAGAGTATCTTGGCTGGGGCTGGCACCAAACATTGTACAGTTTCGTGTACACATGAAAATAAACGCGCCACTAAACTTTGTTTTTATTTCTTCGCACCTGAACCATCTTTGAGGGAAAGGAGGACCGTTGCCGCCGGGAACGATTATTCTGAACCTGACGTGTCTACTGGACTGCATTTGCGAGCTCTTATCTGGGTCCGTTACGATCTGAAGAATACGATGGCTGATGGACAGTCGCCACGAGCCAGTCAATAGATCAGCTAGATGTACTAGTTACCACGGCGGACGCCACTTCCCACGCCACCGAAACCAAAGGACGACGCCCTTCCAAGTCTCAAAATACTGCTGAAGTGGTCGTAATGACCTGGTGTCAGGGTTTATTATCGGCTGCGCAATCCGTCCCTATCGTAGCCGCGTAGCCTAGCCCGGTAATCCTACCAAGTACAGGGGACCTACAATTTAATGTGGAATCCGAACAACGGATTTTTTTTTTTATCTGCTTAACGTCTTTCTAACAGCGAGGTCTTTAGAGACGGGAAAGGATGAGGGGCAAGGAACGGGAAGGAATTTGGCCATGGCCTTTTGAAGGAAGCATCCCGGAATTTGCCTGGAGTGATTTGGGAAACCATGGAAAACCCAAATCTGGATGCCCGGACGGGGATTCGAACCGCCGTCCTCCAGAATGCGAGGCCAGAACGCAAGCCGTTACACCACCACGCTCGGTCCGAACCACTGAAGCGTGGAATCCAAACCACGGAAGTGTTCTGGCATACGCTCCGCTATTCGGATTGAAAGTTAAACTGTAGATCCCCTGTACCCAGTAGTATTACCACATAGGGAGTTCTACGCACAACAACGCTCTGCAACGAGTTGTGTGTACCGCTAAACGGCCGGTACTGACCCACTCAAGTATTATAGTCAGTCAACGAATGCAGTGTCTCGTTAGAGTCTCATGCTCGGCCACTTTATCACCTTTCTCAGGCCCTGATGATTTGCATAGTTTGGTTCTACAAGCCGTTCATATGAACCTTATGAAGACAATGCCATTTTCAACTGGAACCAGTGTTTTCATTTTAACTCTCGAATATTATTCGATGCTGTAGTTTATAGGATACTCATTAAATGCTCTAGGTATGGCGCCCATTTATTTATGACATTCATTGATTGTTCAAGTGCTTTCTACCTAATAAATTCAGTGTAACCATAATTTCTTTTTCATTGTATATAAAATCGTGTTTCCCAACCGATTCCCAAAGCTTATTAATGTTTACAAGAGTTGAGTTACAAATGGTTATTCTTCATGATAAATTTGATCCTGACCACAGCATATCACTTATGGCACCCCACTATAATTATCATTACAATATCTGAGATAGCAGTATATTCATTCCTTATTCGTAACCAAAATGAATCTGAAGGTACTTCGAAAAGATTTAATTTCAATATTTTTCTTTTAATCAATTTTTTATAAAGGTGAATAACATGCCGATACAATTGAATTTTGTTTTATATTGGTGTCGTACGCGTTTCGCTCTATTTCAAGAGCATCATCAGCGACATCTATTTGGTATTTATTCATTTATTTAGTTACATTTGGTTTACAAACAATATAAAGTTGAGGTGAAATTAAATTTACTTACATGTTACTTTTTTACTTTTTTCTCATGATCAGGGTTAGCTTCTCTGTGTAGGTTTTGTAGAATTTGCTGAAGGTCCGAAGCACTACACTGCACCGACCAAATTTCACATTGACTCTATTATTCACCGTTTTCAAAACATGAGAAAGTAAACACCACGCCATGTTTTTCACAGGTCCATAGAGTGTGTGTTTGTTTATGTTTCAGGTTTCATTGTGGTTAGAGGTCCTTGGTTTTTACAGTCTGCTTTGTGTTATCTTTGATGGTAGGCGGGGATTTGAAATGGTTGTCTTTTTTGTGAATATTTCTTTCTTTTTTAATATGGAATATAGTGTTTGATTAGTCAAGTTTGTATATTAATTGGAAGATGTTCCGAATTAGAAACGATTAGATATCTAACGCGGTTGAAATTTTCACAGCACACCTATCAACTGTTGGTGGCACACAGATGTACTGCGACTCACCAGTTGCGGAGCACCGAACTGAATAAGCCAGAGGTTATTCTTATATGGAGACTCAGTGACGGACTGTATGATGGAAGAAGTAAAGGGGGCGATATAACAAACCTCTGTGAAATGACACTATACAACAGATGAGTGCGTTAAACTGCTTAATCGATCACCAGAGTCGTTACAAAAAGCACAATATTTATTAACATTCCATGAATACCGTTCCCTTCGAGGTGTAGGAGCCCATCTCATGAATTCATCCGCACTCTCCCATTTACAATAGTTATTATTATATTAGCAGCAAGTTGTAACTCCACCTTTGAGTTAACTACAGTATGGAATAATTACCTACTACTTCACAGTGTTTAAAAGGACCCATTGTACCAAGATAGATTTTCTGGAATGGTGATATTGTTTCCAACTAAGCACATATACACTTTTTTCGTAGTACTTTTTTTATTCGTAGTTTTCTACAACCAACGACCAGACAAAATAGACTCATAATAGCTTAATGATTACTTCTCTTAGTGGTTATGGAATGGTAATTCTGTCCGCTAATTTTGTAATCCTATATAAAATACCTTCATGAGAAATAAATTGTTTATTTATCTTGCATTTACTCCAATCACTGTCCTTCGTTTGTTCGATTGATAACTCCAGAACTTGATATGGTTCGCGACTGTCTCTTACTCTGACGTTACTATTCAATCCACCGGCATTCCAATGTTTTCAAACATTGCGTATTTCGGCTAACTGTATTTAATATAGTGAGGATGTGCACAAGTGAGTTTCTGTGTTTTTCGTGTTTAAGAAGCCTTCATAAAATGAAACACACAGAAAACTATGTTAACATCCGGCAGAAGCTGTCGCGAGCACTCCTTACACTGGAAATGTAATCAAATTGCGTTTGAAAATGAGAATTATTTTTCGAAACGCGTCACGCTCGTAAATAAATTGGCAAAATTATCTGTATTGCAGATCAATTATTTGCTTACCTTTAATTTTAGGAATTTTTTATTCAATAATTACCGCCAAAACTTCTTACACCACCAAATAACAACAATAATAAACAATAACTATAACATTTACCAAGCTAAGCTGAAATTTCGGTAAATGCAAAATTTGGGGGCAGTTGGGTCGACTTCCGTTCTTGCTGTCTTAGAACGAACA
This sequence comes from Vandiemenella viatica, assembly GCA_031002005.1. Taxonomy (NCBI): domain Eukaryota; kingdom Metazoa; phylum Arthropoda; class Insecta; order Orthoptera; family Morabidae; genus Vandiemenella; species Vandiemenella viatica. The sequence continues at coordinate 256,751,954 of CM061920.1, read as the reverse complement.
TGACGAAATCCCGATAAATTTTCTAGAACACCAGATATTAGAGGTGAAATTGGCAATTTTTACCATTAAATTAATATGGGTACTAGACCAAATTAACGTGAAGATAGTAAAGGCTTTCGAAAGAATAATAAAATTGCAGCTAGGATAACACTGATCGATGACCGATTCCCTATTAAAGTAAATCTAGAAGAATTTTATTAGATCATCTCACCAAAAGAATATAGAAGTCAAAAACCATGAGCCTTTGATATAGGTTGAAGAAATTTAAGGTGTGCTAGTAAAAATCAAGAATAACAAATCTTCCGGCCTCGGAAATATTATAATCAAACTTATTAATATGGAAACTATAATTAAAAAATGTGGAAAAGGTGAAAACCAACCAGATGATTGTAAAAAAAGGCAATAATTAGTCCTATATACAAAAAGGAGAGGGACGGGGGAGGGGGAGGGGTAAGGCAAAACTGAAAAAATTATCGGGACAAAAGTTTCACAAGCTTAATGGAAAGGTTAAATGGGAAAGTGATTAAGAGGAGAATTGAAGAACAGTTTACAGAAAAACAAGAGCAAACTAGCTTCAGGGCGGTACGATCCTGTATCGACGCCTTATTCGCGCTATAAACCCTGATCAAAAAACGAATAGCAAGAGGACGGCCTGCACATTAAGTCTTTGTTGATTTGCAAAATGCTTATGATACACTGTTATTACATATGCTGTGGTCCTGTTACAATGTAAGAGCTCAGGCCACATCGACAGATTATGGCCAATGGATTTACCTTGGCAAAAACCCACTGTCATTATGGTAATCTTGGCAATCTAGCGTTAGAAGACCCGCCGTGCTAAAGTCCAGAAACCAGAAGTTAACGGTTAACAACGATCCAAGATCTCCGAGCTGTTGTAGGATGATAGGTGAAAGAATATTTTCATTCTCGAGGGGTAGGACCCAGTGAGGGGTTATTGCTTCTTTGGTATCTTACGCTGGAACTAGTAATAAAACAGGGTTGGCTTAGAGAAGTATATTTACAACAAAAGGTCTAAAATAAGGATGCCCTCTGACACCACTCTTGTTTAAAATATATATGCTAAAAACACTTAAAAAGTGGAAACAAAAATATAGTGGCATGGAAAACTCGATTGTAGATGAGTCTCTGTAATGTGACAATTATTTTGTGTTTCTGCATTCAACGATCACTGTAATTACCAGTAATAAACTTGGATGCAATTTGTTATCTAGTGCTTTTATTCATTCCGGTGCTATCTGGAACATACGAAGAACGGAGCCAAAGCACTAAAATCGTCTGCTCTTGTGGTATCATTTTAGAGAACAGTGGCTGTAAAAATGTGCAGCTGACATAATTCGCGAAAATATTTCATTTCATAAGCCTTGTAATTATAGTAGTAATGCCAGTGGAAATGGACAGTATGCTGTCGTTTGTTATTTGCTTTAATTACTGAAAGCAAATGAATTTATAATTTAAGGTGTTCGTCTACAAAGACGGTCTACAAAGCGGTTTTTGAGGTAACATCCATGTTGATACTAATGATTACACGTTACAGTATCCCGAGATAAAACTCCTTAAGTCGCCGATTACGACGTTATTGTCTGTGGTAAAAGATCTCATTGCTATCTGAAACGGGACGACTCAGATTCAGTGGGTCCGAGCTGAAAAGAGATGCTTACAGCCAAAGCAAAATGCATTCAAGTGCGAAATGACACGTTTGTTAAAGTATTTTTTTTTCCGAACATATAATGCTGATCGGTCCAAGTTTCCAAGTAAGGGAGCGGAGAATCTCTATATCACTTTTGCTGAATATCTAGTTTGGTTGTTGATTCCATCCGTTTGCCGCTTCTGTAGCGATTCAGGCGAACGCAAAGATGTTTCACATGCGTAATAAAATCATTAGCATCAGCTAACTTCTATAGTTGATACGTAGATGAGTTGTAGGTTCATAGTATTATTTACACCCATTAAATATTACCTCTTGTAATCAAAATAATGTTTCGAGTTGTCAAAAGAACTTTTCGTAAATTCCAAGTAATTTTAGTGTCCATAATGCATTCTTAGAATCAAGGTACAGCTATGGAGTGAACCTATGCCTACGGAGAGTGTCTCGATTCAGGTGTCACGTGACACACCTAAGTCTCGTCACGTGCCTCGATATAGTCCAGGATAGTACTTATCTATTTTACTTAATTTAAATGATTGCTGTTTAGTTACGCTTGTCAGGGATGGCTTATGGAATTTCGGGGCCCCCTACTTCTTTTCTATGTGTACTTTTGCCTACACTTTTGATAATTTTCGTGACTATATATATATATATATATATATATATATATATATGTGTATGTGTGTGTGTGTACAAACGGGTCAGCAGTTTATTGAGTATTAGCTGAACGGGAAAACTTTGCCGAGTTTTTTGGTGTTTAATCAATACATCTCATATGGATCTCCCAACTACTGTCACCTTCATTTCTGCATAAGCCCTGCTGTCCATTGTGTCAAATGAAATTGTTTTTGTATTCAGTTTTATAACTATTATATTTATAAAACACTTTTTGTATACGAAATTTCTTTTCTTGCCTTTCTTTGCTAGGACATATAGATTTTTTGGGCTGGAGACACGTGAGCAGACATACACATTTTAACTAAATAACTTTTTATATGAAACGTTAAGAGTTTACTCCAATGAAATTACATAAATTGATGAATCATGTTCAGAGCAACACATGCCTTTAAATACATAGGCCTATTGTAATTACATCATATATGACTTTCTCAAAACTGAATCTGATGAAGGATTTCTCGTGGAACTCCACGCCTCGGAAAATTCTATTGCGAATGCAGCTTGTTAACATTATGAATTTGTAGACTATTTATTTTAGCAGGAAAATCGTTCGTTAAGTAAGGATAAATTTTGAAGGTGATCGTGGCGGGGCCTCCTTCAAACTTGGGGCCCCCGCGACTGCGGTTCTTGCGGCAGCCTTAAACCGGCCCTGACGCTTGTTTTTTTATAATTGATAGTATGTATCACGACAATCAGCTGTTGTTGCTGTGAGAGATGAGCGAAACATTATCAGAGACTGTCACTACCAGGTTTTATTTTTGCAGGGCATTCTGAAAGTTTAGGTAAACTAGCCTTCTTCTGGTTTTGTTTTCAAGTGGATGACGAGAAATGATAGTTGTACAGCAAGAATTTCCTAATGGATGAATCCTGAGCTAATTAGAACTCAGCCACTTCAAAGCAGCGTCTGTTACACCAAATTCTCTCCCATAATTTCTTTAATGCATGTTAATTGGCATTAGTTTCGTCACTTAGACGAATAACCCTTTAAAGCGTAAGTGCTTAGTGGTAATACTTCTTGATTAAGGTAAACTTATAGTTATGCTTACGTTAAATACGAGGCATATATTTAAAGTAAGTTCCGTTAGCGATTATTGACATTGCAACGCTGCGATTTCCATTGCAACGCTGCGATTAGCATTCAGTTCTCCACTAACTAATCAACTTGTACACACAGTATAAGATTGTTAGTACTTTTGTGTGGTTCTTATTGAGCAACTGACATTTTCAAGGTAATTGACCAGCCCGCCGACTATGAAATACGGTCCGTCGTGTAGGTATGTTTTTTTTCAATTCATTTTTTGCTGGAGATAAGTTTGCCTTGATTTAGTTATCACGTGACAAAACTAAGTCTCTTCACCTGCCTCGATATAGTCCAGGAACTCATTGCCTTTTTCACGCATGAAAATATTCAATGCGCTGGACGCCCTTTTTCTTTTGTGTTCCTCGGCGAGCATCTTGGACACCCAGCGTGAGCTCAATTTTCGAAACTGTAATCGATCTGTCACAATGTTGTAAAGTACAGTCCGTGACATTTGCGGAATTGCAGAAATTGTGAACCTCCCGTCCTCACGATTTTTTTTGTTTTTTTCCTTCGTCTGCACTCACCAAATCACCACTGACCAGTGGCAGCCGACCGTTACGCTGTTTGTCATGAATCGAGTCACAACCTTCACTGAACTTTCTTACCCATCACTCATGGCATCTTCACCATACACCTCACGAATTTGCCGACAAATGTCAGCCAGTTTGACGTTTCTTAAAATCAAGAAACGTATAAATGACCGTATTTCACTGTCGGCAGGTCTGGTCAATTACCTTGAACATTCAATCAGTCATCACGAACCACATACAAGGACGGGTAATCTTATATTGCGTGTACAAGTTGCTTAGCAACTGAACTCACAGGCGCGCAAGGACATTCCACCATTGCAACGGCAACATCGGTAACGGAATTTATTTTAAAAATACACCTCATACTTTTATATAGTTGCAATATACGTTACTACCATGGTACAGAAATTTCTCTCATTTTGTCGACGAAGCACAATTAATTTTCATTGAATTTTGTCGGAAGCTTTCATTAATCATAGCGTTAAAATTAGCTGTGATTCTTTTTTCGATATAAAAAAAACGCAAATTTCGAAAACAGAAGTAATCATGAAACACTAGTCCAGACTTTAATTATTCTCTTTAGGAAACATGGCATATGTACCGTAGTTGGTTATGAGTTTGTTACTACGTAGAGAAAAAATGTAAACTATATTTGAAGACCAGGAGAGACATTAAACTACAGGGGGGGGGGAGGGTGGATGAACATTATAACAGAATAATCATATGAAGTAGTTTTTATTTTTCCCAGTATAGTCGTCTTAATTATGATTCCCCACGCCCTCCGTGATCTCAGGCAAATAAACAACTCAAATAACTGGCTGAACCCTAATATAAAAGTGTGTGAGAAATCTGAAACACACCGGGGCTAAGAAGAAAAAGTAAAGTTTCAAAAGGATGGCACTGCAGATGGAAGGCATAAAAGATGAAAGGAACATAGAAAATGGATGAAAATTAGATTAGTTATTTTACTTGACTCTCACTTTCGGTGTTAGTATTAGCGCCAGAATTTCATCTCTTGTGCCCTGGTGTTTTCCTAAGCCTATACCGATCTACATTTAATATCTCTTTGTTTATCTTTCACTTCTATGTGTATTATCTCAGTCAGTAATTTTGAAACATGGGATGTTACACTTATTGTGCAATAATTTTCATATTTGTCAACTTGCCCTTTATTCACTAGTGTGGAAAAGATTTATTATTACAATCTATCGTATTTTATACAGTTGTCGTATTTTATAAGATTGTACTCCTTTTTATATGTTCTTCTTTTATTGTTGGAGTTGGGATACAAAATGGTTTTGAACTTGTGATTGAAAGAACTTTCAGTTTAATGCTTATTAGTTTCGTCTTTCATATTTGAAATAACTATTAAAACTTCTATTGACTTCATTCCCTTTTATTAACACGTTATCTAATACTTAAAGATCCGATGATATACAGGTCCTTTGCTAGCAGCAACTTTTAAAGGTCAAAGCGAACACACGAACTTATTTTCACGCTCGTCCGATCTTATTGCTATCCATTTTTCTTCTTCTTAAACGTTACCATAGCTACCAATTTCTTTCTCAGAGTAATTATTGTTCTTATTCTTTTCTTTAGGTAATCTGTTATACCAAAAATCCTATTGGATACCTCTTGTAAAGTATCTTCTTGATATCAGTTTGAATAATCTTTCGATTCATTCTTCTCCTCGACATTACAGAAGTAATTGATCTCATTAATTTTACTCCCTTCAAAGATCTGTAAAATTTTATGGTTATGACAGGATCTCCTGCAGCATCAATGTCTACGTCATTTTCTCTTTCCAGCTCACTATTATTCAAAACATTCCAATTTCTCTATGTACTCGATAGCTTAAAGCATGACTTCAAATCGAAAGTTTATCGTATGGCGTGTGGCGTTACATCACAAGGCACCGTTGCAGAATATTAAAATCTGTTTTTAGCTTCAAACATTTTTGCATATTATCTGGCATAAAGACATAACTACGGAACCGAAATTGACGGTACTTTCACAATTTGAAACCTTAGCGTCCGATTTATAATCTGAGGAACGTCTCATTATGATGTGGCAGTTGGCAACGGAGTACAAAATCAAAATTTGTTCTGAACCTTAAACCATTTTTGGTTATAACAGTTTGAAACGTTGGGATCGGACTTTGAATCTAACTATATCATCGTGCTACCTTTACTTGAAATTGAGAAGAACATCACAAATTTATCAAAATACTAGATGATACCCGAGACTTCGTACGCGTGGATTCAGAATTTCGTTCGGAGAATTGGAAGAAAAAGCTGTAGGTAACGTTGGATTGGTCCCAAACAACACCGAGTCGGCATAATAGAATAGGAAGGTCATCACTATATCATTTTGCCGTCGAACATGTCTCATGACGGGAATCAATTTCCAACATATTTAAAAACAGAAAAACAAACGAAGGTGCGGGGATGTGGGGGGAGGTGGGGTTAACTAAGGACAGCTCTGTTTCAGCTTGATCTTTTCTTCAGCATGAGCATCCGATTCTTGGGTTCTAATAACTTAAGCTGCTCGTTATGTGCTAGTGCTAGTCCTTAGGACAGTTAACGCGCGCAAGGCATGTCAAAATAGAAGATAAAATAAACTGGTGCCAGAAACATTTAAGCAGACACAAAGTAATAGCTCAGAGAAAATCGACATCTATACTAAATAATACGTTTTGTCTCTAAACGAAATTTACTAACAAATCATACACTTACATAATGCGATAGAAGCACAGCTAGAGCAAGCGACGTAACATTACAGACTAACACACACATCCGTCTCTCTGTCAACATTCGATAAGTTCTCAAAATTTCATGACTACAACTGTTATTCATACCGAATAAAAATGTCCCGGGAACCTCCCTACAGATTTTCTTGTCAAATTCCGTCAATATCGGTATAGGCTTTTAGTTGTCAAAACGTAACAAAAGACAGAGACTTACTTCTGCATTTATAGTATTATTACTGCAGATCACACACACAATCTGACTGCTAACTACCCCTGAGGGATCAATATAACGTAAAAAAGTGTACACCTACAGCATTGCAAGACTACCTACGATTTGCCTCACATTTCACCCCTAACTTTGTGATATCTACAGTTTAACATTCAATCCGAATAACCGACGGCCCAGGCGTGACTCTTACGATCAAAAACAATTTTTTTTAAATCTTAGCCTCCACGGATATTTGAAAGGGAGACCACAACCCAAACATTAGTAAGCGAGAGCTTTAACCATTGAGCTACCTGACCGTTACACGGAGAAACAGTTCAGAGACCCCTATATCCAACGCGTCTGCTATCGCCGTTCAGTAATTTTTAGAAATTATAAGACAACATGTATTATTTAGACATATAATTTTTCAACAAAATGTAGACAGTATTTTTCTCCTTGTTTCAAAGGATAAGTGTGCAAAGTTTCATCGAGATCGGATAAAAACTGTGGATTTGTATGAAGAACAAACAAACCAACAAACCAACAAACAAACAAACATACATACATTCATATTAATATTTTGTCCATGGTGGACTTGTCGAATCAGCGACTGTGTTATTAAATTTGGTTGATAATTGAATACAGCGACCAGTCACATTCATCTATATATATATATATATTATTTACACTTTCAGAGCACTGTTTCGATTATTTTCGTAAATGTCGGATATTCAGTCTTTAAGCCGTATAGATGGCGGTAGTATACTAAAGCAGCTGAGTTCCTAAACGGAAATGGCATGCTATAATGGACAAGTAGAGCTTCCTTAGTTTATGTGGAAAAAGTTTTGCAGGCAATAACTTATTTAGTAAACGCGCACTTATATTTGAAAACATCAGAACGTTAATGCCCTCAAATCTTTTAATGAATCATTATTATTCGATAGCACTCAAAGAAATAACTGTCATTAATTAAATTAATTTTTTCCGGAATATTTGAATCTCAGCATTCTCAATCGATTGGTGAATTTTGTCGTTTTTTTTAACAGAACTAGCTGTTAACCGCGACTTCGTACGCGTGGACTTGGAGTTTCATTGCCAGAATTGAATATAGAAAACTGTTAGTAACGTAAGATTTGTCGCAAACAACACAGAGTCGACATAATATGATGGAAAGCCATCATTATATCATCCTATCGTCTAATCTGTCTAATGAAGAGAATCAATTAACAACATATTTAAAAACAGAAAAGTAAGCGAAGGTGCGGGGATGTGTGTGTGTGTGTGTGTGTGTGTGGGAGGGGGGGGGGTTAACTGATGGCAGCTTTATTTCAGCTTGGTTTTTTCTTCTTTCTTCAACATGAACATCTGACTCTTATAATCTAATAGCAGCACATTGTCTTCTAGACCTGCACCTTAGGCCAGGTTTACGTCCGTAAGGCATGTCAAAAAGGAAGACAAATTGGTGCCAGAAACTTTTATACAGACACAAATGAATAGTACAGTGCAGAGCAAATTGACTTCTATACCAAATAATAAGTTTTGTTTCTTATCGAAATTTATTAACAAATCAAACACTAACAGACTGCGCGACTGAGCAACCAACGTAACATTACAGACTAACACACGAATCTGTCTGTCTTTCATCATTCGCTAAGTTCTTAAAATTTCGTGACTAAAACTGTTATTCATACCGAAAAAATGTCCTGTGTCCTTCCTACACTATTTCATTGTTAAATTCCATCAATATTGATATAGCCATTTAGTCGCTAAAACGAAACAAAAAGACAGAGACTTACTTCCACATTTATAATATAATAGCTGGTACCCACGACTTCGTTCGTGATTGTAAAGAATTCATATTGACAGCTGTAGACATCTAACCACCATAGTGCACGATGGGAGACTCGATACTATTACCATACACAAATACCAGTCTTCTGCGCAATGTAGTTCCGGCAGCAAAGTAAAATTTACGGATACACACAAGCCTTTGGATGAAATACGAAAATATTCATGATCGACCAATTACAAACACCATATCTCGCACACTCCCACAGTTACCGAATTTCGGTCAACGTTGTGATCGATGGGAGACTCTGTGTTACTACCACACACAAACACCAGTGATCTGCGATTGATAGTTTTCACTTAAAAGTGATACACCGTGACACATGCGTCTTTGGCAGAAATATGAAATTGCTGCAGGTCGACCATTTATTTTCATCCCCCATATCTTCCACACCCCCATAGCTACAGACATCTACCAACCATAGTGCACGACAACAGACACGATTCTAGTACCACACATAAACACCAATGCTCTATGCTATGTAGTCGTGGCAGAAAAGTGAAATCTGCGGAGACACATGCCGTTCGTCGTAATACGAAAATATCCTTGGTCGGCCACTTACAACCACCATATATACCACAGTACCACAGTTTCTGAAATTCGGCCGCTGTTGTGATCGAAAGGTGACTCTGTGCTACTACTACACACAAACGCCAGTTATCTGTGATCTGTAGTTTTCGCTGAAAAGTGATACACCATGACACTTTTGTCTTTGGCAGAAGTATGAAATTGCCACAGGTCGACCACTTTCAACCCCCATTTCTCCCACACCCCCATAGCTACCGACATCTAACAACCATATTGCACTACATGAGATACGATTCTACTACCAAACACAAACACCAATGCTCTATGCTATGTAGTTGTGGCAGAAAAGTGACATATGCTGAGACAGTCGAAACACGAAAATATCCTTGGTCGGCCACTTACAACCACCATATCTACCACAGTACCACAGTTTCTGAAATTCGGCCGCTGTTGTGATCGAAAGGTGACTCTGTGCTACTACTACACACAAACGCCAGTTATCTGTGATCTGTAGTTTTCGCTGAAAAGTGATACACCATGACACTTTTGTCTTTGGCAGAAGTATGATATTGCCACAGGTCGACCACTTTCAACCCCCATTTCTCCCACACCCCCATAGCTACCGACATCTAACAACCATAGTGCACTACATGAGATACGATTCTACTACCAAACACAAACACCAATGCTCTATGCTATGTAGTTGTGGCAGAAAAGTGACATATGCGGAGACAGTCGAAATACGGAAATAATTTGGTCGGCCACTTACAACCACCATATCTACCACAGTACCACAGTTTCTGAAATTCGGCCGCTGTTGTGATCAAAAGGTGACTCTGTGCTACTACTACACACAAACGCCAGTTATCTGTGATCTGTAGTTTTCGCTGAAAAGTGATACTCCATGACACTTTTGTCTTTGGCAGAAGTATGAAATTGCCACAGGTCGACCACTTTCAACCCCCATTTCTCCCACACCCCCATAGCTACCGACATCTAACAACCATAGTGCACTACATGAGATACGATTCTACTACCAAACACAAACACCAATGCTCTATGCTATGTAGTTGTGGCATGAAAGAGAAGTATACGGAGATACGAATTTTTGGTCGAAATATGAAAACGCCCTGCACTGATCAACTTTAATCATCATATCTCCCACATCCCCACAGCTATCGGCATTCGGCCAACGTTGTGCACGACAGGAAACTCCATGCTACTTCCACCCACAAACATTAGTGATCTGTGCTAGGTAGTGGTGGCTGAAAAGTGAAATATAGGAAAAAACACGTCTATTTTTATATATATATATAAGATTACTAACGAAACTGTTCGAAAAGTTGTGTCTGAAAGGATATCCACGATATCCATATCTGTCGGTCACTGTTGTAGCCTAAACCCTGGCTGTATCCCTCATCCATAATCTTCAACAAGCAGATGAAAATGCTAACTGCTAAAGTTGTCGCACTTTAATTACGCTATCATCATATGAAATTCGAAGCTCTCTACATACAATGCTTTAAATTAGCAATATCCTATAACGTCATATTCTTGCTTAACCAAAGTCACGTTGTATTTGTTTTCAGTAATACCATTACGAATACAATAACAACACTGGACTTTCCTCTACATCCCAACTGATTTTTCGGATGTTTAAAGATAATTTATTTATTGTATTTTAATAATAAATTTATTATCTGTAGTTGTCTTTAAGTGTTCAAGTGATATTTTGATTTTTTTAAAGGTAACTACGCTAAAAAACAAACTTTGCTTATCTTATCTTGCCTATTAATTTTCAAGTCTACAGGAAAACAATTTAGTATGAAATCTTACATCTATAAAATACTTTCGTTTAAGAAAAATCGATTTTACCACACATTTGCCATATTATGCATTGAAGCATTGATTTTCGTGCTATCTTAAATATTGAAAGAAACAATATTGGTTTGAACTGCTAAGTCCATTTCACAGGATAAATGTCACCAATTGGGATTATTTTGCTTTAGGAAAACCATAAAACGAATTTAAAATCAAAACACATTTCTTCCATATGGTACAGATAGTCAGTTCAAGAGAGTTATAACGCAGAAGAAATTTTTTAAGAAGCCATAAAATCAACGTATTGCTGGCAGCGGGAAACATTAAATGTAATGCCCTCTTATCTTACTCCCAAAAGCTGGCAATTAAGATAAAAGAGAGCTATTCATTCGATAAAAGTTTTATGCCCACGAGAAGCCTTGCATAGCTAAGAAGACTTGATTTTCAGAGTTCTTACAGTAAACGTTGAGTGTTCATAATAAAGTCTTTCATATAATTGTAACGATACAGTTCGTAGAAGTGAGAGTAATTAACGTCACGAATGGGTATAATTTTGCTATGGCCTAGGATCGAACTGTTACCTTCATAATTCAAAGGCACAATCGTTTATCGTTAATCCACCATATTCGGTAAAGTCGATTCATTAGTTGATATTTTCTCCAGAGAAATACAGTACTAAGTTATAGCATTCATATTCAAAAGTACCATGGCTGAACTAGCTCAAAGATGTAGAAAATTGAAGCATTTACCGCATCTACAAAACGGTGAACAGGAAAGGCTCTCGCTGCTCGGCGGTGATTTTAACCGTTTTTAGAGTACCACAAGGTAAAACAACAGTTTGTACACGCTAATAAACTAGGGTCACGCTTGGGAGAATAAAACGTGATTACGGTGATTGCTGATGCCCGTACATCCAGATCGTTCTCATGGGCGAAGATGGTTTTTGCGTGACCACGTTCTGTTGACTGATGCGAAGTAGGCGGAAACATATTTTCCAGCTCGATCGTTACTAAGAGCATCCATTGTAACTTATTGCTTCGCGAACCCACGATAATATTAAAATTCTATTCAGATTTTACTGTACATGTTCTGATCATCGAGCAATTACCACTGACTTACGTCGAATATGAATGTGTCTGAAGCCCACCAGAACACGTTACACCTGCTGAAGTTATCGTTGCAATGTTTCTCTAAGTCCGGAGTACGTGCTTGATTATGATTGTATATAAAGCTACATGGGTAATTCAGTTCGTTACTTAACTTGTGTGGCTGTTATATGTTGCAGGTTGGTGCTAAACCAGTTGACAAGAAGATGGCACAAGAACAGAGATATAGGACTTGTGAGTTACCATTTCAGTGTGGTGTATAGACGGGAGATTGCAGTGGAGGTTAACAGGCTCAAATCAACGATCGCATTCGTCCCACGTAAGACTGGTATGGATTGTGTCTATGCTGCACGTTCTGCGCGATCTCTAATTTTGCGCGACAGACATCACAAATCTGAGAAACCTAAAAGAGTATAAATGGGATGGTGTTTGGATCGTCGTATTGGGATCGGTTGTGTTGAGTGATAGGTTCTGGTCTGCTCTATGTGTTGTGGGATGTCTACCGGAGAATGGTCTCGGTCGGAGCGTGTAATGGTAACTAAGAAATTCGCGGATGGTGGGGTGATGGTATGGCGGTGTTTCATGGCATTCAGCATAGGACCAGTGGTGTTTGTATCATAAACACAGAAGCCTATGGTAATATTCTGGATAATGCTCCCAAAATTTTAACGCTTTTACGGAATGTTCCTGTGATAATCGCAGGATGACAATGACACATGCCAAGTTTCAAGCACTACTATGAATTGGTACGGAGACACAATGTTCGCTGATCGGTCTGGTCCGGCCAGAAACCAGACCTCACACCTATAGAACATCTTTGGGGAAGAATTGGATCCCCGGGAGTGGGTTAGTTACCATAGGCCAAAGTCCATTAGTCAGCTCATGGAATGGTTGCAAGAGGAATGTCGATGAATCCTGTTGGAAGGCCTGCAAACACTCGTGGAGACCATGCCTAACAAGTTGTCTATTGTTGTAGCTGAAAGAGGTGGCCCAACAAAATTCTACGGGATGACAACTATCGAGGAAACATTATGGAAGGGTGCCCATTACTTTTTGGTAGATTGTGTATTAGCATAGTACTCTTAACTTGTTATTCATGTATGCTATACTCTAGTAGTTGTTGCTAATCGTCAAAAGCACCTCTATGTTAATCCCTCCTCTATTTCTGCTTCTCACTCTATATGCTTCACGGAAATCATCACCTATTTTAAGTAACACCTTATCTCCACAATTACATGTGGTTTGTGCATCTCTAGTGAGGGTTACGAATCTAATGCCAGAATAGTCACATTTGTGCGTGATTGTACCGGGAAAACGAAATCTTAAAACCTTCTTAGAATATTATCTAAAAGTGACAACTTCCTACAACGAACTTTTATGTTGGTACACATCCTAAAAGCAAATGAGTTACAAATTTGGAATGTCCGTTTTATGGGCACATTTGCTTGAAAGATTGAGAGATGAAGATGTTATCGAAATATATATGAGGATGTACCGTTGCTTGTAAAATAGTCCCCCATTCTGATCTCGTGGGGACTGCTCAGGGAGGAGTCATCAAAATGTTTCTGATATCAAAAAGTTATGAAACAGGAGAAATTTAATAAAAATATCATCTTCACATTTCCGAAGAAAGCACAAGCCGACAAATGTGAGAATTATCGCACCATTAGTCTAACATCACATGCTTCAAAATTACTGACTAGAATAATATACAGAAGAATGGAAGGAGTAGTAGAAGACATAGTAGGTGAAGATCAGTTTGGGTTTAGGAAAAATCGCGGTACAAGGGAAGCAATTATGGCTTTAAGATTAATACTTGAAGGGCGGATCAAGAAAAACAAAGATACTTTTATGGCATTTGTTGATTTAGAAAAAGCTTTTGATAATGTTAGGTGGGACAAGATGTTCAAAATTTTAAAGAAGTCAGGTCTAAAGTATCGAGATAGAAGAATACTCTATAAACTATATAAGAATCAAGTGGCTGTAATAAAAGTAGAGAATCACGAGAGACATGCATCGGTTAAAAAGGGTGTGAGACAAGGTTGTAGTCTATCCCCGTTAATATTCAACTTGTATGTAGAAGAAGCAATGAAGAAAGTCAAAGAAAAATTTCCATGTGGCATAAGTTTTCAGGGATAAAAAATCAGTATGCTACGATTTGCTGACGACATTGTCTTATTAGCAGAGAGGGCTGAGGATATTGAGAAGTTATTGAATGGCATGAACAAAATACTGAAGGAAGATTTTGGACTGAATATAAATCAAAGTAAAACAAAAGTGATGAAATGTAGCAGAAATGACACCAATACTATTAGATTAAATATAAAAATAGGATCGGATGCAATAGGAGAAGTAAGCGAATTCTGTTTCTTGGGAAGCAAAATTACAACCGATGGCCGAAGCAAGAATGATATTAAAAGCTGAATAGCACTAGCAAAAAGAGCTTTCATGAAAAAGAGAAATGTTTTAGTTTCAAATATTGATCTTGGAATTAGAAAAAACTTTTTAAAACTCTATGTGTGGAACACAGTACTTTACGTTAGAGAAACATGGACTTTATGAATACCCGAAAGAAGGAATATTGAAGCTTTTGAAATGTGGTGCTACAGAAGAATGCTGAAAATTAAGTGGACAGACAAAGTAAGAAATGAACGAGTTTTGGAAATGATGGGTGGGAAAAGAAGTTTGTGGAAGAAGCTTACAGAAAGAAGAGACAGGTTGGTCGGTCATATTTTGAGACATGCTGGATTAGTTAATTTGCTGGTGGAGGGAACAGTCGAAGGTAAGAACTGAAGAGGAAAACAGAGATTAGAATATATGAAGCAGATAATTGAGGACGTGGGTTGTAAGGGATATGTAGAGATGAAGAGGTTAACACAAGATAGGAAAGGATGGAGGATTGCATCAAACCAGTCGAAAGACTGATGACAGCAAAAAAAAAAAAAAAAACTTTGCTTATTGATATAAGACTCCAGAAATAGACATCTGAAATTTGGCTCAGCTTAATCACCATTGATGCCTCATTCCCGGACAGGAATGTCAGTGGAGAAATCATTCAGGGTACCGAACAGACACAAAACGGATAGTTCGGAAGACTGAAGAGATAAAAGGCATTTCAAGAGTAGTAGTCTATTGCATTCTGACGTAGAACTTGGAAATAGGAATAGATCGTGAATGCGACGGGAGAAAAAGCATTGAGATGGCAGAAGTCTAGTGAAAATCTAGTCAATCCAATAGCTTTTGTTGATTGTTTTGCCTCTATGAATCGGACCTGAGACGACTACTTTACCCAAGTTCCAAAGCAATAGCCTATGCCATGGATACTCGCCTCTCCAATGAACGGCAAGGTTCACCATTCTATACAGAAAGTGGTGGCGTCTTTTATTCGAGACTAAGTGTGTATCACTTCTAGATTTCCTTAAAAAACTACTGTCGCCACAATTCTTGCTTGTCTTGTAAAGCAACAGTGAGCAACAACTAAAAAAAGCGAACGACAAGTTGTCATAAAAATTGCTGATTCATTCGAATCAAGGAAGAGTGTGACCCTAAGAGGGGACTATGTTTAAAAATAGATAAAAGTTACCATTTTAAATCATCCACGCCAGTTCTAGAGCATTAACTCATTAATCTCCTGTAATATTTAGTTGATAATATAATTATTGGCTCAGATAAATTCTCGTGGCTACGCTTCACCTGCGTTACTGTAATCATCCTTTTTATAGTTTCATATACAACTACTTCTTTGGTATTTATACTATTATAAATCTGTAAGAAAACTGCGTAGGTCTGAAAGTTTGAAATGGTATCATCCAGCAATTTAGTTGACGATTTCAAATTTTTAGAGCTTACTGTTAAGATATATGAAAATAGCTTATGACTGATAGGTAACAAAAAACGGTTTAAGAAATTAAAATCATTTCAATTTGGAACAAATATGTGTCACAGAATACTCTGTATTTGATAAGAGCACTCCTTCGAAGAAACGTTGAAAAAAATCACACTACTACTCTTAAAATTCTGTTTCATTTTTTGACTTCCGTTATTTAGTTCTTCAGTTA
Source organism: Vandiemenella viatica (assembly GCA_031002005.1). NCBI lineage: Eukaryota > Metazoa > Arthropoda > Insecta > Orthoptera > Morabidae > Vandiemenella > Vandiemenella viatica. Next base: position 256,735,680 of record CM061920.1, on the reverse strand, counting down.
TCTGAAATACAATACATTAAAATAAATGGAATCATGAACCAAACGGAATAAGCATAAGTAATATCTAATATACTGTAAACATCTATGCGCTTGAAGAGACACTTACCTAAGATCACTAATGTTTGAAACTTAAATAGTGGCAACACTGCTGTGGAGACACTATGTAATGGAATCTGCTAATGTCGCTGATAGCACACGTTGTTAACATACCTACCTTACCTCCGAGAAAATGGGCTCACCCGTCCCACGTCCCCGGCGTGCGTACAATCGAGGGAAACGCAGTCACTTGTGAGCGAGCGGTCTAACTTAACGGTGTCACTGTGTTTTCAAAACAGGAACAACACGTTCCGCATGAATTGACGGAAATGCAGAAACGGATGCGTTACGACGCTGCTCAGACGCACTTGGAGAGCTATGAGCGCGAAGGAGAGGCTTTCTTACGTCGTATCGCAACACTGGATGAGACACGTGCCACATCGTACGAGCCAAAACTGAAACGACAATCCAACGAGTGGCGTCATTATGGGTCGAAAGTGCGTCAGAGTCCCAGTATGGTGAAAGTTGTGATTCTCGTGTACGACTGTGATGGTGTTATCCTAACGCATTACGTTGCTCCACGGAAAACCGTCAATGCACAGTATTACTGTTCGTTATTGGAGCATCACCTGCGACCAGCTTTGCGAAAGAATCGGCAACACTTTCTACGCAACCCACCCATCATTTGCAGGACAATGCACGGGCGCACACAGCGCAAGCTGTGGCTGCTTTTGTTCGGTCAATGGGACTGGGAAGTACTGTACCATCCACCACACTCCCTGGACTTAAGTCCTTGTAACAACGATTTTATTCCGAAGATGAAGGAACCACTTCGTGGCATTCGCTTCAGGCAGGCAGTAGACCGCTCCATTCACACCACCAACAGAACAGGCTCTGCTAACGGTATACTACGCCTTCCACATCGCTGGCAACGGGTTCTACACAACGCTGGTGACTACTTTGAAGGACAGTAACAGGTGTAAAAATTTAACTCTTTTGTATCAGTTGTGAATAAATAGTTGCCACTATTTAAGTTCCAACCCTCTTAAAAATATTCATTTGATTTTCTGAAATTTGGTAAGTATAATAAACAGATTTCGCTAATCAACCCACTATCTAATTGATTGACACTAGAATAATCATTTTTTTTTCTCCTCGTCTAGCCCGCACTTTTAGCTCCGCGACTTGGAGTATGTGATACAATATCTTAAGACCTAAGTGAAATATCAATAATTTTTATTCTTCCCTTTCGATTTCTCTCTTCGGTTTACATAAGAATCATAATCAAATGAAAGTGTCACGTATATCATAGAATACCCCATATCAGCATTTAAAAATGTAATATTTTAGTTAACTGTTACGGAAATAAAATTTTCGTTGTGACAACAGCTATAATACTAACCAAAGTTTATGCTTAGCGATATAATTCTATACTCCTTCATGTGTTAGCATAATAATAATCGACTCTATGTATTAAAAATGAAAGTCCATTAAACATCCCATGGTCCCAGGAACTACTAATTTAGTACACATATTTGATTTCATTCCCAAATCATAAAAAAGCACAATATTGGTGATTCTCGCTGAATTTATCCAATGACAGCACCAATCGTGAAACATTTCGGCTCATATTTGCATGTTAATTGCATTACATTTGATGACATAATAAGCTTTAATATCTTTTATGCATAGATTCAGCCATGTTAACTAACACCTTCAATTTTTTTATGTTTAGTATGGAAGTTACTTTGAATTTACTTATAGTGGCAATTATATCTATGGCAGTTGACATTGTTCACAATTCACTGAGGATGATAGCGTAGTGATAATTGGAGGTGCGGGCAATAGCACTGATAGGAATGCAGGTTATAGTATAGAGAGCGACCTGACGAAGGTGGTGAAGGAGGTGCAGCCTACCAGATTGGAACTCACGCAGGTTCTAACTCGCCGCGATGGCCACAGTTGAACCGCGCTATGAAGTTGGTAAACGTGGAAACAGGAAGAGGCATGGTTGTGCCTGCGAAAACCATTGGCAGGTGAGGTTTTACTAGGCATGGCCTACACCTAAACAGAAGGGGGGAGTACTTTCTGGTTTGTTAGCTGAAGCTGTAAGGGAATCCACTTCCAGTTATGATGGGGTCAGGACTGTACCTTTTTAGGTTAGGGGTTGCTGGTGAGGGGATAAAAATAAGTGATCAAAGGGAGGCATAGTGATTGAAGATGTACTATGGAAAAGTACAGATGGAGCTACTGAAATAATAACGGAATTGGATACAACTGGAAAGAAAAAGGTTAATTCTGGAAATACACAAAACCAAAATGAAGGGTGTCATTGGTGAACTGTAGAAGCATAATGAAGAAAGTGATAGAATTTGAAATCTTAATAGAGATACATGAATCACAAATGGTTTTAGTGATACAGTATTGGTTAAAAGAAGGAGTGCTAACCAATGAGGTTTATGTAGGTTACAGAGTGTACCGCAGAAACAGATGAGCATTTGATGGATGGGTACTAATACTGGTTAGCAAAGATTAATGTAGATCTCTAGTGTTCGTAGATCATGACCATGAGTTACTTAGGGTAGATTTCTGGGGTGATAAAAAAAAAAATCAGGATATTGGCTATTTACTGTGGTGGAAGGATGAATGAGGGAGATGAGATTCTTGGAGAGAACCTATAGTCACATTTACAGTTCAGAGGTGAGCGTAGAATGATTATTAGGGAGATTTAAATTTCCAGGTATCAACTGTGTAGGAATTAAGATTAATAACACAAGGGATATATATTTCAGACTAATTGGACAAAGGAGGCCAAGTTGATAGTGTGGCAGCAGATCTTTATAAGTCATTTGACAGAATGCGCCATAAAATGGTTTTAAATAGACTGAGATCTGTAGGATTGGATGAAAAAGTTACTGGATAGAGGAGTTCTTAAAAGCAAGAAAGCAAATCGCTCGAGTAGCAAATACATTATGAAAAGAGGTGGAAGTAAATATGGGGCTTCAACAGGGTAGTGTATTGGGACCGTTGCTGTTCATTATTCTAATAAATGACTGTGTCGATGGGTTACGGTAAAAATTTAGGTTTGTTGCAGATGATATAATGGCATACAACAAGATCAAAACAACTGAAACTGTGAACAGCTGCAGGGTTACCACGATAGAAAATTCAAATGTGTTGGTCAGTATGGAATGAATATAAATGCCAAGAAGAGTCGGCTTATTGGGTACACAGAAAGAAAACTAAAGGTTACCAAAGAAGTTAGGGAATTGGGTTACAAAACTTTGGACAGACCATTGGTTGAATATGGTGGTTTAGTTTGGGACCCACAGTTGGTTATCAAATACAGGAGTTGGAGGGTGTGCAAAGAAGAGTAGCTAGATTTGTTGGTGCAAATTATCTCAAGACCCAGTCAGTAACTGATATGATAAAGGAACTGGATTAGGTGTCACTGGAGGAAAAGATGAAGGTGAAGAGAAGTGCCTGGAATGTACAGTGCATA